>JAECWK010000127.1:387500-1587500 GCA_018150405.1 Drosophila varians
GCCAACATAACATAACATTACATAACAGCCCCTACATAACAGACCCTGCCACATACTAAGTCGGTCACTGGTCAACAACCAGCCGACCAGCCGATTGATAACAATCAGATCAGTTTCTTCGACCACCTTCGGTATCGAGTCGGAGCGCATCCAGCTACAAGCATACAGCAAAAAACTCCCACTCACTCCCAACGGTAAAAAACGAACAGCGAAAAGGTGGAAAAGGAAATCATTGCACCAAAGATCCAAGAACATGCCTCAGATAAGGCTAAAGATTGGGCGGAAAGTTTCGAGATGCATTCGAATCTACAAAAAGTATGGGCAGAGCCGATGAAAAAAGGCATCATACTTTGAAACCAAACTATTGATTCTTCAAGAAGCTTGGGACCGATTTATGGAGACTTTTTTTATTTATTTTAATTTTTTATTTTCAATCTGTCTTGTGACAATAAGTAAATTTTACGACTAATATTTACATAACAGGAATAGCAGATTTCCAGTGAAACTTTTTATCAAATATAATTTCTCGTTTACTTAAAATTATCTATCAGGTAGATCAAGAATATGAAATTTTTTATTTTAAACTATTGCCTACTAGACCTAGGGGTAAATTATTCACATGATTGTAAAGCTTGTCTGTATATTTCTTACTGTATTTGTTTATATCTTCTTTAATAGTTGGAATATTTAGATCTTTATTAGTGTTTGCATTAGTTACATAAAATGGAGCGTAAAAAATTTGCCGCAATGTTTTTGATTGAAAGCGCCGCAGTATTTCAATATTTGAGTTGCTAGCTGTTCCCCACAGCTGGATAGCGTCGATCCAAACAGGTTTCAGAATGGCTTTGTAGAGGAGAATTTTGTTTTCCAAAGTGGCTGCTGTTTCTATTTTGAAACCAGAACATTTTCCTTGTTTTTGGTCTGAGCGGTTTATATGAATTTGTCTTTTGGGTTTCCGTGTAAGTCTGCGGTCGAGGTGTATGCCAAAATAGTTCACACAGGTATCTTGTGGAATTGCTGAGCCCTTAAGTGTGACATTCACTTAGTAAAAAAGTCACTTGAAAAAAGTTCGAAGCATCACTTAGTCAGGTAGGATTTCAGTAGTAAATAATATGGAGCAGAGTAAATAGTAAATAATTTGAAGAGTAATCCATTGTGCCAAACACGATCAAAAGCTTCTTGGACATCAAGAAATGTAGCAGTACAACATTTTTTGCTCTCAAGTGCTGACACAATTTCATTATTAACTCTGTAACATTGCTCAATGGTCCCGTGGTCTTTCCTGAATCCGAATTGATATTCAGGATGGCAAGTTCGCCCAAAATTGGCAACATCCTCTTCAGTAGTATTTTTTCAAATACTTTCGAGAATATTGTCAACAGACTAATGCTAGTTCAGTTTCTGTCTTGTTTGGCTTGAGGATTATAATGATTTCTGCACATTTCTATTGACTTGGAAAGTGGTCTGCATATTAGTGGTAGAGTTTTAAGACTTGTGCCGTCTATCTTATCCGGGCCTGGTGTTTTTTTATTGTTTACGCATTTAATTTCTGATTCCTTTTATTAGGAAATCTCATTTGGCAGGGTGACTCAAGAAAATTTTATACTTCAGCTTCTGTTACAGAATTGTTAATGTCGTTTAGCTGAAACACTGAGAGCAGGTACTGTGCAAATATCTCAGCTTGTTCATCGTCGGATCTACACCAGTTTCCATTGCTTTTGCAAATGATTATGTTTCATTTGCTTGTCTCTTTAGATATTTAGTCTCTCTCCACAGGTTGTACTCTTTGTTACAGAATTAGGGTTTAAATTTCTCAGATATGCCGCTAGATATTCATTTCTTAAGTTAGATAGTAATTGTTTAAGCTCAGATGAAACCAAGCGTTTTTGGTAGCGGGAATCAAAAGTCAAGTTTATCAATTTTATTCCAATGTTAATTTTTAATCTACAAGTCAATCACAGTAGCGGCGGCTCGCGGATCAGCGGGGAAGAGCGGGCGGCCGCTCTGCGTGACGCCCGAACGTCTATTTCTTCTTCTGTTTTTAACGAAGTGTCTAGGCTTATTGTTTCTACTAGATAGTTTTTGAACCCGTTAATGTTTGCGTAAGCGGAAATTACTTTATAGGGCTTGTCTAGCATATGAGCTATTGTGCTATGATCTGAGTTAAGCTCGAAACTTTCCATTAATCTTGTGGGATACCAGAGAATGCTACGAAGTCAATCAAGTTTGGGGTTTTTCGAGTATCTGTTGGCCAATTTGTAGACTTTCCAGTGGAGAGAGTTGATATGTTATTGTTTCGTGTGCATTTTTATAATTCGGATCCCTTTGGGTTTGTGTGTCTGGAACCCCACCATAGGTATTTGGCATTAAAGTCGCCACCAACAATAAATTTTGTTTCTAGTCCTTGAAAAAATTTCTTAAAATCGAGCTCTTTTATTATAATTTTTTTATAATGGTGGGAAATAGCTTTTGCATCTCCGTGCATGCATTTGATCTCAATTGTGGCAGCCTGCATAGCATTTTCCCTAGTGCTGTCCATGATTTTAAGTTTTAGACCCTTTTTTACAACAATTGCGGCGTCTCCGTGGGTTTTATCAGAGGGATTATCAGCTTTTATTGTGTCGTATCCAACTACTCTAAAGAGGATTTACTGGTGAAGTGTGTTTCTGATACAAATATGATGTCGTTTGGATTTGTTTTTAAAAATAAAGATATTTCATTGACATGGTGCGAAAGCCCATTGCCATTCTAGTTTCCTAGGTTAAGACTTACATAATTTAGTGATCAGTAACATTATCATGTTAATTAAGTTATTGGTGAGTTCAAATTGTTTTTCTAAAAGATGTTCTATTCTTTTTCGAGAAGTATTGGTATTACTATTTCCTGGAGAAACTTGGGCGTAGTCTTTTGGTTGTTGGGTCGGCTTGTCAGGCAGAATTGGTGATTGAAACATTGTAGAGTCATTTTTATTATGGACCTTGTTAAGCTTCTGTTTTCGACCAGAAGCTAATTGTTTAGATATGAGCTCTTTAGAGGCTCTACACCCTTTGCAGTTGGCAGCGTGATCTTCGCTACAACTTGCACATTTTTTTGTTTGCTCTTTATCTTTTTGGCATAGGTTGCTGGGATGCTTACGAGAGCATTTTAAATAAGTAAATATCTTTGTTTTTATTGTTGGGCTCAATGTCAACGAAGAACGACCCGACCCTAAGAGCTCTTTTATGTTTATGTTGGTATGTGTAAAACTTAACAAAATCACTAGCAACATTTTTATCGAGGATTTTTATACATCAATGGTGTTAACCATAACTTTCACTTGACCGTCTCATTAGATTTATAAAGGAAGTTTTTTTTTTCGAGGTAAGCTGGTATACTACTTATATCACTAACATCCGATAAGAAGATAAGTGGAGGCTTGGCTGGTTCATCAATTTTGTCTTCAGTTGTCGCGTTCATGTCATTTTCGTCTGCATCAATACCTTTTTCAGTTGGTGAGCGTTCAGCTAAGATAGCGAATTTGTTCGAGCAAGTGCTGGGTCCAGGGTCCAGGGCAAGTCTTTTCTTTAGCAGAATCGGAGAAATTTTTGTTTTGTCTCTTGGTTCCCTTTGGTTTAGGTTTAGTTCTTTGCCAGCTCCAGGGCGATAAATCATCTTCGTCGTCGCTCTTATTGACAACAAAACTTTTCGGTGTTTCGTCAGCAAACGCCGTTATGTTTTTGTTTTGTTTTATTTTCGCAACTCGCGATACTGTTTTTGATAGGTAAGGCGCAGCTTCCACGTAGAATTTAGGCACGTCTTGACTCAGAGACCCGCCACTTGATTTATGGAGAATGAAGCAAAAATAGAAACGCAGGCCAAAGCTGAAAATTAACTAAAGTATGCGGAAAATCTTCGGACAAATTTCGAAAGTACTGCAATATCTTCATGACCGACCGTGACAAATTAGTGCAAGGTCCAAGACGAAGCGATAATGCTGGAGAACAAGACAACAATAAAGTTGAACCTATACGAAAGTAAACAAGAGGTTAGCAGGGTTATGTGGCAGGCAAGGAGAACAGATTGAATCCGTCAAAGCCGCGTTACACCCACTTAAGAATCTATGAGGAATTCGAAAATCCAATAGAAAATGGGTACAGAAAAGCAGCCTATTTTGAAGCTGCAGGCGGAAGTACAGAGCGCTCTTAAGGCCAACATAAGCCCAGCGTCAGCATCCAGCAAAGCTGATATAAAAATGCCACGAATAATATATAAAATATATTAAAATGGAAATAATATCATGACCTTTTTTCATGTATGCTCCATGACACCAGAATTCCAGCAGCAAAGAAAATGTGGGATCAAGATCTCAGAGAGGTTAATTCGACACATTAAATTAAAGGAGGACACCTATTTACATGCATGGCGCATAATAGTTGGGTCATACGACAATGCTCGTCAGGTAGCAAACACTGTCATCCGTCGTTAACTGCATCAGAGCCCCATTTCGGTCAGTGCCAAATCGATACAGGAAACGGAAGGATATATCTGTTAATTGGTGTCGAGCATTATTACTTGCTACATCTGCAGGATCAGCAGAAGATAGAAAACAATGGCGCAATGCTAAAACAAACAGGTTTGGATGGATACTACCAGGGAGATTAGAATCCAAGATCTGCTCATCCATAGTGTGTGGAGCAAGCGTCGGTGAAGAAACCGATGCATTGATCCAGAAATTCTGGAAGTTAGACAGCCTAGACTACCAGACCAAGCATCGATCGCCTTCAGAAGCACATTGCGAAAAGCATTTTGTGAACAATCTAAAGAGATCATAAGATGGAAAATATATTGTAAAGCTTCCTATTGCTGAACATCCTTCAGCCCTGGGGGAGTCGCAGCAGACAGAAACTAGAAGGTTCCTAGCGCTCGAACAACGGCTATTAGGCGGCATTAGGAAAGAATACTCCAAGTTCATGGCAGAATATGAAATATTCGGGCACATGAAACTTGTGCCATCAAACAATGTGCAAAAAGAACATTACTTTATACCTCATCATTGTGTGCTCAAACCTGAGAGCAGCATCACTAAGCTACGAGTGGTCTTCGATGCCACATGTAAAACATCAAGTGGCAAATTCTTGAATGATATATTGCATGCAGGTTTCACCGCCCAAAGCGAGCTATTCTACGAATACTACATTTTACTACGTTTCCGAATGCACAAGTACGTATTCATGGCAGATATAGAAAATATGTACCGTGCAGTATGGATCAATCCAGATTACCAATTCCATCATGGCTAAGTGACCCATCTGAGGATCAAAGATATTATCGTCTCTAAACAGTCACGTATGGTGTTACGCCCGTCCCGTTTCTTGCAAAGAAATGCCTGAATCATTTAGCACTTTGATCACAGAAAGAGCATCGGCTAGGATCAGCGGCACTCGACAAAAAATTCCATGTAGATGACTTTCTAGCGGGCGCAAACACAATCACAGAAGCAGTTTAAATGCAACAAGAACTCAACAAGTTTTTGGTGCCACACGGATTCAAGCTTCGGTGGTGGTGTTCTAATAATGCGGATGTACTTATCCAGGAACATGAACAAGTCCTCGATCTTTGGTAAATCCATATCGTGGCTTTCCTGGATCCATTTGCGGCGTGTGCCGGCATCCATCTTCTGCAGTATCAGGACGATAAACCAACAAGCGTATGGGTTCTGGCCAATTGCGTCTAATGCTCGAACTATCTCGTTTGCTCCATCCGTCAATTTAAGCAGCACTGATACATTTATCTTTCTAGTTTCTGGCCATTCTGTAAACTTTTCCAACAACGAAAACACTATATGGCGCGGCCTGTCGTTTCTATCATTCATGCTCTGTCGGTAATTGGCAAATGTGCAATAAGAGTTGCAGCCTCCTCGCTCAGCAACGACTTGAGGTAATGAAACTTCTGGGTTTTAGAAAACTGTCGTTTCCTATGAATGGTACTCTAATATATGTCTCGGAATGCAGGCCATTCCTTGTAGTCCCCAGAAAATAACTTTATTTGTATATTCGGTGGTTCGTTATGGTGGTGCTTCTAAGCCGCCATCTGGCGCCGAGTTGGGTGAAGAAGAAGAAGCGTTTTGTACGAACAAGCGTTCAAATAGTTGTTGTTGTTGCTGCAGCAACTAAAAAATAACGTATCCATTACGCGTCATAGGGTCGCTGTTTTGCGGTGTCTCTTGCGGCTCCAGTGAGTGCTTCTTTGCATTTAGAATCCGCCTTGCGTTCATGTACTTTCCTTCGTACACTTCGTTGTTGTCGGATGGGTCTGCGTACCCATCGACCATGTCATGATCGGACATTGCGTCTCCCAGTCTCTCGAACTCCCTCCATGCGATTTCGAGACGATCAACCATTAACTCCACATCACTTGTTGTTGTAGTTTCTGGTAGGCGCTCAGCTAAGGACAAGATCCGTGTGATCGTTCCCTTGAGCCTGCGGCGGCCTGCGACCAGAGCTTTGTATCGCTCCATGTTTAGGCGAACAAACACTTCCAACAAATCCGGGTTTGAAGGACCAAACCATGTGTTACGATGAGAAATAAAACGCCTTTGTTTATTTCTGCATGTGTTGACTGTATTATTTCATTCGCTTGTTCTAAGCAGATTGGTTGCGAAATGTAAACTGAAAAAAAAGATATGGCGATGCAGCACTAAGAAATGAAAACAGAAAATACAAAACAATGAAATACAATTATGTGCATAACCGCTTCAATGCGTGTATGTATGTCTGACTCAAGCAATGTAGCCAAGCTTTCAGCAACATGAATATGGGCTAAATAATTCAATAATGAGCTATGTAGAAATTTGAACATCTAAAATATAACATCTACTACACACCACCATCAAACAGTTGAAACAGTCGAAAGAAGCCACAGAAATTTTTAATGAATTCATTTGATCCTACATTTCAGTAGATAAAACTGATTGTGACATATGGCTCTATTATTTCGTATACTGTTTCAATACGACACCCTCTATGGCACATAAGTATTGTCCATATGAGCTAGTATTTGGTAAAGCATCACTTTGTAAAGTAGATGACTATGCAAAGGAATCTACATAAGTATAGGCTAGAAGTAGCTTATAAAAGAGCTAGATTAATGAAAGAAGATAATAAAATTAAAAACGAGAATGGAAAGCTAACTTCGGACGGAGCCGAAGCTTATATACCCTTGCAGTTAAATAGCGGCTTCTATTAATTAAAGATAGTATATATAATATATCGGATATAGTTAGCCGATCTTTACAAAAACATTCATAACAAGCTTAGATTCGTATAAAATGAATTTTAAACGAGAATGGAAAGCTAACTTCGGACGGAGCCGAAGCTTATATACCCTTGCAGTTAAATAGCAGCTTCTATTGATTAAAGATATAGTAAATATCGGATATAGTTAGCCGATCTTTACAAAAACATTCATAACAAGCTTAGATTCGTATAAAATAAATTTTAAAATAAAGTCCGACGCTTCTACGCCCATAAACACGCAAGTTGTTGCATTTCCGATCGTTCAGTTATATGGCAGCTATAGGATATAGTCGGCCGATCCGTATGAAATTTTCCAGATCGGCTTAGATTCCCATAAAAGGGAATTTGTGCAAATTTAAAGTTTCTATCTTCAATAACATGGAAGTAATAGCATTTTCGATCAATCAGATATATGGCAGCTATAGGATATAGTCGTCCGATCCCGGCCGTTCCGACTTATATACTGCGTGCAAAGGAAAGAAGGGTGTGTGCAAAGTTTCAAGACGATAGCTCAAAAACTGAGAGACTAGTTTGCGTAGAAACAGACAGACGGACAGACGGACAGACGGACCGACGGACCGACGGACAGACGGACATGCTTATATCGACTCAGGAGGTGATCCTGATCCAGAGTATATATACTTCATGGGGTCCTGGATGTCTCCTTCACTGCGTTGCACACTGCACACACCAAAATTATAATACGCTCTGCAAGGGTATAATGAAGTCTTCTAAATTGTTCGAGAAATACATGGCGAGCCGTTAACCCGTTAATACAAAGGTCTCACCGATTAAGAAGGGTCCTGAAGTTAGAGTTAAATCATCAGTAGGGTCGGACGACATCGAAGTGATGCGACGGGAATTGAGAAAGCTTCAATTGAGAAAGCTTTAACTAGCAAAAGTTTCGCAGATTCGAAAGCGGCTTCTCATAGACCACCAAAAGATGGTGCTTTTGGGGGGATTTAAAATCTATTTGCTTTATATTGCAGTTGGTGCTGATTTTGGCCTTAGCATCATCTTCCTTCTAGCTCTTTCAGTTTATTGTTAGTCTCAAGTGAAATTCGTAGAATTGTCGCGATGTGTCGCCACATCATAACTATTTTCATAACAACATTAATAATACTATTTATCTTAAAATGGTTGGACTTTTTTTTATCTTTTATATCAATTTTTGTTAACAGAGTTAAGAATTTTATTAGGTATGTATTTTGCTCTACCAAATGCTCTTATTAGCGTGCGCCTTTTTTTGAGCATATTTTAATTTATAATGCGAATTTAATCATATTAATAGCTTAAGTTTTTTATTACAATCTTCCCTATGGATATTAATGGACCAAAAAAAAAACCGTTTAGTTCGTTATTATAACCTTCCCTCATGGTATTATGAAACAAAAAAAATATAAATTGACCGTTTCGCAGCTAAAAAATCCCTATTAAAAACTCTGAGGTGAGCATAATTGCTCAAAATGTTGTGAAATGTGGAGTTGAAGGTTTATTGACTATAATTAGTATAATTAATTAACTATATTAAAGATATATGTAAAGTCATTGTGATCACATGGAAGCACCTAGTGTTTCATCCAGCTTGACAATCTTCACAACGTCTTCTTTGCAGCAAAAACTTTTTGAGTTCTTGCTGCATTTGAACTGCTTCTGCAGTTGTGTTGGCGTCCGAGACAGTCATCTACGTAGAAATCTTCGTCAAGTGCCACTAATCTTAGGGGATACTCTTCCCGTGATGGAATGGCTGAATGATTCAGGCATTTCGCTACAAGCAATGGGCCCGCCGTATCTCCATACGTGACTGTTTTGAGACAGACGGACAAACGGACAAACGGACAGACGTAAATTTTAACAGTTTTAGAAGGTTCCGGCTGTCGATTTCACCATTAATAAGGTTATTGATGAAAACTACACCCAGCATAGTCCTACGGTTTAGTAGGGATGGTAAGTTTATTAAAAGTAGTCTGCTATGATAAGACGGAAGTTGAATACTTGCATCCCAGGTTAGACCCCTAGAGCAAAAAGGAGAAAGTTCTTTGTACTGATTCAATACGGTCTTGATGAACCCCATATTGGGGACTCCAGACACATGAACCGTATTCAAGAATCTGACGAACTAAAGATATATAAAGAGTTTTGGTTATATAAGGGTCATTAAATTCCTTTGACCATCTTTTAATGAAACCAAGCACACCCTTGGCTTTATTAACCATTGCCGATATATGGTCGGTAAATTTAAGCTTGACGTCTAATAGGACACCTAGGTCGTTAACCTGAGTTAATCTTTCTGAGGCGGTCTCATAGAGAAAATAAGTTGCCTGGATGGGGCTTAAGAGATAGAATGACATAAGTTTGCATTTTGACATATTGAGTTTTAAGACTAAGAGTCATTAGCAGAACACCAATTTTATAACTTGTCCAGATCGGACTGAAGTTAGTATTGGGCAGAGGAAGATTTATACTGAAGACATAGCTTCATCTGCGTGTACGTTATCTGCGTACATAAGTACACGAGAGTTCGGTAAAGTAGAAGGCAAGTCATTTATAAAAATGGTAAAAAGTAAAGGCCCGAGATGACTTCCTTGAGGGACTCCAGATAAAGCTCGGACTAGGCAGGAGAATACACCATTAAAAAGGACACGTTGGGTTCTTTCAGAAAGATAACTGGAAATCCACGTAAGAAGGTTACTTGGAAATCCCAAAAAATCGAGTTTTCTCAAAAGGAGTGAGTGGTTTACGGAGTCAAATGCTTTACTAAAATCAGTGTAGATGACATCTGTTTGAAGGCCATTTTGGAATCCATCAATTACAAATGATGTCAGCTCCAACAAGTTGGTGGTGGTGGAGCGACGCCTAATAAACCCATGCTGGCATGGAGAAATGATTGAACTACAGAGGTGCTGCAGATGAGGAGTAATAATTTTTTCAAATAGCTTTGGAATTGCTGACAATTTAGAGATGCCTCTATAATTGGTAGCATCAGATTTTTTCCCTTTTTTATGCAGGGGAATTATAAAGGATTCCTTCCACATAAGGGGAAATATCGACGTTTCCAGAGATAAGGTGAAAAGCTTTGAAAGAGGTTTGCACAATGACTCAGCGCAATTCTTTAGCACACAGCCTGGTACTCCATCATGACCTGGTGAAAGTACTGGTTTAACCTTTAAAAGATCCGATAACAAACTACGCTCGGAGAGAAATGGACCAAAAATAAGATTGGCTGAATGAATTTCATATGTGTAGGGCTGATCGGAAGTAGTACAAGGTGAATACGTTGTTTGAAAAATTTTGCGAATATATCTGCAATACCCTGATCTGTATTCGCAAAAGAATTTTCGAACGAGAGCAAGGAAGGAGAAGATACATGTTTCCGCTTTGTGTTTACGAAATTATAAAACTGCTTCGGGTCCTGCGTGAACTGAACCCGACAACGGCGAATATAATCTTTATAACATTCAGCGTTATGCACGGTGAAGTTCGACCGAGCTACTAAGTACCTTGAAAAAGTTAGATTGCAGCCGGTTCTTTTATATTTGTTTAAAAGTCTATTTTTGATATGTTTAAGATTATTTAGGCTCCTTGTAAACCAAGGGGGGTTGTCCTAAACGGACGGATACTTCCATGGCACACAAGAGTCAAAACAACTATTCCAACTCCTATAAAAATATTCTAAGGCGATATTTATATCATTGCATGCCAAAAGATCAGACCAATCAAAGGAAAGAATTAAGTTATTGAGCTTTATAAAATCAGCCTTACTAAAGCAGCGAATTCTATTACCTACGCTATGAGGTTTAACTAAGGCAATGGTTTCGATTGAAACCTCAAGCGTAGGATGATATGGATCTTCTGGGGTCACCAAAGGCAGGGCTCTGGAAAGTGTGATTCCATCTGGATCAGACACAAAACATAAGTCTAGAAGCCGACCTAAAGAATTTCTGACATGGTTAATTTGACCTAAAGACATGTCAAACATGCCCGCAGTAAATCGTGGTGTGACGAAAGTGATAAAGCTATGACATTATCGATATTTGACCAAGTAAGTTGGTCGCTATCGGACATAAGATTGAAAACCGACTGGATAGCAGACAAATGATGCCAGTAAGTAGGCGGTTCGGATGAAGGCGGTATATATGAACAGCTAATAAACAGCGATTGATCGGACAAAGTGATCTTAACGCAAAGAAATTCTAAATTACCAAACTCTCGCAACTTGACCTCTTCAGAATGGAAAAAGGAGTCTACTGAGATTAGTACTCCTCCGCCTCTTTGGAGAGGTCGGTCGCGTCTGAAAGTGGTGTACCTGTCTGGGAAAACTTCGGAGCTAAGGATCTCCGGCTTTAACCAGGTTTCACTGAAGACAATAACCTGAGATGCAAAGGAAAAGCTATCAGAGTATAGCCTAGGGAGCTTACTACGAAGGCCCCAAGTATTCTGATAGGTAAGAGTAATGGAGTTTGTTAGTTTTTTAAAATAGAAGTTGGCTGGTCAGTTGGTGTGGCTTTGGGGAGCTTGTAAGAAAAGAGTAACAACAAATAGTGAAGCATAGCAGAGCTATGCTCGGATTAAAATTAATAAATATTAATTTACCATTAAATATATCACTGCACAAGCGTAAGCGAGACGGAAATTATTAAAGTGCTTTAAAATTGTTAAGAAAATTTTAAATATATTTAAATCAAATGCTGGTTTGATCGCAAGGTAGGCGAAATAAAGATATAAACGCAGAGCGCACAAAAAAAACACGTCCGTTCGCTTTGAAAGGCGAAGAAAGTCTTTTTTATGTCTCCTTTACTGCGTTGCACACTTCTGACCAAAATTATAATACCCTCTGCAAGGATATAAAAAAATATAGATTGACCGTTTCGCAGCTAAAAAATCCCTATTAAAAACTTCGAGTTGAGCATAATTGCTCAAATTGTGGTGAAATGTGGAGTTGAAGGTTTATTGACTATAATTAGTATAATTAATTAAGTATATTAAAGATATATGTAAAATCATTGTGATCACATGGAAGCACTAGTGTTTTATCCAGCTTGACATTATTCACAACGTCTTCTTTGCAGCAAAAACTTTTTGAGTTCTTGTTGCATTTGAACTGCTTCTGCAGTTGTGTTGGCGTCCGAGACAGTCATCTACGTAGAAATCTTCGTCAAGTGCCACTAATCCTAGGGGATACTCTTCCCGTGATGGAATGGCATACGTGACTGTTTTGAGACAATTATAATTCTTGTTACTTGCTGCACTTGCAGCTGCGGATTGAATATTGACGGTATCCAGATACAACAGGGTATGGTGCTTTATGGTCCCTTGCACTCTCTTGACTTAAGGTCCGTTTTAAAGCAGCTTCGAATTTAAACAGCTCTTCGGCCAGCTAAATTATTGTTGATTATTTCGAATGAAATTTCTCTAAGTGCAGGTAGTAGCATCGTCCGACAGCAGTTTATCAGCGGAACCCGTTTTAACCTTGCCCACAGCACTTGTTCTTTTCTTTTCACTGCGTACGGTCATACAGCTACAGTTCATTTCCACATTGGCGTGGTTTGAACCGTATTATTATTTCCGTTGCTACGTGCTTTTGCGATTTATTTAATATATAAAATTGTATATTATTGAATAAACATTGAACTAAATTAAACTATGCAAATACCTTGAATGCATGGCTTGCAAACGCTTGCTGATTTCCCTCTGGTTAAAGGCCTCTGCATTTCTATACCGTATTTATTTTTAATTGGATCTAATTCGAGGTGGAAATACATTCCTAATGGCGTGGACGCTTGATCTAAGCTGAGATTTCTTGGGATCACACCACCTGGGATCAAGCCGAGTATTCCTTTGGTTTTGGTTGCTACCTCCTTGTACGCCACCCTATCTCCTGCCATTCGCATTGACATGGTAGGTCCCCCGATTTAATCTTGGAATTTTAGGTGGATTAAACTCGACTCATATCTAATGCCCGTAAAGAATATAAATATTATTTCGCTATCAAGCGTTTTTGGTAGCCAAGACTTGGCATATAATTAACAGCTCGAACCTTATCGAGCTGGTTTGGATGTTGCTGGGACTTGCTGTGGATCGCAAAAAATTTTTGTGTCCATTTTCGATGTATGAAATGAGAAGTTTATATGTTGTATGGTTAGTGGTAGTATGCTGGAATTGCCAGCAGGAGGGAATTGCCTACATGGAATGTGAATCGGCGCAGATAAGTCTGTTCTGTTTAAAGTGCGGATTGGCAAATACAGTCAACCCTACATGTCTTTTCTGTGGGTCGGAAAAGTAAGCAAGAAGCAATAGCCATAAGAAAGATTGCAGCCGGAGTGCCAGGGGAGGAGACCGCAAAAGGAGTGTCCGAGACTGAGCAAATAAAAATGCCTTTGCTAGGCCGTTGCCATGGTCATGGTGGCTGGGAAGCCGATGAGCGGGTTATTATATTTCGGAGCATTAGTAAGCCAGTTTGTTGGAAGGCATAGAGATATCTTGGAAGCTGTGAGATGCGAAGGTCCGGACGGCAAATGGGGCATCGCAACAAGTGATATGAGAAGTGACGTTAAAGGTGGAATACAAGCAAGAAGCGAAGGAGCAAGAACTTTATTTTTTTTCGTTGTATTTATATATTTATATTTATATTTATAGCTAGAGTTGTATTTGGGAGTCGATTTTTGACAAAAATTCAACCTTGCCCTAGAGCTATTTGATGTGGTCGGTATGAAAGTTGTTTCGGAGGACTCTGTGAATACACACACAGGTAATCAGAGACATGAACAGTACAAGCTCGGCGGCGTCGAAAGAAAACCTATGAAGAAAGTATGCATATCCTCTTTCAGCTTTGAAAAAAATGGTTTGGGAAGAAATATCAGATGTTACGACTAGGAGTCTTCGAGGAGAGCGACAGGACACGAAGCAATACGATTACCTTAGTTTGGAGGCCAGGAAAGAATCTGAAAGACCGGAAATTAAAAATAATCACGTCAAGGTTGCGTATCCGCAGCAGAGTATCGAAGGCATATTCAGTGGCATCAGTACTACGAAATATATTTAGAGGATACATCTAAAGCGTTCTAACAGATAGAACTTAACGAGAAGAGTAAACGGCGTTCACGGTGCTGGAGCCCCGTTGCATCACAGGAAGTCTACCGGAGTCTAAGGAAGGCAGGACTTACAATCGGCACGAAGAAGTCGCTCTTTTACTTTAAGGAGTTGCTGTATCTTTGGTATCTAATTGGTGGAGGAGAAGTCCGGACGCATCCAGGGAGAGTGGAAGCGATTAAGAGGGTGACGATTTCGAAGAGTCGAAAGGTAGACCAGAGGTTTCTTGAAATGGCAGGATGGTATCACAAAATTATCCAGAATTTTTTCGAAACTAGCAGCACTATTGACAAACACCTTAGAGAAAGGAAAGTTTACGATAAAGTAAAGGAATCGATGGAAGTACTAAAAGAAGCGCTGTTACCTTCGCCCGTACAGGTACATCCGGACTTTACTAAAATGTTTTACGTGCGGTGCTTTAGCAGGAACGAATTCGTAGAACAAATTCTTCGATACATAGAGTTAGGTGGTTGTTGGCTTAAAGTTGCAGTATGATGACCGAACACCATCAAGAATGGTGGAAGAAATGGAGAAGCCGAAGGAGGATTTCCAAACGGTAGAGTTTAAAGCCCCAGAGTATGTCCATTTAAAATAAGTTTGCCAGGCGGAGAAGGAGCTTTTCCCGACGTCAAAGTAGTCGACGGATACGTATTTAATAGGACGTAGTGCCGGAGAGCAACAGAATTGTAGAAAAATACATGGACACTGTGGATACCATCATCGCACTGCACGGCCATGATGGACTAGGCACATTCTCCACCGAAAAAGGCTTATGGAGAAATGATAAAAGTGCTACACCGAATAGTTCCGAACTTCGTGGTCAAGGAATGTCCATGTTCATATTATCGCAAACGAAACATTCTGACAATGAAAAGCCCTGATTCCGCAAATATTTGGAATTCTGGATACTCATCATTCATTTTTTTTTACTGCGATTGTATTTTAAATCACTGTTGAGCACCCAGCTGATCCATTTTCATTTACCAAATATCGCAATGTTTTCGTTTGTCACATCTAAAAGTACCGTTAGTTGGCCATTTTTATATTTCCTTTTTTGCGTTTTCTGCGTCTTTTTGCGTCTTTAAAAGAAAATACTTTCAAAGTACGTTTATGCGTAAAGACAAGACCCAAAAGCCACGAAATAACTTCCTCTGTTAAATACCCCTGTTCGATTTGTGGGTCCGAGGCAAAGTTGATGTGCCAGCGCTGCTTGGAACCCTATTGCAACGAAACATGCCAGCGCAACGATTGGCAGAGACACAAGTATTTCTGCATTTCGTCATGCCCCCTCTGGTGGCCCACGTGGACATCAAAAAACCGAGTGCAGGGAAGGTGCCGCTGAACCAGCCAGGACTCGAAGTCTAATCTCTCAAAGACCTCGGAGTCTTCTCTTTCGAACATCTCGGATACTACTTTTTCGAAGGCCTCGGAGTCGACTGTCTTGAAGACTTTAAAAAGTCAAAATGGCGAATTCTTTGCCTTTCTCAAAGGCCTGGCGAGAATACTATTTGCCGTCCTGCGAGGATTTCTTTGAATTCATGGAGAAAGATGGTTCCTTCTGGGTCGTTGATACAATCTACATGGAGCGCTACGAGCGCCTCATGGATAACATGATTAAGTTGATGAAGGCCCAAAGGCCCAAAGGTCAAGGTCGACTCTTTGGTGGTTAATGCGGACAGCAAGGTCCATCGTGGACTCGTCCTTTCCGTCGATGAGAATGGCAACAAGGCCGCAGTGCGGCTTATCGACATTGGAGCTGTGGCCATCACCCTCTTCGAAGACATTTACATGCACTTATTTAAGATGTCTGATGTTAAGTCTTTTGCTTTTTGCGTGAAATCGCCAACAAACACTGGAGTTCAGACCAATAAGAATCTAACAATTCGTTTTTTTGGGCACTAAAACCATCGATGGAGTTTACCATGTCCAGATGAAGCCGAAGATGACCATTCCACTGAACCTACCCGTTGAACTGTTTAAAGGTATACCCGAGTTGATCGTTGTCAAAGTCTTTGAAAATAACTGCGCTCGTTCGGAGCCAGAGGCGATCTTGGTTCAGATCCAAGTTTTAGAGAACTTTAACAAGGAGTTGAATGATATTTTGGCAAAGAAGGCAGGTCAAACTTTTAACGGACCATTTCCGGAAGAGAAATGCACATTTTTCTTGGCCGAGGATTACTGCTGGACCACATTGAGCTACTGTCTCTCGTATACCTGATCTACGATATGGACGAAGGAAAAATCTTAATAAGCAGCGATGTTTATAGAATTCCCAGCCAACTTCTGGGTCTTCCCATGCGGGTGTTTTGTATCCTGCCCCAAGGACCAATTATAGATGATGATGATGATGTTGACTCAACAGTAAAGTTCAAGCACGATATCACCATTAACAAGGACAAAATAAGAACATTGAAAGCGACATTAATGTCAAAGGGACAATCAGTCTGTTTGGTCCGTTTAAATAGTTTCTTCGGACCGGTTTCCGACTTGGGACACAAGTTTTGGCGCAATACTGTTAAGAACGGGGATTCTGTGTTCATCACCCACGTCGTCAGTTACAAGGAAATGTATATCAGCTCCACAGACACCAAGCAGTATACGAAAAAACTTGGAATCTAAATGCAAGCCCTTCAAAGATGGTGGTCACTTGCCCTAAATTGGGGCATTTCCGTGGAGAGATTTTAAAAATTATTGAAGGCAAGTACGTTGTGGAGAATATTGATACAGGTGCCACTCATGAGGTGGATTTAAAATCGATGCGTATGGCATTCCGGTTCCTGGAGAACCTCCCGGTAAGACTGATGCGTATCAAACTAAAAACAATTTGCGTAGATCATCTGTATAAATCTAAGGAACAGAGCTCTTTGGTCTCCCGAATGCTGCCACTCATGTTTACGTGTGTCAAGTCTGAGGCTCCCAGCGCCCCAGCGAAGGAAGCTCCTCCGCCAAGTAAGGCTTTGTTTAATGAGAAAAGCAAACTTTCTGCAGCTGCAATTTTATTAGCGCCTGCTTCGTATAATAATTCATAATTCAGTTACAACCTACGTGCTAGGAATTGGAGAGCTCTGCTTGGCGATCTTTAGCGGCGACAATGACTGGCATCGTGGAGAAGGCCAAGATTTTTTTCTGCGACTTTGGCAATGTAGAGTATGTGGCTTTGGAGGAGCTTTAGCCGATTCCTTCCGATGCCCTGCATCCCATATATGCCACCAAGTGCTACATTGATAATTTCGATAAGACCAGGGACTTTAGTATTCTGGAGGAATACCTCAATCGCCACGCCAAGGTAAAAGTAAAAGGTCATGTTAGGTGCGGTCCCGAACCGAACACGCGTATCGTTACCTTCCCTAATCTGGAAAATATCCTGAACGGAAAAGATGTCTAATTTAATTTTTTTTCAAAAATATTGACAAGATAGATGTCATTTCGCTACTTTTCGATCATTTGTAGATCTAAGTGCACACGGAATGTGTATTTCGAAAAGGCTTCGAAAGCCTTGCCTTTTTTTTGCTTGCATCTTTGTTTCTCTTGATGATTAATTAATAAATAAGGCGGAACACCCTTAAGATAAGTGGTCGGTCCAGCAAGGTTAGCCTGAATTAATGGAAATTAATTTTTCCAGAACGATCTAACGAATCTCAGCGATCTGCCAGCAGTCAGAGCTAATCAAATGGTCTGGTAATATAGTCCAGCACTGCTGTACCACCGCGATGCGAAATGTATACATATATCGGCAGAGGTATGTATATACACGCCAGGAAATTCATCCAGTGAATTTTTATTTAGTTTATGGAATCCCGTTCGACCCGCATCAAATCGTTCATCTATACATATTTATTTGCTTGTTTCGTAATTATTTATTGTTGAGCTACCAGCGTTTTGGCAGCAGCAGTTTCCCAGATTCCAATAAAAAAATTCGTCAATTTCACTTCAACTTTATTCGGGGTTATTTGACAGCGGCGGAGGTTCAACGACAAGAGATCTGCTCGGCGCGATGCAATTCTCTCGACTCAAGTTTCCCATATATATGTACCACACCACTATATATCAACAACCAACTATCCAAAGCTGGGGAAAGTCTGCAAGTCCCAACATTTATTTTAATGTGTATCATATTAATTCTAGTTGATTTCTTTTGTTTTTTTACTATATTTCGTATATTGTTTTTTGTTAGCTATTCTTTTATTGTTCGGCATCTGAAGTATTATATAGGCGGATAAATCGCAGATGATTCAGCAGATGAGGCAGGAGAAACATTGAATCCACGGGAAGGGAGGACTTATGTTAAGTTCAAATAGGTTGGAAGGGAAGGAGTGCCTGGTGACATAAGAGTTTTCTTCCTGGATAGTCCGGCCAAGGCCACCTAAAGAACAAAATTTAATTAAATAAGAAATAATGATTTATTATGAAGGGGGAACGACCGTGAATGGATTAAGAAAGAAAGAAACAGAACTGAGCAGGGGCAGAAATGGCCAACGGACTGCACGATTGGGAGGCTGGAGAGGCTCTAAAACAAGGGTGTCCAAACCAACCTTATCGAACAGCTAAACACCAATACATTAAAAATAATGCAGTCACATAATGCAGTTTTTCAACACTCACACTTTTTAAACAAATTTGCACTCAACCAAAATAATAATATCCTTTAATAAAGATCTAAGAAAAAAAAATTAATAACAAAGATTACTTAAATGTATGTACATATACATATAAATGCAAAAAATTCGATTTGGAAAATTTAAAAAAGTTTTCCAGATAAGAACTCAGCATCTGATTCCTATATTAAGTTTGTCGCCCAACAACAACTAAAGGAAATTCTTGCCATTCTACGAAGTGAGATTGTGGTTGTGCTCTTTGCCAATAGACGTGTGCATATACGATTAAGGCTCTTCCATAAGCAAGAGGATATATATAAATATCTAAATACGTTTCTGCAAATACGTTTTCTTTTGGCCTCCTATTATACTCGGTACTCGTAGAGTACAAAGGTACTTATATTGCAGTTGTGCAATGTTTTCCACCCCATATATCCTGGATCAGCATCAACAGCCGAAACAATCTGACCATGTCTGGCTATCCGTCCATCTGCCTATCCGTCTGTACAGCCGCATCGATCTCAGAGACTTCAATCGATACAGAATTTGATAAATTTTGTTGAAAATTTTAGCCACGACTCCTCCCGCCTCCAAAAATTAATAAGAATGAATTTTTCACATTTTTTTATGCTAATGATTTGTGAATGCAGACTTTCCCCATATTTGTACATATTTAGAATTTTTAATAATAACCGCGGTGGCCGTCAATAGGTGCGCATCACTGCGCAATAAGCTCCCTCTTTATCTAATCTTCCAATCCCGTTGTGGTTATCACCACTAAAGCTCAGCTCTTGCTGTTCAAGAGAGGCCTAGTGCGCGTGGCCGGCTTTGGTTCTCCAGGCGCCGGTAGGAAAGCTTTGGATCGCTGGTTGCTGATATATATAGTGGGGTGATTTATATAGATGGGAAGCTGGAGTCGAGAGATTTGCATCGCGTCGAGCAGATCTCTTGTCGTTGACCCTCCGCCACTGTAAAATAACCCCGAATAAAGTCTGAAGTGAAATTGACGAATTGTTTATTGGAATCTGGGAAACTCCCTGCTACCAAAACGCTGGTAGCTCAACAGCCAACCTATTGTTACGGTTATAATTCAGCAAGATCGGACTGTACTTAACGATTTATTTTCTACAACAAATTTTTGCGAATAGTACTGTTATATATATATATATGTTGAGGCCATATTGATATTGTTCGACGTCGTAGTAGCGCAGCGAGTTTCGGTCACGCACACACGAAGTTCTATACGCAACTGACTGCGTTGTCTATCCTTCTTTCTGTGCCTACCACCGAACCACACTCGGCGACAGAGACACTACGCTGACGCCCCGCTAAAACGGTACTTCCCAAAGCGACAACATGCAGACAACCAATCACAGCACAATTAGAACCTGATGCAATATTACTCTAATGATGAAATTAGCCTTCTGATGAAATTCCCGAGGCTGTATACCCATACACTCATACCAACATCCACACACTCTTAGTGCGCGCCGACATATATATATGCCTTCTTGACCAAACGGCAGCCGTTCTAGAGGAACACATTCAAAATATAAGAGTAAATCATAATGTCCGCAAAAATTAATTATTGCGGATTTTCGCAAACAAAAGAAAACATTCACTTAAAATTGTCATGCATCAAAAATACTTTTTCCACGATCTACGCAGTTACGTTACGATTTTTATACTTTCGATTTTTTTTATATTCTTTATCGAAAATTGATTTGAGAAAACAATGTAATCAACAATTATTTTTAAAGAGAAAAACTAAAAAAAAACACACCAGTTTTTTCTCAAGAAATATAGTCTTTGTAAAAGAATTTTGGCCAAATTTTTTATCACATTCTTTCTTTTAGGGACCCATCCCATCTTAAAAATAAATTATTAATCATTATCCAGTGACACTTGCTTTACCTCTGAACAATAGAAACCAAATTTCAAGAGGATTCAAAAATTCAATAGAGTTTGTTTTAAATATTTTTTATTATTCGACAATTAAATTTTTAAAGCACAGATGAATCTTGTTGTTGAATTTTTGACTATTCAATAGTTGCGGGATTACTCCATTTTTATTCGATTTCCATCAAGAATTTATTTTTTTTCAATAGGTTTAAACTTACCAAAAGAGCGACATATGAAGGTGGATTAAAAAAATTTTATTTCGATATCGGGTTAATGTAAAGTTACATTGTAAAAAAAAAGATTCTCAAGTTTGATGATATGTCTATGTTAGTACTATTACGTATTTCGTATGAATCAATAGCATTATTATCGTTTGAGTAACATGAATTTAAAATTATATATATATAAATTATATATAATTATATATATATATATATATAAATTATTAATTATATCTAAATAATTTTTTGAATTATCAAATGTTTTTGTTTTTTATAAAGGTTAAAAAAGATTTAATTTTTATAAATTGTAAATGAAAGATTTTAATCAAGTCAGAGATCATTTATATTTAAATTGTTTTTTTTTTAAGAAGTCTGTCGCTTCTACACCCAAAAACATGAAACTTGTGTCACTTCCGATCGTTCAGTTGCATGGCAGCTATAGGATAAAGTCGACGGACCGTATGAAATTTTACTGTTTTTATGAAAACTAGTTGACCCGAAAGACTTCTTACTGCCTCAAAGGGCTGTGCATTATTTTATCATGATCTTGAATTGGGAGATACATCTGTGGTCGGCACGGTTTTAGCCCGCAGGTAAGAAATTTCTTTCCAAAACAAAGACAGTATAAAAGGATTTAGGGTCTCCCTCTTAAAAAAAAAAAAAAATTTCAAAAAGCTCACTGACCAATATAGATTATAATATGCAATTATTTAATACTTTCAAAATATACATATTGTCGCGCTAACAAGCGGGAGTAAAATTCAAGAATTTAATTTTAGTTTTTATTTATTGTTAGCCCTTTACAATTCCGCAAGAACAATCAACTCCAATAAGGTCCACGACCGAAGCGACTCGCTATCAATAACCAACTACCGAAAGTGGATAGAAGCACCACAGAGTTCCACAGAGCTAACGGCTCACACAACAAACGCATTGCGCTATGCAGACTCGGCTGTGCTTATCCCCTACGCCTGGTTTGTTTACATTTTTTATATTTCTTATATTTCGGTGCAATAGCCTAGCTGCTGATCCCAACATTGTCCCCCCATTGGAAGTCCAGCTTTCAACAACAATTATTGGGATTGGGGAGCAGCAGTATTCCATTTGTCATTCCAGGGTCCATGTTTAGCGACAGGGGCGGTCCATTCCATCCAGAAATAGGATTCGCCTGATCTGGGGTGATCATGAAGGGATCCTCTGAGGAGTTGCTGGTTCAGCAAGAATTGGTCACCAGGATCTTGACCCACAAACAAGTAATGACTGCCAGGGTCCATCTTTCCTAGTCGCGCATGTTGGGTTCGTATCTCTTCAACATCAGACTGAAGGCCCGCAGAAAGGAGACCGAAAAGGACCATAGCCCAAACCATCATGCTAAGGATGGAGGACAGATAAATGAAAGACAGCTCAGTCATCACCTTACTCTTCCTACTTCTTGCACGATTAGCGATTTGGACCGCCTCAGGCATCTTGGCCGGAACAGTCGAAAGCTTGGCAGAGTTCTCGGTAGCAGCAGCAGTGGTAATCGGCTTCTGGCGGGCATCCTCAGCGAAGGCGGGCTTGGTGGCAGCATGGATGCAACCTGGCGCTTCATCAGCAGCGGCAGGAACAAGACCGGGTCCGGCAAAGAGAACTGTATTCAATCTAGTCGGATCAGCAACAGGATCAGGGCCAGCAACGAGGACTGGTGAGGCGGCCGCAGAAACTGGAGGAGCCGAATCAGCAATCACCAGAGGGCCGGCAACTACACCAGAAGCATGATCCGGCATCATGATGGATGAAATAGCAGCCGACGCCGAGTCAAAGGGGAAAGTGGGCAGCAACAGGATCTACAGCAACCAAGTTTGATACCGCTGCGAAAATAGGAGCCGCAACGTCAGGAGCAGTGTCTGATGCGGTGGCCGTAGTAGCAACGGGAACGGAGCCAGCATCGGGGGCTGGTGAGGCGGCCACAGAAACGCATCGCTTAATTGGAGCAGCAGGCTAAGCAATCACAAGAAGGCCGGCAGCTACAACAGGAGCATCAGTCGGCATCAGAATGGCTGGAGCAGCAGACTCCGATAACAAAACCGGACTGGCAGACAGAGCTGGAGCAGTGGCGTTCACAGTAGCAAACTTATCGGCCGGATCGTACCTTGTGTCCAAAGCAGCTGGAACGACGTTCGCAATTGGACCGGTAGCGATGTCAGGAGCAACAGCCGGAGCCTGGATAGCTGGAACTACGGCAGGCGCCACGTCAGAGGCGGAAACGGGCTTCAAAATGGCTGCAGTAACAACAATAAAGGTTAGCGGCGAGCTCAGGATCACAGGAATTCCGAAACAATCCCCACGATCGGGACATCTGAACCGACGACAGCCACAGATCCAGCAGCTAGATCGGGGCTTATGCCAGAAGCAACCACAACATTAGAAACGGTTAATGCATCAGCAGCAGGGCCTGGAGCAACCGTAATATCATCTGCAACTGGGATTGAACATTCGTCGACGATAGGAGCATCATTCTTTACGCACGTTGGGAGAGTAACAAAGACGGGAACTGAGTATGCTGAGGCGCTACGAACACCGGCCGGGATTGAAGCAGCCTCCAGATTCTGTGTCTCGATTATCCAATCTTTGCGCAAAGCTAGACGTAGCGCTCCCCCCAATGAACTCCCCCCAATGGAGAGATGCGGGGTGGCGATTGAAGAATCCCAAGTCGATGCCTCCTTGGTTCCAAACTCAGTTGAAGACGGATCATATAGCGTCAGCTTAGCGCATGAAGAGCGGATAACGGACATTGGCACAAGCTGAGGACAACTTGCGGCATCGCTGGGAATTCCAACGGCAGTACCGCCGACGTCGAGCAAACGTTGAGCGCATGAGCAGTCGGAGCGGTAGTCAACTTAAACACAAATTTCCAAGCTTACGGCTTTGTACAGCCTCTTGAAATTCAACACTCGAGGACTGTCAATTTCGTCGTAGCATAAATCCTCCAACTCTGTTTGCAGACCATCAAATTTGTCCTTTATTCCACCTGCACGGCTGAGAAAGTAGTGAAGCGGAGCAAACTCCTTATCTGCCGACTTCTTGAACACTTCCAGCAGATGTTCCAGCTCCTGGTGCACAACATCGGCCTTTCTCCATAGAAAGTCTCTCCTGGCCGATGGGATCAAAATAGTAGGTGCAGCATTCATTTCTCGCGGTGTCCAAAGCGACGAACAAGTGGACCAAAGAATCGCGTCAAATATATGCGAGTAATAGAAACCCGAACAAAGCGGAGGCGAATTTGGGATTGATTACGCAACTGGGAACACGTGCCAATAGAAGTGTGAAAGCCTGGCCAGGATGTGTCAGGACAATCGCGTCGGGGTCACCAAATGTCCCGCTAGCAAGCGGTAGTAAAATTCAAGAATTTCATTTTATTTTTTATTTATTGTTAACCGTTCACAATTCCGCAAGAACAATCAACTCCAAAAAGGTCCACGACCGAAGCGACTCACACAACAAACGCATTGCGCTATGCAGACTCGGCTGTGCTTATCCCCTACGCCTGATTTGTTTACATTTTTTAATTTTTTTTTGGTCGCGGCTCCCAATGCATTCATACAGCCCACCTCCCGCCCAACCGACCGAGGGGCACTGCCGTTTATTGTACGGTTTATCGAATCGCGGGGATAGATCCGAGACGAGGAATAAGTATTTTAAAAAGGTTACGAGGAAGAGTTACATTGTTGCTCTCTTAAGTAGGAAAGAATAGAGGATTTCATGCAAGAGTTCTGTGAAATGATTTGATAGAGGTTATTGTGTATAGTACCCTGAAAGGGTCATGCTCAGCATATGTTGACCTACAAAAGTTAAGAAATAAGGGGAGGAAAGTTCGAGAGGCCCTAAAAGGAACGTTAAATTTTAACAGTTTTAGAAGGTTCTGGCTATCGATTTCACCATTAATAAGGTTATTGATGAAAACTACACCCAGCATAGTCCTACGGTTTAGTAGGGATGGTAAGTTTATTAAAAGTAGTCTGCTATGATAAGACGGGAGTTGAATACTTGCATCCCAGTTCTGACCCCTAAGAACAAAAAGGAGAAAGTTCTTCTGTACTGATTCAATACGGTCTTGATGAACCCCATATTGGGGACTCCAGACACATGAACCGTATTCAAGAATCGGACGAACTAAAGATATGTAAAGAGTTTTGGTTATATAAGGGTCATTAAATTCCTTTGACCATCTTTTAATGAAACCAAGCTCACCCTTGGCTTTATTAACCATTGCCGATATATGGTCGGTAAATTTAAGCTTGAAGTCTAATAGGACACCTAGCTCGTTAACCTGAGTTAATCTTTCTAGGGCGGTCCCATAGAAAAAATAAGTTGCGTGGATGGGGCTTAAGAGATAGAATGACATAAGTTTGCATTTTGACATATTGAGTTTTAAGACTAAGAGTCATTAGCAGAACACCAATTTTGGAACTCGTCCAGATTGGACTGAAGTTTGTATTGGGCAGAGAAAGATTTATACTAACGTCATCTGTGTACAAAAGTACATGAGAGTTAGGTAAAGCAAAAGGCAAGTCATTTATAAAAATGATAAAAAGTACTCCAGATGTAGCTCGGACTAGGCAGGAGAATACATCATTAAAAAGGACGCGTTGGGTTCTTCCAGAAAGATAACTGGAAATTCACGTAAGAAGGTTAGTAGGAAATCCCAAAAGATCGAATTTTCTTAAAAGAAGTGAGTGGTTTAAAGAGTCAAATGCTTTACTAAAGTCAGTTTGGAAGCCATCAATTACAAATGATGTCAGCTCCAACAAGTTGGTGGTGGTGGAGCGACGCCTAATAAAACCATGCTGACATGGAGAAATGATTGAACTACAGAGGTGCTGCAGATGAGGAGTAATAATTTTTTCAAATAGCTTTGGAATTGCTGACAATTTAGAGATGCCTCTATAATTGGTAGCATCAGATTTTTTCCCTTTTTTATGCAGGGGAATTATAAAGGATTCCTTTCACATAAGGGGAAATATCGACGTCTCCAGAGATAAGGTGAAAAGCTTAGAAAGAGATTTGCACAATGACTCAGAGCAATTCTTAAGCACACAGCCTGGTACTCCATCGGGACATGGTGAAAGTACCGGCTTAACCTTTAAAAGATCCGATAACAAACTACGATTTCTTAAAAATGTAATGGTTGATATGATAACATGTTATGGAGCTAAGGGTTCTGAAATTTTAAAAGCAAGACCCATAGTTTACCGAATATTTATGCAATATCCGTCTTGTCCCTTCACAATCACAATTTGTCGCTTAGCTGTACGGTCACTAACCATGATTTCATGATTTTAGCTTGTGCATGTGTGATGTACATCATTTCAACATGGTAGGTCATTGTGCTCATTTAACAGAGCGTCCAGCTCGCCGACGATACGCCTGGCAAACGGTGAATTGAGATTATGGTAGTCGCAACGTGCATCCACACGATTAGCGAGTGCACTTGTGGAGTCCTTGCCACCCTTAAAGTAGATTTGTTAAAATTAGAAGTTTCGTTCGGCATTGGCAGCAATCAGCCCACTTTGTGATTGACTTGGCCTTTCATTTTGAACGTGGAATTGAAATGTTGACCGTTGGCAGAAATATTGTTAACTATTTCTGTTGTTCCAAACGATGTGTATTAGTTTCGGGTAGTTGTACTTTTCCTGATGAGCAACACATCCTTACTGACTCATTTTTATATTTAAGTGCATGACAATACAGGCATTTCTTTTCCGAAGTACCAATAATCGGTTTGGAATGAGCAGAATATTCAACATCATGTTTGTACTGTAATGATAGTCAAAGAAATCGCCCTGATGTAAATGCTCGATGAACTTGGTGGCGTTGTTGGACAATTCTTCTTGGTCGATTAACTATGAATCTGCGCGCTTCTCTTCGTTGCAGTTGTGTTTGTTGATTACGTTCATCTCGTGGCTCTTGCGATTGTGATTGACGCAACTGCAATTCTGAAAAAGAATTTTTGGTATTACAATTATTATATTCAATTACCATCTAGCAACGATATTGCGACTTTGTGGATACAATTAAAATGTGTATGTATTTTTAAATGCTTTACCATAACAAAATAAAATCAATAAATTTCGTCAAAAAGTAAAATGTATCGAGAGTGGAAAGCTAACTTCGGACAGAGCCAAAGCTTATATACCCTTGCATTTAAATTGCGGCGTCTATTGATTAATTATACAGTAAATGTCAGATATAGTTAGCCGATCTTTATAAAAACATTCATAACAAGCTTAGATTCGTATAAAATGGATTTTAAAAGAAGTCCGACGCTTCAACGCCCAAAAACACGAAAGTTGTGGCATTTCCGAGCGTTCAGTTATATGACAGCTATAGGATATAGTCGGGCGATCCGTATTAAATCCAGATCGGCTTAGATTCCCACAAGAAAGAATCTTTGCAAATTTCAATATTTTATCTTCAACAACATGGGAGTTATAGCATTTCCGATCAATCAGTTATATGGCAGCTATAGGATTTAGTCGGCCGATCCCGGCCGTGTGTGCAAAGTTTCAAGACGATAGCTCAAAAACTGAAAGACTGGTTCGCGTAGAAACAGACAGACAGACGGACATGCTTATATCGACTGAGGAGGTGATCCTGATCCAGAATATATATACTTTATGGGGTCCTAGATGTGTCCTTCACTGCGTTGTACACTTCTGACCAAAATTATAATACCCTCTGCAACGGTATAATAAACAATTTCTATTAGACAAAAAATAGAAGCAGTGTCTGCCCCTAAGTGGGTTAGAAGCATTATTTATATTTCAATAATTATTGAAATTAAAAAGTAAAATCATTTTTACGATTTACATGAGAAGAGACACACACATACACATGTACAAACTTTCATTTATGCACACTAATAAGCATTTCAAAAAATAGAATAATGGGTTTTCCAGTCGGCTTTTAGGGAACCGCAGTCGCTTTGGACACTGGAATTCCAGTCGACTTTGTCTATCGGCTGTCTGACGCTCTCTATTTTAAGAGGAAGAGCGGGGAAATTATTTCTCTCTCTATACAAAATGCTGCTTTAAGTCCAAGAGGAAGACGAATTCTTTCCCAAGTCCCAAAAAAAGACAAAAAATTGTCGTCTTGACAAAAAATATGTTGTACAAAATCTTTCAATCGGTTTATTCAAGAACTCGTAACTTTTTTTATTTAATCTGTTTAGAAATTTTTTTTTGACTAAAATCAATTATAAAAAAAAAACATTGTTATAAATATTATATCATCATAGTAATTAAAGGGATAAGTCATTTTTGTTATTTAGTGTTGATTCATGCATTATTTAATATTTTCTAATAAGAAACGAAAATAAAAGGGCTGCAAACACGTGACCAATCTTGTGCAGCCCTGATCACGGTAATAGGGACAATCGGTAAGTGAAAGTTAAAGTGTCAACATGTGATAAAATTACATGCAGTGCTATGTTTGGTAAGTTTAATGTGTTTTTCAGATTCTGTTTTTTTATGTAACACATTTTAGTCTGTAAAATCAGCAACGGCTCAAGGCACATCCCAGATGGTAAAAAAAAAATTACGCGAGGACCTGCACGTCTCCTTGACGTGAGAAACATTTATTGTTAAAGTCTGGCTTCAGCAATAATTGTTACTACAATAATTCAAAATTTTGAAAAAGCTTTTTACATTCTTATTTATTTGCGATATTCTTTGCTCTTTTCGGTTTATCTGTCATTTCCGTTCATTTTTGTTTTAATAAACAATCGCTGTCCGATTGTCAGTTACTTTTTTGTGAATATCACCTATCAAACATTTGTTCAATCTGCTTGTAAAGTGACGTTATGAAATTAAAAATATTTTGAATTTTGATCTTAAATGTGGTTGACTGAACACTTATTATCTTAACTCATTCTATACCGCATGTTGTGCAGTATTTCTAAAATTCTTTACTTATAGAATCATTTAAACTCCATATTACTGGAGTAACAGCCAATGAACACTTCAAGAAATTGTTTTAGCAGTCGTTGAGTAACGTGGGCGATAGGTTATCGCCCTCCAGTCTCAAAGTTGTTTTAAGAAGTCTTTACCAATAAAGTAAACCTTAAAACTAAACCAAATAAAATATTCCTAACAAATCATAATTGGAATTAGAAAATTTGTATGCAAAACTTCGGACTTCTGCGAGTAAGTAGAATAGGGCTGATATTTAAGGAAAGAAAAAAAGAAGTAAGCTAAAATGTTAATTATATTAAGTTAGCTACAGATTTCGGATGTGGACGTTATTCTACGGACAAATAACATTCAAGTCACTGAGAACAATCAAGCAAAGATCGAGGATTTTTGATTAAACCGGAGGCACTATACAGGGTGCAGTATATATATACAATATAAATAAGTTTAAGAAAAGAAAAGAAGTCTGACGCTACTACACCAACACGAAAATTGTGGCGTTTCCGATTCTTCAGTTGTACGGCAACTATAAGATAAAGTCGGCCCATCCGTATGAAATTTCGGCTTAGACTATCGCAAAAGAGAATCTGTGCGATTTTCAAGATTCAAGTTTTCCTAACATGGCAGCTTTTAATACCCTCTGCAAGGGTAACAAAATTGTCTGCTGCAATATTGAAAAATGAAATATGACATATGTATAAAGTTTTTTTTATCATTAACCGAATATAGATTCCTCCTCCTCTTTCTTAACATAGAGTACCAAGTATGAAAAGTTAAAAGTCAAAATATTTTTGCTGGCATCAAAAAGAAGAATACACATATGCCTCCGTTTGTGAATCCATGAACACGCATACAATAAAGATCACATCAAGCGCAGGACAACCTTCTTCAAGATCCGCCTCTCTGCGTCTGTCCGATCGAACCATGCAACGGGCTTATAAAGGTATGACATAACAGCTCAAACCCTATCAAACTGGGTTTGATGGTGCTGGGACCTGCCGTGGGACCCGTCGCAAAAAATTTTTATACCCTTGCAGAGGGTATTATAATTTTGGTCAGAAGTGTGCAACGCAGTGAAGGATACATCCAGGACCCATAAAATATATGTATTCTGGATCAGAATCACCTCCTGAGTCGATATAAGCATTTCCGTCTGTCCGTCTGTCTGTTTCTACGCAAACTAGTCTCTCCGTTTTTGAGCTATCGTCTTGCAACTTTGCGCACACCCTTCTTTCCTTTGCACGCAGTGTATAAGTCGGAACGGCCGGGATCGGCCGACTATATCCTATAACTGCCATATAACTGATTCATCGGAAATGCTATAACTTCCATGTTATTGAAGATAGAAACTTGAAATTTGAAAATCCCTTTTATAAAAATCTAAGCCGATCTGGAAAATTTCATACGGATCAGCTGACTATATCCTATATATAGCTATACTATAGCTGCCATATAGCCGAACGATCAGAAATGCCACAACTTGCGTGTTTTTGGGCGTAGAAGCGTCGAACTTATTTTAAAATCCATTTTATACGAATTAAAGCTTGTTATTATTGTTTTTGTAAAGATCGGCTAACTATATCCGATATTTACTATATCTTTAATCAATCGAAGCCGCTATTTAACTGCAAGGGTATATAAGCTTCGGCTCCGTCCGAAGTTAGCTTTCCATTCTCGTTACGTCTATTTTCGTTGTTAGAGAGTTTCGTATTAGATAAATAAATTAATAATTCACGGTAATAGACCTTAATTTTAACCTTTCACCACATTTGGAGCAATTTATGTTTTAAGGTGCAACCTCGGAGTATTTAATAGGTATTTTTTTAACTGCGAAATGGTCAATCAAAATTTGCTTTTATATTTTGTTCAATTAATATCAATGGGGAAAAGTTATAATACCTAAAAAAATAAATTAAAAATGCTCAAAAAAGCGCGCTAATAAAAGCGTTTAATAGAGCAAAATACATACTTAATGAAATTCTTAATCCTAGTAAAAATATTGATATAAAGCATAAAAATAAGTCAAATTTGAGTTTTTTTTAGACAATGCAGTACTTATGCATAAAGTAACGGGAACACAGACAGTGGAATGTTCAATGAATCAATAAATAAAATATCTTTTAAATAAAAGAGACAAAAATAATTTTATTAAAATCATGTAACTTATCTGATATTCCTATGGTTGTTTTGTTAAATTTATGATAGGTAATAACCATACAATATTACTTTTCCGCAGAAGGCCTTGGTTGAGCTACCAAGCGTTTTTGGTAGCTGCCGGGAAAGGACATTTCGAAAAGTTCAAATTTCATTTATTTGGGGCTAAACCCGATCAATTCAAGGCAGCGCGAAGATATGCAGGTGCAATAACATCGGGGCAGTCAAGAGCAATAACTCCCACGCTGCCGTGACAAAGCTTGCATGGGTTTGGCTGCAAACTGCTGGGCCCAACCCCCTTTAAGGAGCGAGCCTTCAACAGAGTCCTTGAGGGGCAGCCAGCATAACTTCGCTACGGATCGTTTTACGGCCTCAAGGGCTGATCTGAGTACTGCCACCTGATGAACTCCATCACGCACATAAACTTCATCACTATTGCTAGGGGCCACTTAATGGGACGCAGGTTCTCATCCTTTATCAGGACAACGTCCCTAAGGGGGAACGCTGCAAGCGACCAAAAAACCTGCTGCAAGAAGGAGACTCACTGCCACCCGTCCAGAAGATTGAAGTTGAGGCCAGTTAGGTTGCGCTCGATTGAAATTGATAGGGGGCCATCATTGAGCAAATCAGCGGGTGTCAGCACATCCAAGTTTGTAGTATATTCTGAAATAGATACAAATGGTCGAGAATTAACGATTGAGAAAATGTGACATAGCAGTGTCCTCAACCCTTCGAATAGCCTTTGATCCAAATGGTAAAACCCTTGGTACTTAAGGAGATGAAGACGCTCACGTTGCACTTAATGGGGGACTTGTTGTGAAATTCAAAATTATAGAAGAAGCGTCAACCCCAGTCACGCCAAAATTTTGGAAGCATTCAAATCTTTCCGTCGGCATGTGGTTACACCAGACATGGATTTGTTCCGAAGCAACGCACCCATTTATTAAGCACTTTAGATAGGGTTTTCCTCCCCCAAATAAGCCAATATCGAGATCGGATTTTGGCAAGGAGAGCTCGGGGACTGGAATGCAAATTCCGTTCGTGAAAATTAACCACTACAGCGGACGTGACTGGATGGCCTTTTGGAAGAATGACCGGACGTCGCCCATCGCTTACTTTAGATTGTGGCAAGCAGCTTACGATAGCACGACCGACGTCGATAGCTCACGCGAGTATCGATATCGCTGGAGTCCATCCCCAGTACTCTGACACCTTGATTTTACTACAACGACAGCTGCGTTCGGCTGTATTGTTACTTTTTGCCACTTTCGCTTCGTTATCATTATCTAGTTAAAAAAAAAAAACGTATACAGTATTAAATAAACATATGAACATTAAATTATCTTTGATCGAGATGCCCTTATGACGAACGCGATGGAGAAATTTGTAGACATAAAGCAAACACCCGAAGAAAGGCTGTTCGTGCACTGTAATCAATATACCTCCCTGGAGCATTGGCCAGCAAAGTCTTTGAACGGAGCTCAATAACGGCTTTCTCAGTTACAGGGCCCTTGCGCCCACAACTCGGAAGTTAGCAGCTCCGTGGGAAGAGAGCCTCTAGAATTATCTTATTTATTACCCGGCTTTTTTTAATAAATTCTAAGCCATTCTATGTTCTTGGTTAGCTTTTGGATAGAGTACACGCGGTTAGAAATAGATACATTGAATCGCGCGGACTCGTCACGAATCCAGGACAACGTCGCCGCAGAATCGCACCAGCAATAGTAGTCCCCCTCATAAGCTCCAAGCTCTATAACTTCAGCAATCAGCGTAGCCAGCCACTCAGACCCTAACAGTTCAAGCTTTGGTATTGTTTGGGTTTTAATTGGCGCAACCCTGGACTTCGAGCATAACAGCCTACAATCAAAGCAGACCCTCATCCCAAGACAGATTTTCCTGGCACAGCTTCTGCAGCAAAATCTTAGCCTTGGTGACAACAGGAACATAGAATAGACCTAGAATAGTATAGGATTGTCCACACTGCTCCGCACTGTGTTTCATCAGCAAAATAACCGAATAGGCTCCGGTGCCAAGCCGGGAATGATGCCGTAAAATGCTTTTTACAATGCGGTTAAGGCGGTCATCAAAAGGGCTCGAGGATTCAGGGCTCACGCTGCCAAGGTAGGCTCCCTCAATAGGCCCCCGCGTCCAGACACAACAAAAGCAAGTCTGTTGGACGAGAGGGAGCCCATGCCCTAACTAAATTTGACCAACCGAAAGAAGGTCACAAATAAGCTGGCTCCATCAGTAACATCTATACTGAGTATATTAATACCTATGTATGTCTATCCTTAGTATATTAATGCGAGCGATATAATAACAGAACAAAACCTATCATATCATATTTTACATGCTATGAAAGTTATATTGGTGGTGATAACTCAATGAATCAACAACTAAAAGGGACTAAAATAATTTTATAAAAATCATGTCTATCCTTAGTATATGCAAAATAGGATATGCTTTGTTATCATCCCGCTCAGTTGTTTCCTACGTCTACGGCTACGCAGCCGTCGGATGTGCAGATGGGTCGGATTTTCTTAAACTGATTCGGTTTACTGCTCCAAAGTGGTTTTTCATATATACATTTTTTTTCAACACCTAGTCTTTTTAAATGTTAGCTACGTAATTTTTTTTTTTTTTTTTATTATGACAGGGGTGAATATATTTAAAACTGTCCCTGTTGGACAACCATTAAATTTTGTGATAGTTAACTTGACTTATATGTAACTTAATGTTATGGGTAGATAAGAGAGAAGAAAAAAAGAAAAAATAATTTGTATGAGTTTGGAATGTAATGACTAAGCTATATGTCTAAGAATTAATCTAGGGGATGTCTAGTGGGTGAGTTCTGCGCAGCCTCCGCATCTGTTCGCTGTTGTCCAGGAGGGTGATCGCCAGCACGTTGGGGTGGTTGTGTAGCCTCTGGATGTATTTGCTGCTGAATCGCTCAATATCCTCATTAACCCAAGGGAAGCCAAGCACCTCGTGGATTGTTAGGTTATCGTGGTAGATGAGGGCCCCAGTGGCTACACGGAGCGCTCTGTTTTCAAATGCTTGGATTATCCTTACATTGGACTTGCGGGCTGTGCCCCAGAGTTGGATGCCGTATGTCCAAATTGGCCGAATAATAGCCTTGTAAATAAGGACTTTTGAAGGCGTCCGCAGCTTTGATTTTCTACCTATCAGCCAGGCTTTAAGTCTCACCTCACACTGCTTGCGTCTTTTTATGAGGTGAGGCTTCCAGGTTAGTTTCCTGTCGAGCGTGAAGCCCAGGTATTTGGGATTGTCGACCTGCGGGATGGGGGAGCCGTTGAGGCGGACCGGAGGGCAATTCCCTGGGCGGAGGGAGAAAGTGGTGGCGGTGGATTTGTCGTTATTTACTTAAATATTCCACCTTCTCTGCCAATTGCCGAGAAGATCGAGTTGTTCCTGCATGACTTCCGCTGCCTCATTAGCGCTGTCAGTAGCGGTGTTCCGTAAGACTGGGAGGTCGGCCGTGTAGACGTTGTATAGTAATGGGCCCAGCACGCTGCCTTGGGGGACACCGGCGCGGACCTCCTTGAGTCCGGATGTGGCCTCTCCGCATCTGACCGCAAACTTGCGGTCCTTTAGGAACGACTCTAGGAATAGGTAGTATGGTCTGGGCAGGTTTGCTTTCAGTTTGAGCAGGAGACCGGTGTGCCAAACCCGGTCAAAGGCTTGCTTCACGTCTAACATTACCGCCAGGCAGTACTTTTTTTTCTCGAAGGCGTTTAGGATGTACTGCACCACTCGGTGACATTGTTCCGGAGTTCCGTGGGACCGCCTGAAGCCAAACTGGTGATCGGGGATCAGACCAGCCTCGTCCAGTACTGGCAATGCTCTACACAAAAATACTCGAAAGAGTATTTGGAGAGCATTGGCAGTAGGCTTATTGGACGATAGGAGGCAAGATTGGCTTCGGGTTTGCCGGGCTTAGGTATCATAGCTACCAGGGCACGTTTCCAGGTGGCCGGAAAGTACCCAACCTCCAAGCATCTGTTAAAGATTTTTGTCAGAATCTTGATGCTTGTAGGTGGTAGCAGTTTTAATGCGGTTGCATTGATGCCATCATCGCCCGGGGCCTTGTTGTTGTTCATCACGGAAATCTGATTGGTAATCTCCTCCTCCGTCACAGGTGGAATTCGGACTTTGTCTCGTGCTGGCTCTGCCAAGAGCCTTTCGGTTTCTGCTTTCTCTTCGGGGGTGCAGCGGTCAAATGGGGTAAAGACGCCCTCCAGATGATCGGCAAAAGCGTTGGCCCGGTCCGTCTCTGACCTGCACCAGCTGCCATCAGCTCGCTGTACAGGTGGGATCCTCTTAAGGGGACGTCGAATGGCTTTCGTGACGCGCCACAGGTTGTTCTTTGGGTCACCCGGTTCCAACTTATCGACAAACCCGTCGAGTGCTTCCTTCCTCAAATTCGCCAAGAGTTCGGAGAGCCGTTTGAAGGCTCTATTTAGGCTGGTCTTGTCTCTCGGGTTTCTGGACGACATCCAAACTCGCCTGAGTCGCCTCTTTTCCAGCTTGAGAGCTGTGACGTCAGGGTTCCAGAAGTGGATATCCCCGTCGGTGGCTCTCGGGCGGTTGGAGAGTCTTGGAGCTGCCTCAGCTGCCGCAGCCTGAATTTGTGCAGTCAATTCCTCGACAGCCGCCTCAATCTGGTCGGGGGACTCTAGTGTTATGTCCGCATTCGCAGCAGAGCACATCCAGGACTGAAACTTCCCGATGTCCGTCGTTCTGTAAATAACCTTCCTCCGAGCCGACCTTAGGATGGCAGGTGTATACAAGGAGACGATAAGTGCGCTGTGGTCGGATATAAGGTCCGCGACTTCTTGTGCCTGGATTCCGGCGGAGTCCAGTCCTCCTGAGATGGCGAAGTCCAGGACATCTGGGATCTTCGACGGATTTGTTGGCCAGTAAGTCGGAACGCATGTAGCATGGCAGCCGAGGTTACAAGCCCGGATTTGCCTAAGTAGGGCCACGCCTTTTGGGTTCCTCACACTGGAGCCCCACCAGGGGTGCCTGGCATTAAAGTCCCCGCCAATGAGGAACTTGGACCCGAGGGAGTCCAGGAGCAACCCGAAATCTACATCCCTGACGTTGTGGCTGAGGGAGCAGTAGACGGCAGCGATGGTGATTTCTCCATAGGTGGTGGCGACCTGGATTTGGGCGCATTGCACCCAGTCTTCTCTGATGTCTGGCAAGGTCTCGTATCTGATGCTGCTGCGGATGAGGATGGCCGCACCCCCGCGACCTCTACCGTTCGGGTGGTTAGCAGCGATGAGGTCGTATCCTCTAATGGTGAGGTACGATCGGTTTGTGAAGTACGTTTCCGATATGAGGAGAATGTCAGCTTGGTTAGTCTTACAGTACAGCTCGACTTCTGGCCTGCTTTTTACCAGGCCGTTGGCGTTCCAAATTGTCACGTCTAGTCCCGTTTGCATAGTAATTTGCACACGGTGGCAATCATTTGGATCATTTGACCCATGACTTTCTCGAACATCCGTTCAAACATGGCCTCCATCCTGGCCATAATTACATCCAGTGGATTGCCTGACGGGATTAGGTTGGCGTTGGAGCTGGTCTCCTGTTGTGTGGCAGCATTCCTTGCTGCACTGGCATAGCTGACATTGGGATCAGTCCTGCTTAAGTTGGGGTCACTCCGGCTGAAGTGGGGCGGCTGATATCGTGGGACAGCTGCCTGCTTGGGGGCGAGACGATTTTTCGCCCTCTTGTAGTCTGCGCAACCTTTGTAAGACGCCGCATGAGGGGCATTGCAGTGCAGACAGTGAGCCGGTTCGCTGGCGTGCTTTTTGCAATCGGCAGTTGGATGCTTCCCTCCACACTTGACGCATCGGTGCTCTAGTTGGCAGTACCTCTATGTATGACCGAATGCCTGGCAGCGGTAGCATTGCGGGACATCATTGAATTTGAGTGGTGGCTCAACCGTAACCACCGAGCTGCACAAGCGTTTAATTTGGTACGCCTCCTTGTTGTTATTGGCCGGCTCTAAGTTGATGAAGAATATGTTTAGGGGTGTCTTAGTGCCCCTTTGTGTGGGGTTATGTACATCCCAGCTACGTAATGATGGGTCACTAAGGTACTGCCGTCTTCTAAGACATCATTGAAAATTGGGAAGAATGTAATTTCTATCTGAATCTGTCTATTAAAATTTGTATATGAGTTTTTCATTCTTATATCGTAAGCTTCGTTGTTGTCATTGTCGACTTCTGTTCGCTCATCGTATTCGTATATATAGTCATCAAAGTTAGTCCTTGTATTCTGCAAAAACTGGTTCATAACCCGTCACTTTCGAGAAAGTCTCGACGGAAAGAATATCCATTTTTTATGTCATATGTTGAAGTTTCTTGTCTTTTTATTTCGACTGGAATTAAACCAGTTTGGAAATGAGGTCTCCCAATGTAGATAACTATTTTAGTCTGTATTCTGAGTTCCACATATTCTGCGGGATTTATAAGAGGATGTAGAGGTGCAGCTATGGGCTGGTAACCGGAGTTATTGAGGTTTTGTCTTAGTTTAATTTTTAACCGTATAGATACTAGTGGTGTCTTGGGGGTGGTATTGGTAAATGTATGACTAAGAATTGGGAGTTTCGAGGAGCAGGGTTGGGCATAGGACTCGGGTTTATGAAATTTTTTGTTTGTCCCATGTTTGTATTTTTCTCTTAAAGTTGAGTTTCCTAACTTTAAGCTGAGGGTAAATTGACATGTTTTTTGGTTTTAAATAGACGACGCAAGTCGCAATGCATCATTGTGCAAAGGTGTCTATAGCTTTTTCCCGTTATTTTTTGTTATTTACAATTTTTTTCTCTTAGTCCCATACAAACGATTATGTTTAGGATTAGGGATAGATTAAAGGGATATATGGAGCTTAGATTAACATGGTCATTTGGTATTGGTTTACTATGTCTGGTACCTTGTTCTCGCGGTCGCAGTGTTTGCGTTGACCTTACATCAAAATTACTTCAAATTAATAAATAGGACAAATTGTTAGTTAACTAAAATTTTACCACAACCAATTTTAACCACTACAGCCAGAAAAATTATGGGCCGCCTTGCTAGGGATAAGTTATTTAACCGAACTGATTTAACTAAACTAAAATTAACTTAAAGATATAGTAAATATCAGATATAGTTAGCCGATCTTTACAAAAACATTCAAAAACGAGAATGGAAAGCTAACTTCGGACGGAGCCGAAGCTTATATACCCTTGCAGTTAAATAGCGGATTCGATTGATTAAAGATATAGTAAATATCGGATATAGTTGGCCGATCTTTACAAAAACATTCAAAACAAGCTTAGATTTGTATAAAATGGATTTTAAAAGAAGTTCGACGCTTCTACGCCCAAAAACACGAAAGTTGTGGCATTTCCGGTCGTTCAGTTATATGGCAGCTATAGGATATAGTCAGCCGATCCGTATGAAATAAAAGAGAACCTGTGCAAATTTCAAGCTTCTATCTTCAATAACATGAAAGTTATAGCATTTCCGATCAATCAGTTATATGGCAGCTATAGGATATAGTCGGCCGATCCCAGTTCCGACTTATATACTGCGTGCAAAGGAAAGAAGGCTGTGTGCAAAGTTTCAAGACGATAGCTAAAAAACTGAGAGACTAGTTTGCGTAGAAACAGACAGACGGACCGACGGACAGACGGACATGCTTATATCGACTCAGGAGGTGATCCTGATCCAGAATATATATACTTTACGGGAATCTGGATGACCACACCTCTGACCAAAATTTTAATACCCTCTGCCAGGGTATAAAAAACAGTCCGACGCTTCTACGACCAAAAACACGAAAGTTTTAGCATTTCCGATCAATCAGTTATGTGACAGCTATAGTATATAGTCGGCCGATCCGTAGAAAATTTTCCAAATCGGCCTAAAATCTCCAATCTCTAACCTAATAATGAATCAGTGCAAATTTCAAGCATTTCCGATTAATCAGTTATATGGCAGCTATAACATATAGTCGGCTGATCCCGGCCGTTCCGACTAAAAGAAGTGTGTGTGCAAAGTTTCAAGACGATAACTCAAAAACTGAGAGACTAGTTCGAGTAAAAACAGACATACAGACGGACAGATGATCCGACGGACAGACGGAAAGACGGACATGCTTATATCGACTCAGGAGGTGATCCTGATATAGAATATATATACTTAATGGGGTCCTAAATGTCTCCTTCACTGCGTTGCACAATTCTGACCAAAATTAAATTATAAAAATTATAAAATTATAATAAAAATATAAATATTATAATAAATTTTATGTATTTATTATAATTTTATTTTTTATTATAAAAAAAACATAAATAAAAGTGAACCTTTTATAATTGATATTGTATAATCGAGAAATTACATAAAGTTTTAACAGTGACCTTTTATTTAAAGAACAGCAAGAATAAAAAAAATATTAATTAAATAAAACCAACAATTAATCAAAATAAGTAAAATCTTAAAACTTAAAAAAATAAAAATAAATAAAATAAACCTAACGACTCACCTCAACACCGAGGACCCATCAACAACACCTTAAAAGGCTCAATAACTTAATTCTCTCCTTCGATTGGTCTGATCTTTTGGCATGCAATGATAAAAATATTGCCGTCCGTTAATGACAATCCCGCTTGGTTTACAAGGCGCCTAATTCATTTTAAACATATTAAAAAAAAACTTTTAAACAAATTTAAAAAAACTGGCTGCAGTTTAACTTGCTCAAGGTACATAGTAGCTCGGTCGATCTTCACCGTGCATAACGCTGAATGTTATAGAGATTATATTCGCCGTTGTCGGGTTCAGTTCTCTCAGAATCCGAAGTTTTAAAATTTTTTAAACACAAAGCGGAAACATGTATCTTCTCCTTCCTTGCTCTCGTTGGAAAATTCTTCTGCGAATACGGATCAGGCCATTGCAGATATATTCGCAAAATTTTTTCAAACAACGTATTAATTTTGTACTATTTCTAATCAGCCCTACATATATGAAATTCATTAAGCCAATCTCATTTTTGGTCCATCGATCTCCGAGCGCAGTTTGTTATCGGATCTTTTAAAGGTTAAACCGGTACTTTCACCAGGTCCCGATGCAGTACCAGGCTCTGTGCTAAAGAATTGCGCCGAGTCATTGTCCAAACCTCTTTCAAAGCTTTTCACCTAATCTCTGGAAACGTTGATATTTCCCCATATGTGAAAGGAATCCTTTATGATTCCCTTGCATCAAAAGGGAAAAAAATCGGATGCCACCAATTATAGAGGGATCTCCAAATTGTCCAAAGCTATTTGAAAAAATTATTACGCCCCATCTGCAACTCCTCTGTAGTTTAACCATTTCTCCATGCCAGCATGGCCTTATTAGGCGTCGCGCCACCACCACCAATTTGTTGGAGCTGACATCAGTTGACATCATTTACCAGCTGGGGGCAGCTGATTTCGTCAACGGCGAAATTCAGGACTTACTGAAAAACGGCATAATCCAGAAATCGAGATCCCCCTACAATAACCCAATATGGGTAGTGGACAAAAAGGGCACTGACGAAGCTGGCAACCGGAAAAAGCGGCTGGTGTTAGACTTTCGAAAAATAAACGAGAAGACAGTACCAGACCGCTATCCCATGCCAAATACCTCTATGATACTAGGGAATTTAGGCAAGGCCAAATACTTCACGACACTCGATTTGAAGTCTGGCTATCACCAAATTACACTGGCAGAGCGTGACCGTGAGAAAACTTCCTTTTCCGTAAACGGAGGAAAATACGAGTTTCGCCGACTGCCATTCGGATTGAGGACCATCGACGACGTACTGCGAGAGCAGATTGGCAAGTTTTGCATGTCTATGTCGACGATGTTATCGTTTTCTCAAAAGACGAATACGCCCACATACTGCACGTGGACTGGGTTTTAAAGAACCTGCACAACGCCAATATGAGGGTGTCAGCGCAGAAATCAGTCTTTTTCAAAAAGAGCGTAAACTTTTTGGGGTTCATAGTCACCAACAATGGAACTACCACTGACCCGGAAAAAGTAAGGGCCATAAAGGAATTCCCGGAGCCTAAAAATGTGTTCGAAGTAAGGTCATTCATGGGCCTGGCTAGCTATTATAGATGCTTTATTAAAGATTTTGCGTTTATAGCTAAGCCCATTTCGAGCATTCTAAAAGAGGAATATGGAAATGTTAGCAGATACAGATCCAGAAACATCCCGGTACAGTTTACTGAGCCGCAACGGCTAGCTTTCGAAAAGCTGCGTAACATCCTAGCCTCTGAGGACGTCATCCTTAGGTACCCCGACTACAAAAAGGCATTTGATCTAACGACTGATGCCTCAGCATATATCACTTTTGCCTTTCAAAGGGAACGGACGTGTTTTTTTGTGCGCTCTGCGTTTATATTTTTATTTTGCCTACTTTGCGATCAAATCGGCGTTTGATTTAAATATATTTAAAATTCTATTAACAATTTTAAATCACTTTCATAACTTCCGTCTCGCTTACGCGTGTGCAGTGATATATTTGGTGAGAATTAATATTTATTAATTTAAATCCAAGCATAGCTCTGCTTTGCTTTACTATTTGTTGTTGCTCTTTTCGGTATTCCCCTTTGAGTTTTTTATCTCTACCTCTAAGCCTAACCTCTAACTCTTATACTAACTTTCAAACTGTTCTCTTGTTCTAATTTTCTTTTGGTACAGTGGTTCAAGGTATAATATAATTGAAATAAAAAATAAATATAATATTTAATAAAAATGGAATTTAAAGTAGTCTGCGCAATTAAGTCTTGCAATAAGACAATAACTTCATCCCAGTCAAGCCTCCCCTGTTGGCTGTGTGACAACCTGGTACATGCCAAATGTGCCGGTTTCACAGCCTCAGTGTCGGACGGAGTGTCCCGGAGCTCTGGCTTGCACTTTTGTTGCAGCGACTGTCGTGCCGTGTAGAGCGAGATGAGAGCATTCATGCGGCACACAAGGAATGGATTTAACGAATTGAAAGCTGGTTTTCGCAAAATCAGCGATCAATTCAATGCGCTTGATTCTCAATTTAGTAACCTTCAGCTACTAATAGAGTCTCGAAGCGCAATAAATCCCTAGTGAAGCCGTGTGCAGCTAATCCTCTGCCCGCACTGCCGACTATCTCACTCAACCCCTGATCACCCTGACAACTCCAAGAGTCAGGACTGATAAAAATTCGGATACCGAATGCGTCAGTGATCGTGTGCAACTTTCGGATTTGTCCCCTATGGCATCACTACCAGTGACGCCACAGCCCCAAGTGATGCATACCCCTGTAAAACCCACAGGGAATATTGAGTCCGGACCACCGGTACCGAATGGAATCGCAGTCCTACAAGATGCGAGACCAAAGCCCCTAAAGGTTGTTCCTCCAACGAAACAAATATTTGTTTCACGGCTTGCCCCTGATACTTCAGAGATCGATATCTCGGCTTATATCAAAGCCAAAACAAAAGCCGAAATTAAGGTGGAGGACATCTCCAAATTTAAATTTGCATTCTCAAGGCGCACCTTTAAGCATCCTTTAAGATATGTGTGCCTTTGTCGATGTTTGAGACGGTATGTTCGCCTGGCTTCTGGCCAGACTACATATTCGTTCAAAAACATCAGCCGAGAAACGTAAAAAAAAAAAAAATACCAGGCCTGCGGGAGTCAAACTCCCCAAAGCCACACCAACTGACCAGCCAACTTCTATTTTAAAAAACTAACAAACTTCATTGCTCTTTCCTATCAGAATACTGATAGGTAGTAAGCTCCCTAGACTATACTCTGATAGCTTTTCCTTTGCATCTCAGGTTATTGTCTTCAGTGAAACCTGGTTAAAGCCGGAGATCCTTAGCTCCGAAGTTTTCCCAGACAGGTACACCACTTTCAGACGCGACCGACCTCTCCAAAGAGGCGGAGGAGTACTAATCTCAGTAGACTCCTCTTTCCATTCTGAAGAGGTCAAGTTGCAAGAGTTTGGTAATTTAGAATTTCTTTGCGTTAAGATCACTTTGTCCGATCAATCGCTGTTTATTACCTGTTCATATATACCGCCTTCATCCGAACCGCCTACTTACTGGCATCATTTGTCTGCTATCCAGTCGGTTTTTAATCTTATGTCCGATAGCGACCAGCTGGTGGTTCTGGGTGACTTTAATATAGCAGAACTCACTTGGTCAAATATCGATAACGTTACAGCTTTATCACTTTCTTCACACCATGATTTTACTGCGGGCATGTTTGACATGTCTTTAGGTCAAATTAACCATGTCAGAAATTCTTTAGGTCGGCTTCTAGACTTATGTTTTGTGTCTGATCCAGATGGAATCACCCTTTCCAGAGCCCTGCCTTTGGTGACCCCAGAAGATCCATATCATCCTACGCTTGAGGTTTCAATCGAAACCATTGCCTTAGTTAAACCTTATAGCGTAGGTAATAGAATTCGCTGCTTTAGTAAAGCTGACTTTAAAAAGCTCAATAACTTAATTCTTTCCTTTGATTGGTAAGGTCTTTTGGCATGCAATGATATAAATATCGCCTTAGAATATTTTTATAGGAGTTTAAATAGTTGTTTTGACTCTTGTGTGCCATGGAAGTATCCGTCCGTTATAGACAACCCCCCTTGGTTTACAAGGAGCCTAAATAATCTTAAACATATCAAAAATAGACTTTTAAACAAATATAAAAGAACCGGCTGCAATCTAACTTTTTCAAGGTACTTAGTAGCTCGGTTGAACTTTACCGTGCATAACGCTGAATGTTATAGAGATTATATTCGCCGTTGTCGGGTTCAGTTCAGCAGTTTTATAATTTCGTAAACACAAAGCGGAAACATGTATCTTCCCCTTCTTTGCTCTCGTTTGAAAATTCTTTTGCGAATACAGATCAGGCTATTGCAGATCTATTCGCAAAACTTTTTCTAACAACGTATTCACCTTGTACTATTTCTGATCAGCCCTACACATATGAAATTCATTCAGCCAATCTTATTTTTGGTCCATTCATCTCCGATCGTAGTTTGTTATCGGATCTTTTAAAGGTTAAGCCAGTACTTTCACCAGGTCCCGATGGAGTACTAGGCTGTGTGCTAAAGAATTGCTCTGAGTCATTGTGAAAACATCTTTCAAAGCTTTTCAAGCTTTAGATAAGGCCTTATCTCTGGAAACGTCGATATTTCCCCTTATGTGGAAGGAATCCTTTATAATTCCCCTGCATAAAAAAAGACCAATTATAGAGTCATCTCTAAATTGTCAGCAATTCCAAAGCAATTTGAAAAAATTACAACTCCTCATCTGCAGCACCTCTGTAGTTCAATCATTTCTCCATGCCAGCATGGTTTTATTAAGCGTCGCTCCACCACCACCAACTTGTTGGAGCTGACATCATTTGTAATTGATGGCTTCCAAAATGGCCTTCAAACAGATGTCATCCACACTGACTTTAGTAAAGCATTTGACTCTTTAAACCACTCACTCCTTTTGAGAAAACTCGATCTTTTGGGATTTCCTACTAATCTTCTTATGTGGATTTCCAGTTATCTTTCTGGAAGAACCCAACGTGTCCTTTTTAATGATGTATTCTCCTGCCTAGTCCGAGCTACATCTGGAGTCTCTTAAGGAAGTCATCTCGGGCCTTTACTTTTTACCATTTTTATAAATGACTTGCCTTTTGCTTTACCGAACTCTCGAGTACTTATGTACACAGATGACGTTAAGCTATGTCTTCAGTATAAATCTTCCTCTGCCCAATACAAACTTCAGTCCGATCTGGACAAGTTCCAAAATTGGTGTTCTGCCAATGACTCTTAGTCTTAAAACTCAATGGGTCAAAATGCAAACTTATGTCATTCTATCGCTTAAGCCCCATCCAGGCAACTTATTTTCTCTATGGGACCGCCCTAGAAAGATTAACTCAGGTTAACGACCTAGGTGTCCTATTAGACGTCAAGCTTAAATTTACCGACCATATATCGGCAATGGTTAATAAAGCCAAGGGTGTGCTTGGTTTCATTAAAAGATGGTCAAAGGAATTTAATGACCCTTATATAACCAAAACTCTTTATATATCTTTAGTTCGTCCGATTCTTGAATACGGTTCATGTGTCTGGAGTCCCCAATATGGGGTTCATCAAGACCGTATTGAATCAGTACAGAAGAACTTTCTCCTTTTTGCTCTTAGGGGTCTAACCTGGGATGAAAGTATTCAACTCCCGTCTTATCATAGCAGACTACTTTTAATAAACTTACCATCCCTACTAAACCGTAGGACTATGCTGGGTGTAGTTTTCATCAATAACCTTATTAATGGTGAAATCGACAGCCAGTACCTTCTAAGTCTGTTAAAATTTAACGTTCCTTTTAGGGCCTCTCGAACTTTCCTCCCCTTATTTCTTAACTTTTGTAGGTCAACATATGCCCAGCATGACCCTTTCAGGGTACTATGTTCTGACTACAATAACCTCTATCAAATCATTTCACAGAACTCTTGCATGAAATCCTCGATTCTTTCCCACTTAAGAGAGCAACAATGTAACTCTTCCTCGTAACCTTTTTAAAAAAATACTTATTCCTCGTCTCGGATCTATCCCCGCGATTCGAGCCGTACGATAAACGGCAGCGCCCCTCGGTCGGTTGGGCGGGAGGTGGGCTGTACGTATGCAGTGGGAGCCGCGATAAAAAAATTGGCGCAGTGCTTTCCCAAGAGGGACGACCCATTACTATGATCTCTTCAACTTTAAAGGACAGAGAGGTTAATTACGCCACCAACGAAAGGGAGCTATTAGCCATAGTTTGGGCGCTAGAAAAACTGCGTCACTACTTGTATGCGGTCAAAGATAGAAATATCTACACTGACCACCAACCGCTGAACTACGTCTTATCGGATTCCAATCCGAACACCAAAATTGAAAGGTGGAAAGAACGCATCGACGAGGGTGGTGGCAAAGTTTTTTACAAGCCTGGCAAAGACAACCTCGTTGCGGGTGCCCTCTCGAGACAGCAAATTAACGTTCTAAAAGAGGAAGAGGCATTCTCGAGCGCGGCCACAATTCACAGTGAGCTGTTGCTAACCCACACCATTATCATTTAGAACTGTGTCCATAGCGATTGTTTTTAATGTTGCACACTGCATCTAAATAATTTTGAATGTTTAATAGCAGCTTAAGTGCTGAAAGATTCAAATATTATTTTATTTTGCCTTTCAAAGCGAACGGACGTGTTTTTTTGTGCGCTCTGCGTTTTATTACAATTTTGCCTACCTTGCGATCAAACCGGCGTTTGATATAAATACATTTAAAATTTTTAACAATTTTAAAGCAAATGGTAAATTAATATTTATTAATTTTAATCCAAGCATAGCTCTGCTATGCTTCACTATTTGTTGTTGCTCTTTTCTCTATTCCCTTTAAGAGTTGCTTATCTCTATCTCAAAGCTTAACCTCTAACTCTTATACTAACATACAATCTGTTATGTTCTAATTTTTCACTTGGTACAGTGGTTCAAGGTATATCAAAAATCAAAATGAAAAAGATTTATCCTCAATCTAATCCTCTGCCCACACTGCCGACTATCTTTTAACCCCTGATCACCCTGACAACTCCAATAGTCAGGACTGATAAAAATTCGGATACCGAATGCGTCAGTTATCGTGTGCAACTTTCTGATTTGTCCCCTATGGCATCACTACCAGTGACGCCACAGCCCCAAGTGATGCATACCCCTGTAAAACCCACAGGGAATATTGAGTCCGGACCACCGGTACCGAATGGAATCGCAGTCCTACAAGATGCGAGACCAAAGCCCCTAAAGGTTGTTCCTCCAACGAAACAAATATTTGTTTCACGGCTCGCCCCTGATACCTCAGAGATCGATATCTCGGCTTATATCAAAGCCAAAACAAAAGCCGAAATTAAGGTGGAGGACATCTCCAAATTTAAATTTGCATTCTCGAGGCGCACATCATCCTTTAAGATATGTGTGGCTTTGTCGATGTTTGAGACGGTGTGTTCGCCTGGGTTCTGGCCAGAGTACATATTCGTTCAAGAACATCAGCCGAGAAATGGAAAAAAAAATACCAAGCCTGTGAGAGTCAAGCTCCCTAAAGCTATACCAACTGACCAGCCAACTTCTATTTTAAAAAACTAACAAACTTCATTGCTCTAACCTATCAGAATACTAGGGGCCTTCGTAGTATGCTCCCTAGGCTATACTCTGATAGCTTTTCCTTTGCATCTCAGGTTATTGTCTTCAGTGAAACCTGGTTAAAGCCGGAGATCCTTAGCTCCAAAGTTTTCCCAGACAGGTACACCCCTTTCAGACGCGACCGACCTCTCCAAAGAGGCGGAGGAGTACTAATCTCAGTAGACTCCTCTTTCCATTCTGAAGAGGTCAAGTTGCAAGAGTTTGGTAATTTAGAATTTCTTTGCGTTAAGATCACTTTGTCCGATCAATCGCTGTTTATTACCTGTTCATATATACCGCCTTCATCCGAACCGCCTACTTTTTGGCATCATTTGTCTGCTATCCAGTCGGTTTTTAATCTTATGTCCGATAGCGACCAGCTGGTGGTTCTGGGTGACTTTAATATAGCAGAACTCACTTGGTCAAATATCGATAACGTTACAGCTTTATCACTTTCTTCACACCATGATTTTACTGCGGGCATGTTTGACATGTCTTTAGGTCAAATTAACCATGTCAGAAATTCTTTAGGTCGGCTTCTAGACTTATGTTTTGTGTCTGATCCAGATGGAATCACCCTTTCCAGAGCCCTGCCTTTGGTGACCCCAGAAGATCCATATCATCCTACGCTTGAGGTTTCAATCGAAACCATTGCCTTAGTTAAACCTCATAGCGTTGGTAATAGAATTCGCTGCTTTAGTAAAGCTGACTTTGAAAAGCTCAATAACTTAATTCTTTCCTTTGATTGGTCTGATCTTTTGGCATGCAATGATATAAATAGCGCCTTAGAATATTTTTATAGGAGTTTAAATAGTTGTTTTGACTCTTGTGTGCCATGGAAGTATCCGTCCGTTATAGACAACCCCCCTTGGTTTACAAGGAGCCTAAATAATCTTAAACATATCAAAAATAGACTTTTAAACAAATATAAAAGAACCGGCTGCAATCTAACTTTTTCAAGGTACTTAGTAGCTCGGTTGAACTTCACCGTGCATAACGCTGAATGTTATAGAGATTATATTCGCCGTTGTCGGGTTCAGTTCAGCAGTTTTATAATTTCGTAAACACAAAGCGGAAACATGTATCTTCCCCTTCTTTGCTCTCGTTTGAAAATTCTTTTGCGAATACAGATCAGGCTATTGCAGATCTATTCGCAAAACTTCTTCTAACAACGTATTCACCTTGTACTATTTCTGATCAGCCCTACACATATGAAATTCATTCAGCCAATCTTATTTTTGGTCCATTCATCTCCGATCGTAGTTTGTTATCGGATCTTTTAAAGGTTAAGCCAGTACTTTCACCAGGTCCCGATGGAGTACTAGGCTGTGTGCTAAAGAATTGCTCTGAGTCATTGTGAAAACATCTTTCAAAGCTTTTCAAAGCTTTAGATAAGGTGTTATCTCTGGAAACGTCGATATTTCCCCTTATGTGGAAGGAATCCTTTATAATTCCCCTGCATAAAAAAGAGAGTCATCTCTAAATTGTCAGCAATTCCAAAGCAATTTGAAAAAATTACAACTCCTCATCTGCAGCACCTCTGTAGTTCAATCATTTCCCCATGCCACCATCGTTTTATTAGGCGTCGCTCCACCACCACCAACTTGATGGAGCTGACATCATTTGTAATTGATGGATTCCAAAATGGCCTTCAAACAGATGTCATCCACACTGACTTTAGTAAAGCATTTGACTCTTTAAACCACTCACTCCTTTTAAGAAAACTCGATCTTTTGGGATTTCCTACTAATCTTCTTATGTGGATTTCCAGTTATCTTTCTGGAAGAACCCAACGCGTCCTTTTTAATGATGTATTCTCCTGCCTAGTCCGAGCTACATCTGGAGTCTCTTAAGGAAGTCATCTGGGGCCTTTACTTTTTACCATTTTTATAAATGACTTGCCTTTTGCTTTACCGAACTCTCGAGTACTTATGTACACAGATGACGTTAAGCTATGTCTTCAGTATAAATCTTCCTCTGCCCAATACAAATTTCAGTCCGATCTGGACAAGTTCCAAAATTGGTGTTCTGCTAATGACTCTTAGTCTTAAAACTCAATATGTCAAAATGCAAACTTATGTCATTCTATCTCTTAAGCCCCATCCAGGCAACTTATTTTCTCTATGAGACCGCCCTAGAAAGATTAACTCAGGTTAACGACCTAGGTGTCCTATTAGACGTCAAGCTTAAATTTACCGACCATATATCGGCAATGGTTAATAAAGCCAAGGGTGTGCTTGGTTTCATTAAAAGATGGTCAAAGGAATTTAATGACCCTTATATAACCAAAACTCTTTATATATCTTTAGTTCGTCCGATTCTTGAATACGGTTCATGTGTCTGGAGTCCCCAACATGGGGCTCATCAAGACCCTATTGAATCAGTAAAAAAGAACTTACTCCTTTTTGCTCTTAGGGGTTTAACCTGGGATGCAAGTATTCAACTCCCGTCTTATCATAGCAGACTACTTTTAATAAACTTACCATCCCTACTAAACCGTAGGACTATGCTGGGTGTAGTTTTCATCAATAACCTTATTAATGGTGAAATCGACAGCCAGAACCTTCTAAGTCTGTTAAAATTTAACGTTCCTTTTAGGGCCTCTCGAACTTTCCTCCCCTTATTTCTTAACTTTTGTAGGTCAACATATGCCCAGCATGACCCTTTAGGGTACTATGTTCTGACTACAATAACCTCTATCAAATCATTTCACAGAACTCTTGCATGAAATCCTCTATTCTTTCCTACTTAAGAGAGCAACAATGTAACTTTTCCTCGTAACCTTTTTAAAATACTTATTCCTCGTCTCGGATCTATCCCCGCGATTCGATAAGCCGTACGATAAACGACAGCGCCCCTCGGTCTTATTAACTTTTAAACTACATATATTTCCATTAATTTTCCACCTAAGCAATATCGATGTATTAACTTAGCTATGAATAGTAAATTTAAAAGCAAACAAAATCCGTCTCAGGCAATCACATTAGGAACTCACTGTTCCAATAGTGAAACTTTATAAAACTTTTTCTTTAAATAGTTTTGTTTAGAAACCGACAAAGTCAAAACGTATATTAAAACGAGAATGGAAAGCTAACTTCGGACAGAGCCGAAGTTTGTATACCCTTGCAGTTTACTGTTGCATTCACTGTTCATATGACTAAGTCCAATATCCATTAATTGTTTGGAAGGGACAAGACGGATATTGCATAAATACTCGGTGAATTATGCGTTTTGCTTTTTAAAATTTCAGAACCTTTAGCTCCATAACATGTTATCATATCAACCAATAAATTTTAAAAAAATATTCCATCTGAAACAGGTCGACATTTTTTAGAGTCACAGCATATACGGCTTTTTTAAAGCACAGTCTCATGAATTTTTCTAAAAAAAAATACTATCAACTTTAAGCTCTAATAGTTTTTCAATACAATTGCCAATGAAAGTAACAAAACTAAACTGTTATGTAGAATAGTAACGTTCAATTTCCTAACCTGCGGGCTAGACCCGTGCCGACAACAGATGTATATGTTTGTTCGGTTTGTGTTCGTGGAGGGGTTCGGAATATCTGTCTGACCTTTTCAACCAATTCAAGATCAAGAAAAATTATGAATTCGAATAAAATGATGCAGAGCCCTTTGAGGCAGTACGAAGTCTGGCGGGTCAACTAGTTTTCAATAAAAACTTTATTTTGCTTTTCTTTAAAATTTCATACGGATCGGTCGACTTTATCCTGCCGTATAACTAACGAGAAGGGTGCATTAAAGTGCATCCTGATTTTCCTAAAACGTGTTCTGAGTACTGCAAGGAGATGAAATCTCCCACACCCGAGACAGCAAGGAGGAAGGAGGGGATGGGCCCGCAGAGTCTCACTGAGGGAGAACAGGAGATCAGAAGACCAGGGAAAGGCGTCCGGAACAGCGGCGGAGTGGAACAGCGCAACCAATATAACGGAAGGAGCGATCCAGGAAGAATTAACGGCCGCGCCGGGGCCTATATAAGGTACTGCCGGCGTGGGATTAGGAGAGTTAGTCAGCAGAGAGTCTGACAGTGAGAAGTCCGAGGACCGCCTTTGGAGAGTCTGGAGACTGATACGGAGCAAGTTCGGAAAGGTGCTCGAATCAAGTCGAGTGCAAGACCACTTACAAGTCGGGAACAGTAATCGGATCAAGCAAGGAAACGGGAACCACGGAGCCATTGAGGAGCCGGGAACCACGGAGTCGACAGGAGACGGCACGAGACGGGGAGCCCACAACAAGCAGCACAAGAAGAGCCCAGGGTAAAGGAGTCTAGGATAGCATTTGGAAGCCTATAGCCTTGCCACGAAGTGATTGAGGGCAAGCCCGGCGTACGCCTGAACTGGTCCCGTCCCTAACGCACCGCCCCCGTGAACTCAGACCCACGGATAAAACCGGAAGGGGTGACCACACGCGATCTGTCACGGCATCTGAGGAGCGATAGCACCAGGGTTGCCAGTGAAGAGCGATCAACACGCCAAATCCTCACGTCAAGCAAGAGTCCGGCCTAGCGTTAGCTGGCTGGCGTGAGTATGATCTAGGGGAGGAGGGCGCCAAGTGTGAGGCATTCCACCCGGCAGAGGCCGCCACGGTAACTTACTCAACCGCTATGCACCAAAACCATCCGTCTATCTTGGTAATCCCGGAGAGATCGGACGGTCTAGGCGACCAAACCACGCAAGGAGTTCACAGCAACGCAAGTAGTCCCTCATTGTAAAACTAAATTATAATCACTAACAAAAGGGAAAGGTACAATTGATCAACTCGGTGTTATTTCTGGGTTCTGGCAATCACGTCCAATATATAAATTCGGTGGAACGTTCCCACAAATTCTGTGAGCTAGCCCCGCCATTTGTCGCGAACAGACAGCAACAAAACAGTTCGTTACCGTACCGATGTTGAAAATGGTCCAGTTGGTCCAATGTTGAAATGGACAGTACCTTCATGTCGATCCAATATGGGCCTAAACAACCATTGTCCACTTTGATACCACGATCCGTGTGGTTCCCAACCGTTCGAAAAATATTTTCGGCTTGTTGCGGAACTTGGTCATTTTTATGGGTTGTACCAGGGACAGTGGAAGTAGCAAGATCAGTGCTACGATTATTGGAATCGTTGAAGATCTCCCTTTTTTTGTATTGTACAGGGGAATTCTCCATCTGTTCCGTCTGACTGGCGTCGTCCAATAGGCGCATTTAATCCGTTGCAATATATGAAAGGAGCTTCTGTGCCTACGGATGTAAAAGTGGACAGGTGTTCTTTACTGGCTTTATTGTTAACCAGCTGTCCTGCCTGTTATTCCTCTGGACAAGACGACGCCTGCATTGTTGGCGGATGATACGCGAGGCCATTGGTTCGGTTCGGTCACTTTCTGAACCTTAGCTATACGAATTGACTCGATAACACAAGTAAATTAAAATGGAAACTTGGAAATACTAGGCAAAAGTAAGTAGATTAAATATTAGTAGCTGTTTTTTTTATAACTAAGTAGTAAGTAAGTTGATTTTTTAAATATTTTGTTTGTGTCCAATTTTATTACTTTAGTTATTATTACTTATACATTTTTTCGGCGCCGTTCTCGCTGTATGCGTACAGTCCACCACCCGCCACCACCAGCCACCAACCGACCGAAGGGCGCTGCAGTTTATCGTACTGCTCTAATCACGGGGATAGATCCGAGACAAGAAATAAGTATTTTAAAAAAACACGAAGAAGAGTTACATTGTTGCTCTCTTACGTAGGAAAGAATAGAAGCTTTCATGCAAGAGTTCCAAAAAATAATTGGATAGGGGTTATTGTAGTCACAAGAAAATACCCTGAAAAGGTTATGCCGGGCCTACAAAAGCTAAGGAATGACCGAAAGAAAATTTGAGAGACCCTAAAAGAAACGTTAAATTTTAACAGACCTAAACTAACTGTCAAAGTCGGATTGAAGTTTGTGTTAAGCAGAGGAAGATTTGTATTGCAGGCAAAGCTTAACGTCATCTGCGTACATGAGTAAACTAGAGTACGGTAGAGCAGATGGCAAGCCAATTATGGAAATGGTAAAAAGTAAAGGCCGGAGAAAACATCTTTAAAAAGGACACGATGGGTTCTTTCAGGAACGTAGCTTAAAATCCACGTAAGGAAGTTAACAGGAAATCCCAATAGATCAAGAGTCAAAGAGTGTACTAATGCCAGTGTAGATGACAACGGTATCAAGGCCATTTTGGAAGCCATCAAACAGAAATGAAGTCGGCTATAATAAGTTGGTGGTGGTACGCCGACGCCTAATGAAGCCATGCTGGCATGGAGAAATAATTGAACTACAGAGGTGTTACAGGTGAGGGTCAATAATCTGGAATTGCTGATCTCTTCAGAGGTACCTCAATAATTGGTAGCTTCAGATTTTTCCCTTTTTTATGCAGCGGTTTCCAGAGACAAAGTGATCTTTATCCTGGTAGTCTTTCGGGACCTGGTGAAAATACCGGTTTAACTTTAAAAAGATCCGATAAGAAACTGCGCTCGGAGATAGATGGACCATAAACAAGACTGGCTATATGAATATATGTAAAGTTGATCAGAAGTAGTACAAGCTAAATACCTTGTAATTAAAAAAAAAAATGTTTGCGAATAGATCTGCAATGATCTGATCCATATTTACAAAAGAACTTTTAAAAGAGAGCAATAATACATATTTCGCCGTGTGTTTCAAAATTATAAAACTAACTAAAACTTTATAATTATATACTAATTGGTCGACAATATTCCATGGACGCCATATAACTGAACGCCACCTTTAATGTGGGTGGAGTGATGGTGAAGGTCAGCCCCATTTAAAGAAATTTTTTTGGCAAAAAATTATGTAATTATCAAGTTTTTAGAGTTGTAGCTTTATCTTAGGTGTTCATGCCAATAAAATTTGATTTGATTTTTTGCCCATGTACAAAAAAAAATATAAATAAAAATAGTTTTGCAAATGTCTCTTTAGTGTTCCACACTTTTTACTAATGCCATAATGGCTTATGTATAAGAAAGCCGGTTTTTTTTTTTTTAATTTTCATTTTTTTCAGAAGTGAAAATTAAACCTTAAACCATCTTAAAAAAATTTGTTTCATTCTTTTTATATGTTCCCAACTTCAAATCTACGCCACCATAAATCATTTTTGCTTAACCATAATTTCACGATCGTATTATCAATTAATCATTTTATTTTACCTTATCATTAAACAAATGTGAAAGCTACATATTAATGCTAGTTAAAGCTATAGTACTATAGCCTAAGTACTATTAGGATAGGACTTATATAGGAAGAAACATTTATTGTAATTTTTGGAGCTGTGTTTGATGATGTCGCCGCTCTCGAGCTTTTTCTATATGTCTTTTGCGTTCTTCCTTCGTCCAATAACGGCCAATTTTTACATCTGGTATAGTTTCTTCTTCCGTAGTGTGGTTGATTCCGCAAACACTTTTCTGTACTGGGCGGTTACGTACCGGTCGTTTTACAATATATCGAGATCCATCTGGTCGTCGTTTTACTTTCCATACCATTGTTGTTTCGTTACCATCTTTAATGTTGATTAATTCAGATGCAGTTTTGTGTCTTAAAGAACCTTGTGCCTTGTTTGCAATCTAAAATTAAATTGATGTGTAAAGTAATGGTTATTAAGAGTTATTTTTAGAAGTCATATATAGATTATTGCTCACAAGAAAGAATGTCAATTCCACATGAAGCCTCTATATATACCCTTGTAGTCATATCTCCAACTTCAGATTTGTTAATTTATCAAGAATTGGATTGGAGAGTTATGTAAATTTCTAATATAGATACGTAATAACAAAAAAGTTATAGACTAAACCTTCTTACTGCAAACAAATGTAATTTTCAACTTTAGAGTCGAAACAGATATTTCATACACTGCGTTGCCAACTTCATTATTAGACATTGGCTTGTTAAATGATTTTGATAAAAAATAACCCTTTAAACTATACATACACTACTGGTCAAAATAATAAGTCCATAGATATAGTGTTTATTTGTTTCAATATAACTCGATTAATATTGAATGATCCCGTGCCAATTTTTTTACATTGAAGAGTTTCATTGTTACACAATTTCTAAAACAAAAATGAAAGAAGGGAACCCCGAGTATTCAATACTGAGCTTAAATTTCTGCTGGATAAAATCGCTCATCTGCTCGGTCTGCCCAAAATAATAAGTACATAGATGGGCAAAAAAAAGCATTGTACTAAAGAAGAAAGAAAAATTGCTTTTAAATCATTTAAATCAAACTTTGAACACACGCTTATTTTCTTTGCACGCAGTATATAAGTCGGATCGGTTGGGATATGGGAAACTTTTGTGGGAAACTGAGCATGTCTGGTCCGTCCATTTTATATGGATCGGACGACTATATTCTATAGCTACCATATAAGTGAACGATCGGAAATGCCACAGCTTTTGAGTTTTTGGGAGTAAAAGCGTCCGACTTCTTTTAAAATAAATTTTATATGAATCTCTACTTGTTACGCATGTTTACGATAATTTTCGGCCAACTATATGGGACATTTGTTATATTTCGAAACAATAGAAACCGCTATGTAAGGAAGGAAGGTAACGGTAAGAGAAGAAACCCTCAAAACAGCGAAAGGGGGCCAGCGCAAGTGGGGTCCATTAAGGCAGAGGAAAGCTTTTCAGAAAAGTGAAGGATAAGAGAAAGTCAGAAATCGACCTGGAAAGAAACGGGCCGGAGCGGTACCAAACAGTGGACGCAACACAAAGAAGGTCTAAGGGAAGGAGCGGAGCCGAAAGAATTAACTGTCAGGACGAGCGGAGACGGATTGTCAGCCATAAGGCTGGCAGTGTTAAGTCCGAAGACCGCCTTTTGAGAGTCCACTGACAGACAACAGTTCAGTTCTAGCAAAATAAAGGGTCAAGACACTCAAACAGCGAGCTGCAATCCTCAGTCAAACCAGGAACCACCAAGTCCACTATGACACGGAACGGAGAACGTCGTTCAAGAAGCAGTAACGACGAGATCACGGAGAAATCAAGAAGGAACACTTGGCACACACCAATAGAGTTTTTCGACAGAGCAAACCAAGTAGTTCGGTGGAATAACCACTTGTACCCAGTTGTATGATATTTTATAAAAAAAACGAAAAAAGGCTCGCAAAAACCGGTCGATACAATACGTTTTTAACATAATTGCAACGAAAGCGGGCGCCGAACAGAACAAGGGTTCATTGTAAGTACATTTATTCTTGATCAGCATTAATGACAAACGCACATAAAGACCAAAAACTTTTGATATCAATATTTATGGAGTAACACACCCTATTGAAGTTAGAAAATTGTTGAGTTACCAGCGCTTTAGTAGCAAGCAGTTTTCCAAGGTCCCAATAATTAATCCGTCAATTGCAATTCATAACCGTTTTTCGGTTATTTAATCTACAGCGGATGATCAAACTGAAAAAGGTCTGCTCGGAGCGACACAACTTTAACAATAACCCAAAAAGCTTCCTATATCTGAAGCCACAGCCAAGCGAGCAGCAACCAAATATTAAAGCTGAAAAGCCTTTTCATAGCGGCGTCCGGAGAACCAAAGCCGGCCACGCACACTAAATCTTTCGTGAACAGCAAGCGCTGAGCTTTAACGGGGGCAAGCAGTTACACAAGACCAGAACGGGAGAGGAAGGTAACGTGAAGAGGGAGCTTATAGACCAGTGATGCGCACCTATTAACATCTACTGCCGCTATCATAAAAAATTATAAATATGTACAAATATGGGGAGAGTCTGCTGCAGTCACAAAGAACGTACAAATTTATCAGACCAAATAGGTGCTGGCTGTCGTTTTCACTATTAATAAGGTTTTTGATGGAAACAACAGCCAGCACAGTCCTACGGGCTAGTAACGATAGTAGGTAGATTAGGAGTAGTCTTCTACGATAAGAAGGGAGTTGGATACTTGCATCCCAGTTTAGGCTCCTAAGAGCAACAAGGAGAAAATGCTTCTGTATTGATTCAATGCGGTCTTGACAAACCCCATAATGGGGTCCCAAAACACATGAACCGTACTCAAGAATCGGACGACTAAAGATATATATAGAGTTTTTGTTATATAAGGGTCATTAAATTCTTTTGACTATTTTTTAATGAAGCCAAGCACACCCTTGGCTTTATTAACCATTGCCGATATGTGGTCGGTAAATTTCAGCGTAAAGTATAAGGTTGGCAAAAAAGTCATGCGGTATTTCCGATAGGTGTCTTTGCAAGCACGTAGTTCTAGTTCTATTTATCGAATCTGTTGCTATACTTTTTTGGAAAGCTCTTTTCCCGCGCTAACACGTGTTTGATTTATTGTTGTTTGTCTTAGGTCGTTCGTGCGTTATAGCGTCACAAACATAGAGCAAAATAAAGAGAAAATACGACATATTTTACAGTACTATTTCGATAAAGGCAAAAATGCAACTCATGCTGCCAATAAAATTTGTGCAGTTTATGGACCTGATGCAGTTTCCATTTCCACCGCACAACGATGGTTTCAACGTTTTCGTTCTGGTGCAGAGGTGGTCGAAGATGCGCCACGGTCCGGAAGGCCTGTCGTCGAAAATTGCAATAAAATCGCTGAATTGATCGAAAGAGATCGGCATAGTAGCAGCCGTAGCATCGGCCAAGAGCTGGGCATGAGTCATCAAACCGTTTTAAACCATTTGAAGAAGCTTGGATTAAAAAAGAGCTAGATGTATGGGTGCCACACGACTTGACGCAAAAAAACATTTTTGACCGTATGGATGCATGCGAATCGCTTTTGAATCGCAACAAAATCGACCCGTTTTTGAAGCGGATGGTGACTGGCGATGAAAAGTGGATCACTTACGATAACGTGAAGCGCAAACGGTCGTGGTCGAAAAGCGGTGAAGCTGCCCAGACGGTGGCCAAGCTTGGATTGACGGCCAGGAAGGTTCTTCTGTGTGTTTGGTGGGATTGGCAGGGAATCATCCACTATGAGCTGCTCTCCTATGGCCAAACGCTCAATTCGGACCTGTACTGGCAACAACTGGACCGCTTCAATGCAGCACTCAAGCAGAAGAGGCCATCTTTGATCATCAGAGGCCGAATTGTCTTCCATCAGGACAACGCCAGGCCCCACACATCTTTGGTGACGCTCCAGAAGCTCCGGGAGCTCGGATGGGAGGTTCTTTTGCATCCACCGTATAGTCCGGATCTCGCACCAAGTGATTACCACCTATTTCTGTCCACGGCCAACGAGCTTGGTAGTCGGAAGTTGGCCACAAGAGAGTCCTGTGAAAATTGGCTCTCCGAGTTTTTTGCCAATAGGGAAGCGAGCTTCTATAAGAGGGGGATTATGAAGTTGGCATCTCGTTGGGAACTCGTCTTCGAACAATACGGCGCATATTTGACCTAAATCGCATTATTATAACCAATTTTATGAACAATTGAAAATTCAATAAAAATACCGCAAGACTATAATAGGACACCTAGGCCATTAACCTAAGATAATCTTTCTAGAGAAGTCCCATATAGAAAATAAGTGGCCTGGATTAGTGATTAAGCGATAAAATGACATACGCTTTCATTTTGGCTTATTAAGTTTTGAGTCATTTGCAGAGCAACAATTTTGGAACTTGTCAACGTCGGACTGAAGTTTGTGTTAAGCAGAGGAAGATTTGTATTGCAGGCCAAGCTTAACTTCATCTGCGTACAGAAGTAAACTAGAGTACGGTAAAGCAGGTGCCAAGAGATGGCTTCCTCGAGGGACTCCAGATGCAGCGCGAAGTAGGCAGAAAAATATATTTTTTACGAGAATGGAAAGCTAACTCGGACAGAGCCGAAGCTTATATACCCATGCAGTTAAATAGCGGCTTCTATTGATTAAAGATATAGTAAATATCGGATATAGCTAGTCGATCTTTACAAAAACATTCATAGCAAGCTTATAGTTATACTAAAAATCGTATATAGTTAGCCGATCTTTACAAAAACATTCATAACGAGAATGGAATGCTAACTTCGGACTGCGCCGAAGCTAATATACCCTTGCAGTTAAATAGCAGCTTCTATTGATTAAAGATATAGTAAATATCGGATATAGTTAGTCGATCTTTACAAAAACATTCATAGCAAGCTTAGATTTGTATAAAATGGATTTTAAAAGAAGTCCGACGCTTGTACGCCCAAAAACCCGCAAGTTGTAGCATTTCCGATCAATCAGTGGGCCGATCCGTATGAAATTTTCCAGATCGGCTTTCCCCTAGTAGTTTCCCCTAGTAAATTTCTTCTTCAAAAACGTGGAAGTTATAGCATTTTTGATCAATCAGTTATATGGCAGCTATAGGATATAGTCGTCCGATCCCGGCCGTTCCGACTTATATACTGCGTGCAAAGGAAAGAAGGGTGTGTGCAAAGTTTCAAGACGATAGCTCAAAAACTGAGAGACTAGTTTGCGTAGAAACAGACAGACGGACAGACGGACATGCTTATATCGACTCAGGAGGTGATCCTGATACAGAATATATATACTTTATGGGGTCCTGGATGTCTCCTTCACTGCGTTGCACACTTCTGACCAAAATTATAATACCCTCTGCAAGGGTATAAAAAGCACACGTTGGCTTCTTCCAGAAAGATATCTGGAAATCCACGTAAGAAGGTTAACAGAAAATCCCAAAAGATCGAGTTTTCTCAAAAAGAGTGAGTGGTTTACAGAGTCAAATAAAGTCAGTGTAGATGACATCTGTTTGATGACCATTTTGGAAGCCATCAATCACAAATGATGTCAGCTCCAATAAGTGGGTGTTGGTGGAGCGACGCCTAATAATAATTGAGTTACAGAGGTGTTGCAAATGAGGAGTAATAATTTTTTCAAAGAGCTTTGGAATTACTGACATTTTAGGATGCCTCTGTGTATGGTAGCATCAGATTTTTTCCCTTTTTTATGCAGGCGAATTATAAATGATTCCTTCCACATATAGGGAAATATCGACGTTTCCAGAGATAAAATGAAAAGTTTTGAAAGAGGTTTGCATAATAACTCGGCGCTATTCTTTAGCACACAGCCTGGTACTCCATCGGGACCTACTGAAAGTACCGGTTATCCTTTAAAAGAACCGATAACAAACTGCACTCGGATATAGATGGACCAAAAATAAGATTGACTGAATGAATTTCATATGTGTACGATCAGAAATAGTACAATGTGAATCCGTTGCTTGGAAAAGTGTTATGTATTCCCAGAAGAGTTTTCAAACGAGAGCAAGGAAGGAAAAAAAAACATGTTTCCGCTTTGTGTTTACAAAATTATAAAACTGCTTCGGAACCCGATTTGAACCCGAAAACGGCGACAATAGTCTCTACAGCATTCAGCGTTATGCACGGTGAAGTTCGACCGAGCTACTAAGTACCTTGAAAAAGTTAAATTGCCGCCAATTTTTTTATAAATTGATTAAAAGTCTATTTTTGAAATGTTTAAGAATAATTAGGCGCCTTGTAAACCAAAGAGGATTGTCTTTTACGGACGGATACTTTCACGGCACACAAGAGTCAAAGAAACTATTCAAATTCCTTTAAAAATATTCTAAGGCGGTATTTATATCGCCAATGAAAGGAAAGAAGCTTTTAATAGTCAGCCTTAAGAAAACAGTAAATTCTATCACCTACCCTATGAGGTAGGGCAATGGTTTCGATTGAAACATCAATGAAATGATCATCATCAATGATCACAGATATGGATCTTTGATTGATTCATTTTAAGGGGAGCGGGCATAAATAAAAACAGCTGTTTAAAATCCCTCTCGCCTTAAAATCAATTATTGGTAGGGTGGGAACTCAAGATCCTTTCGCTCATACTAGAAAAACAAATGATTTGGTTTGAAGTTTTCTTATCCAAATAAAAACAGTCGGTGTTTTACGTGCCACCAAGATCATAATGCCCTGTTCCTTTCCCAGTATGTATATTTTTATTCATTCGTATACGTAGATAAATAGTAAACATTTTAGTACTACCCCTGAATCGTATTAGTAAAAAATATAAATTCCATACTAGACCGTTAAAAAAATTAAATTACATTTTAATATTATTCTTTTTTTCTTGTAATATGAAAAGTTGAAAGTGAACATGTTCTGACTGGCAGCTATAAGAAGTAAGCTCACACCGTGTGTGTGAATACATGAACACGCATACATACAAAAATCGCATCAAGCGCAGAACGACCTTCTTCAAGAACCGCCTCTCTGCGTCTGGCCGATCGAACCATGCAAAGGGATCGAACCCTATCAAACTGGGTTTGATGTTGCTGGGATTTGCTGTGGGACCCATCGCAAAAATTTTTGTGTCCATTTGCGTTGTATGAAATGGGTAGTCTATATTTTGTATGGTTAGTGTTTAAAGACACCTAGAACCACGAGCTGATCGAGACCTTAAGGCAAAGAAATTCTAAGTTACCAAACTCTTGCAACTCGACCTCTTAAGAATGGTAAGAGGAGACTACTAAGATTAGTACTCCTCCACCTCTTTGGAGAGGTCGGTCGCGTCTGAAAGTGGTGTACCTATCTGGGAAAACTTCGGAGCTAAGGATCTCCGGCTTTAACCAGGTTTCTCTAAAGACAATAACCTGAGATGCAAAGGAAACGCTACCAGAGCTTACTACGTAGGAGCTTACTACGTACGCCCTTAGTATTCTGATAGGGGAGTTGGTAAGGGAGTTTATTAGTTTTTTTAAAGAAGATGTAGGCTGCTTGACTCCCACAGGCTTCTCGGCTGATGTTCTTGAACGAATATGTACTCTAGCCAGAAGCCAGGCGACTACACCGTCTCAACCATCGACAAAAGCTCACATATCTTAAAGGATGATGTGCGCCTCGAGAGTGCAAATTTAAATTTGGAGATGTCCTCCACCTTAATTTCGGCTTTTGTTTTGGCTTTAATATATTTTGTAAGGTTTAATTTGATAATTTTTTTTTAAAGTACAAAGTACAACATTTTTTTTAAAGTTTCAAAATTTTTACTTACCTCTTGGCTACTTACAAAGTGGTAGCGACTTAAGTTTGGTGCGTTAAACTGCGGACAATGGATATCACCCGTTTGTTTCAGGTTCACAAATTGTTCATCTGATGCAGGCATTTTTAAGTTCTCTTCATCGTACTGCTTGCTTCCGATTTCTAGTGATAGAAAAATCGTTGAATAAATTGATAAAAAGCTCGGGCTAAGCTAGCTTATAGAATCTTGAATAGAAGTTATTTTTAGCTAAGAATTTGAATATTTTGAAATATTTTAGTTTTATACCCGACCTTTATTCCCAAGAAGCTATAAGATTAAGACACAAACACAGATTTTTGTCTTCGATCCTTCGATAAATTATTTCCGGCAGCCTCTTTATTTAGGGACTTTAGGCCACCTTTGCTATCCTATATATCCTATAGCTGCTATATAACTGAACGATCGGTAATGCCTTCGAGTTTTTGGGATGGGAAGCTATTTCCAACTATTCCCAATATTTGCTATATACCTAAACAATAGAAGCCGATATATAACTGCAAGGGTATATAAGCTTCGGCACCGTCCGAAGTTAGCTTTCCATTCTCGTTTAAAGATAGAATTGTCAAATTTGATTATTTTATATAAGCGACTGGTTCTTACTTGAAAATTTTAATAGCAGCTGATATGGGGGCAAATATTAGGCGTTGCCCGATTGACGAAATTATATTTTTAAAAAAAGCTTCGGATTTGATAATCAAAAAACGCCTTAATAATTGCCAGCATCGGATTTTCTTCCCTTTTTAATGCAAAGAATTTATGAAATATTTAATCCACATATGTGAATATATCGATGTTTCTAAAAATATAATGAATAGCACAATGACGCAATTCTTTAGCGCACAGCATGGTAACCCATCGGCACCTGGTGAAAGTACCGGTTAAACCTTTAAAAGATTCGATAACGAACTGCGCTCAGAGATAGCGGACGGACACTTCCACGACCCACAAGAGGCAAAAAAACTATTCCCAACCGCCTCCCAAAAAAAGGTCAGCGCCAAAGTATCCACAAGCTGCAGCAATGACTAGCGATTGTAAGCCTGGTGAAATCAAACGCAAACCAGCCAGAAAATTAAGCAGCAACGACCAACAACCAGTGCGGTAGCAAGAGCCCAAACTATCGCTACTTTTAAAGGTAAGTCTTTTGCTCTTCTATCGGAGGACGACGACTATTTTTCGGACAGGGACCACAAGATGTCAGTTCCTCCAAAGGCCCCAAAGAAAGATGTTAAACCACCGAAAACTCCCAAAAATATCAAGGCACCGCCAAATTTTTTTTTTTTTGGCTCCCACTGCATACGTACAGCCCACCTCCCGCCCAACCGACCGAGGGGCGCTGCCGTTTATCGTACGGCTCGAATCGCGGGGATAGATCCGAGACGAGGAATAAGTATTTTAAAAAGGTTACGAGGAAGAAGGAACTAATAGAAGATTTCATGCAAGAGTTCTGTGAAATGATTTGATAGTGGTTATTGTAGTCAGAACATAGTACCCTGAAAGGGTGATGCTGGGCATATGTTGACCTACAAAAGTTAAGAAATAAGAGGAGATAAAGGGGAAATAAAGTTTGAGAGACCCTAAAATGAACGTTAAATTTTAACAGACTTTGAAGGTTCTGGCTGTCGATTTCACCATTAATAAGGTTATTGATGAAAACTACACCCAGCATAGTCCTACGGTTTAGTAGGGATGGTAAGTTTATTAAAAGTAGTCTGCTATGATAAGACGGGAGTTGAATACTTGCATCCCAGTTTAGACCCCGAAGAGCAACAAGGAGAAAGTTCTTCTGCACTGATTCAATACGGTCTTGATGAACCCCTTATTGGGGACTCCAGACACATGAACCGTATTCAAGAATCTGACGAACTAAAGATATGTAAAGAGTTTTGGTTATATAAGGGTCAAAAAATTCCTTTGACCATCTCTTAATGAAACCAAGCACACCCTTGGCTCTATTAACCATTGCCGATATATGGTCGGTAAATTTAAGCTTGACGTCTTATAGGACACATAGGTCGTTAACCTGAGTTAATCTTTCTAGGGCGGTCTCATAGAGAAAATAAGTTGCCTGGATGGGGCTTAAGCGATAGAATGACATAAGTTTGCATTTTGACCCTTTGAGTTTTCAGTCATTAGCAGAACACCAATTTTATAACTTGTCCAGATCGGACTGAAGTTAGTATTGGGCAGAGGAAGATTTATACTGAAGACATAGCTTCATCTGCGTGTACGTCATCTGCGTACATAAGTACACGAGAGTTCGGTAAAGTAGAAGGCAAGTCATTTATAACGAGAATGGAAAGCTAACTTCGGACGGAGCCGAAGCTTATATACCCTTGCAGTTAAATAGCGGCTCTGTAAGTTAAAGATATAGTAAATATCGGATATTGTTAGCCGATCTTTACAAAAACATTCATAACAAGCTTAGATTCGTATAAAATGAATTTTAAAAGAAGTCCGACGCTTCTACGCCCAAAAACAGGAAAGTTGTGGCATTTCCGATCGTTCAGTTATATAGAAGCTATACGATATAGTCGGCCGATCCGTATGAAATTTTTTAGATCGGCTTAGATTTCTACAAAAGAGAATCTGTGCAAATTTCAAGTTTCTATGTTCAATAACATGGAAGTTATAGCATTTCCGATCAATCATATAGCAGCTATAGGATAAAGTCGGCCGATCCGTATGAAATTTTCCAGATCGGCCTAAATACCCGTTATAGTCAATCTGTGCAAATTTCAATCTTCTATCATCAATAACATGGAAGTTATAGCATTTCCGATCAATCAGTTATATAAAAGCTATAGGATATAGTCGGCCGATCCGTATGATATTTTCCAAATCGGCTTAAATTCCCATAAAAGGGAATTTGTGCAAATTTCAAGTTTCTATCTTCAAAAATGTGGAAGTTATAGCATTTCCGATCAATCAGATATATGGCAGCTATAGGATATAGTCGGCCGATCCCGGCCGTTCCGACTTATATACTGCGTGCAAAGGAAAGAAGGGTGTGTGCAAAGTTTCAAGACGATAGCTCAAAAACTGAGAGACTAGTTTGCGTAGAAACAGACAGACGGACAGACGGACATGCTTATATCGACTCAGGAGGTGATCCTGATCCAGAATATATATACTTTATGGGGTCCTGGATGTCTCCTTCACTGCGTTGCACACTTCTGACCAAAATTATAATACCCTCTGCAAGGGTATAAAAATGGTAAAAAGTAAAGGCCCGAGATGACTTCCTTGAGGGACTCCAGATAAAGCTCGGACTAGGCAGGAGAATACATCATTAAAAAAAACGCGTTGGGTTCTTTCAGAAAGATAACTGGAAATCCACGTAAGAAGGTTAACGGACATAGACGAAATAAAAGAGGACTTCCGATGTAAAGCGCGCAATGACATAGGGCACATCAGCAAGACTCCAATGCGGCCAAATGCGCCCTTTATTCCGGGGCACACCCTGCCATCTACAAAGGTTACCCGGCCTACAAGAAAGCCAAGGCCAGCATGGCTCCAAAAGCATCACGCCAAACTCAGCTGCGACGTTTAGCTTACCCACCCACGGAACTAATTGTGGACACTTCAGCGAGAAGCTATACTAAAATAGCAAAAGGCGGAGCTTAGCCTCAACAGCAACAACCCACACCACCAGAGGTGCATCAGTTTAATCAAATGGCAGCCATAATGACGAGAAATGGAGAAGATCAGACCCAAACGGCCCAAATGATTGCAAATCATAATGCAAACGGGATTTGACATTACCATATCGACATTTACCAGTTCTGGTTCAAAACTGCTACCGTCGAAGAATTAACTGCTTAAATCCAAACCGCAGCATCTCTAGCAGCGCCAACGTTCTCTGATCGTCCCAAGAGATACCACATTTGGAATCCGGGCTAAATCTCGAAAAGCGGCGACTCCGGCGACTACAGATGCTCTCAAGAAACCCGAGAGACAAGACTGCTTTATACAGAGCCACCAAACGGCTAAAAAAAACACTGGCGAACTTAAAAAAGGAAGCCTTTGATGGGTTTGTCAAACGGCTGGGACAAGGTGGCCCACAACACAACCTTTGGCGGGTCACGAAAAAGACGGCCTTTGAAAAGAATGCCCTTTAAAAAAACTGACGGAAGATAATGCAGGTCCGAGCCGGACAGGGCCACGCACACCTAAAAACCGTCTTCATCCCTTTCAATCGCTGCTCACCAGAAGCGGCAGCTAAAACAGCTCGGCTATTAGACGAGCCCACAATCGAAGCCGACCCGATAACAATAGTAACGGAGGAGGAGACAGCCGGACTGATTGCCGCCATGAACAACAACAAGGCACCGGGTGATGTTGGTATCAATGCCATTGCATTAAAACTGCTATCGCCTCCAAGCATTAGGCTTATCACAAAAATCGTCATTAGATGTTTGAAAATCGGGTACTTCCCAATAACATGGAAACGCGACCAAGTAGGCATGATACCTAACCCGAAAAACCTGAAGTCCACCTTACATCTTATCATCCGATAAGTCTACCGATAATGCCTTCCAAAATATTCAAAATTATTTTTGAGCAGATCTGGACTGATCATCAGTTTGGCTTCAGGCGATCCCATGGAACACCCGAGCAATGTCATAGAGTCGTGCAATACAACCTGGACCAATTTGAAACTAGGAAATATTGCGCATCAGTCATGCTGGACATGAAACATGGTATAAGCATTCGACCGGATGTGGAACAAGAATTCGACCAGGCTCCTGCTAAAATGAAAATCATGCCTGCTCCGACCATATTATCAGTTTCAGGAATCATTCCTGAACGATCGCAAATTCACGGTCAGATGCGGAAAGGTCTCAAGGAGATTCGCGCTGGATTCCCTCAAGGCAGCGTTCTTGGCCCATTGTTATACAATGCTTACACAGCCGACCTCCCGGTGCTCCAAAACACCAATTTATTGGCAGACACCTACGCTGCCGATACCGTCTTTCTAATCGTCGCAGACAGCGCCATAGAGGCATCTCCACTCATGCAAGCACAGCTCGATCTGCTCAGCACTTGGCAGAAAAGATGGAATATCGAAGACAACAACGAGAAATCCACTCCCACCACCTTCTCCCTCCGTCCAGAAAACAGCCTCCGGTCAGCCTCAACAGCACCCCAATCCCGCAGGATGACACTCCCAAGTACTTGGGCTTGACGCTGGATAGGTGGCTGTCGGATTACTGTACGATTACCCATTACATATAAGAAACGTCCCTTTGCCTGAAAAACTGACAAACAAGTTTTTTTGGCTCGCCTGCATTGTTTTGCAAAAAAAAATTAAAATAAACAAGGCTATTTTTTTTCTTTTAGACATACCACTGATATAAGCTGTTTCCAAATTAGAAGAACAAAGTCCGATGCGTCCGGATTTCCCAAATGGTAAGAGTAACATACTGCTTAAAGGAGAAGTTACAAAAGCTGCACTTGGCAATACTGTAGTTTCGGCTTTTATAACATCCAGTTTAGAGTTTAAAATGGTTTCAACATCAGCATTTAACATATTTAGATGTGGCGACGCGCTATTATTAGAACCCCCTGTGTTGTAAGCACTTGACGAATTATCGATATCTTCGCAAGGCATATTTGGCCGATATGCGCTATATGCACCTCCACTGCTGCTGGATCGACTTGTACTAGTCATTGTACTACGTAACGTAAAAATGCGATTGCACTCAGGTAGCTGACCTGGTTTTGCTGGAGTTGATCGAATAATATTCTGTATGGGTTTGGGACATTGCGTCTTTAATCCTAGCCATTGAGCGACGCGTTGAGTCTGTTGTTGCATCGCTGTTTCTAATACTTTTGTTTCTGTTCCAGCCGGTGTCGATCCTGTTGCTGGTGAGCAAGACCCCACTGCTGTCATGTAGTTTGAACTCTGATAAGGTGAGCAATACAGAGGCTCAGATTCCGAATCCTCGGGTATGGTCTCATAAATGTGCTCATTTTCGTCGTAAACATATGAAAGATTTTCTTGATGTTTATTTATATAGCGATGTACGTTTGTTTTTACAAAATTGTTTTCATTTGAAATCACCTTGTTTTTATTCGAAGTTACAATATTTTCATTAGACGTTTCTTGGGTTGGTAAATTTATACATTTTGTGGAGTGAACTTCATCAATATCTACAGAATTTTTAGATTGAACATGGCTCAACAAGACCTTATCCAATTTATCTACAACGTTAGTGTAGTCCTCTCTTAGGAAACTGTTGCCGTACTCAAAGTTACTCTCAATGTCGTCACCGTCATCTTCCTAATAAATGTTAGAAAAAGAAAATAGTTAGTCACAGAAGATAATAACATTTACACAACGCAATTGCAATCAACAAAAATTTAAATAGGATAAAATAAAATGTTATTATATAATAAAACGAGAATGGAAAGCTTACTTCGGACGAAGCCGAAGTTTATATACCCTCGCAGCTAAATAGCGGCTTCTATTGCTCAAAGATATAGTAAATATCGGATAAAGTTAGCCGATCTTTACAAAAACATTTGTAACAAGCTTAGATTCATATAAAATAGATTTTAAAAGAAGTCCGACGCTTTTACATCCAAAAACACAAAAGTTATGGCATTTCCGATCGTTCAGTTATTATATGGCAGCTATAGGATATAATCGGCAGATCCCCGTTTCGATTTATATACGGTAAGCAAAGGAGAGAAGAGTGTGTGCAAAGTTTCAAGACGATAGCTCAAAAACTGAGAGACCAGTTTGCGTAGAAACAGACAGACGGACATACTTATATCGACTCTGGAGGTGATCCTGATCCAGAATATACATACTTTATGGGGTCCCACTTCTGACCAAAATTATAATACCCTCTGAAAGGGTATAAAAATAAATCCTTTCAGGTATATCGCAGGCATATCCTTATCGAAGGTATATCCTTATGGCAAAATTTTGTAAAGATTTAAGATTCTAAAGTTCAAAAACATTAAAATAATTGCATATCCGATCGCTCAGTTGCCAGCAATATATATATATATAGACGACTATATTGTCAGCTATACAGACGACTGATACCTATGGAATGGGCACACATCCTTAACGGAGCGACTTGGATAAAGCTTTAAAGTTTCATTTGGAGATAGAAATGAAGGTGTTGTTGAACGAGATACCCTTTGTTCATTACATTATAATAGTATAGCATCCACGTTTTTTTGAGCAATACACTAGCACAGCTAAAAATTTAAGCTGGAGCCAGTGTTGTTACCGTCAACGCAACGGTGCGAAGAGGAACTGACCTTCAGCGCATCAAACTTCATACGTTCTGCGGAAGCATTCACTCATGCGATCGTTCTCCAACAATTTCACGACACTTCCCAACGCCCCGAAGGAAATAACGGCACTATACGCAAGCTAGGGTGGTGCGGAAAGGTAAGTCAAGGCCTCGAGGAGTGTATTGTGAAGACAGACACCCCTGGCTAAACTTCTGTTTATTATTCGATTTGGACATAGAGGCGCGCCAATCTTGAAACCAAAGCAAAGATTTTGACGAGAGGAATCGCTCAGTTCTTGGAACTTCTGGCTACTCGCTGCGATACATTGGACACCTGTCAACACGCCAGAGCGTCACAAGATCGACAATCAGTTGCCACTTTGCACGCAAACCCCGAATCGTTAAAAGGAAATTCCGCGTGCATTTCTTGCAATCAATCCTATCAACTTTACCGGTGCTAGCAGTTCTTGGCGCCCGTCGCAACTTCGTACGAACTCACAATCTGTGCTTTAACATGGTTTTAAATTGCACATTTTAAGATTCTAAAGCTCAAAAACATTAAAATAATTGCATATCCGATCGCCTGTAGAGAGTGCTGGCGTAATCATCACCCCAACTTTGAAATGAAAGTAGCGGGGAGTCCCCTTTGACTGCACCGTCGCCATCAGGGGTTCTCCACGTCAGACACGCTACACCACAACAAAGACTGGTGAGGGCGAATCGAATTGACAAAGCTTGCCTACCATGGAAGCAGATCTGCGAGGTCGCGTTGTCTGATCCTTTGTTCATCACTCCCGGTTCAATTGACGTTATCTTTAAAGCCGATCAATTATGGGATCTATACACTGGAGAGAGAATAGATTTTGGTAAAGACGGGTAGTCTTCGCAATTATAACAATTTTTGGTTGGATCATTACATTTTCTTACAACTCTTGTGACGATAGCCACTTAGCCACCACGCATCATGCCGACCCAGATCAACTGGAAGGATCATTCATGGAAATGGACCATATTCACCCTAAACAGCAGTTCATCGACGCAAGTGATCCTACAGAGGCTCACTTTACAGCTACGCACACACGTTCCCAAAATGGAACCTGTCCGACGTATCCGTCGTTTTAGGCTTCTCACAGTAATATACGGTTTGGCACCCTCACCATTCCTGGCGGTCCGAGTATTGAAACAACTGTCTGATGACTAATCACCGCAGCACACACGTTCCCAAAATGGAAAAAAGCTGAATTACCCATCGGGGCAACTCTACCCCAGGCTTCAACATCCCTTTAGTGGCATCCTCAAAACAGTATCAATACCACGTTTAAGCTTAATGCAGCTCTCCTCTTACTAGATTATTTACAGAACAACTGGAATTTGCAGAACAAACGAACTACCTGGAACCACGTTTGATCAGAAGACAATCCAGAGGAATGTGTATCTCAAATGCGCGAATCGCATCTAGTCGATCGGACCACCATGGTTGGGGTTGGGATCAGCAGCTAGGCTCCGTGCAATCCCCCAAATAAGATAAGAAATGTAAACAAACCAAGCGTAAGGGATAAGCACAGCCGAGTCTGCATAGCGCAATGCGTTTGTTGTGTCAGCTGTTAGCTCTGGCGGAAACGCCTCTTTCTCCATTAGAGGTCTTGGAGAAGCAACTGCGCGCCAAATTCACCGCTTTCCATGACGCCCTCGAGGGTCTCAACTATGCGCAGATTGGCAGCCCACTTTTTTGGAAATTCACCCGGCTTGCCTCCAGGTCCCTGACAGTCCCTGACGTTGCAGTCAGAAATGGGGTGGCGCTCTTCGCGCTTGGCCGCGCACTCTACATTGCTGGAGGGTTCCGGCACAGCATCTATTGGATCGTTAAAACCTGCGCCGATACTGCCGCCGTTGCCGTTGCCCACATTCAGTGGCGGATACGCAGAATGGTCAGATGGTCTCGAATGATAACTACTCTGTGGATGCAACTCTTCGCATTGTCGGATTTGCCATCGCAGGCATCATGCCTCCTTGCATTCCCGGAACTCCATGCCTGGCAACATAGCATCCACATAATCCGGCCCTGGTGTTCCTTCTCCTGACAAGGTCGTTGACTCAGCCAGGCATGCACCCCTTTCAAATTCACTTGCGGTTCAGGATCGCCATTCGGTGGCCGCTCCGGTGCCATGCTTGCTTGTCGGGCGCTGTTTGACTCTAGCTCACAGGTGCATTTAATTAATCGCGTTTGGCAAACCAGCTCCAGCTTTGCATTGGAGATGCCCCGTGGCCATAACTGGACTAGGAGATACCGAGATCTCAACGGATGGCAACTCAGTTAGCGCCTACCTGCAATCGCAAATTTCCGGTTATTCCGCTTACATCACGGCCATTTTCGCCTCGAAGATCACCGAGTTCAGCCCAGCGGTCCTATAAATGTTTCAGACAGGGAAATTCCTGGAAATTTGGTGCTCGCGGACCCCAACTTCCACGAGCCGCAACGCATCTATTTGTTGATTGGCGCAAGTCTGTTCTTTGACCTATTGTCTGTTGGCCAAGTTCAGTTGCGTGTTGGTCTTCCAGTTCTGCAAAACACGCGCCTTGGATGGGTTGTCTCAGGTGGCGGCAGCCGAGCCCGAGGGGCCGCAGCAGCATCACACCACCTGCCGTCACTTGAGGCCAAGGGCGCCGTGGAGGAGCTCCTGAATGATCTCCTGCGTCGGGAAGTTGAAGCTTGTTCTGATCCTGTAGTGAAGGCGACTTAAGAGGAGCTTGACTATAAGGCCCACTTTTGCAGCCATCAGGTGCGACTGGACTCCGGTGCGTATTCCGTTCGACTTTCAACCAAGCACAGCATAAGGCTCTTGGGAGAATCCTATGCGCAGGCAGTTTGTAGATTCCGGTCCCTTGAAGGAAAGTGGGACCGACGACCCGGCTTAAAGGCCCAGTACGCAGCGTTTATAAAGGAATATCTGGACTTGGGCCACATGTCCTTGGTTCCGGAGGAACTAAGGGAACGTTGCAAATACTTTCTGCACATGGTTGGAATAACTGATGATATGTGCAAGATGTACCGTTGTGTAATAGTGTTATACGAAGACAGTTTCTTGCAGTGCATCCTGTGGAGGGATTTTATCAAGGGTAAGCTGTCTGGTTTTTAGTTGGACGCCGTCACATACGGCACAAAGCCTGCCTCATACTTGGCTCAGGTGTTGCGGGATTTTTATGTGGACGACCTCATATCTGGTGGTGGCTCGGTGGAAGAGGTCGTTGAATCAGACGTCATGCCTTCTAAGCAAAGGCAACTTTCCCCTAAGAAAACGGTGCTCAAATGTTCCCGTTGTTCTGGAAGGCATTCCTGAAGAGGATAAGGAGTCCTACTTGGAGTTCAATGACGGCACTCCCTTTACCAAGACGCTGGGGCTTGCTTGGAAACCAACTAGTTATTAGTTGCCGTTTTCGTTTGAGTCTCTGGAAGCCTACTACTGAAATTCTGCAGCAGTTTCTCTCATATCCGCTCAATGAGGTTCCCTTGTCTGGTCATTTCCGTTTCAGGAGATGTCGAAGTTCACGGAGCTTGTGGGTACGTCGTTTCGAAGCTGGAGATTTCGTTGCTGTGCTCCAAGTCTTGCGTCGCCCCAATAAAGTCGCTCACCGTGCCTAAGCTGGAGCTATCGGGTGCAGAACTGCTAGCCAGGCTGATGCCCGAGGTCGCCGCGTCAAAGGTGTACGATGGAGCATGTTATTGCTGGTGCGACTCTTCTGTGACATTGGCTTGGATTCGGGACGAGATAGCTCGTTTCAAAATTTATGTCCCCAACCGCGTTGCCACCATTCAGGAGCTTATCAAGTCAATGCAGTGGAGATACCGTGTATAATCCTGCAGACATTTTGTCTCGAGGGGCTCTACCGACTGAGCTGCCCTAATCGGTGTTCTGGGCCCGCGGTCCTCCCTTTATCTTCTTGTCTAAGGCTTCTTGGCCATTTTTGGAATCAGTTTAACGTTGTAGTTGACGGCGGCTAGTTTAATTTTTTCCCCTACCACTAGACTTGCTAGAAAGATGTCCACCATTCTCGATGTGTTGATATTCTTTAGAAAATTCCTTTTGTTGTGCTTTGTACAGCCGACGCTGTAACGCCAAGGAAGATTCCTGTTGACCACTTCACCGCACCAGGACATCGTTGCTTTTTCGAAGTACGTTAATTATGTTTATAGCTGCAAAGAGTCTTCTATTAGGGAATTAACATCAAGGAGCTTCAAGTAGGGACATTGAGGCTTGTTCAGCGTTCGCATTTGTAGAGAGATTTGAAGTTGGCCAAGGATGAGAACCTTCCCCCTATAAAGTGGCCGCTTGCCAGGGCCACTCAACTCTTCCCTGGAGTGCATCGAGTTGCTGCATTAAAAACCGCCACTGGGATGGCTCACCGGGGCTAAATTGTGTCTGCTGCCCCTCAGGGACGAAATTGGTTGCAAGCTTTCAATGGGGGGATCAGCAGCTAGGCTCCGGGCAAGCCCCCCAATAATTATAATAAGAGATGTAAACATCACGGCGATGCGTAGCGTATGAGATAAGCACAGCCGAGTCTGCATAGCGCAATGCGTTTGTTGTGTGAGCCTTTAGCTCTGGTGGAACGCATTGTGCTTCTATGCACTTTCTAGAGTTGGTTATTGCTTGTGAGTCACTGCGGTCGTAGACCTTTTGGTTTTTGATTGTTCTTATGCGAAATTGTAAACTATTAATAATTAATAAAAACTAAAATTAAATATTGACTTTGTTTCCCGCTTGTTAGCGCGACAGTTGTCCAATCCCCGATCCGATTGGCCATGTTCAACGAGTAATCCCTCGGTTCCTGAGAACTACAACACTGCGGAACTTTAAAAATCTACGACACTAGCTTGAAAAATGTACTGATTAGGAAGATCTCAGCGTGGACTAGCCTTATTCCAGTAGCTTGCTACTGCTACCGATTTCTCAGCCGCATCAGAGGCCACAAGCCAATCACACAATTCCCTACATCATCAGAACTTTAGGAAGCCAGATTTTGTTTTATTCGTCACGCACAACAAAAGGAATTTTCTAAAGAATATCAACACATCGAGAATGGTGGACATCTTTCTAGCAAGTCTAGTGGTAGGGGAAAAAATTAAACTAGCCGCCGTCAACTACAACGTTAAACTGATTCCAAAAATGTCGCCTATAACGAAACTAAGTTTCGCTGCAAGCCTTTTTTCCTACTACAAAAGGCTACTAACACACAGGTTATGGCTAATCTTCCACAACCACGAGAACAACCGACTCGCTGTTTCACGCACACAGAACTTGACTACTCTGGTCCCATATCCATCAAGGAATCCAAGGGACGAACTCCAAGATTAGGAAAGTACACCAAAGCACACTATATCGAGGTGGTCAGTGACCTCACTACAAAAGCATTTATAGCAGCTGTTGGGACTTGGGATAAGAACCAGGAAAGATGAACCCTGGCAGTCGTCACTTGCTCCTGGTTCAAGATCATGGTGACCTGGTTGAAAGCTGGACTTCCAACGGAGGAGTATGTTGGGACTTGTGAATGCATCAACCTTTCCCCATTATTTGTTTTATTTGAAATTGTTTATGAGAGCGGCGGTGGCCGTCAATAGGTGCGGCACGTTTTCCCAGTTGCGCAATCAATAGCAAATTCCGCTTCGGGTTCCGTTATTGCTTATGTTTGTCGCGATTCTTTGTGCACTTGTTCGTCGCTTTGGGCATACCGAGAAATGAGAAACAGAGAGGCAGGAGAGACTTTCTGTGGAGAAAGGCCGATGTTGGGCACAACACACGATGTTGTGTTGGAATATCTGCAAGGAGTTTTCAAAAAGTCGGCAGATATGGAGTTTGCAGGCTTCACTACTTTCTCAGCAGTGCAGCTGAAAAAAAGGAAAAATTTTATGGTCTGCAAGCGGAATTGGAGGATTTATACGACGGCGAAATTGACAGTCCTCGAGTGTTGGGAAATTCGTGCTGAAGTTGGCGACCGCCCATGCGCTCAACGTTTGCTCGACTTCTGCGGTACTGCCGTTGGAGTTCCCAGCGATGCCGCAAGTTGTCCTCAGCTTGTGCCAATGCACGTCCGCTCTTCATGCGCTAAGCTAGCGCCATGTGATCCGTTTACGGCTTCAGGACTGCAGTCCTCCGTCTTCAACTGAGTTTGGATCAAGGAGTCTTCGACTTCAACATTCCTGATCTAAGTGAGCTGCTGGACCTATGGCTGTCGTTAAATCAGATGCCCCGATCGAGGGGATTGTTTTGGAATCCATGTGTGATCCTGATCTCGCCGCTAACCTTGTACCTGTTGGTGCTCCGACTATTTTGAAGCCCATTTCCGCCTCTGACTTGGCGCCGGCCGTAGTTCCAGCTATCCACGCTCCGACTGTTGCTCCTGTCATCGCTAACGGTCCTATTGCGAACATTGTTCCAGCTTCTTCGGACACAAAGTACGACCCGGCCGATAAGTTTGTTGCCGTGATCGCCAACAGCTCTGTCTGCCATTTCGGTTTTGTCATCGGAGTCAGCTGCTCCAGCCCTTCTGATCTTGGTTGATGCTCCTGTTGTAGCTAGCGGCCCACTCGTGGTTACTGATCCGGCTGCTCCAGTTAAACGATGCCTCACCAGCCCCCCGCTTCTGGCTCCGTTCCCGTTACTACAACGCCACCACATCAGACACCGTTCCCGATGTTGCTGCTCCTATTTTGGCAGCGGCTTCAAACATGGTTGCTGTAGAGCGTCTTCTTGCATTGCGCTCTTCCTATTTTGGCAGCGGCTTCAAACATGGTTGCTGTAGAGCGTCTTCTTGCATTGCGCTCTTCCGTCTTTGCCTTGGCGTCGGCTGCTATTCTTTCCATACTGATGCCGGCTGATAGTTGCCGCCGGCCCACTTGTGATTGCTAATCCGGCTGCTTCAGTCAAAATATGCATTTCTCCTCACCAGTCCTCACCAGTCCTCATTGCTGGCCCTGTTCCTGTTGCTGCTCCAACTAAATTGAATATCGTTCTCGCTTCAGGATCCGGTCTTGTTCCAGCTGCGGCTGCCATTAAACCTGCCTTCGCCGAGGATGCCCGCCAGAAGCCTATTGCCCCTGCTGCTGCTAACGGTAGCTCTGCCAAGCTTTCGACTGTTCCGGCCAAGATGTCTGCGCCGGCTTGAGTCGCTAATCGCGCAAGAAGAAGGAAGAGTAAGGGGAAGACTTAGCTGTCTCTAATTTATTTGTGCTTCATCCTTAGCATGATGGTTTGGGCTATGGTCTTTCTCGGTCTCCTTTCTACGGGCCCTCAATCTGATGTGGGAGAGACACGAACCCAACGTGCGCGACCAGGAAAGATGGGCCCTGGCAGTCGTCTATTGCTTCTGGTTTAAGGTCTTGACTCCTATTTCTGCATGGGTTGGACCGCCCTTGTCGCTAAACATGGACCCTTCACTACAAATGAAATACTGCTGCTCCCCAATCCCACTAGTTGTATGGGAGTATGTTAGGACTTGTGGCTGCAGCAGACTTTCCCCATTATTTGCATTATTTGTAATTGTTTATGATAGCGGCGGTGGCCGTTAACAGGTGAGCATCACTGGTCGATAATCTCCCTTTTTATCTAATCTTCCTATTTTGCTTATCACCGCTAAAACTCAGCACTTGCTGGCCTAGTGTGCGTGGAAGTTAGTTTTCCATTCTCGTTAAGTTTAATTTTTGTCCATAAGTAATGCAGTGAAAGATACGTAGTTATATAATTGGACGATTGTAAACGCTACACCCCATCCGATTATAAATAGAACCGCCGAATAAATTAGATCTTTGTCGCGCCATTTTATGTAAGCCATTTTGAAAAATTTTTTTTTAATATTAAAGATTTATAATACACAAGTTACACAATACCCAAGTTATGTGGAAAAATATGAAAACATTTTTTTTTTGGTGAGCAACATTTTTTCTTTTAAAATTGAAAAATCGGTTAGCTCTTTAAAAAGAAAAAAAATAAATTTTGAAAATATATATTTTTTTAATTATTTATATTTTTTTCTTAACAATTATTTAGCTCGGTATCAAACCCAAAATAATATTTTTATTCTGACAAAAAAGTTTATGTTGGGCTATATTTTTAAAAGAAAGAATAACACATTTATCTCTATTCATTCGCAAAATATAAAAAAACAAAAATTTTGAATATAAATAAATCTTCAATATAAAAAAATAAATTTTTCACAGTGGTCCACTTGAAATGGCACGACCCATCTGTATTTTATCTTTATTGAATCCCGAAGTGTTGTGCTTGCGTTGGCAGCAAATATACGACTGATTAAAGTTGCGTAGCTTAGCATAACTACAAGCTTAACATAATATACAGCACAAGTGGCGTCACTGCAAGTGCCGTAACTTCTTAAGGGAAAGCTCTTAGATAGGGAATTTCGTGTAAGCTGTACGCAGATCGTTACATTGTTAAAGATTAGCTTAAACTGAAAACAGAATTAAAAGATAATATTATAAATTGTATCTCAATAAAACAAAGGGTTCTCGTTCCCAAACATACCGCCCCCTCCCTGAACCATTGTTCAGCAAATGGGCAGGACCGCTATCTTTGAAATGGGTCGCTTGTAGAATCCATAAGCATTCCTAATAATGACGACGCCAACTTTGTCATCCGTTCCAGGGTGTACTTTTTACACACGTCCAAAAATCCATTTCAATGTGGGTAGATTGGGCTTTTTGAGTACTACTACAGTATCCACCATCAGATTGTCCATCTCCTTTGTCCATTAGTTGCGTTCCAGAGGTGACATCAGATACAGATACGTCCTCCAAATGCCTTCTACCATGGCGTGAATTTCCATCTCTCCAAACGATTTAAGGGCACCTCCAACAGACTTGGTTCTGGAAGTGCAGTGTAGGGTGTTTCCGTCAGAAAATGTGCTGGATCTATCTAAAGACTGATCCCCTAATGAACAGAGCGGACGTGAATTAAGAATCGCCTCGATCTAAGTAAGCAGTGTAGCAACTCCTCGAAGGTTGAGGCTGTGGTGCCTATGATGCGGCGCATCAGGAGCTTAATTTATCAGACTCCCGTTTCCCAAATTCCTCCAAAATCGGCTCAGCTGGAGGGATGAAATGTGAATTAATAGTTTCGTTGCTGAAGAAATTAGCCAAGTCCAGATCGTTTAAGGGGTCAAGAATTAGTCGTTTTATGTCGTCAAGAGTGTGTTTGCCTCCTTGAAAGGTAGTTACATTATCAGAATAAAGGTCGGTCGTATTTGAGCGTCGTGATACAAATCGATGAAAAGCTGCTGTTGAGCAACCAGCGTTTTGGTAGCAGGCAGTCTCGCAGATTCCAATTTGTCAATTTCACTTCAGCACTTTAGTTGGGGTTATTTAATCAATGACAAGAGGTCTGCTCGGCGCGATGCAAATCTCTCGACTCAGGCTTTCCATCTATATATATCACACCACTAATATATCAGCAATTGACGGCCACCGCCGCTATCATAAACAATTACAAATAATACAAATAATGGGGAAAGTCTGCTGCATTCACAAGTCCCAACATACTCCCTCCTTGGCGAGCAGCAGTATTCCATGTGTAGTCATTCAAGGGTCCATGTTTAGCGACAAGGGCGGTGAAATCCATCCAGAAATAGGAGTCGCCTAATCTGAGATGACCATGAAGCGATCCTTTGAGGAGTTGCTGGTTCTGCAAGGATTGGTCATCAGGATCTTGAACCAGGAGCAAGTGACGACTGTCAGGGTCCATCTTTCCTGGTCGCGCATGTTAGGTTCGTGTCTCTCCCATATCAGACTGAGGGCCTGCAGAAAGGAGACCGAGAAGGACCATAGCCTTACTCTTCCACCTTCTTGCACGATTAGCGACTCAGACCGGCGCAGACATCTTGGCCGGAACAGTCAAAAGCTTGGCAGAGCTCTCGGGAGCAGCAGCAGTGGCAATCGGCTACTGGCGGGCATCCTCAGCAAAGGCGGGCTTGGTGGCAGCATGGGTGGAAACTGGCGATTCATCAGCAGCAGCAGGAACAAGACCGGGTCCGGCAGAGAGATCGATGTTCAATTTAATCGGATCAGCAACGACTAGTGAGGCGGCCGCAGAAACGCATATTTTTACTGGAACAGCCGGATTTGCAATCACAAGTGGGCCGGCGGCAACTACACCAGGAGTATCAGCCGGCATCAGGATGGAAAGAATAGCAGCCGACGCCAAGGCAAAGACGGAAGTGCGCAATGCAACAAGACGCTCTACAGCAACCATGTTTGAAGCCGCTGCCAAAATAGGAGCTGCAACATCGGGAATGGTGTCTGCTGGAACAATGTTCGCAATAGGACCGTTAGCGATGACAGGAGCAACAGTCGGAGCGTGGATAGCTGGAACTACGGCCGGCGCCAAGTCAGAGGCGGAAATGGGCTTCAAAATAGTCGGAGCACCAACAGGTACAAGGTTAGCGGCGAGATCAGGATCACACATGGATTCCAAAACAATCCCCTCGATCGGGGCGTCTGATTTAACGACAGCCATAGGTCCAGCAGCTCACTCAGATCAGGAATGTTGAAGTCGAAGACTCCTTGATCCAAACTCAGTTGAGACGGAGGACTGCAGTCCTGAAGCCGTAAACGGATCACATGGCGCTAGCTTAGCGCATGAAGAGCGGACGTGCATTGGCACAAGCTGAGGACAACTTGCGGCATCGCTGGGAACTCCAACGGCAGTACCGCAGAAGTCGAGCAAACGTTGAGCGCATGGGCGGTCGCCAACTTCAGCACGAATTTTCCAACACTCGAGGACTGTCAATTTCGCCGTCGCATAAATCCTCCAATTCCGCTTGCAGACCATCAAATTTTTCCTTTAGTTCAGCTACACGGCTGAGAAAGTAATAAAGCGGCGCAAACTCCATATCTGCCGACTTCTTGAAAACTCCCAGCAGATATTCCAACACAACATCGTGTGTTGTGGACACGGCCTTTCTCCACAGAAAGTCTCTCCTGCCCGATGGGATCGAAAGCTGCAGCATTCATTTCTTGGTATGCCCAAAGCGACGAACAAGTGCACAAAGAATCGCGACAAACATAAGCGAATAACGAAACCCGAAGCGGAGGCGAATTTGCTATTGATTGCGCAACTGGGAAAACGTGGCAATAAAAGCCTTTCCATAGCGGCGCCCGGAGAACCAAAGCCGACCACGCACACTAGGCCTTCGTGAACATCAAGTACTGAGCTTTAGCGGTGATAACCAGAACGGAATCGGAAGATTAGATGAAGAGGGAGCGTATCGACCAGTGATTCGCACCTATTGACGGCCACCGCGGCTATTATAAACAAATTCAAGATATTCAAATAATGGGGAAAGTCTGCTGCAGTCACAAGTCCCAACACAAACTAATGTCATTTTGTCGCAGGTCGACAACCTACATGTTCATTTATTTAAGCTTTAATTTACCGACGACATATAGGCAATGGTTAATAAAGTCAAGGATGTGCTTGGCTTTATCAAAAGATGGTTAAAAGTATTGAACGACCCTTATATAACTAAAAGTCTAAACATATCGTAAATTCGAGAGTTCGGTTCAGGTGTCTGGAGTCCCCACTACGGAGTTCATTAAGATCGCATTGAATCGTACAGAATAATTTTCTCTAAACTAAACTGGGTCTTAATCAACTAACCATCGTTACTAAACCGTAGGACCCTGCTGGGTGTTGTTTTCATTACTAACCTTATCAATTTTAAAATAAAAAATACTAAGTCTTCTAGGATTTAGCGTACCGTTTATGGTCTCCAGAACTTTCTCTCTTTTATTCCTAAACTTTTGTAGATCAACATATGTCCAGAATGACCCTTTCCGGGTATTATGTCCTGACCACAATAACCTCTTTCCTATAGTTTCACAAAGCTGTTCTTCTATCATGAAATTTTTTACTCCTTACTTAGCAGAGCAACAATCTAACTCCTACTCTTTCCCGCAACGCATCTAACCTATTTGTTCATCGTCACGAGGATTCAAGCCGTGCAGTAAACGGCAGCGCCCCTTGGTCGGTTGGGCAGAAGGTGGGCTGTCGTATGTAGAGGGAGACGCGCGAAAAATATGGGCTAGCTTCATGTGCTTTATGTGTAAAAACATAAAAAAAGTCACGGGCCAAGGCTGGGCACCGCTGGCTAAGAGAAACAGCAAATATCGGATTAAGGCAGATCCTAGCAAAAAAATTTCGAAACTATTTAGTTTAGTTGTGGTATTTTGGATCTGTAGAGGCTCTGAGCAAATTTCAAGATTCTATTTGTTGAGCTACTAGCGTTATTGTAGCAGACAGTTTTCCCAGATCCCAATAATTAATCCGTCAATTGCAATTCATAACCTTTATTCGGGTATTCAATCTACGGCGGAGGGTTATTGTAACAATAACCAAAAAAGCTCGGTCATATATGTGAAGCCACAGCCAAGCCAAGCCTTTCCATAGTGCACACTAGGCCTTTCTTGAACAGCAACCGCTGAGCTTTAGCGGTGATAAGGCACTATCTTTCTCAACATGAAAGTAATTGCGCTTCGGATCGTTCTTTTATATAGTAGCTATAGGATAAAGTCGGCCAAAGTTCCGACTTATTCACTGTGAGCAAAGGAAAGAAGGGGGTGCAAAGTTTGAAGTCGATACTTTAAACTGCGGGCTTGTTCGCGTATAAATGGACAGACGGACATGCTTATATCGACCCAAGAGGTCATGCTGATCCAGAATCTATTTACTGCGTTGCACACTACTGACTTAATACAAAAAGCAGCATTTAATAAATAATTTTAAAAAAAAAAAAAAAAAAAAAAAAAAAAAAAAAAGAAGTAAAGGTCCCACTGTGGGGCTCTTATTATTTACTAAACAGCTTGAAGACATTCTTCGCATAGACTTCATATTCTCAGATTATATTGGAAAACAAACTTTGAGAATGCGGTATACAAATTATTATCTTTTAAAAATGGATCAATATTTGGCTTACCGGGTATAATATTCGGCTAACCAGAAGCGTGACCATAGAGTTAGTTTCCGCAATACGCCGTTCTACATCCCCTACGCTTCTTACATCCATACCGTTAATACGTAGTATCTGGTCACCCTTCCGAAGACGTCCATCTTGAAAGGCAATACTTTCTGATTCAATACCACAGATAAATACGTCTTCATATAGATCTGATTTTGCGCACAAAATATCATCTTTATTTTGATTTATGTTTGACGATGGAAATCCTGCGGAACAAACGTGTAGCCCCATTTGACCACAGGATGCATTATCCTGTGCTTTATTGAGTGTTATTTCCTGAAAATACAAAAATTAAAATAAAAAACGAGAATGGAAAGCTAACTTCGGACGGAGCCGAAGCTTATATACCTTGGAGTTAAATAGCGGCTTCTATTAATTAAAGATATAGTAAATATCGGATATAGTTAGCCGATCTTCACAAAAACATTCATAACAAGCTTAGATTCGTATAAAATGGATTTTAAAAGAAGTCCGACGCTTCTACAACCAAAAACACGAATGTTGTGGCATTTCCTATCGTTAATTTATATAGCAGGTATAGGATATAGTCGGCCGATCCGTATGAAATTTTCCAGATCGGCTTAGATTCCCATAAAATTTGTGCAAATTTCTATAGTTTCTATCTTCAAAAACGTGGAAGTTATAGCATTTCCGATCAATCAGTTATATGGAAGCTATAGGATATAGTCGGCCGATCCCGGCTGTTCCGACTTATACACTGCGTGCAAAGGAAAGGTGTGTGCAAAGTTTCAAGACGATGTCTCAAAAACTGAGAGACTAGTTCGCGTAGAAACAAACAGACAGACGGACATGCTTATATCGACTCAGGAAGTGATCTGATCCAAAATATATATACTTTATGGGGTCTCCTTCACGGCGTTACACACTTCTGACCACAATTATCATACCCTCTGCTAGGGTACAAGGTGCGTTCCAAAGTAAACATGACTTTTTGAATCTGGTGCCATCTAACTGGTGCGTTAGAATCTGCTATCCTTTATCGACTTCCAGTAAAAATTTCATGACATTTCATCTATTGCAAGTGAGGTTATTTCGTTTTAAGTGTCAATATGTTTTTAGTCATCGGTGCGAAAATTAGCTTCAAACAAAGAGCCAACATTAAATTTTGTTTTAAAATTGGTAAAACTTTTACCGAAACGTTTCAATTGATAAAACAAGTTTATGGCGATGGTTGCCTATCCCGTAGCAGTGTGCACCAGTGGTTTCAACGTATTCAACGTTTGGGCCAACCAAAATGACCAGCGTGACCGCCGAAAACTCCATCGAAACTGTACGTGAATTCATAAAAAATCAGCCGAATCATTGAAATTCATGGAAATAGAATTTTTTGCTCCGCACAAATTGACTGACGTCCAAAAATTAAAGAGGCAAAAAGAGACCCTAACTTCCTCTACAAGATTGTGACTGGTGACGAAACGTGGTGTTTTCAATATGATCCCGAAACGAAACGCCAGACTGCTGAATGGAAGGCGCCGGACGAGCCGAAACCCAAAAAATAGCGCCTGGAGAGGTCAAAAGTGAAGATAATACTGATTTTTTTTATGATTCCAAGGGTATTGTCCACAATAACGCGCGGCCAAAACGTTAATGTGGTATTCTACCTTGGAGTTTTAAAGCGTTTGGTGCGCCGTATTCGACGTGTTCGGCCCGAATATCGCGAAGATAGAAGTTGGCGTTTGTTGCACGATAATGCGCCGTCTCATCGATCGACGCTTGTGACCGACTATTTGACCAAAAATCACATTTTAACCATCAACCACTCCCCGTGTTCACCTGATATTGCACCGTGCGACTTCTACCTTTTCGGAAAAATGCATTTGCCGATGAAAGGAAAGCGTTATGCAGACGTCGAGGCCATTCAAAAGGCTTGCACCGGCATACTGGCGGCCATACCGGGCAACTAGCTAAAACACTCGTTCGACATGCTTTTGAACCGCGCTTAAAGCTGTATTAAAGCAGAAGGAGACTATTTTAAATAAAATAAATTGATTTTGCCGAAAAAAATATTCGTTCTTTTTTTTTGTTAAAAGCCTGTTTTCTTTGGAACGCACCTTGTATAATAAGATAAGTTTTTAATCACTGTTACTACACTAACTAGTCTCTCAGTTTTAAAGTTATCGGCTTGAATATAACTAAATATAACTAAAGAAGCGGAAATGGTTTAACTTGAATGTGATGTGACAGATTATGAATGTTTGGGTGGACAAAAATATTTTGACATTGCATTCAATCAGTTCTTATTTGTTTCGTGTGCATCAAAGACAGTTTATTGTTATTTATAACTCCAGCCTATAAATCTGTAAACAGCTTTAATAATTTTTTTTTTAATTTCTAAGCCAACTGCAGCGAAACGAAATAGTAATAAGGTAAAACGCAATTATTTCGTTTCAGAGCCTGGGAATGTATATAAAGTACCCCGACAATCCATTTACTACCAAAATAACAAACATAAACTGACAAGTTCGACGAAAAGGAAAGAGGCTAACTTGGCTACTTATGTGGCCCGTCCAATACCTTTTTATACCCTTGCAGAGGGTATTCTAATTTTGGTCAGAAGTGTGCAACGCAGTGAAGGAGACATCCAGGACCCCATAAAGTATATATATTCTGGATCAGGATCACCTCCTGAGTTGATATAAGCATGTCCGTCTGTCCGTCTGTCTGTTTCTACGCAAACTAGTCTCTCAGTTTTTGAGCTATCGATCTTTACAAAAACATTCATAACAAGCTTAGATTCGTATTAAATGAATTTTATAAGAAGTCCGATACTACTACGCGCAAAAACACGCAAGTTGTTGCATTTCCGATCGTTCAGTTATATTTGGCAGCTGTAGGATATAGTCGGTCTTAGATTCCCACTAAAGAGAATCAAGTTTCCATCTTCAATAACATGAAAGTTATAGCATTTCCGATCAATCAGTTATAAAGCAGCTATAGGATATAGTCGCCGATCAGGATAAAATCGACAACCTACTGAAAAAAGGTAACGCCGCCGAGTTCTACAAAAATCAATATGTTGAAAACCATCCTATCTGGTACCTTCCAATTTTCATCGTACATAATTAAAACAAATTAGACAAGGTGCGACTGGTCTGTGATGCGGCAGCCTAAACTTATGGTGCCTCCCTAAGCGAGAGACGCAATCAGAGTCGGCAAGATAGCGGTCTGCGGCGATACAGCCGAAATGATTTATTATACCCTTGCAGAGGGTATTATAATTTTGGTCAAAAGTGTACAACGCAGTGAAGGAAACATCTAGGACCCCATTAAGTATATATGTATATTCTGGATCAGGATCACCTCCTAAGTTGATAGAAGCATGTCCGTCAGCCCGTCTGCCTGTTTCTACGCGAACTAGTCTTTCAGTTTTTGAGCTATCGTCTTTAAACTTTGCACACACCCTTATTTCCTTTGCACGCAGTATATTAGTCGGAACGGCCGGGATCAGCAGATTATATCCCCTAGCTGCCATAAAACTGATTGAAAAAAATTTATAACAATAGATTAATAATTATAATTTTATAATTATTATTATAATTACCTTTTATCAACGTGCAGGAACAGATTTTATTAAATTTTAAAGGGCTTCAAGGGAAATTTCCATAGTCCTTCGACTTCTTGTTGACAAATAATTTGGCAAAGGCTAATCGTTTCAACTTATTATTAAAACTTATTATTATAATAACAAGAATGGAAAGCTAACTTCGGACGGAGCCGAAGCTTATATACCCTTGCAGTTAAATAGCGGCTGCTATTAATTAAAGATATAGTAAATATCGGATATAGTTAGCCGATCTTTACAAAAACATTCATAACAAGCTTAGATTCGTATAAAATGAATTTTAAAAGAAGTCCGACGCTTCTACGCCCAAAACACGCAAGTTGTGGCATTTCCGATCGTTCATTTATATGGCAGCTATACGATATAGTCGGCCGATCCGTATGAAATTTTCCAGATCGGCTTAGATTCCTATAAAACGGAATTTGCAAATTTCAAGTTTCTATCTTCAATAACATGGAAGTTATGGCATTTCCGATCAATCATATGGCAGCTATAGGATATAGTCGGCCGATCCGTATGAAATTTTCCAGATCGGCCTAAATTCCCCTAATAGTCAATCTGTGCAAATTTTAAGTTTCTATCTTCAATAACATGGAAGTTATAGCATTTCCGATCAATCAGATATATGGCAGCTATAGGAAATAGTCGTCCGATCCCGGCCGTTCCGACTTATATACTGCGTGCAAAGAAGAGAGGGGTGTGTGCAAAGTTTCGAGACGATAGCTCAAAAACTGAGAGACTAGTTTGCGTAGAAACAGACAGACGGACAGACGGACATGCTTATATCAACTCAGGAGGTGATCCTGATCCAGAATATATATACTTTATGGGGTCCTGGATATCTCCTTCACTGCGTTGCACACTTCTGACCAAAATTATAATACCCTCTGCAAGGGTATAATAAATCATTTGGGCTGTATCGCCGCAGACCGCTATCTTGCCGACTCTGATTGCGTCTCTCGCTTAGGGAGGCACCATAAGTTTAGGCTGCCGCATCACAGACCAGTCGCACCTTGTCTGGTTTGTTTTAATTATGTACGATGAAAATTGGAAGGTACCAGATAGGATGGTTTTCAACATCTTGATTTTTGTAGAACTCGGCGGCGTTACCTTTTTTCAGTAGGTTGTCGATTTTATCCTGATCGGCGACTATATCCTATAGCTGCTTTATAACTGATTGATCGGAAATGCTATAACTTTCATGTTATTGAAGATGGAAACTTGATTCTCTTTAGTGGGAATCTAAGACCGACTATATCCTACAGCTGCCAAATATAACTGAACGATCGGAAATGCAACAACTTGCGTGTTTTGGCGCGTAGTAGTGTCGGACTTCTTATAAAATTCATTTAATACGAATCTAAGCTTGTTATGAATGTTTTTGTAAAGATCGGCCAACTATATCCGAAATTGACTATATCTTTAATCAATAGATGCCGCTATTTAACTGCAAGGGTATATAAACTTCGGCTCCGTACGAAGTTAGCTTTCCATTCTCGTTTTTTTTTTTGTTTTGTGGTACGTAAATAAACAAAGAAGACGGTTTTCCCGGCCCGAAACAGGGAAACTCCAAACTGATTCCGCAAGCGGCTAAAGACTGTCCTTGCGATTTATTTATTGTCATCGCAAAGGCCAGACGAACTGGAAATTGTAAGCGTTTAAAATGGAGATGTAAATCAGGAAGGTATTTTTGACTTAATGACGTAATTAATCAGGTTTTTCACTGCCTGTCTTCTTCCATTGCATTGTTAAACAGCATGATGACAACTGATCCTACTTTTAACTACAAATGGTGAGGTGGAAATTCAGGCAATTGCAGTGAATTTAAAAAATTCATGGGAAAGAAATTTACTACGTCGTCGTGGTTCGTAACGATGTCGACGGTTGGTTTCAGTCCAGGAAGAAAATTCTGAATGCTCGTTCACAAAAAAAAAAACAAAATCCTCAACATCTTTATTTTTATTCGCATTGAGATCCTCGACTTCTTTATTTTTCGCTGCCAAAATTGCTCGTTCACACAATCAATTATGTCTTTGCGTTCAGCCACAAATTCAACGATCATCAGCAACTGTTTATAGGGGAAAAACTGGAAGAATCTGTCGAAAATCACATGTCAATAAAGTTCAAATTGACTCAACATTTTATTTACAAAACATTTGTATGGGAATAATAGAATTAATATAATAGAAAATGGGGTTTTCCCGTCATATTTTTCGATTTTTTCTCGCCTAGACTAACAGAAATTCATTTTTATATATATTTCGCAGATTCACTTGAATTATCCTCCAGTTCTGGCTGCTCTCGGAGTTGCTTCAAACAAAAACGTTTTCTGGCGCGAGGCAATATCTGTATCGTTCCGTTTCTCAACTACTTATAATCTTAATCAATGCTAGCTTCCGTTTTTACAGTGTGTCGTTCTCTTACTCTCCTTCACACTTCAACACATCTAAGAACTTTCCGCTATTCCCTTTTGAAGAGAATAGCTCACACCAGCGCACAGACAAACGTTGACGACAGAAACTGTCGCCAGCTACGTCAACTAGAAAATTCCTTCAAATATTATCTCTCAGTAATAAATATAACTGGATATATTACGGTTAAATCAGAATTAATTATATTCACATTAATCAAAAGCTTAACAAGTAATTGATGTATAAACAACAAATCGAATCTATAATCTATTCACATAAACTCAAAAATCATTCAAAATTCTGAATACTTTAATAGCAACTCGAACTTAAACTTCTCCATCTTTAATCAGAGTACAATGTTTTTATAATATAAAGCCATGAGATCCCGATTACCATCAGTTCAAGCAATATCAAGTTAATTTTCATTACATCAACAATCCTTTTTTTTTCGCAAACAATTTTCATTTCCAGCCAGCATTCCAGCACCGTCCAGCATATAGCACACAGTTGACTCGACCTTAAAACTATTAGATAAATTTAAACCGGTAAAAACTTGGCACACACGGTAAAAACTTGGCTTTCTCAATTTCAGCTGATTAAACAATTTCTTGCTTTCTGGTCTCGATCAACCGGCCAACACTTAGCACACAGTTTTCTCAAGCTTATATCAATCAAACAGACTTTGATCAGCGATCCTCCCAAAGACCACGTCTAGACCATAGCAAATGACGAACAACATAACTCGGGCACCCACCTGTACAGAAAAGAACGTTAACCTAAGGGTGATTCGGAGATTTCGTCATCATTTCTCATTCCATAGAAACATCGCAACCCTCACCGGTGCGATCATCATCATCATTTTCCATAACTTCATTATCATATTCTGTGGTAATCCCCTTTTCAGGCATACTTCTCAAAAACTCGTGAGAATATTTATAAGTTCGATTGCCCTTTAACGCTTTTAGTTTATATCGATTTCCGTTAACTTTGTCTGATGTCGCTCCTCATTTTTAAGCATATTTGGCATTTCATTCCATATGCTTAGCTTTATTTCTAATGAGATCTACATCAACCATTTTATCCTTTTCAGCAACAGGTACAAGACGAAATGGGCTAGCTTCTTTTCCAATAAGCAACTCTAACGGACTAACCTTTGTTAATCTGTTGTTGTAAACCTTTGTTACGAGCCAGTTGGATTTCATACAAAACGTCTTGCCAAGATCCCTTTCCTGTTTCAACACCAGTAAGCATGGACTTTAGAGAACTCATTTCCCGCTCGACTTGGCCATTAAATGTAAACATAAATTCTGTGCTGAGCAATAGTCACGAAACACAGTACTGGCAAAGGTACGACCTTGATCAGAGATCAAACGAGAAGGAACACCAAAAACGGATATTAAAGACCTCACTGACTTGATACAGCTTTCAGAGTCTACACTAGTGGTATGGAACAAATAAACGAACTTAGAAAATTCATCAATTTGAACTATTACATATTCCTTTTAATCAATTTTCTCGCTGAGCTCCTGTAATATCAATATGGACTGTATGAATCGGGACGTTCACTTTCTGAATTCGATGTAATTCAGCTTGTACCTTGCCAGACGGGGGTTTACATAACCAACAGGTAATCAGTTGTCAACAAACTTACGGACGTACTTAGACATTTTATCAAACCAATAATACTCGTACATTTTAGAAAGTGTCTTTTCCCAACCGAGATGCATAATTGCCTAGTGAACGTTGTTGACAGCAGAGCACCTAAAGGGCTTTGGAATAATAGGGAGAAAACGAGTTTTCCCGTGCCTTTGAATTTTCTAGTATAAAGTACCACTACGCAACTCATAGGTTTTACCTACATCCTCCGGAAGTTCTCCATTCCGCAGTTTGGATACGAGATATGATGTTTCCTCATCTCTTTGCTGCTCTGCCAGCAACCAGTTGTCGGAAATCTCTGTCAAGTTTATGCGCTTTTCGGTAAAACCCGTTGGATTTTTAAGATCTTCTGACACTTTGTTTCGATAGAGAAAGTCCACATGAGACATTCTGGCACCTGGTACTCAGTATTGTACTCAATATTGAATTTAAAAATCTGCATATACGAGCACCACTTATTAACTCTTGAAGTTAGTTCAGCTTTCGTTTTCGAAGCCTTGAGCGAGTTGCAATCTGTATAAACTGTAAAGTGACGACCATGCAGGTACTAGCGGAAGTACTTCATAGAAATGTATACTGCAAGCGTTTCCAACTCATATGAGTAGTAACGAGATTCGGCAAGCGAAGTCCTTTTGCTAAAATACTCGATTACTTGATGTTTGTTCTCAATCCTATAAAACAAAATTGCTCCATAACCGTCACCACTTGCGTCAGTATGAAGCTCAATCGGAAGGAGTGGGTCTAATATAATGAGAACGGGTTCCTTTGTCAAGATAGAAACTACTTTTTGCCGCATTTGCTCATACGTTGGGGTCCATTCAAACGATATGTTCTTGCAAGTTAATGCATACAGCGGCTTTAACAGCTGTGAGAACTGGGGAAAAAATTGCCTAAAATAGGAAACAGGACAGGAACTGTCTCAGCAGTGTTACGGACTGTGGGGGTGGCAGATCTGTCAAAGCTTTTATTTTCCTTGGATTGGGTCTTATTTCACCTCATTTAACGTGAAACCCCAAATATTCGACACAACGCTTAAGAAAAGACCATTTTGTGATGCGCTAGTAGCTCAACAGATAGAATCTTGAAATTTGCTCAGACCCCCAAAATCAATTTTATTTGAAACTAAATAGTTTCGAAATGTTTTTGCAAGGATCTGCCTTAATACGATATTTGCTTTTATTTGCTAGCCGTGCCCAGCCTTGGCCCGTGACTTTCGTGTTTTTACACATAAAGCACATGAAGTTAGCCCATATTTTTCGCGCGTCTCCCTCTACATACGACAGCCCACCTTCTGCCCAACCGACCAAGGGGCGCTGCCGTTTATCGCATGGATCGAATCCTCATGACAAGGCAAAAATAGGTTACAAAGGTTGCGAGGAAGAGTAAGAGTTAGATTGTTGCTCTGCTAAGTATGGAGTAAAAGATTTCATGATAGAAGAACAGCTTTGTGAAACTATAGGATAGAGGTTATTGTGGTCAGGACATAATACCCTGAAAGGGTCATTCTGGGCTTATGTTGATCTACAAAAATTAAAGGATAATTGGCTTTAAAAATAGATGGTTAAAAGGATTAAACGACCCTTATATAACGAAAACTCTATGCATACAACCGATTCTTAAGTATGGTTCATGTCCCCCAATGTGTTCATCAAGACCGCGTTGAATCAGTACATATTTTCTCCTTTTGCTCTTTGCTTTGGGATGCATGCGAGTATCCTTCTAAAATTCAATAATCCGTTTAAGGTCTGTAGAACTTTTTCTCCTTTATTTCATAACTTTTTTACTTTTTGTATGCCCAGAACATAAAAAATTTTATACGGATCGGCCGACTATATCCTTGAAGCAATAGAAGCCGCTTTTTAACTTCAAGGGTATATAAACTTCGACTCCGTTCGTAGTTAGCTTTCCATTCTCGTTTTTTTAAAAAAATGGGTACCATTGTGGGTTTACATGATCTAAATCTTAAAAATTCTTAGCTCAGTATCAACCCGAAACATTTTATAATTATTTATTTTAATTTTCGAAAATTTCTTAGAAATAGGCCAAGCATGTTAAAATATATTCTTATTCTGCATAACAAGCTAACTTCGGACGGAGCCGAAGCTTATATAACCTTGTAGTTAAATAGCGGCTTCTATTGATTAAAGATATAGTAAATATCAGATATAGTTAGCCGAGTTTCAAGATTCTATCTTCAATAACATGGGAGTTATAGCATTTCCGATCAATCAGTTTTATGGCAGCTATAGGATATAGTCGGCCGATCCCGGCCGTTCCGACTTATATACTGCGTCCAAAGGAAAGAAGGGTGTGTGCAAAGTTTCCAGACGATAGCACAAAAACTGAGAGACTAGTTCGCGTCGAAACAGACAGACAGACAAACGGACATGCTTATATTAACTCTGGAGGTGATCCTGATCCAGAATATATATACTTTATGGGGTCCTAGATGTCTCCTTCACTGCGTTGCACACTGCTAACCAAAATTATAATACTCTATGCAAGGGTATAATAACGGTTTCGATATTTTCCAACAAAAACTTCGGTGTACATTCACCCACTTACCTTTAAAAACAGTGTATAAATCTTCAATATAAAAAAATAAATTTTTTTAAGTGGCGCAGTTGAAATGGCGCGACCCAGTTTTTATTTAATTGAGTTACACCTTGGAAGCCTTTTTACAACAGGTCATGAGCCAAAAAAGGGAGGATGCACATTTCAATAATCGAAACATCCTGAGAAGTGCAGAATTCAAAAGAAGCAATTAAAATTTCGAAAAAAAAGATAAAACAACGAGAATCGAAAGCTAACTTCGGACGGAGCCGAAGCTTATATACCCTTGTAATTAAATAGCGGCTTCTATTGATTAAAGATATAGTAAATATCGGATATAGTTAGCCGAGTTTCAAGATTCTATCTTCAATAACATGGGAGTTATAGCATATAGGATATAGTCGGCCGATCCCGGCCTTTTCGACTTATGTACTGCGTGCAAAGGAAAGAAGGGTGTGTGCAAAGTTTCCAGACGATAGCACAAAAACTGAGAGTCTAGTTCGCGTCGAAACAGACAGACGGACAAACGGACATGCTTATATTAACTCTGGAGGTGATCCTGATCCAGAATATATATACTTTATAGGGTCCTAGATGTCTCCTTCACTGCGTTGCACACTTCTGACCAAAATTATAATACCCTCTGCAAGGGTATAAAAAAAATTCTATTGACCAAGAAAAATGTGCCTTATTTTAAGTAGTTTGATTTTATATATATATTTTGTAATAAATATTTTAAATTACAATTTTTATATTTTGAATATTATAATTGAAGTATAGTATGTTAGTAATAATTAGCCAACCTTTTTGCATATTAACTTTTTCTCAAGTCATTAAAAGTCATTAAAATTAAAATTAAAAGACCAGCATGTGGCTCAGAATCAGTATGTTTCATCAACTCAAGCTGCAGATTCAGGGATTTCTATTCCAGCCATCATATGCATTGCTAAATTCAAAAAGCTTCGTCGAGCACTTTCGGTCTGATCCCACATCTCAACGGGTTCCTGGGAGCTCGTGGTGCAGCCACCATGCTCATGCATGGCCATTTCTAATAGTAGTGGGTCCAGATTAACGCGCAGGATAGGCACTCTCATCAGATCACGCCCCCGTCGCCTACCAAGGGTTGGCCTACTCGCAGCCGAGGGTCCGGATGCGGTTTCGTTCATGAGTTAAGTTGGGAGGCATCCAACGAACTTCATTCATCACTGGCATGATCATCGCAGAACCCCTTCCAGTTTTTTTAATTGCCAAAAAACTACGCTAATGACGAAACCACACTCCTTTGTTGCATTGATTCATTGATACAGGATAGCGACCGCTAAAACAACAAGGAAATCTACGTTGCTGACCCTCAGGACAGGATGGACAGGATGTTCATAAAGTTGGCACCCGAGAGGAGGTGGCTGTATGTGGCTTTGCAGTGTACAATACGGATACGAACGCAGAGGATAGATTTGGCGCGGGTGCAGTTTGCAGGGTACCGAGCCATCTCCAAGTTGGAATTTATTTTTTTGTACCCATAATGGAAGGATGCCCAGCCATCGATCCTTATGTTATTTAGGTAGTTGGAAAGGGCTCAGCTTATATAACCGGTTTGGTTATAGATATTGCTGTTAACTTATCTGCAGCGTTCGCGAGCTCGTTGGCTTTTATACCCTTGTGGCTGGGCACCCAGAACAGCACCAGCTTCGTGGGCCTCCGTATTAATGCATCTCTAATGTTGCAGATCGTTGGATTTCTGTTTTCAATATTTCGAACTTCTTCTAGCGATGATAGGCTGCATATCACGAATCTGCCGCGTCTTCCTTTTGTGTAGGTTATAGCAGAGAATATTGAGTAGCAGTCTGGTAGTCGGCCGGTAACAATGATGTGTCCGTCCTGATCTACACAAGCTAATGAGGTGTTGTGTTCGCTTTTGGACCCATCCATGTATAGCCACGTTCGGTTATTAAATGTCGGCTTGCTCCATTCTTCACCAAAAACTTTACGGTAAGACTCTCCAGTTGTGATATCCTTGGGAAGTTATTGAAGTGACGTCTGAAATGTGCAGTCCCGTAGTAGCAAAGGTGGTGAAGGCAGTTTATGTTTGGTGGGCGACAGCTGGATGTTTAAATACTTAGCAAGTGCAATGCAACGCCGAAGGGTGAAGATGCATTTAAATTCTCTGGGTTGCTTAAAAATTTTTTTGCAAATTCGCTTTGCAGGAGTTTGTTGGTGTATTGATGCTACGTCTGCAGTGTCATAGCCAAGTCTTGCACCCCACCCAAATATAGACAGGCCGTATTCAATTTAGCAAGTATTAGGGCTCTTGTGACCTGAATTAGGGAGTTTAGGTATTTAGGTATAATGAAATTTAGCATTTTCTCAAGGTTGTCTCTTAAAACTATTTATTGCTTTTTTCAAGTGAGTTTTTTATCGAAATATACACCTAGTATTTTTTAATTATCAACGCATTCAATTGAAAATGTATTATAGGTTAAGCTAGGATATGTACATTTGTTCTTTTTTACATATGTGCAATATTGAACATTTGTTTGGGGAATGTGTTGCACCAGAACCCAGCCCCCAATTATAAAATTACTCTAGTATAGTTATTAAAATAACGATTTTATTGTACTAGGTCTCTGATTTTGGTGGCAATTTTTGAAGTTCATGATTTGCTTTGATCTTATTAAAAACAGAACAGATAACGGGGATCCTTGAGGAATTCCGTTGTGAGACACCCACGCGATCGAAAGCTTTTTCAAAATCAGTCGCCAACAGGGTGACGTGATTTTTTGTTGAAAGAGCATCCGACGCAAGGTGCTGCAGGACTATCAGGTAATCCATTGGGCTGTGCTGCGGCTTAAAACCGGCTTGGTTCGGACTTAGACGTTTAGTTTTGGTGATGTACCTCATAAGACTACGGGCTATAAATTTTTCGAGGGTTTTGCTGAGACATGAAAGCAGTGAGATGGGGCGGAAATTTGACACTTCTGATGGCGGTTTGTTTGGTTTGCATATAGCAGTAACTATTGCAGACTTCCAAACATGGGGATAGCGACCTTGGATAAATATAGAATTGAAGATTTTTAGAAGTTTGGCTTTGTCCGCTGGTCATAAGTGCTTCAGCATGGGATACCAAGTGCCGTCGTACCCAGGGGTTTTACCTTTGGCTGTTTGTAGAGTTGATTTAAGTTCAATGATAGAAAAGTCCGGTTCAAGTTGTCGAGCTGCCAATGTTAGTTTATTTGGAGAGTGTATATAGCCTAGTAACTGTTGTTTTAGTCGATATATTCACTGTTGAAATTTTCATCCCTAGAATATTCCGACCATTTTTAACTAAATTTGTTGAAACAGGGCTCCTAAAAGTTTTGTAATGTCAGCCCAAACCTTCTTTGTTGTAGCCAGTGGGATTATGTTGGAAGTAAAAGCTTTAAGCTATTCCCTGCTGTTTTAACGGCTTTTGCTGTTTTAACGGCTCTTTTAAAGTATGCGTTGGCTTTTTTATAAGAAAATACGGGTTGTATCATTTATTTGATTTTCATTTGTTTGTATACATGCCAACAATGTTGTTTTATTTTCTGTAACTTTAGAAAATCTTTGTCCCACCAACAAATCTTTTTTGAATGAGCGAGGGGCTTGGTCTTGGGTATTGAAAGGTTGCAGCAGATCTTATGCATTTTTTTGAATTTGGTTACTTGTAATGGGATGTTATTATCAGGTGGAAATTGTGAGAATTATCCCAATTTGCCAACTCTATTTTGTATTTGGGGGAAAATTTATTTTTTACAGAATTATGTTGAGGGTTAAATTTGAGAGAATCGGGAAGTGATTGCTTCCATAAAGGCCAGGGAGGGTCGACCATTTACGGAAGGGGTAGATGCTGTCGAGGTTAAAATGAGATCAATATTTGTGAAAGCCTTGTGTGTGTTAACTGAGCCTTCATTTATCAGTACTAAGTTGCTCTGAGCGACTGCCTCAATTACTTTGCTCCCTCTAGTGTTTGTTGAACACGATAGCCAGGCATAGCTCCAGGAGTTAAAATTAAAAAAATTAAAAAAAAAAATAATTAATGATGATTTGTATGTTTAATGATTAAAGACTGCTCGTTGGCAAAAAAAATTTTGGCCAGTTGAAATGAATGTAGGCATTTAGGATTTTTATTATTTGTCCAAAATCTTGAATAGCGATGTGCAATATATTAGAGTTTTTGGCGGATTGCATTAAAGTGTGGTGTAGGTGCCTTCTAACAAGAATACCCACTCCTTGCTTCGAATTTAATTTTAGTGGCAAATTAGTAGAATAACCAATATATTAATATGGGGAGATATTGTTTGAATTGTATGGTAAGTGGGTTTCCTGAAGACATATAATATCTGGGCTTTTGTTAGCTATTAAGACTTTATGCAGTGTCATAGCCAAGTCTCAGTAGTCTTATATGCTGACTTGCACCCCACCCAAATATAGACAGGCCGTATTCAATTTAGCAAGTATTAGGGCTCTTGTTACCTGAATTAGGGAGTTTAGGTATTTAGGTATAATGAAACTTAGCATTTTCTCAAGGCTGTCTCTTAAAACTATTTATTGCTTTTTATACCCTTGCAGAGGGTATTATAATTTTGGTCAGAAGTGTGCAACGCAGTGAAGGAGACATCCAGGACCCCATAAAGTATATATATTCTGGATCAGGATCACCTCCTGAGTCGATATAAGCATGTCCGTCTGTCCGTCTGTCCGTCGGTCCGTCTGTCTGTTTCTACGCAAACTAGTCTCTCAGTTTTTGAGCTATCGTCTTGAAACCCTTCTTTCCTTTGCACGCAGTATATAAGTCGGAACGGCCGGGATCGGCCGACTATATCCTATAGCTGCCATATATCTGATTGATCGGAAATGCTGTAACTTCCACGTTTTTGAAGATAGAAACTTGAAATTTGCACAGATTGACTATAACGGGAATTTAGGCCGATCTGGAAAAATTTCATACGGATCGGCCGACTATATCGTATAGCTTCTATATAACTGAACGATCGGAAATGCCACAACTTTCCTGTTTTTGGGCGTAGAAGCGTCGGACTTCTTTTAAAATCCATTTTATACGAATCTAAGGTTGTTATGAATGTTTTTGTAAAGATCGGCCAATTATATCCGATATTTACTATATCTTAAGTCAATAGAAGCCGCTATTTAACTGCAAGGGTATAAAAGCTTCGGCTCCGTCCGAAGTTAGCTTTTCATTCTCGTTTTAAGTGAGTTTCTTATCGAAATATACACCTAGTATTTTTTAATTATCAACGCATTCAATTGAAAATGTATTATAGGTTAAGCTAGGATATGTACATTTGTTCTTTTTACATATGTGCAATATTGAACATTTGTTTGGGGAAAGTGTTGCACCAGAACCCAGCCCCCAATTATAAAATTACTCTAGTATAGTTATTAAAATAACGATTTTATTGTACTAGGTCTCTGATTTTGGTGGCAATTTTTGAAGTTCATGATTTGCTTTGATCTTATTATAAACAGATAACGGGGATCCTTGAGGAATTTCGTTGTGAGACTCCAACGCGATCGAAAGCTTTTTCAAAATCAGTCGCCAACAGGGTGACGTGATTTTTTGGTTGAAAGAGCATCCGACGCAATGTGCTGCAGGACTATCAGGGAATCCATTGGGCTGTGCTGCAGCTTAAAACCGGGTTAGTGCGGACTTAGACGTTTAGTTTTGGTGCTGTACCACATAAGTCTACGGGCTATAAATTTTTCGAGGGTTTTGCTGAGACATGAAAGCAGTGAGATGGGGCGGAAATTTGACACTTCTGATGGCGGTTTGTTTGGTTTGCCTATAGCAGTAACTATTGCAGACTTCCAAACATGGGGATAGCGACCTTGGATAAATATAGAATTGAAGATTTTTAGAAGTTTGGCTTTGTCCGCTGGTCATAAGTGCTTCAGCATGGGATACCAAGTGCCGTCGTACCCAGGGGTTTTACCTTTGGCTGTTTGTAGAGTTGATTTAAGTTCAATGATAGAAAAGTCCGGTTCAAGTTGTCGAGCTGCCAATGTTAGTTTATTTGGAGAGTGTATATAGCCTAGTAACTGTTGTTTTAGTCGATATATTCACTGTTGAAATTTTCATCCCTAGAATATTCCGACCATTTTTAACTAAATTTGTTGAAACAGGGCTCCTAAAAGTTTTGTAATGTCAGCCCAAACCTTCTTTGTTGTAGCCAGTGGGATTATGTTGGAAGTAAAAGCTTTAAGCTATTCCCTGCTGTTTTAACGGCTCTTTTAAAGTATGCGTTGGCTTTTTTATAAGAAAATACGGGTTGTATCATTTATTTGATTTTCATTTGTTTGTATACATGCCAACAATGTTGTTTTATTTTCTGTAACTTTAGAAAATCTTTGTCCCACCAACAAATCTTTTTTGAATGAGCGTGGGGCTTGGTCTTGGGTATTGAAAGGTTGCAGCAGATCTTATGCATTTTTTTGAATTTGGCTACTTGTAATGGGATGTTATTATCAGGTGGAAATTGTGAGAATTATCCCAATTTGCCAACTCTATTTTGTATTTGGGGGAAAATTTATTTTTTACAGAATTATGTTGAGGGTTAAATTTGAGAGAATCGGGAAGTGATTGCTTCCATAAAGGTCAGGGAGGGTCGACCATTTACGGAAGGGGTAGATGCTGTCGAGGTTAAAATGAGATCAATATTTGTGAAAGCCTTGTGTGTGTTAACTGAGCCTTCATTTATCAGTACTAAGTTGCTCTGAGCGACTGCCTCAATTATTTTGCTCCCTCTAGTGTTTGTTGAACACGATAGCCAGGCATAGCTCCAGGAGTTAAAATTAAAAAAATTAAAAAAAAAAAATAATTAATGATGATTTGTATGTTTAATGATTAAAGACTGCTCGTTGGCAAAAAAAATTTTGGCCAGTTGAAATGAATGTAGGCATTTAGGATTTTTATTATTTGTCCAAAATCTTGAATAGCGATGTGCAATATATTAGAGTTTTTGGCGGATTGCATTAAAGTGTGGTGTAGGTGCCTTCTAACAAGAATACCCACTCCTTGCTTCGAATTTAATTTTAGTGGCAAATTAGTAGAATAACCAATATATTAATATGGGGAGATATTGTTTGAATTGTATGGTAAGTGGGTTTCCTGAAGACATATAATATCTGGGCTTTTGTTAGCTATTAAGACTTTATGCAGTGTCATAGCCAAGTCTCAGTAGTCTTATATGCTGACTTGCACCCCACCCAAATATAGACAGGCCGTATTCAATTTAGCAAGTATTAGGGCTCTTGTTACCTGAATTAGGGAGTTTAGGTATTTAGGTATAATGAAACTTAGCATTTTCTCAAGGCTGTCTCTTAAAACTATTTATTGCTTTTTATACCCTTGCAGAGGGTATTATAATTTTGGTCAGAAGTGTGCAACGCAGTGAAGGAGACATCCAGGACCCCATAAAGTATATATATTCTGGATCAGGATCACCTCCTGAGTCGATATAAGCATGTCCGTCTGTCCGTCGGTCCGTCTGTCTGTTTCTACGCAAACTAGTCTCTCAGTTTTTGAGCTATCGTCTTGAAACCCTTCTTTCCTTTGCACGCAGTATATAAGTCGGAACGGCCGGGATCGGCCGACTATATCCTATAGCTGCCATATATCTGATTGATCGGAAATGCTGTAACTTCCACGTTTTTGAAGATAGAAACTTGAAATTTGCACAGATTGACTATAACGGGAATTTAGGCCGATCTGGAAAAATTTCATACGGATCGGCCGACTATATCGTATAGCTTCTATATAACTGAACGATCGGAAATGCCACAACTTTCCTGTTTTTGGGCGTAGAAGCGTCGGACTTCTTTTAAAATCCATTTTATACGAATCTAAGGTTGTTATGAATGTTTTTGTAAAGATCGGCCAATTATATCCGATATTTACTATATCTTAAGTCAATAGAAGCCGCTATTTAACTGCAAGGGTATATAAGCTTCGGCTCCGTCCGAAGTTAGCTTTCCATTCTCGTTTTAAGTGAGTTTCTTATCGAAATATACACCTAGTATTTTTTAATTATCAACGCATTCAATTGAAAATGTATTATAGGTTAAGCTAGGATATGTACATTTGTTCTTTTTACATATGTGCAATATTGAACATTTGTTTGGGGAAAGTGTTGCACCAGAACCCAGCCCCCAATTATAAAATTACTCTAGTATAGTTATTAAAATAACGATTTTATTGTACTAGGTCTCTGATTTTGGTGGCAATTTTTGAAGTTCATGATTTGCTTTGATCTTATTATAAACAGATAACGGGGATCCTTGAGGAATTTCGTTGTGAGACTCCAACGCGATCGAAAGCTTTTTCAAAATCAGTCGCCAACAGGGTGACGTGATTTTTTGGTTGAAAGAGCATCCGACGCAATGTGCTGCAGGACTATCAGGGAATCCATTGGGCTGTGCTGCAGCTTAAAACCGGGTTAGTGCGGACTTAGACGTTTAGTTTTGGTGCTGTACCACATAAGTCTACGGGCTATATGTAAATTTTTCGAGGGTTTTGCTGAGACATGAAAGCAGTGAGATGGGGCGGAAATTTGACACTTCTGATGGCGGTTTGTTTGGTTTGCCTATAGCAGTAACTATTGCAGACTTCCAAACATGGGGATAGCGACCTTGGATAAATATAGAATTGAAGATTTTTAGAAGTTTGGCTTTGTCCGCTGGTCATAAGTGCTTCAGCATGGGATACCAAGTGCCGTCGTACCCAGGGGTTTTACCTTTGGCTGTTTGTAGAGTTGATTTAAGTTCAATGATAGAAAAGTCCGGTTCAAGTTGTCGAGCTGCCAATGTTAGTTTATTTGGAGAGTGTATATAGCCTAGTAACGGTTGTTTTAGTCGATATATTCGCTGTTGAAATTTTCATCCCTAGAATATTCCGACCATTTTTAACCAAATTCGTTAGCAATTTCAAATGTTACTGTGAGCACACTGTTAATTTGTTGAAACAGGGCTCCTAAAAGTTTTGTAATGTCAGCCCAAACCTTCTTTGTTGTAGCCAGTGGGATTATGTTGGAAGTAAAAGCTTTAAGCTATTCCCTGCTGTTTTAACGGCTTTTGCTGTTTTAACGGCTCTTTTAAAGTATGCGTTGGCTTTTTTATAAGAAAATACGGGTTGTATCATTTATTTGATTTTCATTTGTTTGTATACATGCCAACAATGTTGTTTTATTTTCTGTAACAAATCTTCCACCAACAAATCTTTTTTTAATGAGTGTGGGGCTTGGTCTTGGGTATTGAAAGGTTGCAGCAGTTCTTATGCATTTTTTGAATTTGGCCATTTCTAATGGGATGTTATTATCAGGCTTAGCCGATCTGAAAAATTTCATACGGATCGGGCGACTATATCGTATAGCTGCCATTATTTAATTGAACGATCGGAATTTCCACATTTTTTTTTTTTTTTTTTGGTGTAGAAGCGTCGGACTTCTTTAAAAACCCATTTTATATAAATCTAAGCTCTAATCTAAGAAGCCGCTATTTAACTGCAAGGGTATATAAGCTTCGACTCCGTCGGAAGTTAGCTTTCCATTCTCGTTTAGAGTTTTGGGGATAGGAAAGAAGAGTTGCTAGAATCGTGGCGATCGTCAGCAATAGAAATAACAGTGTCTACCAAGTGGTAATTGTGTTATGGAAGTTTTCGGTTGAGAATCTCTGAAGAAGTTTTTCACTTCGCGCATGGTACATTTTTATTTTGTTTTTATTTTTAGTATTTATTTTTGCTGTTTGAATGCGTTGCATTGACTATCAGAGGCTTGGGAACAATTAACGCAATTAGCGCCATTATCGAACAGTTATCGGAGGGGGGCATGTATTGCATGCTTGCTAATTTTTGCATTTTTTGTGTGTGGTTAAGTTTTTGGCAAGACTTAAATAGGGTGCGTAGATTGTGCCTTTTTTAGATTTCAAAGAGTCGGGAAGTTTGCACACAATTTCGCATAACCCAGGAAGTTACGTTGTTTGAATAAACGCGCTTGCATATGTTTCAGTGTTAACTAGCATTAATAATTTCCGTCTTTTAAGTTAGAAATTGAGGCGAAATTATTATTTACAAGCCTAAGCGCTTTATAAACCGAAAAGTATTTGTATTCTGAAACAGGCTTATCACTCTTTTTGGCGGTGATGATAATATATTTGGGATTAGTTGTATTTTTGTTGGAAGTTCTTGGAAGTCGGAATACAATTTTTGCGGCTGAGTTTTTGTTGGGCGACTGACCTTTATCTTTATTCATTCACTATATATACAAAAACCAAAAGTTTTGAAGTTTTTGATTTTGTTCAAGAAAAACTTCTGTGCAAATTGTGTGCCCACTTTAAACGGCGCGACCATATGGTCGACAATATAAGTTTTGGTAATATATAAGTTATAGAATGTATATAATATATATTTAAAAGCTTATTAAATTTACATTTTCGATCGATTAATTATATGACAGTTAGAGGACAGCCATCATAAAAAGGATGCTTTAAGTAATACGTTTAATACGTTAAGATTATATTTTCTAAAACATGAAAGTTATAGTCTTTTCGATCGCCCAGTTATAAGGCAACTATCTCCTACATCCGATCTTGATGTTTCGACTAATATACTACGTGCTTGGGAAAAAGGGGGTCTGCAAAGATTAAAGTCGATATTTTTAGAACTAAGATAAATGCAGACATGATGATCCTGGTCAAGAAAATAAATATGTACCTTATGGACCCAGAGGTATCTTTTTCAATAATTTAAAATTCTTTACAAAATAAATATTCTTTTTAAGTTTTTTTTTTTTTTAAATATACTCCCTGTTAAATATTATAAAAGTTGACAGGATCGCTTTAAATAATTGGGTTAATGTTCATGCATAAGTAGTATATTTTCTTTCCTACCTCAATGTCAATTTCTGGTTCCAGACACTGTTCAAACAAATGGTGTTCTTGTTCAATAAAATGATCAGTTATAGTTCGCTCTAAAACACCATCTTTTGATAAAAAATCATAGTCAACCGTTTGTGTTTCCTTAGATGCAACAAAAACTGTAGGACAAACCAATCCCTCGTCAATGCTTAAAGCACGGAGAGTTAAAATAACTTGCTTCTTTGTTTTTTCATTTTCATGGTTGGCATGTTTATTGGTTATAGTTGACGATTCTGGTGGAGGTGTGTTATTAAACGTTTCATATTCAGCAGAGAGATCACTTTCACATTCCGATGCTGATACATTTTCAACATTTTTAGTCCTGTCTGCTAAACCAACATCTTTTTCTTTTATTACTAAGCCATTATTCTTTTGACGGCACATTTCAACTACAATAGTTTCTTTGGCCTGAAGGAACATTTGAACCGCTTCACATCTTGACAAATGACTGATATCATATCCATTTATCTGAAAGTCAAGTAGTTTAGTTTTTTTGCATGTCGACAGATAGTTTTATCTATATTTGACTTGCCTTTAAGACAACATACTCGTACTCCAAGTTAACAATGGTACTATTCATATTGCTGAATGTTTAACATTTCATATTGCAATTGTAGAGATACAGATTTTTCCACCAGTGTTACTTGGTTAATAATTAGAATAGTTCTTAGAATGGTAGTCAAGTTCCGACTATATTCTGGCGTCGAAACGGAACAGTAAGAAATGAAACATAAAACTAATGTAAGCGGGTTGCAATGCAACATTTGTAGATCGGTCACGTAGGAAACAAATACAATCTGTTATATTGATCAGTTCTATATAAGAACTTCTGCCTTTTCTCTCAGTGTTTATGTTTGATTTCTTCAATATGTTGGGGCTTATACTAGAGGTCTGCCTGAATAGCCAAAAAACTATATTCGAGTGCACAAATCTCAAAAAGAATTGAGTTAAATAGAGTGCGGAGCGGAAATTGAGTGAGTAAGTGAGAGCGAATGTGTGGACCTCACTCGCATAACATTTGGTAGAAAGAAAGCGAATTGAATGAGTGTGAGTTAGGAGCTTCATTCGAATCCATTCGAATGCATGTATGAATGGACGATACAATTACAAATTTTACAATAAAATTAATATTGAATATTTCAATTAAAGACAAGTCAGTGTTATTTGTTTTAAAAACTTAAATTATAATTTCGTAGAAGTATAACTATTGTACATATTTTTAATTCCGAATTCAAATTTGAATATACAAACATAATTTTATGAATATTGTCTGTATTGCTATACAATTATATATATATGAATAAATAAACAATTATACATAGGACGAATAAAAGACGTAGTATACTTACATAACCAAAGAGAAACTGACACTCTGTGTCTCACAGTTTCGCCAGTCCCATGCTCCCCGCTCATAATTTTGAAAGTCTTTCGTTTAAGGGCCCATCAGAAATAAGTAGAGTGTGAGTGCTCTGTTAATCCGCCACTCGTATAAATTCATTTCTTTGCGTCCCTTTCACTTAATCCATTCTATTCAATTTGAATGTATTCAATTGCTGCGTAAAAAAAAATGCATCCATGCACACCTTTAGCTTGCACTGACGAAAGATAGCTTTGATCATCCATGTTCTAAGTAAATGACGTTTGGCCATTATGCGGTTGTGCAATACGAGGTGTGTTCACAAAGTAAGGTGACTTTTCAAATTTCGCGGGCAACATTTTTTTTCGATTATAGATTTTTTTGTTTTGTTATGTTGGTACACTCTTCCCTCACATCTGTACCAAGTTTCAATGGAATCCCCTCTTTTGTTTGGTTGTGAGAGGCGTAAATGTTAAAAGTTATTTTGCGTGCTCGGCGATTTTTTGCTATCGAAAAATATACATAAAAAGATTTGCATCAAATTTTGTGTAAAAAATAAAATTAAGTGCTCTGAAACACTTGAAATGTTGACAGTGGCATACGGTTCTGATGAAAAAAAATGTGTACAAGTGTTACAAACTCTTCCAAAATGGCCGGGCAGATGTCAATGACGAGCCGCGCTCTTTACGCCAAGTTCGATCAAATGTCAAAGTTTTGATCACGGTTTTTTTTTCTATTACCATGGCGTGGTGCATCAGGAGTTCTTACCATATGGTCGTACGGTCAATAAACAGTATTATCTGGAAGTTATGCGAAAGAAACGTCCCGATTGTGGAAAAACAATTCATGAGTTTTGCATCACGATAATGCCCTGCTCACTCATCTTTGCTTGTGAGAGATTTTTTGGCCAAAAACAACACCACAATAATGCCTCAGACACCATACTCACCGGATTTGGCCCCATGTGACTTTTTCTTGTTCCCAAAACTGAAGAGACCTATGAAAGGACGGAGATTTGCAACGATTGAAGAGATAAAGACTGCATCGCTGGAAGAGCTCAAGGCTATACCGAAAAGTGCTTATGGGAAGTACTTTGAGTATTGGAAAAACCGTTGGCATAAGTGTATTGTATATGAGGGGGATACAACACAAATATTGATAAAAAAATGAATAGTTTTTCTTGAAAATACAAAGTCACCTTACTTTTTGAACACACCTCGTATTTAAGTTGATTTAATTGAATTCCAAAAATACGTGTTTAGGCCAAGCTAACATTGAGATGCATCGGGTATACACGAATAAAACGACCCAACCGGCATGTAAAGTTATAAAAATTTGATTGTTTCTGAAACGTTACCGATGAAAAATTTCATTATTCATGTAAATGAAATCTTTCAGATATATTATAAATGAAATTTTTCTGTAATACAGAACAATAATAAAAGAACGAATTGAGTTAGATGGATGGTGGGGCCATCTGTTGTTATGGTTGGGTTAGTAATATGTTCCTACTGTGCGCACCATATATTCTACAAAGTTGCACAAAATTCAGAAAGCGCTCCAAATGATCAATTAAAATCTTTCATGTTTTTTAAAAAACATATAAACTTTCGAAACCACAATGAAACATTTTAAAAAACATTACAGAACGGTTTCTGAACCGTATGTATTCTTCAGAAGCAAGTGGTAAGCAATTGTTAAGCTGTCTAATAAATATAGTTTGAGTAGGGTACTCAACAGTAAAAGTGTGGTAAGTCCTCGGTTTAATCTCTGCTGGGAAATGTATTGTTATACGATACGTTTTTACGATATATGATTTTATAATATGATTGCTGTTAATGGGTTCACCATAAAATCAATGATTAATTACTTTATACATTTCAGTTATCTTTCTGTAATTTCTGAAATGTTTTCGTAATGTTTCTGAAATGTTTCGCAAGGTTTCGGAATCATTACGAAGTTAATAGTACTGACATTTACATATCTTAAAGTTTTTTTTTGAAATGTTTTAAATCATGAAAGACTTAAATTTAAAGGTTTCAGAAACGTTTCTGAAACGCTACGTTACATGAGCTCTAGCGAGAAAAAACAAGTTAGGATGACACGTCCTATTCCCAGGTGGAGTCACGAAAAGTTATCCGGAATAGCGACGGATCAAAGAAAGCAGGGGAATGACATGAAAAGTAATGAGAAAGGAAGACCTCATAGCAACAGAGAAGAATAGGAGAAAGCAGGAGAACTACGTGAAAAGCAACCGTACAGGGTGCCCGCCTAGCAACTGCGAAAGGGCCGCCTTTGGAGAGTCCAGAGACTGATATGAAACATATTCAACTACGCACAAGTCGGCAAAGCAAGGCAACAAGGAAAACGAAGGCCAACATTCTTACCAGGCCTAAGGCGCAAGAGAGTGGAAAGTCCAGCCACCAACACGGGGCAGTGGCCAGGAAACCGGCAAGCGGATATTATATATTTTAAATTAAGGCAAACTTAAAAGATCGAAGCAAACTCGGTGGTTTTTCTGGGACGTCGAATATTTAAATTCGAGGGAACGATCCCGCAAACTCTGTGAGCTAGCCGCGGCATTTGTCGCGAACAAATCGGCAAAAACAATTGAACAGACATTTCGAAAGAGTGGCCACTGCATGAGTGGTCGAAAAATGAAATTCGAATTCACAGCTCGCGAAAGGAATTAAGATAAGTGTGTGAAAAAGTGTGTGTATTGCTTGCTTTCGTGAGTGAATGCTTTCGTGAGTGTCTCTCTCGCACAACAATCTGACGGGTGAAAAAAGAGTTGAAATAAGTTTAGTTATTAGTTTTGTGTTTTTTTTTGTTTATATATCTGGAAAGTGTTGATTTAAAACAGTCCTTGAGGGATAACCATTAAATTTTTTGGCGGAGAACTCGCTTGTAACCAAATAAGAAGTTGGAGCTACATATAGTAGCTTGGAAGTAAATGAGATGTCAACCGGGTGAGTCCTACGCAGTCTTCTGGACTACTCATACTCAGACAACTTTTAGGAAACGAATATTTTCAAATAAAAACGCAATAAAGTTAAACATTTTCTCACTAGTCAATCAATTACCATACCATAAATATAATATAGATTTTTAATAATACATCGATTTTTTAATATAAATAATGACAGTAGGGATAATAAAATAATAATGAAATGAAATTAAGATACAATTTTGCCAGCGGTGGACACTCTATATATATATAATATACAGCCAGCTGTCTTGTGGTCCACTTTTTGCGTTGTTTTGATAGTAGTTAGTTCTTTTCGCTTGATAAAGTTCGGGCATGATCCGTCCATTGGTATGTGGTGTTTAATTTCGCCATCTTCGAAGTTACACTTAAAAGAGAGGTTTGGGTATTGGTGAATGGTTCATTATTTGTTGTGAATTTTGTCGGAGAAAATGGCGGATGTTTTAGGACTTTTACAGTAGACGAAGGGTTGTCCAAATCTAAGACAGTTAAAGTATCTCATTGGAGGTGGAATGTATGGTCGAATATTAACTACTTCATTTAGTGTCCACAATTTGTCGGATAGGCTAATTGATGAAAAGCTTAGTATGACTAGGCCTGTTTCTGTTGTTTTGTTTGTTGTCTTGTGTTAGTATTTTACGGACGTCAATAACATTTTAAGGTTTTGAGTTCTTCCAAGATTTCTTTTTCTTCAATATTCCGTAAGTTGTTGGAGTAAAATATACATTTGAAAGAGTTCAGAGTTTTCATTGTATTTTCAGTAGTTTCAGTGCTTGAACAGAGTTTTTAGTTTTGACAAGAAGGGTACCAGATCTAGTTTTCTTACAAGTTTCGACTGCTGCATTACAGGCGAAGCCTACCACATTTTTTTATTATAAACTGTGATATTTTTTGAAATGTTTTATTATCGGTTCTAGTAATTACAATGTATTTTGGTTCACTTTTATTCATGTTCATCATTGTCAACGGTTGGTGGGTGGTCGCGACATTGAAGTGTTTTTGGTCTCAGCGTTTAAGTATGTTATTTAGATCACTTGTTTTTATGTTTTTTGTTTTATTTGTAATTGAGTGCGAAGTAGTTGCGAATCGGGTGATCGGGATTATAAATTAAGCTGATAAGCTGTCGGTTACTTTACCTTTGATGAAACTTTTTTCATCCATTCGGGACAACCATTAAATTTTTTTGGTGGAAAACTTCGCTTATAACTTAATTAGATGTTGGAACTACAGAAAATAGCTTGGAAATAAGGATTAGGACCATTTTTAAGCCTTTGCAAGTAACGATGGCTGCTCCCCCTTATTTTATCCTTGACCCATAGGAACTTTAGTACCTAGTGGATAGTAGCATTGTCGTGGTAGACGTGGCTCCGGTTGCGATGCGAAGGGCTTTGTTCTCAAGCGTTTGTACTTTTTTGGATATTAGTCTTAGTTTCGCAGTTTCCCACAATTGTATGCTGTATTTCTGTAAATGGGAGCCAGTACAACGATTTTATGCTTCTTACCAGATGAGGCGTGAAGCCCAAGTACTTGGATGTGTCTTCCTGAGGGACTGGGGTACTGTTGAGGCTGACCGGAGTCCAGTTTCCTGGACGGAGGGAGAAGGTGGTGGCAGTGGATTTTTCGTTGTTGTCTTCGATATTCCATCTTTTCTGCCAAGTGCAGAGCAGATCGAGCTGTGTTTGCATGAGTGGAGATGCCTCCATGGTGCTGTCAGCGTAGGTGGCTGCCATTAAATTGGGGTTTTGGAGCACCGGGAGGTCGGCTGTGTAAGCATTGTACAACAATAAGCCAAGAACGCTGACCCATTCTCCGAAGACTTATACGAAGACCTGAACTGGTTCCCCAATTCGTTCCCCATCGAACAGGCGTGAGCTGACGCGCTACCTTCGGATAGAACCGAAAGGGGTGTCCACAAGCGATCCGTCACGGCATCCGGGGAGCGACCGCATCAGGGTTGCCAGTGAAAAGCGATCGACACGCCAAATCCTCGTCAAGCAAGACTCCGGCCAAGCGATATCGGGCCGGCGCGAGTAAGACCAAGGGGAGTAGGGCGCCAAGCGTGAGGCACTCACGGCATCCGGCAGAGGCCACCACAGTAACACACTCGGCCGCCAGGCACCGAAACCATCCGTCTATCTTGGCGTAAGCTCGGAGAAATTGGACGGTCTGGGCGACCAGCCCGAGCAGCTACCAGGCCAGATGCAAGGGCACCAGCATCCAGCAGTAGAAGACACCGGAGAGCCGAGTACGCCGACCAACACGGGGCGGTAACCGGCGAACCCGGAATGGCGAGCGCGATCGGAGGAGCCAGGCTACGCCAGGAACCTATGGAAAAGCAAGTAGTCCCTTTTTGATGAAGCACGATATTTAGTACAATAAAGGGAATCAAACAACTCAAAAACTCTGTGTTATTTCTGGGCTCGGGCAATCACGTCGAATTTATAAATTTGGTGGAACGTTTCCAAAAATTCTGTAAGCTTTTGTCGCGAACAGACAACAACAAAAACAGTTCGTTACATTGTATAGTAATAATGATGGTCAAACCAATGGAATAAACCGGAAGGATAGAGTTGTGACTTGTGACTGCAGCAGACTTTTCTCTTTATTTGTAAATATTTTTAAAGGTTCATGATAGCTCCCTAGCTCCTGATGAGCTCTCTTTTTTTTCCTATTCAGTGCTGGTTATCACCGCTAAAGCTCTTGTTGTTTAAGAAAGGCCTAGGGTGCGGGGCCGGCTTTGGTTCTCCGGGCACCGCTATGGAAAGGCTTGACAGCTTTGGATCTTCGGTTGCTGTTGGCTTTGTTGTGGTTCTATATATATTGAAAGATTGGATTTGCCACTTGCCGTTGACCCTCCCCCGCTTTTAAATATCACCGAATAAAGTGTCGAAGTAAAATTGTCGAATTGATTATTGGAATCTGAACGTAACCAAAACGTTGGTAGCTCAACAGATAGAATGGTTATTAATCCTTTTGAATAATTCAGCTACATTCGGCAATTCAAAATCACTTTATTAGCTTCCCATCATCCAATTCGTTTCGATTCTAAACAAGGGAATGATAGTGAGTAAGAGTGCTTCCTTACTCTTTCACTCGCATAAATTGAACTCGTTCCTCCTCTTTTACTCATCGCATTATATTTCAATCGAATGTATCTATTGTCGCGCAAAAAAGAATACATCCATGCAGGCCTAGTTGAAATGCAATAAACCGATGTTTTGGAGATGTTCCATAAATTTCAATAATAATTTCGGTTGATTTTTGATAGATTCGACCACATTTAAAAACTTTATTTTTAGTATTTATAATAACTTCTATCGATGAAATGCCACTGTCGCGGATTGAATTAAGATATCGATTGTTATGTTATCAAATTAGGCGCCGCGACGGAGCAAGAAGTTTAGTATTACCAGATTCATAGATTGATTGTAATAGGGCTCACTAATTTTAATCCAAAGCTAATAATTTTCCTTCGCGGTCATTCCGAACAGCAAATCCAACAGAAGAGGAGAGGAAATACTGCGGTAGGATATTAAGACAAAGCTAAGTTGAGAATAAGTTCTCAATAGAATAACACGCGCGCCACCAGTGCCCCATATACACCAACATACTCTACCCCATTCAGATTTGGCCAGATTTGGGACTTCTTGTTTCGGTGTTGTGCAAGGTTAAAGGCAACTCTTTTCACCCATTGTGGAAATTCTCACGGAACAATCTATAAAGATAGTAAATTTTAACACACCAGTCCACACATACATATATGACGCCACCAAGGGGCGCTAGATTCAAAAAGCAAGTGGTTCACAAACAAAGTTATTAATAAATTTTCTACAAATAAAAATAAATTAACTGTGAAGTGCTTAACTTTTTTGTTTTTGCCCAAAATGCATACTCATATAAGTGCAATGAAGCCTGTCACTACTTGACTAATTTAAAAAGGCGTTTAAGCGAAACACATAACTATTTTAATTTAATAAAAAAATAAAAAAAAAAGAAAAATGCCAAGCAAAGAAGATTTTTTTACGAGACAAACAAGAAAAAATAATTTCCTTACTAGTCTACATAGTGACAAATCATGTCCAAATAAAGGATCAAACTCATACTACCGTGAAGGACTTCAACAAGGATAAAAACTTGATTATTGGAATATATTGGCAAATAATAAGTTCGTCTTTTACAACTGAGAAATTAATTAAAACCTCTGGAATGGTCGGGTTGAAATATTACCCGTGAAAATATCCGCCCGTTATAGACAATCCACCTTGGTTTACAAGGCGCTTAATTAACCTTAAACATACTGAAAATAGATTTTAAATAAATTTAAAACAATATAAATTTATCAAGGAATTAAGAAGCTCCGTCGATTTTACCGCACATAAAAAATTATATTTTTCGTTGTCGTGTTCAGTTTACTCAGAATCTGAAGTCATTTAATTATTTTTTAAACACAAAGAGAAACATGAATCTTCTCCTCCCATGCTCTCATTTGAAAATCCTTCTGCAAATATGGATCGAGCCATTAAAGATTTATTCTCAACTTTTTTTCCGCACAAACAAGGGAAAAAATCCGATACTGCCATGCTTAAAGCATTTAAAAAAAATAATTACCCCTTATCTGCAACACCTCCTTAGTTTATTCATTTCCCTGTGCCACCATGGCTTTATTAGGGGTCACTCCACCACCACCAATTTGTTTGAGCTGATTTCATTCGTGATTGATGGCTTCCAAAAATGGCCTTCAAACATATGTCATCTACACTGACTTTAGAAAATCTTTTAGATTTTCTGTTAATCTTCTAATTGGTTTTCCAGCTTTTTTTTCGTCCGTTTCGTCCTTTTTAATGATGTTTTCCCTTGTCCTGTATCAGGGATACTGCATAGCAAAACCGAACGAGAGAAAAGGGGACGGAGAAAGTAGCGCCACCGGACAGTGAACGCAACCAAGAAGGTCTAACGGTAGGAGCGGATCAGAAAGGATAGACGGTCAGGACGAATAGTCAAGGTTGAAGTGTGAAGTATGAGGACCGGCAGAGCCAAGAGACTGATGCGGAACTAGTAAAAGGAAAGTGCCCGGCTACGTACAAATCGGGAAAGTGATCGTACAGCTAGTGCCAATCCCCCAGCAAGGTAACCCGGTAGCACGAAAACCACGGTGACACGAAGCCAACAGCCGGATGAAGGGAACCAAGAAGCAGTGGTAAGATTACGGATAAGTCAGGATAGACGCCTCAAATTAGCAACACCAGAGAAAGCCAATCGTAAGGGAGTCCAGTGTGGCGTTCGAAAGTTAGCAGCTTTGCCACGATGCGGCGAAGGGAGAGTCAGGCGTACATCTGAGCTGGTTACGCCATCACAACGAACAGGCGTGTGCTAACGCGCGGCCAGTTGTGATCTCAGACAGGAGAAACCGGAAGGTGTGTCCAAACACGTGAGTAAGTGATCACTTCGCCAAATCTTCAAGTCGGGCGGATGTCCGGCCATTTCGGTTCGATGGAACAGAGTTAGACTCCATTAGAGTTTCTCGACAAGGCGGTGTGGACGACAAGAACAAACGGCATGGAAATAGATCTAATACCGAAGGCAATGCCAGACCACCTGCAAACGATGGTTTTACATGAACGGTGGCGCACTCAAAAGCAGTTCAGGGGGAGTTTCAAAGGGGAGTTGCCGAAAAGTCCGGCTACCAACACGGGGCAGTGCAGGCAAACCGGGAAGGGAAAGCAGAGTCGGTGGTACAGACGGTTAAGCCGTCAATTGTAAAATGTATCATAAATAAAATCGGGTAATCATGTCGAATCTATTAATTCTGTGAAACGATCTTGCAAACTTTCCGATCTAGCCGCGGCATCTCAAAGCGGACGGGCGTGTTTTTGTGCGCTCTCAGTTTACTTATTATACCCTTGCAGAGGGTATTATAATTTTGGTCAGAAGTGTGCAATCGCAGTGAAGGAGACATCCTGGACCCCATAAATATTCTGGATCAGGATCACCTCCTGAGTCGGATCAGCCGACTATATCCGACTATATCCTGAACGATCGGAAATGCTATAACTTCCATGTTTTTAAAGATGGAGTCTTGAAATTTGCACAGATGAGCAGTATTGAGCGAAGTTGTGCCTGTGTGTAAATCCCATATATACCTACTAGAGATCTGCATGGATGCAGCCGAATCATTCGAATGGTTTCACAACTTCTATCCATTCGGTTACTTATTTATATTGGGCCCCTAAGACGAAAGACTTTTAAAATGATGAACGGGGAGCAAGTGATGGGCGAAAGGGTGAGACATAGAGTGATAGCATCTATTTGTCTATGTATATATGTACATATTATTGTTTAATTATTCATATATATATAATTAAAAAGCATTACAGCCAATATTAATTAAATTCTGTTTTTTGATTCAAATTTGAGTTCGGAACTCAAAGTGTAAAATAGTTATACTTCTACAAAATTATAATTTAAGTTATTATGTTTTTCGAATCCATTCGAATTTATTCAATTCGCTTTTTTCCATTGAATTTTGTGCGTGTGAGATCTACACATACCAACTCATTCACTCACACAATTTCCAGTCCGCACTCTATATCATTAAATTTTATTGCGAGTTGTGCACTCGAATGTCGTTTTTTGGCTGGTCATGTAAACCTCTAATACCTATCTTGTGCAAAAGACTTATATCCTAAAAAAAACACATTTTTTGAGAACATGCCGGCTTTGACAAAGAAACTTGGCAAACGATTTTACCTTATCGTTTTGGGGACATTCTTAAGGATGCCCACCATACTCACGAGTACAGAGAAGAAAACTCAAGAGCTTTATCATTTATTGAAGTGAAGTGCAGAAATATTTTCACTATTACCTCCCATATATATAGCAAGAGTCTACGTCCTTCGCTGTATCATCCTCAACAAAATCCAAGGCACAGCTCTATATGTTGTGAGAACCATCGAGAATTCCGAGCCGTCGTGGGATGACATCAAAACGATTCCTATTCGGAATTTCGACATAAAGGAGTGTTATAATCAACTTAACCAAGAAGGTAAGTAACAATGCTAATTATGATAAGTAACAAATACGATATTACAGAATATTTTAAATCTTAGAGAAGTATAATGTGAAAAATTAATAAATACATGAATATGATGTAAAGCCTTCTGAATTTAGCCCTAAAAATGTTGAATTAGCTAGGCAAGGAACATTCTTGAAAAATATGGATGTAAATTTAGCATCAGATGTTGTTAATTGAAATGTTACAAATTTAGAAAATAAGCTTTAAATTTATTAGAAACCGAAGGTCTTGTTAGTACTAAAATCTAAAAACAAAATGTTCGCAAAGTAATGAACAATCGAACTAAACGGAAAATCAAAATTATCAATATCAAATAATAAATATCATATAATCAAAGGACCGATATAACAAATCAAATTATAATAATTAAGATCAGAATGCAAAATACAACAGTTTAAAATATGTAAATGCTAATTCAGGAAACTTTCGACCAGGAACACAAAATTTAAATTTAAATCAGAGCTGTACAAATCAATAAACCCATGTTTCATAAATAAAAATGGATCATGTTGAAGTTAATAAAACTAATTGTAGCCAATTTAAAAATGGTATTCAAGTTAAAAGCTTCACTTCTGAATCAATGTTTGAGCCAAAGAACTGTTATTGCATGCTAATTTTCATATAGTTAATAGTTACAATATCCTCAAAGAACTTTGGTCATCCAGTATCATTTTCTTCTCTAAATTCAAAAACGGTAAAAACGCAAGAAATTATTACTGCTTTGCCTCTTGAATATAAAGAAGATGCCACAATAAGTTGGAAATTGACAACATTTAATAACAAATCGTTCAATGCTATTATAGAGCAAAACATTCTTAAGACTTAATGTCTCAATAATGCTGTCATCAATTTTATCAAAAACCAATTATAGTTAATAACGAGAATGGAAAGCTAACTTCGGACGGAGCCGAAGCTTATATACCCTTGCAGTTAAATAGCGGCTTCTATTGATTAAAGATATAGTAAATATCGGATATAGTTAGCCGATCTTTACAAAAACATTCATAACGAGAATGGAAAGCTAACTTCGGACGGAGCCGAAGCTTATATACCCTTGCAGTTAAATAGCGGCTTCTATTAATTAAAGATATAGTAAGTATCGGATATAGTTAGCCGATCTTTACAAAAACATTCATAACAAACTTAGATTCGTATAAAATGAATTTTAAAAGAAGTCCGACGCTTCTACGCCCAAAAACACGCAAGTTGGGGCATTTCCGATCGTTCAGTTATATGGCAGCTATAGGATATAGTCGGCCGATCCGTATGAACTTTTCCAGATCGGCTTAGATTCCCATTAAAGGGCATTTGTGCAAATTTCAAGCTTCTATCTTCAAAAACGTGGAAGTTATAGCATTTCCGATCAATCATATGGCAGCTATAGGATATAGTCGGCCGATCCGTATGAAATTTTCCAGATGCAAATTTCAAGTTTCTATCTTCAATAACCTGGAAGTTATAGCATTTCCGATCAATCAGATATATGGGAGCTATAGGATATAGTCAGCCGATCCTGGCCGTTCCGACTTGTATACTGCGTGCAAAGGAAAGAAGGGTGTGTGCAAAGTTTCAAGACGATAGCTCAAAAACTGAGAGACTAGTTTGCGTAGAAACAGACAGACTGACAGACGGACCGACGGACAGACGGACAGGCTTATATCAACTCAGGAGGTGATCCTGATCCAGAATATATATATACTTTATGGGGTCCTGGATGTCTCCTTCACTGCGTTGCACACTTCTGACCAAAATTATAATACCCTCTGCAAGGGTATAATAATAGTATTCAATTTCAAGTTAGTTTACCATACTTTGATGAGGTAAATCAAATTGAACCAATCAAAATAGATGATAGAAGAAGGAAAACAATGCTCTAACTAAATTTAAAACATTAACATTTCTTGACGATCACTGTCTTAGCAATTCAAACAATTTTGAGCAGTAAGGGATTACCTTGTATTTTGTCTGATTTACAGATATCCTCATATATGAGCAAGAACCGTAGAAGCAAATTGAAGAAATGCTACAACAGAAAATAATACGAAAAAGCAATTCTCCATAAATTGCCCCTTTATGGCTTGCACCCAAAAAAACTAATAACAGTGGAATAAAAAAATGGCGTATAGATAGGAAAAAGACAGCGTTTCCTACCCCTCACGGGCAATACGAGTTTAATTGGATGTCATTTGGGCTCAAAAACGCTACTGCCACATTTCAACGTCTTATAAACACAGTCTTAAAACAAGAAATAAATAGAATTTGTGTCTTGATGATGTTCTTATTTTTTCCACTAGTTTTTCAGAACATGTTGGCCATATTCATACGATTTTTAATAAACTTTCTAAAGCAAGTGTCAAAAAAAAAAATCAACAAATGCAATTCCTTTTCAAAAGAAACACTATTTTTGGGTCATGTTTTAACCCCCATGGGAGTTAGGCCTAACTCAGGAGCTCAGGAAAAGTTAACAGCATTCTTCATATTAAAATTCTACGAAATGTTAACACATTAGAGCTTTTCTAGGAATTACCCAGTGATTAAAGAAAGTTCATAAAAAATGTATCTCAAGTAGCTATCCATTGATTAAATAAAATTATTATAAAACAATGTTGATTACATAAGTACACAACATACATAGGCTGAAGACTTTGTGGACACAACTATTTTTTATTTTATTTTATATTATATATATTTTTTTATATGTTTTAGGTAATTTAGAAACAGTTGTTTAAAGATTTTAAATACAAATCATTCTAACAAAATAATTGTGGAGTTTGAATATATGAATAGAAGTAAGACAATTAATTTAAATTTAAATGATCTCGAAAATAGAATGGAAGAAATCTTGAAGAATCATATTATAGAAGGCAAGCTAGGAATATTCTGTGAGTGAGTATTTCATCAATACAATAAATTTCCAAAAAAAGCATCCAAATTTTCGAAGGCAATCAAAATGTAAAATGGTCTTTTCCCGCAAAAGACATTGAAACGAAAAATATCTGTATAAAGCGATTGAACGACTCCATTAATATGACACTAGTCATTCAGATATAAATGATAAGTTAAAAGAAAAAAAGTTTAAAAAAGATTATTTACTTTTCTAAACTTTAACATTACATTTAAAAGTATATGAGCAATTGTTACATTTGTAATCGGTGTAAATATAATAGGAACCCAGTAGAAGAAAAATGTAAATATACGGAACACCAAAGAAAAATTGTTCTTATGAATACAATAGATATTCAAACTGTTATTTTCTAACATTTATTGACCGATTTTACAAATTTGCGACTACCTTCTATCTTGAGGATCGCAATAATCAAACTATAATCAAAAAAATGCGCTCGTGGAAATCCCGAAAAGGTAGTTTCGAAAAATTAATAACGGATAATGAGTTTAATAGTGTAAATATAAAATAATATTTAAGAATATGAGTATAGAAGTTTTTTTTGTGAAATAGTCACGCTGGCCATGCAGACGTTGAAAAATTCCGTAACCCTCTAACAAAAACTTAAGAAATATATACCCCAAAAACAAACTTCTATCAATCAAAGATAAAGTTTGTAACGAACTGTTTGCTAACTGTCTGTTCGCGACAAATGCCGCGGCTAGCTCACAGAGTTTGTGGGAACTTTCCACCGAATTTATATATTCGACGTGATTGCCCGAGCCCAGAAATAACACAGAGTGGATTAGTCGGTACTATTCCCTTTATTATGACAATGTTGTGTTTTACAAAAAGGGATTACTTGCTGCGCTGTTGTCTCGTGGCGTAGCCTGGCTCCTCCGCTCTCGCTCGCGTTCTCCCTTCCGGGTTCGCCGGTCACCGCCCCGTGTTGGTCGCCAGACTTCCAACCCCCGCGAGGTGTACGCCGTGGCAGCCGGCTTAGTAACTGGGGCTCACCGCGTCTGGCGTGGCCGCTGCTCGGGTTGGTCGCCTCGACCGTCCGATCTCTCCGAGCTTACGCTGAGATAGACGGATGGTTTCGGTGCCTGGCAGCCGAGTGTGTTGGCGTGGTGGCCTCTGCCGAATGGAATGCCTCACGCTTGGGGCCCTCCTCCCCTTGGTCTTGCTCGCGACGGCCCGCTACCGCTTGGCCGGAGTCTTGCTTGACGAGGATTCGGCGGGTCGATCGCTTGTCACTGGCATACCTTGGTGCGGTCGCTTCCCGGATGCCGTGACGGATCGCGTGTGGACACCCTCTCGGTTTTCTCCGTGGGTCTGTGTTCACGAGGGTAGCGCGTCGGCTCACGCCTGTTCGTTGCGATTGGGGAATCAGTTCAGGCGTACGCCGAACTTGTCCTTTATCGTTTTCGTTGCAAGGCTACCGACTTCCAAACGCTACGCTCGGCTCCTTTACCCTGGGCTTCTTTTTGTGCTGCTCGCTGTGATCTCCTTTGTGATTTCCGTCTTCTCGCTCTCTCCGTGAGTCCCTTCTCCCTGATGTCTCCGTGATTCCCGTCTCCTTGCTAGTGATCGCAACTCCTTGCACGAGTATCTGGACCGATTTCACTCTTCCCGACTTTACGTTGCCCCGCACTCGATCTGACTCGCGCACTTTCCCGGACTTGCTCCGTATCGGTCTCCGGACTCTCCAAAGGCGGTCCTCGGACTTCTCAGTGTCAGACTCTCTGCTGACTAACCGTCCCGATCCCACGCCGGCAGTACCTTATATTGGCCTCGGCGCGGCCGTTAATCCTTCCTGGATCGCTCCTTCCGTTAGTTGGGTCCATCCTCCACTGCCGCAACTTTCTTCGCCCGACTTTCATCCCTCGCTGTTGCTGGCGGGCTCCCTGTCCCGGTACTTTCTCCGTCGTCACCTGCTTTCTCCAGCTCCATCGCCGCTCCGCTGCTCGTCCCGTTACTTTCTCCGTTCCTCCTGCTTTCTCCGATCCTTCGGTGTTGCTATGCGGGCTCTCTGTCTCGTTACGTTCCACGTCGTCTTCCTTTACTGTCTCCCTTCCGTCGCTGTTGCATACGGCTTTCTGTGGTCTCCTGACCTCCTGTTCTCTCCTTCCACCCTTGCTGTCTTGGGTGTGGGAGATTTCATCTCCTCACAAGTTAGAAAAACTATAGAATATTATAATAACAGCTATCATTCAGCAATACAAAAAACGCCAATGAATATTGAATATGGAAATTTTTTATAATAACATTCTAAAATATAAGAAACATTACATTACGTCTTTAAATCAAACAAGAGAACATTTTAAAGAGACTGAATATAAAGAATATGTTGGAGAATTGCTAATGTGAATATGTTTGGTTTAAAGTTAACGGGAAGTATGTTAGTTAACATTCTCCTATATGGACATTGCCTCATTTGGGAGAGGCTCAAATGAGCATGGCGCTTGCGGTTCTTTGACTGATACAATAGAAAGAATGAGATAGTAGTGACGAAATAATTATGATGAAATAGTTATGGTGAAATAGAGGATTTTCGAAATAAGAGCGATGGCTGGCGTGTCAGTCTGCTTCGAGAAACACGACGAAGAACATTGCGAGCGACTTGCTGTGCGAAGTGCTATAAAAGTGAACATGCATGGAGATGAGGAGCCGACTGCTCCGGTGCCTACGCCTTTTGATCCGACATCAGAAGTGGGATCGGTCTCGCCATAAAATTTATCGAATGATCAGTGGCCTGCATTAAGGCCACGGCGTTAAGTAGTTCCTTGGAGAGAGGAGCATCTCAGTGGCTGTCACAAATCTGTTACAGGGGAAAATAAATTGGCTGGAATTTCGAGAATTATTTATCCAAAGATATGAAGGTGTAGAGACACCAGCGGCCATTTTCCTTAATATGCTCAGCAGTAAACCAAGCTCAAGCGAATGTTTGTCTGTGTATGCCTGCAGACACGTAACTGCTTTTTGTCAAAGCGGAAAGATTTATGCAGCGAAGAAATTGCCGCATCGGTCGTGTTGGCGCATGCCGCGCAAATAGATAAACGGATGAACTGGAGGAACAATTGCGTGCCTATGCGTTTGGTAAGCGCAACTACACCAGACCGTACGTAAGTGAAACAAAATTCAACTCGACCCGCAGTCATGACACACCAAAGAGGGATATGTCAAGTGCTACAAGTGCGGCCAGTTAGGTCACATTGCTACCAAACGCCCGACCTTTTCATCAAGCAAGAGCACTATACAAGAAGAAGCGAGTAGATGTGTGCACCGACGTCGATCCAAAGGAGATCATGTACCAACATGGTGAGCCCATTCCGTACTTTTTTGATTCAGGGGCAGAGAGCTAAAAGAGAGCTTAAAGAAAAAATAATAAGTTTATGGGCAAGAGAATGAATAATACTGTACATATAAGCGGTACAGGAGAAGGTTCAGTAACATGTTCAATGCAAATTCTTACTACAGTACTGATATGTCAGTTTTCGACAGTTTTCGATTCTGTTCCACGTTGTCATGGACAAACATTTGAAGCACGGTGCACTGAGTAGTCGTAAAATGTTAGGCCAGGTCTTTGGCGTAACAATAGATGCCAATGAGTTTATTTTACACAATATTAATACCGTTAATGAACTGTCTGGCACTATTGAGTGGAATTTCATGGACTCCATAAATACTGACGTTAACATATCTCAGTCAGACTGAGCCGAACTGGCAGAAATATTGATAGCTTAAGCATTAACATTCATAAAGGGTATACCTAACCGACGAGTCAACACAGGTGAATTAGAGATTTGTCTGATTAATGCTAGTGAAAAGTCATATGTCCAAGCTGTTCCCCTTTTGCAGGACCAATGTTGCTGATTAAGAAAAAGGGCGGCAGTGATCGATTATGTATCGACTATCGTGAGCTGAATGCCAATACGGTCTCTGAAAAATATCAATTACCCTTCATATCGGACCAAATTGATAGACTGCGTGGTAAGAAGGTTTTTTGAAAGTCTTGATATGGCCAGCGGCTTTTACCAAATACCAATACATCCTGGATCAATAAAACTCACAGCATTCGTTACGACAGAAGGCCAATATGAATTTTTAGCAATGCCATTTGTCTTAAAGAACGCATCATCTGTTTTTCAGCGAACCCTAATGTGAGCTTTGGGTAAAGTAGCATATTGTATGCAATTGTTTACATTGACGATGTCTTAATCGCTTCTAGCACAAAAGAGGAGGCCTATAATAGACTTAACTAAGTTTTGCAAAGGTTGTCTAATGCCGGGTTCTCTTATATCAACAAAGTTGCTAAGTAACGGACTGAGACATGAAGATGCAAACACATACGAATTGCGTTCAGGCATATTGTATAAAGTAATACAGAGAAACGGACAAAGCCGATGTCCGCCGGTAATACACACACGGGATGGGAGAAAACGCTGGATAAGCTAACAGCGGGATAGGCTTATACGCAGTTTTGGTTTCCGAATATGTCCAAATATGTGCGGAAATTTGTTGAGAATTGCATCACTTGCAAGCTTTCAAAATCAACTTCGAGAAAGGCCCAAATAGAAATCCCGTACCCAAAGTTTCCATACCATTGCATACAGTGCATGTTGATATAAGTGACAAGTTAAGTGGCAAAAATGATATCAAAGAATATGTGAACATGCTTTTAGCCTCGACACTAATAGTTGGATAGAGTCATTAAAGTCCACCATATGTGTGTTTGGGGTACCAAGTCGTGTTATTGCCGACCAAGGTCGCAGTTTTGCGAGTAGTGATTTTTAGCAATTCTGCGCAGCCGAAAAATTGACTTGCACCTGATAGCAACTGGTGCAAGCCGTGCGAATGGACAAGTTGAGCGCGTTATGAGTACCATGAAAGCAATGTTGACTGCAGTTGAGACTAGTAAGCGATCTTAGCAGGGTGCCTTAAAAGAAGTACAGTTGGCCATGAATTGCACGGCCAACAGAGTTACAAAGCTTTGTCCGTTAGAGTTACTAATCGGTAATGGGGGTAGACCAATGGGCATGATGCCTATGGTAGAAGAAGAAGACATTGACATTGAACATGTTAGGTCGAAGGCCTTGCGAAACATAAGGAATAGTGCAGAATATGAGAAGCAACGATATGATAGGAATAACGCTAAGATTATAAGTTATAATGTAGGTGACCATGTCCTGGTACCGGTTTATGTTGAAATATTTTTCAAGCAGACGAACATATAAGTATGCCCACAAGCAGCTGCGTGCGAAGCCAAATGCAGTAGAGGCAGATGAGTGTGTATGTACCATAAACTCGGATTAAATCATTTACAAAGGTTATAGCTGTGTCATGTAGTAATCTGCGCACTAACTGCATGACGGGGGCTATGTGGGTGTTCATGAACCAAATTAGATTTGTTAAGTTTAAATATCGTTATTATTAATCATCATATCAATTATCTTTTGTCCTACTTTAATTTCGATATACTTTAGACTTAAGATCCACTAATCATGTATACACACACACAAATATGGCTGAGTTCCAACTATTGGCAACTCTGCATTAATTTCATCATTCGCAAAAAGGCAGCGAAAGCGTCAAGTACAAATAAAAAACTACTGTCCACTTAAATTCACTCCAGTTCAGGATCATAGTTTGGTCCTTCGAGCAGCCGGATTTGTATTATGGTTTTCCTGTAAGTGTGACTCACGGTAATTGTTTCTCCAATGGAACAATTAAAAGCACTCATCAAGAGTCGAGCCCGTCTCCAGGCCAATATCACACGTAGCTTGGCTTGGGCGGAAAATGCGCATCAATCAGACAGCACATCGGCAGAGGTGGCCTCCCGGCTGGAGCACCTTAACACTACATGGAAGGAATTCAATCGATTTGGGGATGAAATAGCGGTTCTAGACGAAATAGAAGGCGCAATCTACGAGGAAAAATATTTACGGCAAAAATCCATCAATATCCAGGAACGAGATCGGCAGCGGCTGCAGATCAACAACGACGTAATTATAAATTTGCTACAACAACAACAACTCTTCGAGCAGTTAGCGGCAAACCAAGCAACGGTACATTTTTCAAGGCCAAACTCTGGTGAAATCAACGCGGCGAATTCGGTGGCTGCACCCAAGGGAGGGGTAATAGCTCAAAGCGAATTGCCTAAAATTCAAATTCAACGTTTCGCTGGAAACTACGCAGAGTGGCCAGCTTTCAAAGACATATTCATCATCTGAAATCACTTCTAATCGACGAAGCTGCTAATCTGGTAAGACACCTAGCGATTACGGATACAGCTTACGACACGGCATGGGAGCGATTAAACGAAATGTATAATCGTCCGCGGCACAACAACAAAGACAGATGCAATAACTTTGCGGAAGGTGTCAGACGGCGCAAACGAAATCGTGCGTGGTCTAGATGCCATCGAGGAAACAGGACGAGACTGTTGGATCATCTACCTGGCGCTGGAGAAACTGGATGCAGATACTCGACGCAGGTGGATCGAGCGCAGCGTGGAGTCAAACTTACCCACACTAGACGAATTCTTCAAATTTCTGAATGCACGTTGCGAGAAACTGGAACTCAGCAAGCGTGAAGCTTGCGGTGACAATCGACTAAAGAAAGTCACACATTCTATGGTTGCGCTTGAAGGAAACAAGTGCAGCAAATGTCATTCAACGGAGCATCTTTTATATGGATGCCAGCAATTCATGGGTCTGTCTGCAGAGCAAAGGAGATCGTTTGCTAAGGAACACTCGCTTTGCTACAATTGTCTAAAGCCTGGTCATGGGATTAGCAAATGCAAATCTAAATTCAAATGCAGACACTGCAAAGAAAATCATCACACGCTGTTGCACCTGCAAGGTATGAAACAGGTTATTGGCACAAACATTCAAACACCTGGGGATCAGGAAGATCCAAACTTACACGATGCAACGGTGACTAGCAGTCACATCGCACAAGCTGAAGGTTCTGCGGCAATGGTATGCGCACAGGCCACTACGAACACCAAAACAAATGGATGGAACAGAAGCAAAACGCAAACGGCGATCTGGTAGCTTGCCGACTCCTACTGGACACCGGTTCAGAATTGTCGTACGTACCTGAACGCTGTATTCACGCACTTGGTTTGCCTCGTACACCATCACGCATATTGGTTACGGGAATCTCATCGGTAAAAGCAGACACTACAAGGGGATGCAGTACTCGACGCATCCAATCCAGAATTTCACCCGATCATCTAGTTGTCAAAGCTCATGTGCTTGGAAAGATCACTCCACCATTGGAAAGGCAGAGCATCGACGCATCTGTACTTCAAGTCTTCAGCGATCTGCAACTGGCAAACTCACAATCCAGCACAAATGCGCCAATTGACATTCTTTTGGGCAGCGAGCACGTATGGAGTGCTATCACTGGAAGGAAGATCTTCGACGACAAGGGAAAGCTGATCGCAATCTCATCAATCTTTGGATGGGGTGATTACATCAATATTTTTACCTCAAGCAAGCAAAACTGTGCGCTAACATCAACGATTGACATCGACGCCACTCTCAAAAGGTTCTGGGAGTTGGAAAGCATCCACCGGTCAGCCGAGCTGCAATCTAAAGAAGAAAAGGTCGAGAAACACTTTCTTGCCACTCACACACGGGACAAGAATGGGAAGTTAAGCTTATTACCACAAAATCAGCAATTACGCAACGACTACGTTAAATTCATGAGAGAGTATCAAAGCCTTGGACACATGCGGGATATTTCTTCAAGCGGAATTCCCCACGGAAAACATTTCTACCTGCCACACCATCCTGTATTGGGTCGGAAACTCAGAGTAGTTTTCGACGGCTCATATCGCGACGCCGACGGCAAGCCGTTAAACGGCACGCTTTCCATCGGACCCAGTATTCAGCGAGACCTGTTTGCTGTCTGCCTACGCCCGGCTGACTGCGCATCCCGGGGCATGGGATTATCTGAACTCATCGACTTCCAGTTGTGGTGGAAAGGTCCTTCTTGGTTAAGGGACAACGAGCAGCTCACAGCTAAATTGAACAATCCAATTTATCGATCTTCTGTTTCAGACAAATGCATTCAAAACGAAGTCAAATCGAACTGCCTGGCTGCGCAGGTAGTTGTCCCAAGGGAGAATCTTTTAGATCGGCTTCTCAATCGCATCTCATCTTGGCTGAAGCTCATCCACACATTTGTTTACGTCCTGCGATTCATCCATCGCATCAAACATCCTAACGAAGGTGCGCAAACCGCGCATAAGCAAGGGCTACATATGCCTATTCGTTTGCATGGTCACTTTGGCGATTCACCTGGAACTCGCCACAGACTTATCCACGGAAACATTCCTAGCAGCGTTACGGCGATTCTTTTCTATCCAAGGCAAATGTACACGCATGTACAGCGACAACGGAACAAATTTCATTGAAGCGAAGCGATCACTCGATGAAATGCACCAGCTACCATCAATGTTTCAAGGCTTCTGGAACCAGTGGCACCAGGAGTATCTGACCAGTCTGCAGCAGCGTCCCAAGTGAACCACCACCAAACCCAACATTTCGATCGGCAGCGTTGTGCTCATCAAGGAGTCCAACACACCACCTGCATCATGGCACCTAGCAAGGGTTATCGACACCTATCCAAGAAAGGACAACATGGTTCGAGCGGTCAGGCTCAGGATGGCATCTGGAGAATTGACACGGCCAATTACCAAAATAGCAGAACTACCCCGTACAGAAACCGTGTTTCAGGGCTGGTCGGGATGTTCATGAACCAAATTAGATTTGTTAAGTTTAAATATCGTTATTATTAATCATCATATCAATTAGCTTTTGTCCTACTTTAATTTCGATATACTTAAGACTCCACTAAGCGTGTATACACACACACAAATATGGCTGAGTTCCAACTATTGGCAACTCTGCATTAATTTCATCAGTCGCAAAAGGGCAGTGATCAATTACAGGGTCAATTACAAATTAAAAACTACAGTCCACTTTAATTCACTCCAGTTCAGGATCAGTGGGTCCAGAGGGACCGGTACGCAGAGAGTGCCTATAAGCGGTACAGTGTGTGAAACTAGAGCCTGAGAGTATAAAGTGAAGTTAAGAGAAAGGGTTACGTTACAAGGTCATGATAAAAGTTTAAAAGAAATGGCGCTGTGGCGAGAGATATGTTCGGTAAAATTAAGTTAAAAAGAACAGAAGTTGAGCAGGGCAAGGGGCACCACTGCGACACATCGTTAATGATTCTATGAATTATGTTATTAATCTTAATTTTCACTTTATGATGGAAACTACTTTTTGTTTTTTTTTTTTCCTTTTATTTTTGATACAAGATAGAAATAAGCTGAAAATTAATGTAAAATGAAATCTTAGGTTACAAAAGAAAGAATGAAATGAAGATAATAAATACAAGTTATTATTATGTTGAAATATATTGAGGACTATGATACGCGAGACCGCGTAAAGGTCAGGAAGGCCGTGTCGGAGAATTGCTTATCTAAATATGTTTAGTCTAAAGTTAATGGAAACTATGTTAGTTAACATTCATTTATATGGACAGAGCATCATTTGAAAGAAGCTCAAATGAGCATGGCGCTTGCGGTTCTTTGACTGATGCAATAGGACGAATGTGATAGTTGTGACGAAATAATTATGATGAAATAGTTATGTTCAAATAGAGCATTTTCGAAGTGATAGCGATGGCTTGTGAGTCAGTCTGCTTCAAGAAAAACGACAGAGAACATTGCGAGCGATTTGCTGTGCGGAGTGCCATAAGAAAAAGTGAATATACATGGAGATGAGGAGCCGACTGCTCCGGTCCTACACTTTTTGATTCGACAAATATATATGTCATAAGGCGTATTCGTTTTCGATAACTACTAGTTCACCTGTGGAATAAATAAAAGGCTTACGGTGTTTTGTGTCAAATCGCTCTTTCCATTTGGCCCGTGCATGCACGATGACGGCTAGATTACGACTCATTAGCAATTGGAATACCGATGGAGCGTTGACGAGTCCAAAAGGGCATCCTGTTGTGTTCGTTGTGTCCGTCGGGGGTGACAAACGCTGTGTACTTTTTAGACGATTCGCTGACTTCGATTTGATAATAATCCCTACGTAGGTCCAATTGGGTAAAGTACGTATTACCTGCCAATTGAGCAAACTGCTCTTTGAGATTCTGCATGGGAAATGGTTTTTTCGTTGTTGTACTATTCACACGTCGACAGTCTGCGCAGAGGCGATATTCTTCATTCTTTTTCTTGATCATCACAATTACCGAGGCGTACGGCGAGTCCGAGGGGCGAGTTATGTCGTTTTCGAGGAGTTCGTTTTCGAGGCAATGAGGTTGGAGACTGCGGGGCGAAGTGCGAATGGTGTTAGGATAGGGCTACGGTAGGGCTTTACGTAGCATGGGACGTCGGACGTGAGGGAGATCTCCATTTTCGTGAGTGAACATTTTCCCAGTTCACTTATTTCGTTGACGAAGCAGGTAGCGTTTTCGTTGATTGTCTTTTCGATTCGTTGGGTTTCTCTGGTTAGACGTTGTGAATTACACAGGCTGTTTTCAATGACGAGCAGGTCAATTTGTGATAATAGGTGGTACTCTACAATGAGTAATTCGAGAGCATGAGAAAATTCTCCTATCTTAATCTTGGCGACCAGCTTCTGCGTGCAAAAGAATTTTCCACCTCCGAATTCTGGAAGGACGGCAACAATATCAGACGTTGCACCGTTGTCCTGGTACGTGTTTACGTAAGGCTGAGACGTAGCCGGATAAACTTCAGGGCGAGACGTTTTTCCGTTGTCGTGGTAAGTATTAACGTACGGCTGAGACGTAGCCGAATAAATTTGATGGTGGGACGTTGTTCCGTTATCGTGGAAAATGTTGATGTGCTGCTGAGACGTAACCACGTTTGCGACTCCTAAATCGTTGGAGCAATGATCATCGTTAATCCCCGATGTTGCGATGGGGGATGAGATCTCCGGTGGCTGAAATGATCGTTGGCGCACCTCATGCACCGTTTTTTCTAATTCGCGAATTTTCCACACTAGCATATTCTTAGTCAATTGGATCCTCACGATCCAAACGTTTCAGCAGGTCTTCTCGATTTCCAGACGTTGATAACCCCGCTTGCCTGCATCGCTGCTGCAGAGCTTTTTTTGTTGCGTACCCTTTACCAGGCATTTTCGTTGTTCTATTTCACAATCTGCGCAATAACTTCATACGTATGCATCTATCCCACTTCTAAAAATTGTCATTAACAAGGCGTACACACACTGCCGATGCTAGTGATATGGTATGTCAGGATCTGTTAGGCCGGTAGGACGGGTGCACACTGTCTTCCAGTGAGAAGACAGTTGTAATATATATACCAGGGACCGAAAATAATGTTTAATCCTGTTTTTTTTAAACAAAAAAATCATGTACCCAGAATAGACATACAACAAAAATAAATACATCATTTTAATCCTTTTTCGTCGATCTACGCATTTCCGTAAAGATTCTTAACATTTCGATTTTTTTATATTCTTCACGGGTAAAGATTATTTTTGAACGATTTCATAAGTAATCAACAATAATTATTATTTTTGAGCGAAACAAAAAATCCTCAAATAATGATTATTTATGAGTTTTATTTTTTTTTGCTCAAAATAAAACTCTTTTAAGGATTACAGGCTTCGTAGAAGGATTTTGACCATTTTTTTGCATTTCCTTGAAGAGTATTTTTGAAGGAACAAAACTATGATCCTTTTTTTCACCACGCCCGTCCCGCCTCTTTAAGGCTTATCTTACTATAAGAAAAATTTAAATATAACGAGTTTTTATGCAAATCTTTATTAGCAATGGACTAACAGTAGCAGCTTTCTAGTACTAATGATACATATTATGTATATATCCACTATCCCCTCCTCCCCCTCAATAAAAAAAGTTTATATATAGTAGGTAGACGTTGTTTGTTTTAATATTTATTCAGTTTAACAAAAAGTAATTTTGATAAGGACTCGCTTAAAAGGTTGCATCTTTGGTCTGTTAAGAGCAATTTCAGTGCCGAAAATGACCTTTCAACATTTACTTGCGTTGCAGGTACACAGTGCACAACCTTTGCTAGCTGAAACAAATGGGGATATTGGAATTGCTTTTCCTTCCAATATTCCATTAAATTTTTCTCCAGACCAATTGGTTTTGGGCTATAGTTGTCAATTTCCGAATATCCTTTTGCAAAAGTATCATATTCGCATCATCTTCGACTTCTTCATCTGATGCAACCTCAATGCTGTTCAAGAACTCATTTAACAGAGATGTATTCGAATTTTGTGAAAATTCATTTGTTGCGTCGAAAGAAGTAGATGGGTTTGTAATATTGTTGGTTTTTGGAATGATCTAAAATGTAAATTTGAGAATTAATCTAACTGATGATTAAAATGTATTATATACATATACATATATACACTTACACTTTTGTTTACAGTGAAAATTATAGACAGCAGTTCTTTCAGATGTGCTCGAGCCATCATAAGATTTAATTGCTTTTGCAACAACACTCTTCTAATTCTCGGATCCAAATAAACACTGCAAAGGACAGCGTTATTAGCCAGCAAAATTTCTTCTCGATCCTCTATGCATCGGCCTAAAGCTCGACTATGCTCAGAAATGCAAGTGGAGATCGTGAGCTTAAGTTCTAGCCATAGCTTGTAAAAATCGCCCATAAGCAATTGAGCGCTCTGTAGTTTTTCAGTAGCTACAAACGCTGGCTCTAAAGTAGCCGTGAGTTTTCTCAATTCATTCCATTCATTTTTTGAAAGTTTCAAAGAAGATTTGAGCTGTTTCTCACAAAATGCTTCAAAGGCTTGAAGCTTGTTCAACATTTGGTATGTTGAGCACCAACGTGTAGCAACATCGAGCACTGGCTGTGGCAAGCATTCCTCAGTTATCGAATATCTAAGTAAAACATAATTTATATTTTTCGTTTATTTTTGAATATTTAAAAATGTTTGAATTCTTACCGATATGATGGCGTTCGTAATACCTTAACGATTTTACGAGCCCTTTCAATAAATTCAACAGAGGTTTGCATAAAGTCTTTTATGGCAAGCTGAAGGGTGTGGGCAGCCCATTTAATGGAGCTTATTGAGAATATTTTCAAATTTCAGTCTATCTCAAGACCACAATTATCTCATAGTTCGACGTATTCATCCTCTTCGGAATTACTCAGCATATGTACCGCTTTTATCATATTTCTTCCGTTGTCTGTTGTTATTGAATAGATCTGCTCCTTGCGAATATTAAAATCACTGAGAATGCTTTTAATTTGGTTGCAAATATTCTGCGAATTGTGCGACTTTTTTAATTCTATCAATCCCATCAATTTTTAATTCTAGCCTGCCATCGAGCACTGGCTGTGGCAGGCATTCCTCAGTTATCAAATATCTAAGTAAAACATAATTTATATTTTTTGTTTATTTTTGAATATTTAAAAATGTTTGAATTCTTACCGATATGATGGCGTTCGTAATACCTTAACGATTTTACGAGCCCTTTCAATAAATTCAACAGAGGTTTGCATAAAGTCTTTTATGGCAAGCTGAAGGGTGTGGGCAGCGCATTTAATGGAGCTTATTGAGAATATTTTCAAATTTCAGTCTATCTCAAGAGCACAATTATCTCATAGTTCGACGTATTCATCCTCTTCGGAATTACTCAGCATATGTACCGCTTTTATCATATTTCTTCCGTTGTCTGTTGTTATTGAATAGATCTGCTCCTTGCGAATATTAAAATCACTGAGAATGCTTTTAATTTGGTTGCAAATATTCTGCGAATTGTGCGACTTTTTTAATTCTATCAATCCCAACGTCTTGATACAAATTTCTTCATGGTGCATGTACTGAACATTTACTCCGAGAATGCCACGGTTGCACGTTGTAGCTGTGTCCATTTTCAGAGATATTATGCGATTCTCCAGAATATATATATTATATACATATATATAGCCTTTAATCGCTGGCTTTATCCTGATTAAAAAGTAAATCTATACGAATACTCTAAACGTGGTTCGTTGGGCCCGAACGTTAGCCCGTCGTTGTTTATCGTACGGCTCGAATCGCGGGGATAGATATGAGACGAGGAATAAGTATTTTAAAACTTCACGAAGAGGAGTTATATTGTTGCGGGTTTTGTAGTCGGTTTTTGTGCGCATATGCTGACCTACAAAAGCAAAGAAATTAGGGAAAGAAAGTTCGTGAGACCCTAAAAGGAAAGTTACATTTTAACAGACTTAATCGGTTTCGACTGTCGATATCACCATTGATAAGGTTATTGATGAAAACTACACCCAGCATAGTTTTACGGTTTAGTAGCGATGGTACGATTATTAAAAGTAGTCTGCTATGATAAGACGGGAGTTGGATACTAGCATCCCAGTTTAGACCCCTAAGAGTAAAAAGGAGAAAGTTCTTCAGTACAGATTTAATACGGTCCTGACGAACCCCATATTGGGGACTCCAGACACATGAACCGTATTCAAGAATCGGACGAACTAAAGATATGTAAAGAGTTTTATTTATATGAGGATCTTTAACTTCTTTTATTGAAGTCAAGAACACTTGGCTTTATTAACCATTGCCGATATATTGCCGGTAAATTTAAGTTTGAAGTCTAATAAAACACCTAGGTCGTTAACCTGAGTTAATCTTTCTAGGGCAGGCCCATAGAGAAAATACGTTGCCTGGATGGGGCTTAAGCGATAGAACGACATTAGTTTGCATTTTGACCATTAAGTTTTAAGTCATTTGCAGAACACCAATTTTGGAACTTGTCCGGATCGCACTGAAGATTGTATTGGGCAAAGGAAGATTTATATTGAACACACAGCTTAACGCCATCTGGGTTCATAAGTACAAGAGAGTTCGTTAAAGTAAAAGGCAAGTCATTTATGAAAATAGTAAAAAGTAGAGGCCCGAGATGGCTTCCTTGAGGGAATGCGGACACCGAATGCGTCATCGATCAATTTTATACCATTACCGGTACCATTTTATAAGGCCATTTCAAAACCTGCGATAACAATGCCCCTAAAGGTAGTTCTACCAACAAAACAAATATTATAGCTGGCATATAACTGAACGATCGGAAATGCTATAACTCCCATGTTTTTAGAGATAGAAATTTGCAAAGATTTTGTGTTGTAGAAATCTAAGCCGATCTGGAAAATTATATACGGATCGGCAGATAACTGAGCTATCGGAAATGCCACAACTTTCGTGTTTTTGGGTGTAAAGTCGTCGGACTTCTTTTAAAATCCATTTTATATTGAATGTTATGAATTTTTTAGTAAAGATCGGCTAACTATATTCGATATTTACTATATCTTTAATCAATAAAAACCGCTATTTAACTGCAAGGGTATATAAGCTTAAGATCCGTCCGAAGTTGGTTTTTCATTCTCGTTTACTTGTAGAATAAATTTAAATATTTGGAACATGTTTCCATCAAAATCTGTTAAATATTAATACTTTCGAAAATTGAAATAATGCTTGGGAAGTTGGAAATTTTTATGTTTGGGGACCATTAATTTTTTTAAGAAAGTTCTAGATGAAAAGTTCTTATTTCTCGAATAAGAGTAATAGCAAACGCGCGGAATAATTAAAATTTTTTATATATCCTTGCAGAGGGTATTATAATTTTGGTCAGAAGTGTGCAACGCAGTGAAGGAGACATCCAGGACCCCATAAAGTATATATATTCTGGATCACGATCACCTCCTGAGTCGATATAGGCATGTCCGTCTGTCTGTTTCTACGCAAACTAGTCTCTCAGTGTTTGAGCTATCGTCTTGAAACTTTGCACACACCCTTCTTTCTTTTGCCCGCAGTATATAAGTCGGAACGGCCGGGATCGGCCGACTATATCCTATAACTGCCATATAACTGATTGATCGGAAATGCTATAACTTCCATGTTATTGAAGATAGAAACTTGAAATTTGCATAGATTCTCTTCTGTGGAAATCTAAGCCGATCTGAAATCTGAAAATTCATACTGATCGGCCAACTATATCATATAGCTTCTATATAACTGAACGATCGGAAATGCCACAACTTTCGTGTTTTTGGGCGTAGAAGCTTCGGACTTCTTTTAAAATCCATTTTATACGAATCTAAGCTTGTTATGAATGTTTTTGTAAAACTATATATCCGATATTTACTATATCTTTAATCAATAGAAGCCGCTATTTAACTGCAAGGGTATATAAGCTTCGGCTCCGTCCGAAGTTAGCTTTCCATTCTCGTTTTTAAATAAAGAAGGATAAGTAGAGACTAAGCATGGTTAGTTAGCTTAATTGTGAAGTTATGGGTTTGTGTATTACATTTTGTTTTTTAAATTTTGTAAAGTAAGATTTATGTATTTACAAAAATCAAAAGATAATCCCCTTTTCTGTAATTTGAATTTTACTTGTGAAGACACTCACGTACAGTAAAACAGTCCCCACTACCAGAACCCTTTTTTCTTCAACTTAACACTTTTTTTTTAATAATATGATTTTAATATCATAGTGAAAGTATAATAAATAAAATAAAACCATTTGACAAGTGTATCATTTATTTTTGTCAGACTTTAAATTCTGTATAGTAGTCCCCTTGCAAACACTTCGAATGCGATTCATACGGCGATTCAGTCGACAGTGCACAAGCAACGAAATGAATGTCAACAATTTTCAAAAAATTTATTGCTTGATAGTTCAAATAAAGTATACGGTGGAACACGTTATATTTGCGTTTTAAAATCGCTATAAAAAAAACGAGAATATATTTTTCAAAAACGGCTGGCTCATTCGGTAGCCCATTCGGTCGATCAATTTTTAAATACATTTTCGATGATATGGACCTCAATGGCCCTGATGGCGACTTCAATCTCGTGCTTTAGTTCGCCAATCTATTCTGGGTTCCTAATTACACAGTGATCTAACACTCCGCCAGGGACATCGTGAACGAGAGTTACTCAAAGCCAAAATGTGTAACGAGAATCGTTTCGAATCTGAAAACAAATAAAAAGCCAATCTCTTGTCCTTTTGTATGAAAATGTGAAAGTATGCATACCAAGGGATTTTTTGACTCCGCATCAGTGGTCACTATTAATGTCTTCATCCAGGATTTTATACTACTAATTTGAATTTCTTGAGTTATGTTTATCAAATCACCGCCGAAAAGAGGCCAAAGATCTATGTTAATCCATTCGCCCTGACCCAAAGGAATACTGTGCCGAATCTCAAACATTTTCGCTTTGCGGTACTGTGTGCTACTTCCTCTGCGTGCAGAACGGTGAATAGACACAATGACATCTTTACTCTGCTGACTTTTCATTTCTTCAATAAGTTCTGGCTATTGGACTCATATCCAGTCCCAGCCACGTACATATAAGTGCAGAGTTGCGTATGATAACTCTGAGTAGTCATTTTCAATTTTAAATCGAAGCACTTCCGTTTTGCGATTACTTCGCGTAAGTTGATGTATTTCTGAAACAGGAATAAAAATACTTTTTACATTAATGCTAATAAAAAGAAAATTACTTTCATATCCAGGCACTTCTCGAAAGTATCGTGTGTCACTTTTACATATGTTTTGTTTTGTTTCAAAATTGAGTTTTTTATGGAAAACTGTTATAAAATATGAGTCTCACAATCAGAACAAGTTCATGAACATAAAATGTAACAGTTTGGCTCATTTTAAGTTCCAACTCTTTCAATGCCATTACGTTCCTAACAAAATCATTTAAACTTAGACTCTAGACTTTAAATTTTTAAACGAAAGCTTCCACAGCAGTGGTGCCCAGCCGTGGCCCACACGGGACCGTGAATTTTGTGTTTTTACGCATACGGCACGTAAAGTTAACCGATATTCTTACTCATGAGAGTAAAATCGGCCGGACCGCTTCGAAAAGAGGTGGTAGGCATCCCCACAAAAAACTTAAAAATATGACAAATTTAACGCAAAATATTAATAAAATTAGTTTTAATTGTTATACCCTTGCAAAGGGTATTATAATTTTGCTCAGAAGTGTGCAACGTAATTAAGAAGACATCCCATAGGGTATATATATTCTGGATCAGGATCACCTCCTGAGTCGATATAAGCATGTCCGTCTGTCTGTCTGTCTGTTTCTACGCGAACTAGTCTCTCAGTTTTTGAGCTATCGTCTTGAAACTTTGCACACACCCTTCTTTCCTTTGCACTCATTATATAAGTCGGAACGGGATCGGCCGTCTATATCATATAGCTGCCATATAACTGAACGATCGGAAATGCTATAACTTCCATGTTTTTGAAATTTGCACAGTTTCACTATTAGGGGAATTTAGGCCGACCTAGAAAGTTTCATACGCATCGGCCGACTATATTATATATCTGCTATATAGTAATATTACTGAACGATCGGAAATGCCACAACTTTCGTGTTTTTGGGCGTAGAATCGTCGGACTTCTTTTAAAATTCATTTGCTGGTATAAACGAATAGAGGAGAGGCAACCCCCTATGGCGCCGCTATAGCTACCACCAGGGCTTTCATTAACTACTTCCTAGTTGATTAATAATTGCTATGCTTTTGCTACTGCTCCATAACTTATATAAAATTATTTTTGACTCTTTTTCATTGAGTTAACATATCACCACAAAATTAATTTTCATAGGCCACAGGGTCAAAATGGGCAATGCGAAGTGGTCAGAAAGAACATTATCGGAATTTTGCCGGAATTTTATCCAGTAAACCGCAACTTATCTGCTCAAAAATTTTTATTAAACATCGAGCAGGTGAAAACGATTTACGAATGGAACAACGGAACCATCACTGTTCAACACAAGCTAAAATGGGTTGTAAAGGAATAACTAGATGCACAGGCTGTATTTAAAACGTGAGAATAGTTTACGAGCTGGCTTCTTCAGGATTCGTACATAATAAATGGGTTAAATCAAGATGAATGCTGTAAAAGCGAAATGCTACACTGCAATTAAATGGGTCACGTAAAAACTAAATATCTGAAGGTTGGGCATGAGAAAAAGGATTGCAAGGTTAACGTCTTCCCGTGGATGACAACGCTAAGGAGTATCCACCGATGATGGAAGCAGTTCTAATCGAAGCAAAGGAGTTTTCGGTATTTGTCTTATTCTATTCTAGAAATCTAGAATCATCTCTACTGGACCAGTCGGCTGCCATCAGTAAAACGTCGCTGGCCAAGCTACCTAAGAAATATGTACTTCACAACATTGGATATGACGTTAGGATAGAACCAGATTTCTCTGAACGAAGGAAGCAAGAAATTCACAGCTTATATGACTCCAGATGGAATTTTCGAGTTTAAAGTAATGTTGTTTGGGTTGGTAACGTACGAATGGTATTTCAAGAGGTCATCACAGACATCCTTTGTCAATTGGAACATCACCGCAATATAATCAGGTAATTGGGCGAAGTTACTTTTGCAATTAAGTCGTTTAACGAGTTAATCACAATAATAAATGAATTCTTACAATAAATTAATTCTTACATCTAAATGTTTATTTCTTGAAATCTACCCATCGAGACAGATATACGCTTTTTCCCTGTCATAATTAATGAACAAATCAAATTAACGTCACACATAACGTATTCAAGATAATTTTCATCGATGATGACAATGCAAAGAAAGGATCCGAATGTAAAAAAGATTTTCGATTGTTCGGCAAACCACAGCGCATAATTTCTAACAGAGGTGCATTGCTTACATCCAAAGAATTCGAGAACTTCATGAAATATTTAGGAATCCAACATATCAAGCTAGTAAAATCAAGCTAATAAAAGTCTACGCAGCGCTAAGGAAAATGACTATGCCCAGAAACTTGTCCATATGCAATGGAACAATGGACTAACGTCAACTCCACGATCAAGTTTCGGCCAAACGATATCGGGTTTAATTTGAGTTTAGGAGATATTCAAAAAATCACCTTATCCAAGCACTAACCGGCGAAGATCATCATTCAGTTTCCCAAAGGCGCTACAACAACGTATATTAATATCTAGTGACCTGAAACCGACATACACTTTAATTCCAGTTCTTGACAAGGGACGAAAGTCGCCTACGCATTTGAGGTCTAGTTCGACAGGAAAGGACCAGATGTCAAAAATACGGGCAGTCTGTTGGATATCGCGGAAGAGAGGACGTTTACCTACCGTCCTTCAGCCTCAAAGTTGTTAGACAAAGTCTTCTGTATCACAAGGTTTTATATACCTTATAAACTTGACAATAAAGCAAATCTAGAGTAATTGGTCAAACTTTCGTCGAAAGTACGTTTGATCGAGTTAAAAGCTAAGTGTCCTTGGACAAATTAAAAAGAAAAGCTTCTGCTGAACAGGTGGAAAGGGTGCAATTAAGTACATGCGAGTTGACATTTTTATTTTTTATAAGAAACATTCAACTTTAATAATAACATCCATGTTGATAACATGTTGATATGTTTTGGATAATTTTTTCGATTTTCAATATTTTTAATAATGAATTAAAATTAATTTTTAGGCAACAACAAAAAAAAGAACCAGTTTGAAAACTATGTGTGTGCTTATGTCTCTAACTGTTGGAAAGACTGATAAAAATGTAGAGTTGTTTGTGTGTGATGATACTGTGTGATTTTGTCTAGTTTGCAACCACAATATACAGAAGAAACTGGTTGATCGATTTCGACGAACTCTGTTTATATGTCAGCTCTAAGGTATAGTCATTCGAAATTCTAGAAATTCTTTACTGCTTCAAGTAAAGTGAACCCGAAACGGCGAATATAGTCTTTATAACATTCAGCTTTATGCACATTGTAGTCCAACGATACAAATATTGCCTTATAGAATTTTTACAGAAATTAAAATAGAATTTTTGAAACACAAAGTGAAAACATAAATCTACTCCCCCCTTAATCTCAGTTAAAAATTCTTCTGCGAATACTGATCAGGCTATTGCAGACCTATTTTTTAAATAACGTATTTTAATTTTTTTTCAAGTTCTGAGTAGCCTTACATGTTTGAAGTTTATTCAGTCTATCATATTTTCTATCATATAATTCATGTTTGGTCTATCTATCTCTGAGCGCAGTTTGTTATCGGATCTTTGGAAGGTTCAACTGGTACTTACCAGGTGGCGACGGTATTGGTGCGTCATTGTGCAAACTCCTTTTAAAATTATCATTATAACTTTAGAAATGTCGAAATTTCCCCATATTTCATAATTTGTCTGCATTAAAAAGGACGGAAAATGCTCAAAGTTATCAGCAGTTCCAAAACTTTTTGGAAAATAAAAGCTTAGTTAGAAAGTGTTAAATAATGTAAATATTCTAAACTGTTATTCATTATGATTAATCGTATGGAACGCCTAATTAATAGATGGTTAACAAACTTTAATGACACTTATGACATAACTCCAAAGAAAACTCCCAAAGAGACCATCGTTGGCAAGAGGAATTACTTCAATTATGAGGCCACTAGGGATAACCAGATGAGGGTATGATTGCCGGAAAAGGACTCGTACTCTGCCCACACGGCTCAGCTGGACGACGCCAATAAGAGGTATTCCATCTTCCAGCCCAAAGATGAGAGGACCTATAGAATTGTGTTCAAGTGATTAAACCAATCCACGGACATAGACGAAATAAAAGAGGACTTCTGACGTGAAGGTCAAGTAGTCCGATAAGTGTACAATGCTATAGGGTAGATCAGCAAGACTCCACTGACTCCATTAACTTAAAGCGGGCTAAGAACAACAAGGACGCCTTCAAAGTTAAGTGGCTTAAGTGCCGTTAAGTGGCGTTAAGTGCCGCTCAGTGGTCATAGGGGCACCCCCACGAAAGTTTGAAGACGTACCTTAGTGCTATCGCTGCCAAGGTTTCGGTCATAGCCAGCGGAACTACAAGTTGCAACCCCGTTGTGTCGAATGCAGTGACAACATAGCTCAAGCGAGTGCTCAACAACTCTTAAAGATGCGGCTTAATGCGACCAGTATTTCGGTTCCCACCCTGCCTCCTACAAATGTTTCCCGGCCTACAAAAGCCAAAGCCAGCGAGGTTCCAAAAGCATCACGCCCAACTGAGCTGCGCCGTAACATCAACAACCGCCACCACCAGAGATGCCTCAGGTTGATCAAATGCGGCCATGATGGTGAGAATAGAGTCCGTGTTTGAAAGATCGAGAAAATCATGATCCAAACAGCCCAAATGATTGCCATCATTCGCAAATGATTATGCAAACGGGATTAGACATTACCATAGAGAACGCAAACGGGATTAGACATTACCATAGAGAACGCTTACGGCCTGGTTTAAAGGTCAGAGATTGAGCTCTACTTTAGAACTCACCAAGCTGATATTCTCCTCATACCAGAGACCCACTTCACGGACAGGTCCTATCTCATCCTAAAAGGGTACGACCTTATCGCCCCAACCAACTTAACGTCCACACTACGTAACGTTACACACGAAAATTTAATACAGGAATTTACACTGCCATGCGATCGGCGCGCCCACATACTGGCCCACGGATCCCTACGATATCTCTAGAGGGTTAGATTCTGCTAGAATTCAGTGAAGTAGAGGAGCTTCTCTCCGATCAAAGCGCTTTTGCCTTTGCAATGATATCGGCATGTACCAGTCCTAGCTCTACACTACTACCGACTTCTCCTCTGGACTCTCCCTTCGATATTGAAGCAGTCGTCGAAGAACTAACTGCTCAAATCCAGACGGAAGCATCTCTAGCAGCGACAAGGTTCTCCGATCGTTCAAGAGCTACAGAGATATCCACTTTTGGAATCTGAAAGTGACCGAGCTGCAACTAGAAAAGCGGTGACTCCGGCGAGTATGAAGGCTCTCTATAATCCTGAAAAACAAGTCTGTTTTAAACAGAGTCATCAAACGGCTCACAGAAACGCTGGCGAACTTAAGAAAAAAAACTTTTGATGAGTTTGTCGAACGGCTGGAACCAGGTGACCCGTAACACAAACCTTGGCGGGTCACAAAAAGCAAAATACGGCCTCTGAAAAGAATTCCCTTTAAAAGAGCTGACAAAAGCTTATTTAGATCCGAGATGGACCGGGCCATCGAATTAACTACCGAGAATGCGCCTTCATCTCCTTCGATCGCTGCTCACTAGAAGAGGCTGCTAAAACAACTCGACTATAAGCCGAGCCCACAATCGAAGCCGACCCAACACCACTAGTACCGGAGGAGGAGACCGCCGGACTGATTACTGCCGTGATGCTTGGAGTCTCAAGGAGGTTCGCGCTGGAATCCCTCAAGGCAGCGTTCTTGGCCCATTGCTGTACAATGGTTACACGGCTGACCTCCCAGTGCTCCAAAACCCCAATTTAATGGCAGCCCCCTACGTTAACGATACCGCCTTCCAATCAGCCGCAGACGTTTGAGAATAAAGCCCTTCGCATCGCAACCGGAGCCCACGTCTACCACGACAACGCAACTATCCACTAGGTAAGTTTCCATGGGTCAAGGATGAAAAAGGGGGAGCAGCCATCGTTACTTGCAGAAGCTTCAAAATCATCCTAATCTGCTGGCCATCACCAAAAGACTGCGCAGGACCCATTCGCTTTACCTCTCATTTATTTCCAAGCTATTTTCTGTAGTTTCAACATCTAATTTAGTTATAAGCGGAGTTTTCCACCAAAAAAATTTTATGGTTGTCCCGAAAGGATGAAAAAAGTTTCCCTCCGAGCATCAAAGGTAAAGTAACCGACAGCTTATCAGCTTAATTTATAATCCCGATCACCCGATTCGCAACTACTTCGCACTCAATTACAAATAAAACAAAAAACATAAAAACAAGTGATCTTAATTACATACTTAAACGCTGAGACCAAAAACACTTCAATGTCGCGACCACCCACCAACCGTTGACAATGATGAACATGAATAAAAAGTGAACCAAAATACATTGTAATTACTAGAACCGATAATAAAACATTTCAAAAAATATCATAGTTTATAATAAAAAAATGTGGTAGGCTATGCCTGTAATGCAGCAGTCAAAACTTGTAAGAAAACTAGATCTGGTACCCTTCTTGTCAAAACTAAAAACTCTGTTCAAGCCAGTGCTACTGAAAATACAATGAAAACTCTGAACTCTTTCAAATGTATATTTTACTCCAACGACTTACGGAATATTGACGAAAAAGAAATCTTGAAAGAACTCAAAAGCTTAAAATGTTATTGACGTCCGTAAAATACTAACACAAGACAACAAACAAAACAACAGAAACAGGCCTAGTCATACTAAGCTTTTCATCAAATAGCCTATCCGACAAATTGTGGACACTAAATGAAGTAGTTAATATTCGACCATACATTCCACCCCCAATGAGATACTTTAACTGTCTTAGATTTGGACAACCCTTCGTCTACTGTGAAAGTCCTAAAACATGCGCCATTTTCTCCGACAAAATTCACAACAAATAATGAACCATTCACCAATACCCAAACCTCTCTTTTAAGTGTAACTTCGAAGATGGCGAAATTAAACACCACATACCAATGGACGGATCATGCCCGAACTTTATCAAGCGAAAGGAACTAACTACTATCAAAACAACCCAAAAAGACAGCTGGCTGTATATTATATATATATAGAGTGTCCACCGCTGGCAAAATTGTATCTTAATTTCATTTCATTATTATTTTATTATCCCTACTGTCATTATTTATATTAAAAAATCGATGTATTATTAAAAATCTATATTATATTTATGGTATGGTAATTGATTGACTAGTGAGAAAATGTTTAACATTATTGCGTTTTTATTTGAAAATATTCGTTTCCTAAAAGTTGTCTGAGTATGAGCAGTCCAGAAGACTGCGTAGGACTCACCCGGTTGACCTCTCATTTACTTCCAAGCTACTATATGTAGCTCCAACTTCTTATTTGGTTACAAGCGAGTTCTCCGCCAAAAAATTTAATGGTTATCCCTCAAGGACTGTTTTAAATCAACACTTTCCAGATATATAAACAAAAAAAAACACAAAACTAATAACTAAACTTATTTCAACTCTTTTTTCACCCGTCAGATTGTTGTGCGAGAGAGACACTCACGAAAGCATTCATTCACACACACTTTTTCCGCTCCGCATTATAGTTAATTCTTATCTTAATTCCTTTCGCGAGCTGTGAATTCGAATTTCATTTTTCGACCACTCATGCAGTGGCCACTCTTTCGAAATGTGTGTTCAATTGTTTTTGCCGATTTGTTCGCAACAAATGCCGCGGCTAGCTCACAGAGTTTGCGGGATCGTTCCCTCGAATTTAAATATTCGACGTCCCAGAAAAACCACCGAGTTTGCTTCGATCTTTTAAGTTTGCCTTAATTTAAAATATATAATATCCGCTTGCCGGTTTCCTGGCCACTGCCCCGTGTTGGTGGCTGGACTTTCCACTCTCTTGCGCCTTAGGCCTGGTAAGAATGTTGGCCTTCGTTTTCCTTGTTGCCTTGCTTTGCCGACTTGTGCGTAGTTGAATATGTTTCATATCAGTCTCTGGACTCTCCAAAGGCGGCCCTTTCGCAGTTGCTAGGCGGGCACCCTGTACCGTTGCTTTTCACGTAGTTCTCCTGCTTTCTCCTATTCTTCTCTGTTGCTATGAGGTCTTCCTTTCTCATTACTTTTCATGTCATTCCCCTGCTTTCTTTGATCCGTCGCTATTCCGGATAACTTTTCGTGACTCCACCTGGGAATGGGACATGTCATCCTAACTTGTTTTTTCTCGCTAGAGCTCATATAACGTAACGTTTCTGAAACCTTTAAATTTAAGTCTTTCATGATTTTAAAACATTTCAAAAAAAAATTTTAAAATATGTAAATGTCAGTACTATTAACTTCGTAATGATTCCGAAACCTTGCGAAACATTTCAGAAACATTACGGAAACATTTCAGAAATTACAGAAAGATAACTGATTAATCATTGATTAATTCATGTATCGTAAAAACGTATCGTATAACAATACATTTCCCAGCAGAGATTAAACCGAGGACTTACCAGACTTTTACTGTTGAGTACCCTACTCAAACTATATTTATTAGACAGCTTAACAATTGCTTACCACTTGCTTCTGAAGAATAAATACGGTTCAGAAACCGTTCTGTAATGTTTTTTAAAATGTTTCATTGTGGTTTCGAAAGTTTATATGTTTTTTAAAAAACATGAAAGATTTTAATTGATCATTTGGAACGCTTTCTGAATTTTGTGCAACTTTGTAGAATATATGGTGCGCACAGTAGGAACATATTACTAACCCAACCATAACAACAGATGGCCCCACCATCCATCTAACTCAATTCGTTCTTTTATTATTGTTCTGTATTACAGAAAAATTTCATTTATAATATATCTGAAAGATTTCATTTACATGAATAATGAAATTTTTCATCGGTAACGTTTCAGAAACAATCAAATTTTTATAACTTTACATGCCGGTTGGGTCGTTTTATTCGTGTATACCCGATGCATCTCAATGTTAGCTTGGCCTAAACACGTATTTTTGGAATTCAATTAAAACAACTTAAATACGAGGTGTGTTCAAAAAGTAAGGTGACTTTGTATTTTCAAGAAAAACTATTAATTTTTTCATCAATATTTGTGTTGTCCCCTTCAAAGTATCCCCCTCAGATACAATACACTTATGCCAACGGTTTTTCCAATCCTCAAAGCACTTCCCATAAGCACTTTTCGGTATAGCCTTGAGCTCTTCCAGCGATGCAGTCTTTATCTCTTCAATCGTTGCAAATCTCCGTCCTTTCATAGGTCTCTTCAGTTTTGGGAACAAGAAAAAGTCACATGGGGCCAAATCCGGTGAATATGGTGGCTGAGGCATTATTGTGGTGTTGTTTTTGGCCAAAAAATCTCTCACAAGCCATGAATTGCTTTTCCAGAATTCAAAGCGCTTCTTTCGTATTGCTTCTCGCAATCGGCGCATAACTTCCAGATAATACTGTTAGAACTCCTGAACTTCCCGGCCATCTTGGAAGAGCTTGTACCACTTGTACACATTTTTTTTACTCAGAACAGTTTCACCGTATGCCACTGTCAACATTTCAAGTGTTTCAGAGCACTTAATTTTATTTTTTACACAAAATTTGATGCATTCCTTTGATTCATATGTTTTGATAGCAAAAAATCGCCGAGCACGCCAAATAACTTGTAACCTTTACGCCTCTCTCACAAAACGGCCCCGCCAAATTTGAAAAGTCACCTTACTTTTTAAACACACCTCGTACTTCGTCGTACCGATGCGACTGAGTGTCCCTTCGATATTCGCATCCTTAATGGTGATCTTATTTAACTTCCGGGCGTTCCGGCATAGATAAGGTGACAGAATTGTTCCATGCGCTAACGATCTCTTTGATGACTCCTAGTCTTAGCATATCAGCGCCTGCACCGCCGGTGACACTAGATAGTGCCGATACTTAACCGGTGTGGCTGCTTCCGTCAGATCGATGGTGTGCTTCATCACGGCAGTTCTCCCCAACCCATATTCTTCAAAGCTAAGAAAGGATCTGCGTACTTCCTCCAGCTGTTTTTTCTCGATGCCGCCGAGCTAGTGCTGTTCGTGGCTCTGGCTCCCATAATCTGTAATCCCTGAGTTCTACGAGACTATTTCCATCTCGTTCACCTCAAACAGCTCTTGGGCGCGGTTGAATTTATGCTAGAGGTCCAGATACAACTCTTCCTCCAGTGACGGACACAATTAAAGTCGACTTCCTTCGATTCTTTGTGGTATTCATTTGCCGTTCGAACCTTCGCATATTAAGGCTTCCAGGGTATATCCAGACTTTCCACCGATTCGCGGAAGCCATTTCCCATCACGGATGCACCGGAAGCTAGCAAACCGCTCATCGGCTTCCCCGCCACCCTGACCTTCCCATATTTCGTGTAGTCGACATCCTTCGTATGGCTACTGCTTCCTTTTGGCCTCCTTCTGTGAACGCTGGTTGCCCGTCGACGCAACGTGTGCGTTTCCCGACCTACAGTTAGGGCATTTAGGCGTGACTGTCTTTGCCATTCCACACTTGTAACAGAAGAGTCTACTCTGTGCTGATTCACATTCCACATAAACGTGTCCCTCCTGCCGACAGTTCCAGCATACGACTTTCCGTTTCGCGGAGCCTGTAACTTTCCAACTTTGCCTCCTGCCCTAGTCTAGATTCTGCCGTCTACATGGAATGGATCTCCTCCAGCCGATTTTCGCGGTGCTCTTCTCGAGATCGATAACTCACCGAAATGCGTTGAATTTGGCCTCCTCTCTCTGGATTTACCACTCGATCCACCTCCTTGTCCTCGTCATGTACGTATTCCATAAACTCGGATCGGGTATATCCACTGTCTCCAACAGGTTTCGCTTCGCTGTTTTTATGACTCAGTCGTTATCCACTCCAATGCTCACCGATGCTACCAGCCTGTTGAGGGCCACGAAATATTCCTTCAACGACTCTCCTTGGCGTTGCTTCCGGTCAGCGATATCTTGAATTTTGTCATAATCCCCTTGATTGTCGGCATACCATATGGGCTCTTTCAGCTCTCGCCAGACTCGTGGAGGTTTTGTGCTAATCAGCAGCCAGTACCACTCGGATGCGTCCTCAGTCAGCAGTAGATGGAAGTCCTTTAATAATTCCAACCAAGGCATTCCGTATTGCTTCTGTGGGTATTTCATCCGAAACAGGAAATCTTCCGTTCTGATCATTCCTGATCGGCTTGAAACTTGAAACCCCCATTTTTCAATCGGAACATACGGCCGGCACCTTTGCTGGCATTGGCATTTTCTTGCTCTGCTTGTGATCTCTGGTAGCTCCTGAAGTTCCAATTTCTCCGACTATCCGCCCTGGTTTGAGTTTCGGCCAAATTTGATCATGGCATTTGGACCCTCGTTGCTGCTGGTTTGTCTTCGGTTTCCTGAAGGGTATGAATTTCGTGTCCATGCATTTTTTGGGACTAGGAATTCCAGTACTCTTTCTTGTTCCCTTTTATTTTTTTCATATGTCGATAAACTGCCTGTGGATGCAGCGGGTGGATTTATTTCCACTTGTGTAGCCAAGAACGACATCGACGACTTGTCCGATGGTACCTTCATTTCCTGTCGCTCCAGTCGCTCAAAATCTTTTCACGCCCTTTTCTCATTCACGAGTCTATTGGGCAATCCACCAATAAATAAACATTTTTCCCGTATTTTTCTTATTGGTTTTGGAATACCTAGTTTTTATTTATATCATTAGTTTTAATATATTTTTTTCTGTTATTATTTAAACTATTATTAAACTTTATTACCTACATTCAATTCAATGAATGCAAAAAACATGTAATATTTTTAAGATTTAAATAAATAATAAAAGTAAACAAAAAAAGCTACGCGGATTTCAAATGGAAATTCCCCCTGATTTCCGCCTGGAAATTCCGCGTACAAAACAAGGCTGAAAACGGCTTGAATCCGACATGAAATTCATGAAATTAAAAAAAATATATAAATGAGAATATTGAAGAATTTGGGAAGTGGGAGACTAAACACTTGTATTTATAAGAGGTTGTTAAATATTATTCACATTAATGTTACTGTCGATTAATAAACAAATTTTCTAATAATTTTATATTGTCGTCACTGGGGCTCGAACACTCGTGCTAGGGTTTATGTTGATGACACGTCAAAACTCGCGCATATAGAGTTCTTAATATATTGGTCAACAAGCCTTGCACAGATGTTGGGTTCTGCTGGGAAATAAACCCAAAACCTTTTGATTATTAGTCAGACTGCTTAACTATTAAAGGTCTGCATGAGTAGCAAACGACATTTGAGTTTTTTTTACGTATATATATACGTATATATATATATATATATACCAAATCCAAAAGCAAAAACAACGAGAATGGAAAGCTAACTTCGGACGGAGCCGAAGCTTATATACCCTTGCAGTTAAATAGCGGCTTCTATTGATTAAAGATATAGTAAATATCGGATATAGTTGGCCGATCTTTACAAAAACATTCATAACAAGCTTAGATTCGTATAAAATGGATTTTAAAAGAAGTCCGAAGCTTCTACGCCCAAAAACACGAAAGTTGTGGCATTTCCGATCGTTCAGTTATATAGAAGCTATATGATATAGTTGGCCGATCCGTATGAATTTTCAGATTTCAGATCGGCTTAGATTCCCATAAAAGGGAATTTGTGCAAATTTCAAGTTTCTATCTTCAAAAACGTGGAAGTTATAGCATTTCCGATCAATCAGATATATGGCAGCTATAGGATGTAGTCGGCCGATCCTGGCCGTTCCGACTTATATACTGCGTGCAAAGGAAAGAAGGGTGTGTGCAAAGTTTCAAGACGATAGCTCAAAAACTGAGAGATTAGTTTGCGTAGAAACAGACAGACGGACAGACGGACATGCTTATATCGACTCAGGAGGTGATCCTGATCCAGAATATATATACGTTATGGGGTCCTGGGGGTCTCCTTCACTGCGTTGCACACTTCTGACCAAAATTATTATACCCTCTGCAAGGGTATAATGATAAGATATTTTAAATTTTCGTGCTTGCAGTTTTATATTTGTAAAGACCTGTTACTCAATAGCACCTTCACCGATTCCTACCATTGATACTCTGGTACTTCTATCTATTTCTCCAAAATCAACTGAATTTATTTTGAGGGTACATATATCAGAACCGGTATCTATTAGGAAGGTATATATATTATTTTTGTATGGTTGCTTTCGATTTAGATATAAAAAGTGTAGTTTGTATACCTTAACTGTTCTCAGTGGCTTCTTTTTCTTAAGGGAAGTATTTAGTTTTCCTGTTCTGCGACAATGGCTCTTATTTCGGCATTTGAGTTTCCCCGGGAGTTGTTGTATCCTCCTAGGTTACCTTTGTTATAATGTTGACCTCGATTTTGGTTGTAGTTATTATTATAATTGGGTCTAAAGGACTGTTTTGGTTATTATTTTTTCCTCGGTAGTTATTAAATTGGCTTCCACCGCTATAATTCCTCTGCCCTGTGGGAAATTACCTTGATAGTTACCTCTTCCATTGACTCAATAATAATTTCCTCAATAACTTGTGTATATTACACTGAGGCCGAGGCTGTTGAATTGTTGCATGCTACAGTGAATGTATTTTGTTATGGCATCGATCATTGTATTAAAAGGTTTCTTTCGTAGTTTTTCATTTTTGTTTGTAATGCCTCCTTTGTGTTGCATTTGTCAGCGAGTTCAGCACTTAATCCTTTCTCGATGTAAGATGCTTCAAGAGATTTGCGAATGTGCTAACGATCTTTTGAGAATTGGGTTGCCAATCGCCAACCGCCAACAATAGTCAATTGCAATTTTTCTATTATGGCTTTGATAGTCGTTCCGATTTGCAATTTATGTAACTTCTACTTCCCTGCTTTCAAATGTGCCTTTCGTAAGTTCGATTAGTCTTAACGTGGTTTTAAACTTTTGTAGATGGATTTTCTTTCCATCGAATTCTGAAACCGCTGAACTTACTTTTTTAACGTACGCCCTTGAGGCGCCCGAAGTGCAGTGGCTTTGATTCTGAACTGCTTTGATGTGGCAATTCTGGTAATGTTAAAGTAGCCGGAATTATTAAGTCTAGCTGGGCTTCTCTTTTTGGAGTGGGGTCTTCCTTATGTAGTTTATTATCAGAGTCCTTTGTTTCGTCTGATTCTAAATTATCATCTTCTCTTTTTATGCTTTTTATGCACTTGCAATTTGAATTGAAATGTTTATTAATGTCCATCTTTGCCTCCTGAAAACAAAAATGGTTCTTATTCTCAATTTTATTTGTCAATCTTAGTATTTGAAAAGGATTACCGTTTGCATCCCTAACATCACCAAGAATGGAAGAAATCAAGGCAACCCTCAATCACTTCGACGAAAGCTTGAAAACCCATTTCGAACAAGAGGTGGGTGTAAAATACTAAACCAAAATGAATGGGAGTATAGTCGCAACCGTAGAGCTGGATTTTGGAAATTGTACCCTAACACTGCAACAATAAACACCGCTTATATGCCCCACGTTCTGAATTCCAATAACGAGAACTTCTATCATAGCTGATTGCGCCAAGGACCTTCAGACGTTAAATGGCGAACGAAGGAGGTACTCATCCCAGACAGCCCAGGCTCAGACCACCCTCAATGAGTTCAATAAATACGAGACAACGGATGATGTTTTGCCGGAAACTAAGCCAGTCATTCCCTTTGTTAAGCCAACATAGGAGATGCGTACCTAAGAATACCAGCACAAATGGGACCTACATTTAGTACCACCAGCACCACTGGAAGCAACCCTCTACTCGTTCCATTTTTTCACAAAATAGCTTCGGCTAACTTTCCCCATTATTTGTATTAATTGTAATTGTTTATGATAGCGGTGCCCATCAATAGGTGAGAATCACTGGTCGAAAAGCTCCCTCTTTATCTAATCTTCCTATCCTGTTCTGATTATCACTGCTAAAGCTTAGTTCTTGCTGTTCAAGAAAGGCCTAGGGTGAATGGCAGGCTTTGGTTTTCCGGGCGCCGCTATGGAAAGGCTTGACAGCTTTGGATCGTTGGTTGCTATTGCCTTTGGTGTGATTTATATAGATGGGAAGCTTGGAGTTGAGAGAATTGCAAGCTGATGCGCGAGGTTATTAATGAAAACGACACCCAGCATAGTCCTACGGCTTAGTAACTATGGTACGTTTATTAAGAGAAGTCTACTACAACTCCCGTCTGAGAGTTGGATACTTGCATTCCAGTATGGACCCCGAAGAGCAAAAAATGAAAGTTCTATACAGATTCAACGCGGTCTTAATGAACCCCATATTGGACGACTATATCCTACATACAGACTATAATTTCTGTAATGCAGTTCTTTCATTTAATTTGTTTCCAAAACTGCAAGAGTACTTAACTTCAAATTCGATCCAAGTTTGCATTTTTTCTCGATTACCAAAACAGTCAACGTATTGTTACATTAAAAGTACATTCTGATGTACTTTTTTTCAAGAAAAACTTGAGTTTTGGTAATTTTTTTTAATATTAATTCAAGCTGGCTGGAAAATACATTTAATTAAATGTTTAATGTTTAATTAAATGTTGTCTTTATCTAATTTCGATGTCATAAAAAAAAATGGTCTCCTGCAAAGTTTTCTGCTGTGGTGGATTATTTACCAAAATGTTGTCGGTAGGATCGGAATAGAGTTAATAGGATAAAAAATGTTGCAAACTCCTTATCAAAAAAAAAAAATAAACTTGTATAGTAAAGTCTATTCGTTTTCGTTTTAAAATATAAGTATGGTTAACAACATATTGTGTAAAGTATTACCTATAATCTATTAATCTCAATTTTTGAACAATAATATTACAAAAATATATAGTAACAATAGGCCAGAAAAATTATTTTTTAGTTTCGGTTTACAGTTCTTTAATTTATTTAAACTTGAACAGTTTTTTTCGTCTCTGCAACTATATACAAATTAATATTGATTCAGTTCGATGTTATTGATTTTGGTGAGTTTATAATCTAAGAGCAGCTGCATCCTTCTACAGACATATTAGGTATAACACTTAACACTAGATTATGATTATCATCAAAATACAACAAGCTTAAGGAACTCATTTTGGTTGGAGAACAACACGGCGTAGCTGAAGTCGTCAGAGCTGCCAAATGCGTATGAGGATAATGCTCTAAATATCCAACTCTGCAATCGCCACTACAAAAGTATGCATCAAACGATGTTGGTGCAACAACGAAATGCCACCCGAAGCTTGTAAAATTTACTTTAAGTGGATATCGACAGCATCGCAGATCATGATCCATTTCAGTGCAGTCCATATACACACTGCGTTTTCTTCGATGTTTTTTTACGGAACCAATTTCTATATGAACTGTCTGAAATAGAAATAGTTTAGTTATGACAATCGAATCACAATATGTGAAAATCACAAAATATTATCACAAAATATAAATCACAAAATAGTATTATAGTTTTGGTCATAAGTGTGCAACGCAGTAAAGGACACTTCTCCGACCATATAAAGTATATTCTGGATCAGGATCAGCTCCTGAGCCGATATAAGCACGTCCGCCTTTGTCGTCAGTCTATCTGTATCTAAGCTATTCTAACTAACTAACTGTTTTTAACTAGTCTTTCAGTTTTAAAACTATCGACTTCAAACTTTCCACTCACCCTTCTTTTCCTTGCAAGCAGATCGGCGCGCTGGGCCGACTATATCCTATAACTGCCATATAACTGAACGATCGGAAATTAAACAACTTTCGTGTTTTTGGGTGTGAAAGCGTCGGAATGTTTCTGTAAGAATTGGCCAACTATATCCGATATTTCAGTTATATGGCAGCTATAGGATATAGTCTGCCGATCCGTATGAAATTTTCCAGATCGGCTTAGATTCCCATAAAAGGGAATTTGTGCAAATTTCAAGTTTCTATCTTCAAAAACGTGGAAGTTATAGCATTTCCGATCAATCATATGGCAGCTATAGGATATAGTCGGCCGATCCCGGCCGTTCCGATTTATATACTGCGTCCAAAGGAAAGAAGGGTGTGTGCAAAGTTTCAAGACGATAGCTCAAAAACTGAGAGACTAGTCTGCGTAGCAACAGACAGACGGACAGACGGACATGCTTATATCGACTCAGGAGGTGATCCTGATCCAGAATATATATACTTTATGGGGTCCTGGATGTCTCCTTCACTGCGTTGCACACTTTTGACCAAAATTATAATACCCTCTGCAAGGGTATAATGAATACTGTTATAAAACACGATGTTACAAACCAACATAGAACAAACATTGCTTAGTTAAAGCCTCAATAAACAATATTCTTTTTTAATTTTAGTAATTGATTCATTTTCTGCGGAGAAATTGAATTCCATATTTTTACTATAAATTTCAAACTTTTCTAGACCAGTGGTTGGGGTTTCAGTCTGATAACTTTACAGTCTGTTATATTAACATTAGACTGTTAAAAAGTTTGTGAAGCTGAAAATTTTTATGTTTGGGGATATAGTTCATGCAATTTTTTACGAAAGTTCTAGGTGAAAAGTTCTTATTTCTCGAATAAATTTAAAGAACCACCTCTAGCACACGCGCCGAATAAGTTTATAATTAAGTAAAGTTATGCGTTTGTGTATTAAATTTTTTTTTAAAAGTAAGATTTAGTGAAAATATGCATACCAATGGATTTTTTGATTCCGCATCATTGGTCACTATTAATGGCTTCATCCAGGATTTTAGACTACTAATTTGAATTTCTTGAGTTATGTTTATCAAATCATCGCCGAAAAGAGGCCTAAGATCTATGTTAATCCATTCGCCCTGACCCAAAGGAATACTGTGCCGAAACTCAAACATTTTCGCTTTGTGGGTCAAATTTGTGCTACTTCCTCTGTGAATTGACACAATGACATCTTTACTCCGCTGACTTTTAATTTCTTCAATAAGTTCTGGGTGTTGGACACATATCCAGTCCCAGCCACGTACATATAAGTGCAGAGTTGCGTATGATAACTCTGAGTAGTCTTTTTCAATTTTAAATCGAAGCACTTCCGTTTTGCGATTACTTCGCGTATGTTGATGTATTTCTGAAATAGGAATAAACATAATTTTTAAAAATACTTTTAACATTAATGCTAATAAAAAGAAAATTACTTTCATATCCAGGCACTTCTCGAAAGTATCGTCTGTCACTTTTACGTATGTTTTGTTTTGTTTCGAAATTGAGCTTTTTATGGAAAACTGTTATAAAATATGGGTCTCACAATCAGAACAAGTTCATGAACATAAAATTTAATAGTTTGGCTCATTGTAAGTTCCAACTCTTTCAATGCCATTACGTTCTCTAGACTCTAGACTTTAAATTTTAAAAAGAAAGCTTCCACAGCAGTGGTGCCCAGCCGTGGCCCACGCGGGACCATGAATTTTGTGTTTTTACGAATACGGCACGTAAAGTTAACCGATATTCTTACTCATGAGAGTAAAATTTACTCGGTCGGCCGGACCGCTTCGAAAAGAGGTGGTCGATATAAGCATGTCCGTCTGTTCGTTAGTCCGTCTGTCTGTCTGTTTCTACGCGAACTAGTCTCTCAGTTTTTGAGCTATCGTCTTGAAACTTTGCACACACCCTTCTTTCCTTTGCACTCAGTATATAAGTCGGCACGGGATCGGCCGTCTAAATCCTATAGCTGCCATATAACTGAACGGTCGGAAATGCTATAACTTCCATGTTTTTAAAATTTGCACAGTTTCACTGTTAGGGGAATTTAGCCCAAAATGGGCAATGCGAAATGGTCAGAAAGAACGGGTTTCGGAACTGGACGTTATTCTACGACGATTAATATTCAACTCCCTGAGAACAAGAAGGCAAAGATCGACAAGCTTACAGAAGTTTTAGGGATTCCGAAAATCGAACGAAAAGATTAAACCGGAAGCACAAAACTAGGGAGCAATGCTTAAGGTATGCAAGACCAGATGGATCAGTTAAATAAAATGTTTCTTGGTTCGACGCATACGGTTCAAGCCATGAACGTACATCGAGAAAACCCGAAAGAAATGACGGTAGCTCGGTGACGCCAAATGCCAAACTTTACACGGGAACTAAGGTTCGTAGAGCTTCATAAAAAAATCAATTGCATCTGTCGATCAGATACGCTATGAAGAACATTATCGGAATTTTGCCGGAATTTTATCCAGTAAACCGCAACTTATCTGCTCAAAAATTTTTATTAAACATCGAGCAGGTGAAAACGATTTACGAATGGAACAACGGAACCATCACTGTTCAACACAAGCTAAAATGGGTTGTAAAGGAATAACTAGATGCACAGGCTGTATTTAAAACGTGAGAATAGTTTACGAGCTGGCTTCTTCAGGATTCGTACATAATAAATGGGTTAAATCAAGATGAATGCTGTACAAACGAAATGCTACACTGCAATTAAATTGGTCACGTAAAAACTAAAAATCTGAAGGTTGGGCATGAGAAAAAGGATTGCAAGGTTAACGTCTTCCCGTGGATGACAACGCTAAGGAGTATCCACCAATAATGGAAGCAGTTCTGATCGAAGGTAAGGAGTTTTCGGTATTTGTCTTATTCTATTCTAGAATTCTAGAATCATCTCTACTGGACCAGTCGGCTGCCATCAGTAAAACGTCTACAAGGATTCGGATGATCAATAGTTGAATCCATGAAGTGTATACGAACAAGTTTAAGGACATGAGATGTGTATCCGGAGCGGACCTTGTCGCAGATCTCAGATGGTCAGCCATTTGTTGAGTTACTACTCATATGGCTTTGCGAGAATTTTTCAAAGCTACGTAACATGGAGTAAGGAGGGTAAGTAAACTAAGGGTAAGTAGCTGGCCAAGCTACCTAAGAAACATGTACTTCACAACATTGGATATGACGTCAGGATAGAACCAGATTTCTCTGAACGAAGGAAGCAAGAAATTCACAGCTTATATGACTCCAGATGGAATTTTCGAGTTTAAAGTAATGTTGTTTGGGTTGGTGAAAGTACGAATGGTATTTCAAGAGGTCATCACAGATATCCTTTGTCAATTGGAACATCACAATATATATCAGTATAATCAGGTAATATAATCAAAAAATTCTTTTGCCTTTCAAAGCGAACGGAAGTGTTTTGTTGTGCACTCTGCGTTTAGTTTATTTTTTGGCCTACCTTGCGATCAAACCAGCGTTTGATTTAAATACATTTTTAATTTTTTTTAATTTAAAACAATTTAACTATTTCCGTCTCGCTTACGCGTGTACTGTGATATATTTCGTGGTAAATTAATATTTATTAATTTTAATCTAAGCATAGCTCTGCTTTGCTTTACTATTTGTTGTTGCTCTTTTCGCTATTCCCTTTTAGAGTTGCTTATCTCTATTTCTAAGCCTAACCTCTAACTCTTAACATACAAACTGTTATCTTGTTCTAATTTTTCATTTGGTACAGTAGTTTAAGGTATAACAAAAATTGAAATAAAAAAAGATAAATAAATAATTAATAATAATCAAAATTTAATTTAAAGTAGTCTGCGCTATTAGGTTTTGCAATAAGACCATAACTTCATTCCAGCCAAGCCTCCTCTGTTGGCTGTGTGACAATATGGTACATGCTAAATGTGCCGGTTTCACAGCCTCAGTGTCAGACGGAGTGTCCCGGAGCTCTGGCTTATGCGGCGTTCATGCGGCACATAAGGAACGGATTTAATGAATTGAAAGCTGGTTTTTGTAAAATCTCAATTTAGTAACCTACAGGTACTAATTGAGTCTCCGAAGCGCAAAAAATCCACCCTAGCGGAGCAGTGTGCGCCAGCTAATCCTCTGCCCGCACTGCCGACCATCACCCTGACAGCTCCAAGAGCCAGGACTGACAAAAATTCGGGTACCGAATGCGTCAGTGATCGTGTGCAACTTTCTAACTTGTCCCCTATGGTATCACTACCAGTGACGCCACAGCCCCAATTGCTGCTTACCCCAGTAAAACCCATAGGGAATATTGGGTCCGGACCCCCGGTACCGACTGGAATCGCAATTCTACAAGATGCGAGACCAAAGCCCCTAAAGGTTGTCCTACGAACGAAACAAATATTTGTTTCACGGTTTGCCCCTGACACCTCAGAGATTAATATCTCGGCTTATATCAAAGCCAAAAACAAAAGCCGAAATTAAGGTGGAGGACATCTCTAAATTTAAATTTGCACTCCCGAGGCGCACATCATCCTTCAAGATATGTGTGCCTTTGTCGATTTTTGAGACGGTGTGTTCTCCTGGCTTCTGGCCAGAGTACATATTCGTTCAAGAACATGAGCCGAGAAATGGGAAAAAAAATACCAAGCCAGTGGGAGTCAAGCTCAGTAAAGCTACACCAACTGACCAGCCTACTTCTATTTTAAAAAACTAACAAACTCCATTACTCTTTCCTATTAGAAAACTAGGGGCCTTCGTAGTAAGCTCCCCAGGCTAAACTCTGATAGCTTTTCCTTTGCATCTTAGGTTATTGTCTTCAGTGAAAACTGGTTAAAGCCGGAGATCCTTAGCTCCGAAGTTTTCCCAGACAGGTACACCACTTTCAGACGCGACCGACCTCTCCAAAGAGGCGGAGGAGTACTAATCTCAGTAGACTTCTCTTTCCATTCTGAAGAGGTCAAGTTGCAAGAGTTTGGTAATTTAGATTTTCTTTGCGTTAAGATCACTTTGTCCGATCAATCGCTGTTTATTACCTGTTCATATATACCACCTTCATCCGAACCGCCTACTTACTGGCATCATTTGTCTGCTATCCAGTCGGTTTTTAATCTTTTGTCCGATAGCGACCAGCTGGTGGTTCGGGGTGACTTTAATATACCAGAACTCACTTGGTCAAATATCGATAACGTTACAGCTTTATCACTTTCTTCACACCATGATTTTACTGCGGGCATGTTTGACATGTCTTTAGGTCAAATTAACCATGTCAGAAATTCTTTAGGTCGGCTTCTAGACTTATGTTTTGTGTCTGATCCAGATGGAATCACACTTTCCAGAGCCCTGCCTTTGGTGACCCCTGAAGACCCATATCATCCTACACTTGGGGTTTCAATCGAAACCATTGCTTTAGTTAAATCTCATAGCGTAGGTAATAGAATTCGCTGCTTTAGTAAGGCTGACTTTAAAAAGCTCAATAACTTAATTCTTTCCTTTGATTGGTCCGATTTTTTGGCATGCAATGATATAAATATCGCCTTAGAATATTTTTATAGGAGTTTGAATAGTTGTTTTGACTCTTGTGTGCCATGGAAGTATCCGCCCGTTATAGACAACCCCCCTTGGTTTACAAGGAGCCTAAATAATCTTTAACATATCAAAAATAGACTTTTAAACAAATATAAAAGAACCGGCTGCAATCTAACTTTTTCAAGGTACTTAGTAGTAGTAGCTTAGTTATAGAGATTATATTCGCCGTTGTCGGGTTCAGTTCAGCAGTTTTATAATTTCGTAAACACAAAGCGGAAACATCTTCTCTTTCCTTGCTCTCGTTTAAAAATTCTTTTGCGAATGCAGATCAGGCTATTGCAGATCTATTCGCAAAATGTTTTAGTTGCGCTGAGTCATTGTGCAAACCTTTGAAAGCAAAGCTTTTCATGTGGTAAGGAATCCTTTATAATTCCCCTGCATAAAAAAAGGAAAAATCTGATGCTACCAATTATAGAGGCATCTCTAAATTGTCAGCAATTCCAAAGCTATTTGAAAAAATTATTACTCTTCATCTGCAACACCTCTGTAGTTCAATCATTTCTCCATTCCAGCATGGTTTTATTAGGCGTCGCTCCACCACCACCAACTTGTTGGAGATGACATCATTTGTGATTGATGGCTTCCAAAATGGCCTTCAGACATATGTCATCTACACTAACTTTAGTAAAGCATTTGACTCTTTAAACCACTTACTCCTTTAGAGAAAACTCGGTCTTTTGGGATTTCCTACTAACCTTCTTACGTGGATTTCCAGTTATCTTTATGGAAGAGCCCAACGCGTCCTTTTTAATGATGTATTCTCCTGCTTAGTCCGAGCTACATCCGGAGTCCCTCAAGGAAGTCATCTCGGGCCTTTACTTTTTACCATTTTTATAAATGACTTGCCTTTTGCTTTGACGAACTCTCGTGTACTTATGTACGCAGATGCTGTCTCTTCAATATAAATCTTCCCCTGCCCAAAGCAAAACTTTAGTCCGATCTGGAAAAGTTCCAAAATTGGTGTTCTGCAAATGGCTTAAATCTTAATGGGTCAAAATGCAAACTTATGTCATTCTATCGCTTAAGCCCTATCCAGGATACTTATTTTCTCTATAGGCCGCCCTAGAAAGATTTTAAGAAAAAATTAATTTAACGACCCTTTCATAACTAAAACTCTTTACATATCTTTAGTTCGTCCGATTCTTGAATACGGTTTATGTGTCTGTAGTTCCCAATATGAGGTTCATCAAGACCGCATTGAGTCTGTACAGAAGAACTTTCTCCTTTTTGCTCTTAGGGTCTAAACTGGGATGCAAGTATCCAACTCCCAGACGCGAGTTGTGGTAGACTCCTCTTAATAAACTTACCATTGTAACTATACCGTAGGACTATGCTGGGTGTCGTTTTCATTAATAACCTTATTAATGGTGAGATAGACAGCCAGAACCTTTTAGGTATCGAACTTTCTTTCCCTTTATTTTTTAGCTTTTGTAGGCCAACATATGAATCTGAATCAGAATCTGAAAGTAAGGGAGATGTTATGCTACCAAGCGGTTTTGGTAGCGGGAATCAAAAGTCAAGTTAATCAATTTTATTCCAATGTTCTTTCGTAATCAGAAAGTCAATCACAGTAGCGGCGGCTCGCGCATCAGCTTGGAAGAACGGACGGTCCAAAACAACGGCACTGCGGGACGGAACCGCAGCTGCACGACTGAACAATGCGAAGAGATAACAACAAGTAGAGTTCCACCTAAGCAATGCCCAAACCCGATAAGCCCCGATGCATTAGAGCGCATCGGAGAACTACAAGGCGGGGATCGCACACCAATGCACTGCCCTGTGGACAAGCATAGGCGAAATTAGGAGCTGGGAGATGCAGAAATGACCGCTGATGACCGTTGGCGGCTGAGCAACTACACTTAGAGAACCGATTTATTAAGCTGGCACAAGTCCCAACAGGAGATTTTCGATTGTTCGGCAAACCACAGCGCATAATTTCTAACAGAGGTGTTTCGTTTACATCCAAAGAATTCGATAACTTCATGAAAGATTTAGGAATCCAACATATCAAGCTAGTAAAAGTCTACGCAGCGCTAAGGAAAATGCAAAGAAACTTTTCCAGATGCTATGGAGCAATGAATACTAACGTCAACTCCACGATCAAGTTTCAGCCAAACGATCTCGGGTTAAATTTAAATTTAGGAGATTTTCAAAAAATCACCTTATCCAAGCCCTAACCGGCGAAGTTCATCATTCAGTTTCCCAAAGACGAATTCGGAATTAGAAAGTAAAGTTCTCAGATTATATTTATCAAAAATTTATACATACATACTTTTTAGAGTTGGAGAAGTAACGACTGCAAGATAATAAAAATCGCGAAGCTGGTACTTATATTTTAGAAAATTTTAAGATTTTATCTGTAAAAAACATGAAAGTTATGGCATTGTATTCTGAGCGTAACGGAAATGAGGGTGTGTCAAAATGAGAGACAAAACACACTTCAGTCCATAATTATAATACTCTCTGCAAGGGCATACAAAGGTAGGTAGATGATGAGATTGGTAATTTCACAATTTGTTTAGGTTTTTCTTGGAAAAATAAAAAACCTTTAACCAAATTTTTGTCGTTTTTGTAAACGATAAATTTTTGCTTCGTTTTGAAGAGTGAATTACTTTTTATAATAATAATATCTCATTGATAAATTATCTTTTATTTTCCACATTCACAAGACCAATGATATGCATAAATTATTTATAATTACATATTTTTCCGATTATAAAACGATAACTGAAAGTCTATGTAAACCAGCCCGTAAAAAAGAATTCACAAAATTTTTCTGAAAACTCAAAACGCAAGAGTAAAGTGAAAAGAAGGTGATCATGCCTGCTTCTTCAGGAAATTGTCACTACCATCCTTTGTGTATCAGCCGAATCTACGAAACTAGCCACATGAAAAATTATAAAATAAGTATATATTAATATATTAGCAGAGTATTGTTTTGTATTGTATTGTTTTTTTTTGCCTTGGTTTTTATTATTTCTCAACAAACCTGAAAAGAAAGTGACGTGAAGAGAAAGTCTGAAACCTACAGGGTGACTCAAATACCCATAACATTATTTTTTACTCATTTTATTATTTTATTTTTTTCTATATTTGCCACAAGTTTTGTTTTTTAAATATAGGATAAAATCCTAAGTAAATCCTAGTAATTTATAAATAAGAAATTCAGTCTGTGACAGATGGGCCTGGTCACACCAACCAAAAAATTGTGCACAAATCAATTTTGTATAGTTTTTATTTGGAATAATTACCTTAAGTAATCCAGCTTACGCCTTGCTAACGCTCGTGTGCACATCTTGCACACAAAGTCTATCTTTTGGTCACTGCTCAGCGGTGGCTACTATTGTTGAGTAATCCAACAGCGACAAGTGAGACTTAAAGCGTATTGTTTATACCCCTCGCTCTGCGCATTGCGTAAGCGAGAGGTCGTTATGGATAACATCACACCTTCTTACTCGATGCTCTCGAAAGAGCTGTCCGGATATGAGAAGATGAAAGAAATCGCTGGCCAATCTCCAGCGGAACTACGAGCCAAGATTACAAGAGATTTGGCTAGACGGCATGTAGACACCCTACGGTAACAAAACGCAGATGCTGTTAAAACTAGCTCTGCAACACCAATTACTAACACCATTACAGCTACAAGATACACAATTCTGGCACCACCACGTACACCGTTGCAGCTTCTTCTCGTATGAGTCCAGTTATTACAACAGAATTGTCTTTGGGGACTAATAATCTATCAGCAGTACCAGCTATGGAGTGCTCGTTTCAAGCAACAAGCAAATCTAATGTAAGCAATGTCAGCATCGCTTGTTCAAATCAGGCTTCAACGTCTAATGGACTAAGCAACAACCGCTTCGCACCTTTAGCTGAGAAAATAAACTCTATTGAGGAGATGGAGATGAATGACGAGTCATTTATTACCAATACCCAAGCGCAAAGTTCAAGCCAATCTGAACTGGCGAAACCGAAACCTCCGTCCATATGTGTGCCAAAAATGACTGATATTCTCGCTCTGGAACGAACCCTAGATGAAATTATCATGGCAGATAAGTATGAGATACGTACATCCAAATTTGGAATCACTAGGATATACACTGATAGTGCTGAGTCTTTCCGCAAGGTAGTTCGTAGCTTGACTGCTTTGAACTGCGACTTTTGGCATCACCAGCTCCGTGAGGACAAGCCTTTTAGGTTGGTGCTAAGGAACATACACTCCACAGTCCCTGAAGAGGAAATAGAGCGTTGCTTCACGGACAAAGGCTTAAACGTTACAAATATTTACTGCCCAAGAAAGCTTGGCTTGCGCGGGACTTCGTCCGAGGTCATTAAAAATCAAGCAAATTGGAAGGCACAGAGTTACCGTTGAAAAGGCTACTCGCAATAAGGACCTGGTACAGTGTTATAAATGACAAAATTTTGGACACACTCAAAATTGTTGCTTTATAAAGCCGGTTTGTGGGAATTGTGCCGGGGACCATCCTACCAACTCCAAATCGTGGGAGTCGCATCTCAACAACCAATGCTTGTGTGCAAACTGCGGAGAAAATCCTCCTGCAGATTTTAAAGGATGCAAAGTTAGAATGGAACTGAGCAAAAAACTTAAAGCTGGAGTAAGTCCAAGGAGCACAACAAATTCTAGGACTAACGAAAGCCGACACGGTCAACTATTCTTTACGGCAGCTACCAGAGATGGCGTATCTTATGCAGATATGGCAAGAAATAGCATTCCAAACAGTAACATCACTGCAGCTAGGCTGACTACTCCACATGTACCTGAAAATGACCGCACCCCAAACCGAAACTTGTCTACCTTGGAGAAGGCAATCTTTGATATAAATACTAGGCTGGATCAACTCTTTAAACTAGTTATGGAAACGATTGAGTCGAACAAGGCTTTTCGCGATCTAGTTCAGGTTCTTATTTCTAGGAAATGACAGTCTCAGCTATAAAAATCGGATTATGGAATGCAAGAGGAATAGTTAACAAAAGTGAGGAACTTCGTCATTTCCTTCTTGATAACTCAGTCGATATAATGCTCATTACTGAGACACATATGCGTCCCGGTCTTAAAGTGTACCTTCCTGGTTATGACCAGTATTTTTCCAATTATCCTAGCAACACAGCTAAAGGCGGTTCAGCTATTTTTATAAAGACCAACATTATCCACACTCAGACTGAGTCCACTTCGCTAACTGAGTTACAGATAGCTAGTCTTGATATTCCAACAAATGTAGGAGTCCTTAAAATAGCTTTATTGTATCTTCCTCTCAGTGAGCCTTGGACAAAGAACGATTTTGACTTGAGGTGACTTTAACGCCAAGCATCAATCGTGGGGCAATTTAAGGTCGTGTTGTCGAGGAAGGCGTCTTCAAGAGGCCATAGCTTCTAGCTCTTGTCAAATTCTAGCTACTGGGGAACCCACCTTTTATTCTACCAATACAAGGCTCATGCTCCTCCCTTGAAAAGTTTAAGGAAACCCTGGACAGAAGCAAAAATCTCAACACCGTGATTAACCACTCAGATGAGCTTAAAAATGCGGTAACGTTTTTCATGGAACCAATATACACTCCTGCGAGAGCTGCTACCCCAAACCTAAGACAACCTCCGGACCTAAATAGAAATCTGCTCCCACAGAATGCATTAGTTCTTATACAGCTGAAGAGAAGAGTTCGCCGAGAATACACAAGAACAGGAGATGTGCGCGTCTACAAAATCTATTAGAGACTTTCAAATTGACTAAGTAAAGTCTTGAAAAGGAACAAGGAAAATCAAATTGATCATATGTTGGAAACTGCGAGTCCAGATGCACCGACTAACTACTCTCTATGGAAGCTCACGAATCGATTTAAGAGACAGGTGACTCCAATGGCTCCTATCAGAAATCCAGCTGGTGGTTGGTGTGGCTCCAGTCAGCAGAAGGCTATTATCTTTGCAGACAATTTAGAGAACAGATTTAAGCCGTTAAACCTAAATTCGATGGAAAATCGGATGCTTGTTCAAATGCGTCTGGACAGGCCTTTTCAAATGGCTCTTCCCACAAAGCCTGTTACCCTAGAAGAAGTTGTGACACAGATCGGAAAGCTCAAAAACAAAAAAGCACCAGGCGAGGACCTTATAGACAACAAAACACTCAAGATTCTTTCCACAAAAGCACTGCTGTTTATAGTTCTGTTGTTCAACAGCGTCTTAACGCTGAGTCACTACCCAAGTACATGGAAAAGTGCTATTATCACAATGATCCCCAAGCCTGGAAAGCAACCCACCGAAGTAGACGCATACAGGCCAATAAGTTTATTACCTGCACTGGGCAAAATGATGGAAAGAGTAATACTGGATCGGATTCTTAGTCTTGAAAGTGTACATTAGATGTAGCAAAAGTCGGATTTATATAAATTTTGTTTCATAAAAACGGATTTTAAAAGAAGAAAGACTTCTACACCCTAAATAGTTGAAGTATATGGTAACTCTAGGACTAAGTCATCTGATCCGAATGACAATTTCTAAATCCTTATAAAAATAAATTCTAGCAAATTTTAAAATTCTATCTTTCAAAATCTGTAAGTAATAATATTTTTGAACTTTCAGTTGCATGGGTGTTATTTAATTTCCAGATAAGCTTTAAAACTGGTTCGGGTAGCAACAGACAAACTGATCCAGAATATATATATATATAATGGGGTCGGAGATGTCTCCTTTACTTGTTGCACACTTGTGACCAAAATTTTGAAACCCTCTGTACAAATTTTGGTTACTTACGTTCAGGAAAGATATAAATGCTGCTGATTTGTGAAAGAATACTATCATATTCATCGTTGTTGTCGTTAATTGGAATATTTGTTTTAGTATCAACATTTTCATTAGATCCTCTTTTGTAAATATTTGGAAACTCATTTACAGTATTAGCATCGTCACCTTGCATTTGTGAAGATTCGTTATCTTCAAAATTTTCAGTAACTGATTCATGAATCTTGCTAACATTTGATTTTAAATTAAAGGTATCTTTTCTTTGCATACTTGGCTGGTCTAAATCAAATGCACGATTTGTAATCGCATTTTTGGAAGATGAATTGTAATCTTTATAAAAGTTATCTATTATATTTTGCGGTACGGATATTGGTTTCGTTATGTTTGGAAGTTGTTTTAGGTTTAACCGCATTAGAATGTGCATTTTAATAGACTCTAAACTGTCTAACCTGGCTTTCTCACGTAGTTGTCGCTGTAGTATGTTATCAAAATTTAACAATGCATTGCGGTTGATTGAAACATTTTCAGCATTTAAAAATATTTCGGAAGTTGATGGCTTGGATGAAGTGAAACTTTTGCCTCCATTTTGTACCTTGTTTTCATTGACTGGTGGATTTTCAGCAATGCGATCTGATTCGAAAAGTACATTTGTGTTATATTTCGAATTCATTATGTTGAACTCAGGTCTTTTACTGCCATTTGAAAACTTTGTAAATCTTTTGACCTCTTCTTGCCCATAAACAAATTGAAAAGATGCAAGAAGAAGAAATATAGTGATAAAAAGGCATCTTTTTGGAATGAACAAGGTCGGAACTAACGGGCATCTCGACCATTCATTTGAGACAAAAAAACTCGCAAAAGTGAGGTCGCAGGATTTGTCTTTGAGTTTTGTTTTATGTTGGGTTTCTTTAATATAAATATTTAATTTAGTAATGAATTGATTATATTTTTTTCGATGTCTATGTTCTTTCCAGCCACAGCTATTCCTGGTCAGCATGATGAGCTAAAAATAAAAAAAAAAATACATTGTGTTATAGTGCTTATTTAAAATAACAAAGGAATTAATAACTTTTTAGAAATAATCCATCTGTTTTAAACTTCATGTAAATTTCTAGCGGAGACGAACTTTAAATACTTTTGCAGCGCATTAATTAATGCAGTAATTACTATTGCACTACTACAATCACATGCTATCCCTCGGTTTGTGTGAGTGGAAATCAAAACGAAATCGACTTCGCTAACGGCGTTCGAATTATAAGCCATCAGATATATATACAATATACATACAATATATTTTTTTTTATTATTTTTTTTTGCGCGGCTCCCACTGTTGCAGTGGGAGTCGAGGGCCGCAGCCGTTTTTCGTACGGCTCAAATCGCGGGGATAGATCCGAGACGAGGAATAAGTATTTCAAAAAGGTCTCGAGGAAGAGTTACATTGTTGCTGTCTTAAGTAGGAAAGAATAGACGACTACATGCAAGAGTTCTGTGAGATAATTGGATATAGGTTATTTTTGTCAATACATAATACCCTAAAAGGGTCATGCTGGGCATATGTTGACCTAGAAAAGCTAAGAAATAGGGGAAAGAAAGTTCGAGGGACCCAAACACGAAAGTTGTGGAATTTCCAATCGCTTCGGGCTTTAGGATATAATCGTTGTCTATGTTTTTAAAGTTAGTGTTCAGTGACAGAGCTAAACTATTAAATAACTCCTAATTTCCCTTTTTAGAAAGTAGAAAGCAAGGGTTATTTTTGCATCAATAAATTCGGCAAAGGAGAGGCGATAAGTGGCCACCGGGAAAACAAATACAAAAGAGGGACCCGAACAAGACCGCAAGTGTAGGCGGCCGATCGACTGAGCGGGCGATGTAACTTTTATATAGGGTAACGTAAAGAGGGGAGCACTGTGACGTCACAACTGATGCTCTTACGGCAGAGCTTCAGAGGCACGAACTATTTTGCAGCTGCAAGACCCGAAAGTAAGAGTAAAGTTAAAATGATCAAAGAATTACTTCCATTTTTTTAAACTTCGATATTTTTTAAAGACCGTTTTTATGATGATCTTTGCCCAACTGGAAAATTGCACACGGCTTGTCGACTATATCCTATAGCTGCCTTACAACAAACGAACGGGAATGGACAACTTTCCAGTTTTTGGGCGAAGAACTAAAACGATTCTTAATATTCCCATAAAGATCGGTCAATTATATCCGGTATTTGCTATGTCTCCAAACAATCAAAACTTTTAAGTAACTGCAAGGGTATATAAACATCGGATTCGTCCGAAGTTAGCTTTTCTTTTGTTAATTGGAAGGTTTCTTGCTCGGGCTGGACTCCACACATTTAGTTCGTTTTTTCTCACAGAGTGTGTACCAGTAGTACAAGAAGGTTGTAACGCTTTGAGGGAGAAACCCATAGTCACCCAATTTGAAGCATCCGATTTTGTAAGTCCGTTTATTTTTCACGTACAGCCCACCTCCCGCCCAATCACCGAGGGGCGCTGCCATTTTTCGTACGCCTCGAATCGCGGGGATAGATCCGAGACGAGGAATAAGTATTTTAAAAAGGTCACGAGGAAGAGTTACATTGTTGCTCTCTTAAGTAGGAAGAAAGACATGAAGAAGTAAAACCCTAAAAGGGTCATGCTGGGCATATTTTGACCTACAAAAGCTAAGAAATAAGGGAAAGAAAGTTCGAGACCTAAAAGGTTCTGGCTGTCTATCTCACCATTAATAAGGTTATTAATGAAAACGACACCCAGCATAGTCCTACGGTATAGTTACAATGGTAAGTTTATTAAGAGGAGTCTACCACAACTCGCGTCTGGGAGTTGGATACTTGCATCCCAGCTAAGACCCCTAAGAGCAAAAAGGAGAAAGTTCTTCTGTAGCTCGGAGTAGGCAGGAGAATACATCTTTAAAAAGGACGCGTTGGGTTCTTGCAGAAAGGTAGGTGGAAATCCCCGTAAGAAGGTTAAGAAGGTTCCCAAAAGATCGAGTTTTCTCAAAAGGAGTGAGTGGTTTACAGAGTCAAATGCTTTACTAAAGTCAGTGTAGATGACATCTGTTTGAAGGCCATTTTGGAAGCCATCAATCATAAATGATGTCAGCCCCAACAGGTTGGTGGTAGTGGAGCGATGCCTAGTAACTCCATGCTGGCAGAAATGATTGAAAAACAGAGGTGTTGCAGATGGGGAGTAATAATTTTTTTTTTAAGTTTTGAATTCCAAATTGACAATTTAGACAATTTAGAGATGCCTCTATAATTGGTAGTATCAGAATTTTTCTCTTTGTTATGCAGAGGAATTCTAAAGGATTTTAATTCCACATATGGGGAAATATCGACGTTGTCAAAGTTAAAGTCCGTCGGACTTTTTTCATAATAAAGTTTACGTGAGGACCGGTCGACTATATCCGATATTTTTACTATCTTCTAGCTGCTAGGTAACTGCACGCGTATATAAACTTTAGTTACGACCTAAATTAGCTTTCTATTCTTGTCTCTGTTAAATGTACTCAAATATATTAGCAAGTAATTAAGTTTCTAATCAAGATTCACAAAAAATAAATTCCTATAAAATAGTTTTCTTTACTCTCTTTTCTTTAAGAATTTAAACTTTACTTATGTATTTAAAATATATTAAAATTGATTAAAGAATATTTATTTTAGATGTAACTACGGTTTTGGTGTTTGTTTATTACCTTGTAGAGGGTAAAGAAGTCTTTGACCAATTAATTAATTAATTATGTAAAGTCTGGATCAGGATCACCTCCTGTTTGTCTGTTTATTTCTAAGCAAACTTGTCCCTCAGTTTTTAAGCTTACGACTTCAAACTATGCACACACCTTTCTATCCTTTGCATGCAGTCGAAATATCTATAGCTGTTAATTTCCATTTTTTTAAAAGTAGAATCTTGAAATTACATCAGAGCCTCTTTTATGAGGAATTGAGCCCATCTGCAAAATCGTAATGGCTTGCCATCGTATTGGCTGACTATATTCTGTAGCTGCCATATCGGAAATGACAAAACTTTTGTGTGGAAGCGTCGGTCTTCTTTAGAAACCAATTTTATTTAACACTTATCCTATTCTGAATGTTTTTGTAAAGATCGGCTAACTATGTATTTCCTATATTTACTATATCTATAAACAATTAAAACTGCTATCTATATGCTAGGGAACATAAACTTGGGCTGCGTTCGAAGTTATCTTTTCATTCTTTTTTACTACTAAAGCGAGGCCACTGAGAAAATGAATTTTTATAGACTATGGTGCTTTTTAGAAGCATCGACAAGGCGACATGCGATTGTTAAAGAAAAACTGATAACACAGTGTCACAACAGAGACATACCAAAAAATTTTGAATTTCTTGTTGAGGATTTTAAATTGTATTCATTTCTACGTTTTCTCTACTGTAGTTTGTTTTGTTGATTAAAAAAATTTATTTATTTTAAATAAAAAACCGAAACCTGTAATCGTTTAATATGTTCGCTAGCGTGTTGTTTAACTCCTCATATTCTGTGAGACGACAGAATATAGATAACTATAAATTATGAATTTCGGTGAACACATATAGGGACTGAAATGCGTCAACGAAAACCACCACCCTAATATACACATATAAAATATACATGTATTTATAAGTTCATATACACTGCTATGTACAAAATGTTTGTGTACAAGTAACTCGCATGCGCTTGATTAACACTCTATTGTATTCAATTAAAGCCATTTAATAACATAATACATTTTTTGTGCTCTTGAACTTCAGTTAAACTATAAGCCTCCTGCCTCAGTTTAGTCAAATGCAGTAAAATAAGAATCAGATAAATTATATGTATGCATATATATATGTACACATTTATGTAACATTTTAATATGTATATACATGCATCTTTTTAATTACAGTATGTATGAACATGTTTTTTAACAAAGGCGTAAAAATATAGAACAATGTGCTTGTATATAAGTCTATATACACAAATATTTTGGTTTTCAAACCTTTACATACATGCGAATTTTATTTTGGGTTGCAATTAGTTCTGCACCCTAACATTCTTAAAGCTGGACCAACTTTTGTAGTTTTTGAGCACACTACTGTTATAATGAATTGAAGATGTCACCATTGGAAGACACATTATTTTTTTTACCGATTACACAAAAAGTTTAAACACAGAAAGAAGTTTACCCCCACAGGAATCAAAATATGGAAATCCCGGAGAATTTTATTGCTTAATGGCACGAAGGCGATGTTGAACTGAGCAGCTGATAATACGCGATCAGAATAGTAACGAATGGAACCATATAGCCGCTGAATCGATATAAAATGTAAACATTAAGGTTGAATTCAAATTTGCAGTTTGGACACCTTCAAGCATTCTTATATATATCTTTTCAAGTGTTTCTACTAAATGTACCAAATGTAATGTACTAAATGTAAATGTAAATGTACTAAATGTACTAAATCTACTAATGTACTATATGTTTGGCCTGTAGGCACCTTAGACTGTTTTTATTTATAACAATTTTGCGTAACTACATCTTATAGCTGCCATATAACTGAACGATCGAAAATATCACAACTTTCGTGTTTTTGGGTGTAGATGCGTCTGGTTTCTTTTAAAATCCAATTTATATGAAACTTAACTTATTCTGATGTTTTCGTAGTATATCCGATACTACCTATATCTTTGTAAGTCCGAAGTTAGCTTTCCAATCTTGTTTTTTCCCCAAATGAGCAATGCATTGAAGGAGACACTTATAAATCATTTGGAGGATCCAATTTTGAATGTCCGTCCATCTGTCGTACTTTGTTTTTAATCTATTTTGTATGAAACTAATTCTGAAGGTTCTTGTAAAGATATCGATCCTACAACAACTAGTCTCTTAGTTTCGCATCTGTCGACTTATAAACTGTCCACAAGTCCTTTTCTTCTTTGCACGCAGTATGTAAGTCGGAACGACCGAGATCGGCCGACAATATCCTATAGTTTCCACATTACTGAACTTTGGACAGTGGAACTATAATTTATAGCTACCAAATACTTAACGATCGGAAAAGACGCAACTAACCCCGCGTATGTCTAAATTTATAGATCTGTGGTAGCGCTTTTACCCTGTCTATACCCAGGTCCGACTGGGTATTCATCCAGACTTCGTCCGCTGCACGAGTGTTTTGATCTTTCTCTCTTTCGACTTGTAAAGATATCATTCCTTGTAGCACATGGAATCCGCCAATCTTCAGTGTCCAGTAATAGGTGCAGCAAGTAAGAAGAGTTAAAACCTTCTTGGTACCTCAATAGTAGTCCTCCCGGCAAAAATGGACAGACGGCTAACTAATAACTCTGACTTCTACCCTGCTGGACTCAGAATTACAAATTAATTTGATCACTGAGCATGGCATCAATGTTGTCATTAAAGAATTATCAATGTTCCTGAACCAAAATCGATTTCTTAAGTTAAAATATCGTTATCATTAATCATCATATCAATTAGCTTTTGTCCTACTTTAATTTCGATATACTTTAGACTTAAGATCCACTAATTATGTACACACACACACCAATATGGCTGAGATAACAACTATTGGCAACTCTGCACTAATTTCATCAGTCGCAAAAGGGCAGTGAAACCGTCAAGTACAAATAAAAACTACAGTCCACTTAAATTCACTCCAGTTCAGGATCATTGTTTGGTGCTTCGAGCAGCCGGATTTGTATTGTGGTTTTCCTGTAATTGTGACTCACTGTAATTGTTTCTCCAATGGAACAATTAAAAGCACTCATCAAGAGTCGAGCCCGTCTCAAGGCCAATATTACACGTAGCTTGGCTTGGGCGGAAAATGCGCATCAATCAGACAGCACATCGGCAGAGGTGGCCTCCCGGTTGAAGCACCTTAACACTCCATGGAAGGAATTCAATCAATTTGGGGATGAAATAGAGGTTCTAGACGAAATAGAAGGCTATGTTGATCCAGAACTGGACAACGCAATCTACGAGGAAAAATATACGGCAAAATCATTACTTTCGGCGATGGTAGGTACAAGACCTAGTCCATCAATATCCAGCAACGAGATCGGCAGCGGCGGGCTGCAGATCATCAACGACGCAATTATAAATCGGAGAGTATCAAAGCCTTGGACACATGCGGGAGATTTCATCAAGCGGAATTCCCCACGGAAAACATTTCTACCTGCCACACCATCCTGTATTGGGTCGGAAACTCAGGGTAGTTTTCGACGGCTCATATCGCGACGCCGACGGCAAGGCGTTAAACGACACGCGTTCCATCAGTATTCAGCGAGACCTGTTTGTTGTCTGCCTGCGCCCGGAGTATCCGAACTTATCGACTTTCAGTTGTGGTGGAAGGGTCCTTCTTGGTTGCGGGACAACGAGCAGCTCACAGCAAAATTGAACAATCCAATTTATCGATCTTCTGTTTCAGACAAATGCATTCAAAACGAAGTCAAATCGAACTGCCTGGCTGCGCAGGTAGTTGTCCCAAGGGAGAATCTTTTAGATCGGCTTCTCAATCGCATCTCATCTTGGCTGAAGCTCATCCACACATTTGTTTATGTCCTGCGATTCATCCATCGCATCAAACATCCTAACGAAGTTGCGCAAACCGCGCATAAGCAAGGGCTACATATGCCTATTCGTTTGCATGGTCACTTCGGCGATTCACCTGGAACTCGCCACAGACTTATCCACGGAAACATTCCTAGCAGCGTTACGGCGATTCTTTTCTATCCAAGGCAAATGTACACGCATGTACAGCGACAACGGAACAAATTTCATTGAAGCGAAGCGATCACTCGATGAAATGCACCAGCTACCATCAATGTTTCAAGGCTTCTGGAACCAGTGGCACCAGGAGTATCTGACCAGTCTGCAGCAGCGTCCCAAGTGGACCACCACCAAACCCAACAATTTGATCGGCAGCGTTGTGCTCATCAAGGAGTCCAAGGGTTATCGACACCTATCCAAGAAAGGACAACATGGTTCGAGCGGTCAGGCTCAGGATGGCATCTGGAGAATTGACACGGCCAATTACCAAAATAGCAGAACTACCCCGTTCAGAAACCGTGTTTCAGGGCTGGTCGGGATGTTCATGAACCAAATTATATTTGTTAATTAGCTTTTGTCCTACTTTAATTTCGATACACTTTAGACTTAAGATCCACTAATCACCAATGTGGCTGAGTTGCAACTATTGGCAACTCAGCACTAATTTCATCAGTCACAAAAGGGCAGTGAAAGCGTCAAGAACAAATAAAAACTACAGTCTACTTAAATTCACTCCAGTTCAGGATCAATCAAAGGCAGACAGATTGATTGACAGATCCACATTTAAACAAACCTGAAGGCATAGATTGGTTGGATAGGATAGATTGGTCAATGTTCGAAGTTTCAATGGATAGTAGCAGGGAGATTAGAATCCATAAACTGCTCACCCATAGTATGTGGACAAGCGTCGGCGAAGCAACCGCCGCATTGATTAAGAAATTCTGGAAATATGACAGTCTAGACACCCAGACCAAGCATTAATTTCTTTCAAATGCAAAAGATGGAAGAAGCATTGTAACGCTTCCTTTTGCTGAACATTTTTCAAACCTGGCGGAGTCGCAGCCGATTGCCACCAAAAGGTTCATAGGTGTGAATACGATATAAAAGGGGCATATTAAACTTCAGCGGTCAAGAATATGCCAAATTATCTTTCTGCCTTTCAAAGTGAAAAAATGTTTTTGCTATTTCTTTGCGATCGAGCCGGTGTTTGATTGAAAAGTAATTACATTTATTAATAAATTTTACAATACCTTTCGTGTGTGCAGAGATATATTTGGTGCTAAATCACCAATTACCATTCGTTTTTTGCTTTCTGCTAAATGTGCCTGTTTCACGGCCTCATTGTCGGACGGAATACTGTCTGGAAGGGGTTAACGAATTAAAAGCTGGTTTTCGTTATATTAACGATTAAGTCAATGCGCTTTATGCTTAATTTAGCAGTCTACAGCTACTAATTGAAACTCCTAAGCGCAAAAAATCCTTCCAAGCTGACTTTCAAAAGCTGAATAACTTAATTCTTTTCAATGATTGGTCTAATCTTTTATGCAACATGTAAATACCCCCTAGAAAATATGTATAGAAGTTAATTAGTTTTTTTTTTACTTATTTGTCCCATGCAAATAATCGTCGTTAATTAGTTTTTGTTTACTTATTTGTCCGTATTTAAATACGTGTTAAAAACTTATTTAAAATATAGTTTGCAACAAATTCAAAAGAACCGGCAGCAATTTAACAATATCAAGGTACTTAGTAGCGCGGTCGAACTTCACCGCGCATTACTCTGAATGGTAGATATGGTATATATAATAATATTATTGTATTATATAAGGGCTCTTGCTCTTTTTTGGAAACTCTTCTGTGAATACGAACACTAACCATATAGACTACCCATTTCAACGCAAATGGACACAAAAATTTTTGCGACGGGTCCCACAGCAGATCCCAGCAACATCAAACCCAGTTTGAAAGGGTTCGAGGTGTTTGTCATACCTTGTTACGCCCTTTGCATGGTTCGATCGGACAGACGCAGAGAGGCGGTTCTTGAAAAAGGTTGTTCTGCGCTTGATGCGATCTTTGTATGTATGCGTGTTCATGTATTCACACACACGGGCATATGTGTGAGTTTACTTCTTTTAGCAGCCAGCCAAAACATGTTGACTTTCAACTTTCATACTTGGTACCCTAAAAAAATGGGAGTATTCGCGATTCGGTCAAAGAAAAAAAGAATAATATTAAAATGTATTTTTATTGTTTTAACGTTCTAGCATGAATTTTGTATTTTTTACTAATACGATTCAGGGGTAGCATTAAAATGTTTACTATTTATTTACGTATACAAATGAATAAAAATATACATACTGGGAAAGGAACAGAGCCTTAAGATCTCGGTGGCACGTAAAACACCGACTGCTTTTATTTGGATAAGGAAACTTCAAACCAAATCATTTGTTGTTCTCCTATGAGCGAGCGAAAGGTGCCCCACCCTACCAATGATTGATTTTAAGGGGAGCGGGCAGAAATAAAAACAGCTTTTGTTTTGTTTACTTTTTTCATGACACTTGTTAAAATCAGATTAAGATCAGATTTCTTTAGATCATTTAAAAGACGCAGTTCGCTTTTGTTATCATAGGATGTTGTATGGTTAGTGATACGGGCCATTGCAGATCTATTCGGAATTTTTTTTTCGTACAACGTATTTACCTTTCACCATTTCTGATGCGCCTTATATATAGAAAGTTTATTCAGCCAATCTTATTATTGGTCTCTCCATCTCGGAGCGCGGTTTGTTATCGAATCTTTTGAAGGTCAAACGGGTACTTTGGTGTACCTGGTTGTTTGCTAAAAAATTGCGCCGAATCATTGTGCAAACTTCATTTAATGCTTTTTACTATATCTCTGTAAACGTTAATATTTGGTCATATGTGTAAGAAAGCCTTTACAATTCCTCTGCATAAAAAAGGGCTAAAATTCGATGCTCCCAATTGTAGAGGCATTTCTAAATAATCAACAACTCCAAAGCTTTTAAAAAAATGTATCATCTTCTGTAAAACCTCTGGAGTTCACTTCTTTCTCCATGCGTGCATGGCTTCATTAGGCGTCGCTCTACCACCACCACCTTGTTGGAGCTGACTTCATTTGTGATTGATGGCTTCCAAAATGGCCTTCAAACAGATGTCTTCTACACTGACATTAGTAAAGCTTTTTCTTTTTAAACCACTTACTCCTTTTGAGAAAATTTGATTTTTTTAAGAATAGCGGAATAGCTTTCTTAGATTTCAAGCTTCCATTTTGGAAGATCCCAACGCGTGTTTTGTTCACCCTTGCCGAGGGTATTATACTTTTGGTCAGAAGTGTGCAAGGCAGTCAAGGAGACATCTTAATTTTAGTAATTGAATTATTTTCTTTCTAGAAATTGGAATAAAAAAATTTCACTATAAATTTTACATTTACTAAACCCATGGTTGGAGTTGGGTCATTCTCTTAAGGTTACAGTCTGTCATAATAATATAACATTTTTTATGTGTACAAAATAAATTGATAAATTTGGAACATGTTTTCATCAAAATTTTTAATTATTGATACCTCTGAAAATTGAATTTATGCCATCGATACGGAAAAAATTTCACATATATATATATATATTCTGGATCAGAATCACATCCTGCGTTGATACAAGCATGTACGTCTGTCCGTCTGTCTGTTTCTACTCGAACTAGTCTCTCAGTTTTTGAGCTATCGTCTTCAAACTCTGCACACACTCTTCTTTCCTTTCAACGCAGTATATAAGTTGGAACTGTCGGGATCGGCCGACTATATCTTAAAGCTGCAATATAACTGATTGCTCGGAAATGCTATAGCTCCCATGTTATTGAAGATAGAATCTTGAAATTTGTGGGAATTTAAGCCGATTTGGAAAATTTCATACGGATCTGCCGACTATATCCTTTATCTGCCATATAACTGAACGATTGGAAATGCCACAACTTTCGTGTTTTCGGGTGTAGAAGCGTCGGACATCTTTTAAAATCCATTTTATGGATGCAAGGGGTATATAAGCTTCGGCTCCGTCCGAAGTTAGCTTCCCATTCTCGTTTTTGTATTGCTCTTATGGGAAATCTTCAATCGTATATGCACACGGGTCTTGGCCATGTTGCAAATAAATCAATTTAGTATTGTGCATATAAAAAATCAATATTTAATAGTCTAATGTTAATATAACTGTAAAGTTAACAGATTGAAACCCCAACCACGGTGAAACGGGTCAAGTAAAATGTGATATTTATAGTGAAATTAGGGAATCCAATTTCACCAAAAAAAAAATAAATCAATTACCTAAATTAAAGAATATTGTTTATTGAGGCTTTACCTAAGCAATCTTTGCACTATGTTGGCTTTTTTCATGGTGTTTTTTAAGTTTTTTTTGATAAATTTATCTAATGTGCATATAGCTAAAAAAGGGCTTACACGTGATCAAAATGATTTTAAGTATATTTTTTAGATAAATAAATTCCTAACTCTGGAATTCATATTTTAAGGAGACAACCTCGGAGTAATGGTATTTGTTAGCTGCGAAATGGTCATTCAAAAATTGTTTTTATTTTTTTGTTCATTAAGATTGAGGAAGTAGGGTTGTAATAAAAAACTGAACCTATTAATATGATAAAATGCGTATTTTTCTGTTAAAAAAATTTAAAAATGTTCAAAACGGCGCCCCAATAAGAGCATTTGGTAGTGCAAAATACATACTTTAATTTGCCACAGTTTCCCAGTCGGACCTTCGGCACTCGGGGTGAACTTGGCTGTCGCCGAAGACTTTTCAATATTGTAATTTCGTAAATCACCAATGTTTTTTCAATACGCAAATTATATTTTAGTTTGGGCTGCTGCCGCAAACGCCTTACAATATTAAAGTGCATCATGTAAATGTGTTAAATTAGCTTAATTCAAAACGGTCTCATTTACCTGTTAAAAGTGCAATAATCAACAAAAAATTATCATCAAACTAATTGCCATTTTAAAATCATTTGCAGTTTTTGGTACAGTTGGAGTTACTGCGTTTGTTTTGGAAATAAGCCTTGTTTGCAAGGGTTGTGGTCGGCCAGAGTGAGTTGGCGACAATCTCGTTTGCCTTTCAAAGCGAACGGACGTGTTTTTTTGTGCGCTCTCCGTTTATTTTATTATTTTGCCTACCTTGCGATCAAACTGGCGTTTGATTTAAATACATTTTAACTTTTTTTGAATTTAGAACACTTTAACGATTTTCGTCTCGATTACGCGTGTGCTGTGATATATTTGGTAGTAAATTTATATTTATAAATTTTAATCCAAGCATAGCTCTGCTTTGCTTTACTATTTGTTGTTTTCGCTATTCCCTTTTAAAGTTGCTTATCTCTATCTCTAAGCCTAACCTCTAACTCTTATAGTAACATACAAACTGTTATCTTGTTCTTATTTTTCATTTGGTACAGTGGTTCAAGGTATAAAAAAAAATTAAATAAAAAAAATAAATAATTAATATATAATTATCAAAATGGAATTGCAATAAGACCATAACTTCATCCCAGCCAAGCCCAACCCTGTTGGCTGTGTGACAATATGGTACATGCCAAATGTGCCGGTTTCACAGCCTCAGTGTCGGACGGAGTGTCCCGGAGCTCTGGCTTGCACTATTGTTGCAGTGACTGTAGTGCCGTGCAGAGCGAGATGAGAGCGTTCATGCGACACACAAGGAACGGATTTAATGAATTGAAAGCTGGTTTTTGTAAAATCTCAATTTAGTGACCTACAGCTACTAATTGAGTCTCTGAAAGGCAAAAAATCCACACTAGCGGAGCCGTGTGCGCCACGGCTTATATCAGCTTATATCAAAGCCAAAACAAAAGCCGAAATTAAGGTGGAGGACATTCAAGATATGTGTGCCTTTGTCGATGTTTGAGGCGGTGTGTTCGCCTGGCTTCTGGCCAGACTACATATTCGTTGAAGAACATCAGCCGAGAAACGTAAAAAAAAAAATACCAGGCCTGTGGGAGTCAAGCTCCCTAAAGCTACACCAACTGACCAGCCTACTTCTTTCTTAAAAAACTAACGAACTCCATTACTCTTACCTATCAGAAAACTAGGGGCCTTCGTAGTAAGCTCCCTTGACTATACTCTGATAGCTTTCCTTTGCATCTCAGGTTATTGTCTTTAGTGAAACCTGGTTAAAGCCGGCGATCTTTAGCTCCGAAGCTTTACCAGATAGATAAACCACTTAAAGACGCGACCGACCTCTCCAAAGAGGTGGAGGAGTGCTTATCTCAGTGGACTCCTCTTTTCATTCTGAAGAGGTCATGTTGCAAGAGTTTAGTAACTTAGAATTTCTTTGCGTTAAGGTCACTTTGTCCGATCAATCGCTGTTTATTAACTGTTCTTATATACCGCCTTCATCCATACCGCCTACTTACTGACATCATTTGTCTGTTATTCAGTCGGTTTTCAATCTTATGTCCGATAGCGACCAACTTACTTGGTCAAATATCGATAATGTCATAGCTTTATCATTTTCGTCACACCACGATTTACTGCGGGCATGTTTGACATGTCTTTAGGTCAAATTAACCATGTCAGAAATTCTTTAGGTCGGCTTCTAGACTTATGTTTTGTGTCTGATCCAGATGGAATCGCCCTTTCCAGAGCCCTGCCTTTGGTGACCCCAGAAGATCTATATCATCATACTCTTGAGGTTGCAATCGAAACCATTGCCTTAGTTAAACCTCATAGTGTAGGTCATAGAATTTGCTGCTTTAGTAAGGCTGACTTTAAAAAGCTCAATAACTTAATTCCTTTAATTCGTCTGGTCTTTTGGCATGCAATGATTTAAATATCGCCATAGAATATTTTTATAGGAGTTTGAATAGTTGTTTTGACTCTTGTGTGCCATGGAAGTATCCGTCCGGTAAAGACAAACCCCCTAGGTTTACAAGGCGCCTAATTAATCTTAAACATATTAAAAATAGACTTTGAAACGAATTTAAAAGAACCGGCTGCAATCTAACTTTTTCAAGGTACTTAGTAGCTCGGTCTAACTTCACCGTGCATATAACGCTGAATGTTATAGAAACTATATCCGCCGTTGTCGGGTTCAGTTCATTCAGGATCCGAAGCAGTTTTATAATATCGTAAACATAAAGCGGAAACATGTATCTTCTCCTTCCTTGCTCTCGTTTGAAAATTCTTTTGCTAATTTTTTTGGTCCATCTATCTCCGAGCGCAGTTTGTTATCGGATCTTTTAAAGGTTAAACCAGTACTTTCACCAGGTCGCGATGGAGTACCAGGCTGTGTGCTTAAGAATTGCGCCGAGTCATTGTGCAAACCTCTTTCAAAGGTTTTAACCTTATTTCTGGAACCGTCGATATTTCCCCATATGTGGAAGGAATCCTTTATAATTCATTTACATAAGAAAGAAAAAAAATCTGATGCTACCAATTATAGAGGCATCTCTAAATTGTCAGCAATTCCAAAGCTATTTTAAAAAATTATTACTCCTCATCTGCAACACCTCTGTAGCTCAATCATTTATCCATGCCAGCATGGTTTTATTAGGCGTCGCTCCACCACCACCAACTTGTTGCAGCTAACATCATTTTTGATTTTTTCTAACATCATCTACACTGACTTTAGTAAAGCATTTGACTCTGCAAACCACTCACTCCTTTTGAGAAAACTCGATCTTTTGGGATTTCTTGTTAACCTTCTTACATGGTTTTCCACCTATTTTTCTGGTAGAACCCAATGCGTCCTTTTTAATGATGAATTTTCCTGTCAGTCCGAGCGACATCTGGAGTCCCTCAATTAAGTCATCTCGGGCCTTTACTTTTTACCATTTTCATATATGATGTCCTATAAGGTGTCCTATAAGACTTCAAGCTTAAATTTACCGATCATATATCGGCAATGCTTAATATATCCAGGGTGTGCTTGGCTTCATTTAAAGATGGTTAAGATCTAGCTAGCAACTAAGGTCCGTGCAAGCCCTCAATAATTAAAAAATATATATATACATATGTAAGCAAACAAAACACAGCCAAGTCTGCATAGCGCAATGCGCTTATTGTGTGAACCAAAAGCTTTGGTAGCTTTGCTCTGGTGGAACGCATTATACTTCTATGCACATGCTTCTTGAGTTTGAGTTAGTATTTGGATTCAAGACACTGCGGTCGTGGACCTTTCGGCTCTTGGTTTTGCATATGAAAATTGTCAACGCGGTTAATATAAAATAAAATAATATCGAAAGTCTGAATTTTTCCCTGTTTTATTATCAAAACAAAGCCACCAAAAACGCTTGGCGGCAAACAAATAATTTATTTAATTCTCTTTTACAATAGAATAGCAATAGAATGAAACTTTGAAATCGGCCACAGTTGCTTTTCGGCCGGATGATGGGGGTTATTAGCTGATTAGTGAATTATAATAAAATGTTTAGATTGAATATTTATATTAGATAAATTATGGATGATATTATCGAAATTTGGTTTGATAAGTATGTTGAGACTTCTAGCTGCAGCTGACTTCCACCATTTTGTATATATTTTTATTTATTAATATTGTCTATGAATGAGTGGTGAATGTCAGAATTGTAAGAATTGCATTGCGCCGAGAAGACCGCCTACCCTCCGCTGCCCGAAATAAAATTGTGAATTGCAATTGACTGATTATTTCTTGGGACCTGGGCAATTGCCTAATGGCAAAACCCAGGTAGCTCAACAAAGTAGATCGGTAAGTTTTGCGCGTGGGTTGTTAATTTTATAAGAATGCAGTCATTCTGGATGTGCAGAGCAGAAGCGATATTGGTTGATTTGTGAATAAGAGAGTCTGTGTTAACAAAAATAAAACACACTTGGGCCTTGTTTGTATATATGGGCGTTTAGTAGGGCGTGATCGAATTCTTGCCATTCTTTTTAAGAGTGCAGTGCAGTGAAGTAAGAGTGCAGAGTGAAAAAATTATGCAGAGTTGCCAATGTTTGGAACTCAGCCATAGTTGTGTTTGTATATATGTACATGTAAAATGGATCTTAAGTCTAGGGTGTAAGGAAATTACATGAAAGACAAAAGCTAAAGCTGAAACACGGTTTCTGAACGGGGTAGTTCTGCCATTTTGGTGGCCGGGTCGATTCTCCAGATGCCATCCTGAGCCTGACATCACGAACCATATTGTCCCTTCGTGGGTAGGTGTCGATTTACCTTGCTAGGTGCCATGTTGCAGATGGTGTGTTCGACTCCTTGACGAGCACAAAGTTGCCGATGGAAGGGTTGGGTTTGGTTTCAGGAGCCAAACAATGTATATTGGATTTTGTATATTTTGTATATATTTTGTATATTGGATATTTGATTTTGCTTTGAGATGCTCCTTATTTTTCATCCAAGAAGGACCCTTCCACCACAACTGGAAGTCGATGAGTTCGGATACTTACATGCTCCTACATGCCTCCAAACATGCCTTGGTACTATGTCGAGTATTTGCAAAGTGCGGTTGCCAAAAAAAGACTTAAGTTGGGTTGGTGAATAGGATAGCCATGACAGGACTACCCTGAAGTCGCTCCATGCGTAAATTGTGATGTGTTTGTGTCTTCACCCAGCCTCGATGCGTTGAATAAGCTTACTTAAAAGAAGTACACCAAATGGCTTGGCTTGACAAAGATTGTTGCTTTAAAGGCGCCACCCTTGTCTTTGCTGCAAGTATTTCTACCGAAATTATTTCATCGATGTTTACTCGGCTAAACACCACAGTCGCGTAGGCTTTGGTAGATGCATCCAAAAAGCCGTGAAGTTCCATGTTTCCCATGTTACTTTCAACCAAGAGTAGTATTTGAAGCTGTTGCAGCTTGTCGAGATCAGCTCGCCATTTGAGCCAGGTATCCGCTAGCATTGTCGGTAGTTTGTCGTACCAATTCAAGTTTTATACACAGAGATTTTGGAATAGGACATCAAGATTTCACATCAAGATTTCTAATGAGATTTTTGAGGCATTTGGGAACTCCTGTTGGTGATCAGCAGGCAGTTGCTTCAGTACGCGAACCGCTAGAACCGGTAGCGGTTCACATATTCCCTATGTGACCGTGAAAAGTTGGAAACGCTTGACAGGATCTATGGGATCCTCTCGCCACACGATGCTCTGAAAGTCTCTGTGTTTTAACCAATATGCATGATGGTGAACGAGCCAATTCAAGAACGTGAATACAGCGTTCAGATACGTACGACAGTTCTGAACCGGTGTCCAATAGGAGTCTGCATGCTACCAAATCCCCGTTTGCGTTTTTTATGTTGACCTGTTTCCTCGATCGTTTGCGCCTTCTGATACCCATCCGTCTTTGTTGTTATTATCAGCTTTATAAACTTCTCCAAGAATGTGTTTACGATGTGCCGTGGACGATTATACTTTTCGTTTAATTGCTCCCATGCCATGTTATAAACTTTATCCGTAATCGCTAGGTGTCTTACCAAATTATCAGCTTCGTCGATTAGAATTAATTTAAGATGATGAAATTTTTGCGTAAATGACAAATTCATCTTGTTGTGATTTGTGCTCTCGTATATGTCTTTGAAAGCTGTCCACTCTGAGTAGTTTCCAGCGAAATGTTTGATTTGAATTTTAGACAATTCGCTATTACCCCTCCCGTGGGTGCAGCGACCGATTTAGCCGGGTTGATTTCACCAGATTTTTGCCTAGACAAATTTACCGTTGCTTGGTTGTTGTTGTTGTAGCTTATTAATAATTGGTTCGTTGTTCATCTGTTTTTCAATTACAGGAAAAGGACAAAGCAATGATTCTGATGCGGAGTGAATTTTAGTGGACTGTAGTTTTTATTGAACTTGATGCTTTCGCTGCCCTTTTGGGACTGATGAAATTATGCAGAGTGGCCAATGTTTTGAACTCAGCCATAGTTGTGTGTGTATATACATGTGAAATGGATCTTAAGTCTAGAGTGTAAAGATGACATAAAAATAAATAAGACATAAAACTAGTGAAACTTCCTGAATAACGATATTTGAACTTAAAGTCTTCTTTGGTTCAGACATATAGAAAACGTTCGAGAGCTGCGAGATTATCAAACACAGCTCCAAAAATGACAACAAATGTTTCTTCCTATATAACTATCCTTAGTACTACATAACTTTAAAAAACATTAAATATAGTGTGTGTCGCGATCAAGCGAGAATTAAGATCAAATTTTTAATTTCTGGGTTTTTATTTCTTTTTATACAGTTCACAAGTTACGCAAAAGCAATCCAAACTTAAAGGGTCCACGACCGCAGCGACTCTCGCACCAAAATCAACAGTCCGAAAGTGCATAGAAGAACAATACGTTCCACCAGTGCTAACGGCTCACATCACAAACGCATTGCGCTATGCAGACTCGGCTGTGCTTAGGTGATAAGCATGGTTTGTTTACATTTTCTTATCTTGATTATTGTAGGGCTCTCACGGAGCCTAGCTGCTGATCCCAACATTCTCCCCCAAGTGGAAGCTTGCTACCAATATCGTCCCTTAGGGGCACCAGACACAATTTAGCCACCGCACGTTTGGTAATCCCAGTGGCGGTTTTTAACGCAGCAACTCGATGAACTCCAACGCTGCCACGCATCAAGGCGGCTTACATTGAGAGCCTTTAGGTCTGGCTCCACTGATGCCAACGCAGGACCACCAAGCAAAAAATGGGCAGGAGTTAGTACGTCTAGGTCAGCGGGGTTCTCTGAAAGGGAGACAAGAGGCCTTGAATTAATTATCGAGCCGATTTGGCACACCAATGTCCTTAGCTCATCGAAACCAAGAATTATGGGCCCAACCGCTCGATATAAGTGGTACTTCGCTGTTTTCACGGCTGCTTCTCAAAGTTCACCAAAGTGCGGAGAGTGAGGAGGGATAAATCGCCAATCAATCATCTCAGTTAGACAAAACTCCTGAATGGATGATCTATGCTCAGAACTTAGGAACAACCGCCTTAGCTCGAGTAATTCGTTTTTGGCTCCCACGAAGTTTGTTGCGTTGTCCGACCAAATTAGCTTGGGACTCCTTCTGGTGCAAACAAATCTTTTCAGTGCGCCCAAAAAGGAAGGGGTGGATAAATCCTTCAGCAACTCCAAATTCACCGCTTTAGTGGCAAAACATATGAACACGCTGACGTAGCATTTTATGGGCGCCTTATTCCGATTCTCAGCCTTGTGATAAAATGGCCACAAAAGTCTATGCCAGTCACGTCGAAAACGTTGAAACCTTCAACACGCTCCTTTGGCAAATCAGCCATGATGTGCTCCAATAGCCGGGGTTTGGTGCGAAAGCACCTGATGCACTTGCTGACCACCTTAGAGACAGTTTTTCTCCCCCCGATTGGCCAGTACCGAGATCTGATTTTTGCCAACAGCGCCAGGGGGCCAGAATGCAGATTTCTTTCGTGAAAGTGCCTTATGATGCTCGCCGTCAGTGGATGCCCTCTCGGCAAGATTATGGGATGGCGCCCGTCAAAGTCCAACGAGGAATTCCGCAGGCGACCACCGACGCGAAGTAGATCCTCTTCGTCGATGAACGGGGAGAGTGATGCAAGCGAACTCGAGGGTGGCAGCAATTTTTGTTCCTTAACCAACTTCAAATCGCTCAACAAATGCGACCGTTGAACAAGTCTCAATAAGATATGCGTCCCTCCTTGAAGCTCCTTGACGTTAATTCCCTAATGGCGCAGGCGACGGCAAAACTTATACACGTATGCGAAGACTCTTTGCAGCGATGAAAATGAATTAGCAAACTTCGAAGCAGCAACGATGTCATGGTGCGGTGACGTGGTCAGCAAAACTCTTGCTCGGAGTTCCAGCGTCGGCTTCTCGGTTTGCAATGACAAGAGGCCAGGAAGCCTTAGACAAGGAGATAAAGGGGGGACCGCGAGCCCACAAGGCCGATTCGGACAGCTCAGTCGGTAGAACCCCTCGAGACAAAATATCTGCAGGATTAGACGCGGTGGGAACGTATCTCCACTCCATAGACTTGGTAAGCTCCTGAATGGTGGCAACGCGGTTGGCAACAAAAATGTTAAAACGAGCTGGCTCCTCTCGAATCCAAGTCAATGCGACGGAAGAGTCGCACCAGCAAAAATATGCTACATTGTAAACTTTTAAAGCAGCAACCTCGGCCATCAGCCTGGATAGCAGTTCTGCACCCGATAGCTCCAGCTTCGGCACGGTGAGACACTTTATTGGGGCGACGCGAGACTTGGAGCACAACAGCCGGTTCTCCAACATCGAAACAACGTACACACAAGCTCTGTACGCATCGATGCTGGCATTACAAAATCCATGAACTTCGACACTTCCTGGAATGCAAATGGGCAAACGCGGAAACCTCATTGAACGGATTTGAGAGAAACTGCTGCAGAATTTCAACCAGTCATGGAGGAGAGCTTGAGGTAGGTTTTCGTCCCAGGATAAATTTTCTCTGCACAACCTCTGCAGGAGTATGTTAGCTCTAGTCACAACAGGGCCCACTAATCCCATTGGATCATAAAAGCGAGCTATTGAGGATAAGATTGAGCGCCTGGTTGGGCTTGTGGTAGGCTGAAGAGACTCAAACGAAAACAGCAACTGATCACTAGTTGGCTCCCAAGCGAGCCCCAGCGTCTTGGCAAAAGGGGTGCCGTCATTAAACTCCAGGTAGGACTCCTTGTCCTCATCAGGAATGCCTTCCAGAACAGCGGGAACATTTGAGCACCATTTTCTTAGCCGAAAGCTGCCCTTGCTTAGAAGGCATGACGTCTGATTCCTTATTTCAACAGCTTCTTCCACCGAACCGCCACCAGATATGAGGTCGTCCACATAAAAATCCCGTCGCAACACCTGAGCCCCTACCAGAAAAGGGGCTCCATCATCCTTAGCTTTGTGCCGTATGTGACGGTGTCCAACTTAAAAACAGACAGCTTATCCTTGATAGAATCCCTACACAGGATGCACTGCAAGAAACTGTCTTCGTATGACACTCTTACACAGCGGTACATCTTGGAGATATCACCAGTTACTGCAACCAGGTGCGACCGGAAGCGAAGAAGCAGGCTGAACAGCTTGGGCTGGATGACGGAAGTTACAGCTGAACCGTCGAACACAACCCTAAGTTTTGTGGTGGAGCTATCTTCCTTTAGGACGCAATGATGGCAGAAAGTATTTGCAACGTCTCCTTTGTTCATCCGGAACCAAGAACATGTGGCCCAAGTCCACATATTCCTTCATAAACGCTGCATACTGGACCTTTAAGCCGGGACGACGGTCCAACTTTCCTTCAAGGGACCGAAATCTACGAACTGCCTGAGCATATGATTCTCCCAAGAGCTTTAGGTTGTGCTTGGTTGGAAGTTGAACGGCATACGCTCCAGAGTCGAGTCGCACATGTTGGCTGGAAAAGTGGGCCTCACAGTCAAGCTCCTCCTTAGTCGCCTTCACCACCGGATTAGAACAAGCTTCAACTTCCCAAAATCGACGCAGGAGATCATCCAGACGCTCCTCCAGCGCACCCTTGGCATCAAGTGACGGCAGGTGGTATATTGTGGCTGTGATGGCCCCTCGGGCTGAGACCAGAGCGGCCACGCACTAAAATGTTAGCGGTAGGCAACAACCCAATTTCCGAATTGAGTGAATTTGCAGGGGGTGCATGCCTGGCTGAGTCAACGACCTGGTTATGAGAAGAAACACCAGGTCCAGATGAGGCAGAGGCTATGTGGCCAGGCGGAGATTCCCGTAAATGCAAGGAGGCATGATGCCTGCGATGACAAATCCGACAATGCGAAGAGTTGCATCCACGTGCAAAGTGACTTGGATTCAGGCACAGAAAGCACAGAGCTAATCTTGTGGCCTCACGCCACCGTTCCTCAACAGATAAGGCGTTGAGCCTCGGGCAGGCGGGCAAAGAGTGCGTTGAGGCGCCACACAGGGAGGACGCATCGACGGGGGCGTTGGCTAGCATGCAGGATCGATTGTTGGCGGGTCTCCGTCGGGCCCCATGGCCAGACGCATGAGCCAACATATGAATCTGAATCAGAACCTGAAAGTAAGGGAGATGTTACGCTACCAAGCGTTTTTGGTAGCGGGAATCAAAAGTCAAGTTAATCAATATTATTCCAATGTTCTTTCGTAATCAAAAAGTCAATCACAGTAGCGGCGGCTCGCGCATCAGCTTGGAAGAACGGACGGTCCAAAACAACGTCACTGCGGGACTATGCGAAGAGATAACAACAAGTAGAGTTCCACCTAAGCAATGCCCAAACCCGGTAAGGCCCGATGCATTAGAGCGCATCGGAGAACTACAAGGCGGGGATCGCACACCAATGCACTGCCCTGTGGACAAGCATAGGCAAAATTAGGAGCTGGGAGATGCAGAAATGACCGCTGATGACCGTTGGCGGCTGATCAACTACACTTAGAGAACCGATTTATTAAGCTGGCACAAGTCCCAACAGGAGATTTTCGATTGTTCGGCAAACCACAGCGCATAATTTCTAACAGAGGTGTTTCGTTTACATCCAAAGAATTCGATAACTTCATGAAAGATTTAGGAATCCAACATATCAAGCTAGTAAAAGTCTACGCAGCGCTAAGGAAAATGCAAAGAAACTTTTCCAGATGCTAAGCAGCAATGAATACTAACGTCAACTCCACGATCAAGTTTCAGCCAAACGATCTCGGGTTAAATTTGAATTTAGGAGATTTTCAAAAAATCACCTTATCCAAGCCCTAACCGGCGAAGTTCATCATTCAGTTTCCCAAAGACGAATTCGGAATTAGAAAGTAAAGTTCTCAGATTATATTTATCAAAAATTTATACATACATACTTTTAGAGTTGGAGAAGTAACGACTGCAAGATAATAAAAATCGCGAAGCTGGTACTTATATTTTAGAAAATTTTAAGATTTTATCTGCAAAAAACATGAAAGTTATGGCATTATATTCTAAGCGTAAAGGAAATAAGGGTGTGTCAAAATGAGAGATACAACACACTTCAGTCCATAATTATAATACTCTCTGCAAGGGCATACAAAGGTAAGTAGATGATGAGATTGGTAATTACACAATTTGTTTAGGTTCTTGGAAAAATAAAAAACTCCTAACCAAATTTTTGTCGTTTTTGTAAACGATAAATTTTTGCTTCGTTTTGAAGAGTAAATTACTTTTTATAATAATAATATCTCATTTATAAATTATCTTTTATTTGCCACATTCACAAGACCAATGATATGCATAAATTATTTATAATTACATATTTTTCCGATTATAAAACGATAACTGAAAGTCTATGTAAACCAGCCCGTAAAAAAGAATTCACAAAATGTTTCTGAAAACTCAAAACGCAAGAGTAAAGTGAAAAGAAGGTGATCATGCCTGCTTCTTCAGGAAATTGTCACTACCATCCTTTGTGTATCAGCCGAATCTACGAAACTAGCCACATGAAAAATTATAAAATAAGTATATATTAATATATTAGCAGAGTATTGTTTTGTATTGTATTGTTTTTTTTTTTGCCTTGGTTTTTATTATTTCTCAATAAACCTGAAAAGAAAGTGACGTGAAGAGAAAGTCTGAAACCTACAGGGTGACTCAAATACCCATAACATTATTTTTTACTCATTATATTATTTTATTTTTTTCTATATTTGCCACAAGTTTTGTTTTTTAAATATAGGATAAAATCCTAAGTAAATCCTAGTAATTTATAAATAAGAAATTCAGTCTGTAACAGATGGGCCTGGTCACACCAACCAAAAAATTGTGCACAAATCAGTTTTGTATAATTTTTATTTGGAATAATTACCTTAAGTAATCCAGCTTACGCCTTGCTAACGCTCGTGTGCACATCTTGCACACAAAGTCTATCTTTTGGTCACTGCTCAGCGGTGGCTACTATTGTTGAGTAACCCAACAGCGACAAGTGAGACTTAAAGCGTATTGTTTATACCCCTCGCTCTGCGCATTGCGTAAGCGAGAGGTCGTTATGGATAACATCACACCTTCTTACTCGATGCTCTCGAAAGAGCTGTCCGGATATGAGAAGATGAAAGAAATCGCTGGCCAATCTCCAGCGGAACTACGAGCCAAGATTACAAGAGATTTGGCTAGACGGCATGTAGACACCCTACGGTAACAAAACTCAGATGCTGTTAAAACTAGCAAAAAAAGCAAAACTGCCACACCAGGTACTAACACCATTACAGCTACAAGATACACAATTCTGGCACCACCACGTACACCGTTGCAGCTTCTTCTTGTATTTATTTATTTATTTTTTTTTTTTTTGCGGCTCCCACTGCATACGTACAGCCCACCTCCCGCCCAACTGACCGAGGGGCGCTGCCGTTTATCGTACGGTTCGAATCGCGGGGGTAGATCCGAGACGAGGAATAAGTATTTTAAAAAGGTTACGAGGAAGAGTTATATTGTTTCTCTCTTAAGTAGGAAAGAATAGAGGATTTCATGCAAGAGTTCTGTGAAATGATTTGATAGAGGTTATTGTAGTAAGAACATAGTACCAGTACCCTGAAAGGGTCATGCTGGGCATATGTTGACCTACAAAAGTTAAGAAATAAGGGGAGGAAAGTTCGAGAGGCCCTAAAAGGAACGTTAAATTTTAACAGACTTAGAAGGTTCTGGCTATCAATTTCACCATTAATAAGGTTTTTGATGAAAACTACACCCAGCATAGTCCTACGGTTTAGTAGGGATGGTAAGTTTATTAAAAGTAGTCTGCTATGATAAGACGGGAGTTGAATACTTGCATCCAGTTTAGACCCCTAAGAGCAAAAAGGAGAAATTCCTTTGGACTGATTCAATACGTCTTGATGAACCTCATATTGGGGACTCCAGACACATGAACCGTATTCAAGAATCTGACGAACTGAAGATATGTAAGGAGTTTTAGTTATATTCCTTTGACCATCTTTTAATGAAACCAAGCACACCCTTGGCTTTATTAACCATTGCCGATATATGGTCGGTAAATTTAAGCTAGAAGTCTAATAGGACACCTAGGTCGTTAATCTTTCTAGGGCGGTCCCATAGAGTTGCCTGAATGGGGCTTAAGCGATAGAATGACATAAGTTTGCATTTTTACCCATTAAGTTTTAAGTCATTAGCAGAACACCAATTTTGGAACTTGTCCAGATCGGACTGAAGTTTCTATTGGGCAGAGGAAGATTTATACTGAAGACACAGCTTAACGTAATCTGCGTACATAAGTACACGAGAGTTCGGTAAAGCAAAAGGCAAGTCATTTATAAAAATGGTAAAAAGTAAAGGCCCGAGATGACTTCCTTGAGGGACTCCGGATGTAGCTCGTACTAGGCAGGAGAATACTTCATTAAAAAGGACGCGTTGGCCTCTTCCATAAAGATAACTGGAAATCCACGAAAAAAGGTTAGTAGGAAATCCCAAAAGATCGAGTTTTCTCTAAAGGAGTAAGTGGTTTAAAGAGTCAAATGCTTCACTAAAGTCAGTGTAGGTGACATATGTCTGAAGGCCATTTTGGAAGCCATCAATCACAAATGATGTCATCTGCAACAAGTTGGTGGTGGTGGAGCGACGCCTATTAAAACCATGCTGGAATGGAGAAATGATTGAGCTACAGAGGTGTTGCAGATGAGGAGTAATAATTTTTTAAATAGCTTTGGAATTGCTGACAATTTAGAGATGCCTCTATAATTGGTAGCATCAGATTTTTCCCATTTTTATGCAGGGGAATTATAAATGATTCCTTCCACATAAGGGGAAATATCGACGTTTTCAGAGATAAGGTGAAAAGCTTTGAAAGAGGTTTGCACAATGACTCGGCGCAATTCTTAAGCACACAGCCATCGGGACCTGGTGAAAGTACTGGTTTAACCTTTAAAAGATCCGATAACAAACTGCGCTCCGAGATAGATCGATCAAAAATAAGATTGGCTTGATTGGAATGAATTTCATGTGTGTAAGGCTGATCGGAAGTAGTACAAGGTGAATACGTTGTTTGAAAAAATTTTGCGAATAGATCTGCAATACCCTGATCTGTATTCGCAAAAGAATTTTCAAACAAGAGCAAGGAAGGAGAAGATACATGTTTCCGCTTTGTGGTTACGAAATTATAAAACTGCTGAACTGAACCCGACAACGGCGAATATAATATCTATAACATTCAGCGTTATGCACGGTGAAGTTCGACCGAGCTACTAAGTACCTTGAAAAAGTTAGATTGCAGCCGGTTCTTTTATATTTGATTAAAAGTCTATTTTTGATATGTTTAAGATTATTTAGGTTCCTTGTAAACCAAGGGGGGTTGTCTATAACGGACGGATACTTCCATGGCACACAAGAGTCAAAACAACTATTTAAACTCCTATAAAAATATTCTAAGGCGATATTTATATCATTGCATGCCAAAAAATCGGACCAATCAAAGGAAAGAATTAAGTTATTGAGCTTTTTAAAGTCAGCCTTACTAAAGCAGCGAATTCTATTACCTACGCTATGAGATTTAACTAAAGCAATGGTTTCGATTGAAACCTCAAGTGTAGGATGATATGGGTCTTCAGGGGTCACCAAAGGCAGGGCTCTGGAAAGTGTGATTCCATCTGGATCAGACACAAAACATAAGTCTAGAAGCCGACCTAAAGAATTTCTGACATGGTTAATTTGACCTAAAGACATGTCAAACATGCCCGCAGTAAAATTATGGTGTGAAGAAAGTGATAAAGCTGTAACGTTATCGATATTTGACCAAGTTAGTTCTGGTACATTAAAGTCACCCAGAACCACCAGCTGGTCGCTATCGGACATAAGATTGAAAACCGACTGGATAGCAGACAAATGATGCCAGTAAGTAGGCGGTTCGGATGAAGGCAGTATATATGAACAGGTAATAAATAGCGATTGATCGGACAAAGTGATCTTAACGCAAAGAAATTCTAAATTACCTATCTCTTGCAACTTGACCTCTTCAGAATGGAAAGAGAAGTCTACTGAGATTAGTACTCCTCCGCCTCTTTGGAGAGGTCGGTCGCGTCTGAAAGTGGTGTACCTGTCTGGGAAACCTTCGGAGCTAAGGATCTCCGGCTTTAACCAGGTTTCACTAAAGACAATAACCTGAGATGGAAAGGAAAAGCTATCAGAGTAAAGCCTAGGGAACTTACTACGAAGGTCCCTAGTATTCTGATAGGTAAGAGTAATGGAGTTTGTTAGTGTTAAGCATATGACAAGTAACATACTGTTTTCGGGTTTTTATATACTTGCACAAGCCACTACGGTATAAGATAAATGTGTGCAACGCAGTGAAAGAGATATCTGCGACACTATTTTTATTTATTTTTTTTTCCGTATAGCCAACAATGGCAGAAAGATATTTTTCTTGGCATTAATTCTAAACATAAAGATACATCTCTAACAATTTGCACAATGCTTTTTTAGATTATTACAGAAGCTTATTATATTACACTAGGTTAAATAGAAACAGATTTTTATTATAAAGAAGCACTGCAGATAAAGCCTCAAACACACCTGAAACAAACAGCAATAATATATAAGTATTTATACTTTTGGTAATAAGATTCAACCTTAGCCTTGGTAATTCTTTGTGCTATGTAAAAGTAATTATCCATAGAACTTAACAATTGTTTAAGCGTAAAATTGGACAGAAACAAAATATTTAACACATTCAAAACCTCTCATATTTGCTAAAAATCATGTATTAATATTTAATCTACATACCCTTGCTTACTATTTGCATTTTTGTCTTTTTTAAAGTTCAATAATGTTTCGCGTCTTTTCAAATCAAAGCTATCAGGTCCCGATAGCGTACCAGGTTGTGTGCTGAAAAATTGTCGAGTCGTCTTTTAAAACTTTTTATTCTATTTCTGGAGGTATTTACCCATATGTGGAAGGAATCTTTCATAATTTGTTTACATAAAAAATGACAAAAATGCGATGCTGCTTATTACAAGATCGTCTTTAATATCATAATATAATATTTTAAATTGTATGCAATTCTAAAACTATTTGAAAAAGGTTAAAGCATCTGCATGGTTTCATTGGGCGTCTGACTTAAATTAACTGGGTCAATAGTTCTCCATTTAAGAAAACTTTACCATTTGGGATTTCCCGTTGACCATGTTACGTTAATTTCCAGCTAACTACCTAAAAGAACTCAACTCAGTCACCTCAGGAATTTACTTTTATTCGCTTAGATTAATGACTTGCCCCCTGTCTTAGCAAAGGCAAATTTTCTTGTGCCAAATAGAAACTTCCGACTTGGACATGCAACAAAGCTTGTATTTTGCAAATGACTAAAAATCAAATGCCAGCTAAAGTAATTTTACTGCTCAAGCACTATTTCGATTTTTATGGATTGCCCTAGAAGTATGAACTTTGGTAAACGATATATATAGGTACCTTACAAGACCTAAGGCTTACATTTGCCTACAACACATCGATTGTCCGACCCCAGCTCTGCGACTCGCATCAGTGGAATGCTGTTCTCACAAGACCAGACAAAATCATTTACCCTTTTTCACTTAGCAGAACATAAATCTAACTCTTCCTCATATAGATCTTACCTATTTACCACCAACAGGAGTTCCCAAATGCCTCAAAAATCTCATTGGAAATCTTGATGTGGATAACGTCCGGACTGGATGAAAGAGTGAAGACGAACTGCTGCACAACAGGAGGGAACTCGTTCAACTAATGTCCTGTGCTAACTAACGTCCTGTGCTAACCTGGTGCTCGGGAAAGGGATATCGAATACCACACGCACCGAATCGGAGGATAACAAGGTTACCTTGAACACACCCGTCAAGGTTTTAGGGCTTCATCGGCACCCCGCAAAGGATACATTGTCGCACAGTGTAAATCTATTTGGGAGTCCTAACTCTCGGTCTTTTGGCAACAATCGTAGTCCTTTTCCAAAATCTCTGTGTGTAAAACTTGAATTGGTACGACAAACTACCGACAATGCTAGCGGATACCTGGCTCAAATGGCGAGCTGATCTCGACAAGCTCCAACAGCTTCAAATACTACTCTTGGATGAAAGTAACATGGGGAACATGGAACTTCACGGCTTTTTGGATGCATCTACCAAAGCCTACGCGACTGTGGTGTTTAGCCGAGTAAACATCGATGAAATAATTTCGGTAGAAATACTTACAGCAAATACAAGGGTGGTGCCTTTAAAGCAACAATCTTTGTCAAGCCAAGCCATTTGGTGTACTTTTTAAGTAAGCTTATTCAACCCATCGAGGCTGGGTGAAGACACAAACACATCACAATTTACGCATGGAGCGACTCCAGGGTAGTCCTGTCATGGCTATCGTATTCACCAACCCAACTTAAGTCTTTTTTTGGCAACCGCACTTTGCAAATACTCGACATAGTACCAAGGCATGTTTGGAGGCATGTAGGAGCATGTAAGTATCCGAACTCATCGACTTCCAGTTGTGGTGGAAGGGTCCTTCTTGTATGAAGAATAAGGAGCAACTCAAAGCAAAATCAAACAAAATCCAATATACATTGTTTGGCTCCTGAAAACAAACCCAACCCTTCCATCGGCAGCTTTGTGCTCGTCAAGGAGTCGAACACACCATCTGCAACATGGCACCTAGCAAGGTAAATCGACACCTACCCACAAAGGGACAACATGGTTCGTGATGTCAGGCTCAGGATGGCATCTGGAGAATTGACCCGGCCACCAAAATGGCAGAACTACCCCGTTCAGAAACCGTGTTTCAGCTTTAGCTTTTGTCTTTCATGTAATTTCCTTACACCCTAGACTTAAGATCCATTTTACATGTACATATATACAAACACAACTATGGCTAAGTTCCAAACATTGGCAACTCTGCATAATTTTTTCACTCTGCACTCTTACTTCACTGCACTGCACTCTTAAAAAGAATGGCAAGAATTCGATCACGCCCTACTAAACGCCCATATATACAAACAAGGCCCAAGTGTGTTTTATTTTTGTTAACACAGACTCTCTTAATCACAAATCAACCAATATCGCTTCTGCTCTGCACATCCAGAATGACTGCATTCTTATAAAATTAACAACCCACGCGCAAAACTTACCGATCTACTTTGTTGAGCTACCTGGGTTTTGCCATTAGGCAATTGCCCAGGTCCCAAGAAATAATCAGTCAATTGCAATTCACAATTTTATTTCGGGCAGCGGAGGGCAGGCGGTCTTCTCGGCGCAATGCAATTCTTACAATTTTGACATTCACCACTCATTCATAGACAAATTAATAAATAAAAATATATACAAAATGATGGAAGTCATCTGCAGCTAGAAGTCTCAACATACTTATCAAACCAAATTTCGATAATATCATCCATAATTTATCTAATATAAATATTCAATCTAAACATTTTATCATAATTCACTAATCAGCTAATAACCCCCATCATCCGGCCGAAAAGCAACTGTGGCCGATATTAAAGTTTCATTCTATTGCTTTTGTTTGTAAAAGAGAATTAAATAAATTATTTGTTTGCCGCCAAGCGTTTTTGGTGGCTTTGTTTTGATAATAAAACAGGGAAAAATTCAGACTTTCGATATTATTTTATTTTAGATTAACCGCGTTGACAATTTTCATATGCAAAACCAAGAGCCGAAAGGTCCACGACCGCAGTGTCTTGAATCCAAATACTAACTCAAACTCAAGAAGCATGTGCATAGAAGTATAATGCGTTCCACCAGAGCAAAGCTACCAAAGCTTTCGGTTCACACAATAAGCGCATTGCGCTATGCAGACTTGGCTGTGTTTTGTTTGCTTACATATGTATATATATATTTTTTAATTATTGGGGGCTTGCACGGAGCTTAGTTGCTAGCTAGATCCCAACTTCAGATTCTCCCCCATTGAAAGCTTGTTTTCAATATCATCATTTGAGAGGCAGCAGACATAATTTAGGCCTGATATGCTCCAATAGTCGGGGCTTGGTGCAAAAGCATCTGACGCACTTGCTGATAACATTGGAGATAGTCTTTCTCCCACCCTGATTGGCCAGCACTGAGACCTGAGACTTATTGCCAACAGCGCCAGGAAGCCGGAATTCAGATTCTTTTCATGAAAATGCGTTATGATGCTTGCCGGCACTGGATGCCCTCTCGGCAGGATTATGAAATGGTGACTGTCAAAATCCAACGAGGAGTACCGAAGGCGACAACCGCCGCAAAGCAGATTCGCTTCGTCGATGAACGGGGAGCAACAGCAATTTTTATGCCTTGACCAACTTTACATCAATCCACAAATGCGAACGCTGAACAAATTTTATTAAGATATTATATCCTCCTTAAAGCTCCTTGATGTCAATTCCATTATGGAGCGACGGCAGAACTTATACATGTATGCGAAGACTCTTTGCAGCGATGAACATGAATTAACATACTTCGAAGAAACCACGGTGTTCTTGGTGCGGCGAAGGGCCAACAGGACTCTTGCTTGGAGTTCCAACGTCGGCTTCTCGCTTGGCATGACAAGAGGCCAGGCACCTTAGCCAAGAAAAATCCAAGCCAATGCGACGGAAGATTCGCACCAACAATAATATGCTCGATCGTAAACGTAACGCAGCGATCTCGGCCAGCAGCCTGGCTAGCAGTTCTGCACCCGACAGCTCCAGTTTCGGCACGGTGAGCGACTTTATTAAGCCGACGCGAGACTTGGAAACTTCGAAACGACAGTTGAACGGTCGACAACCCTGAGTTTCGTTGTGGAGCTCTCTTCCTTCAGGACGCAATGATGAGGCAGAAAGTATTTACGACGGCTCATCAGCTCCGCCGGGACCATGGACATGTGGCTTAAGTCCAGATATTTCTTTATAAACGCTGCATACTGGACCTTTAAGCCGAGACGACGGTACTTTCCATCATGAGACTGGAATTTACGAACGGCCTGTCCATAGGATTTTCCCGAGAGCATTATGCTGTGCTTGATTGGAAGTCGAATGGAATACGCACTGGAGTCCAGTCGCACCTGATGGCTGGAAAGTGGGCCTCAAGCTCCTCCTTAGTCGTCATCACCACAGGATCAAAACAAGCTTCAACTTCCCAAAATCGACGCAGGAGTTCATCCAGTCGCTCCTTCAGAGCGCCCTTGGCCTTAAATGAAGATAGGTGGTATGAGGCTGTTGTGATGGCCCCTCGGGCTCGGCTACCGCCACCCGAGATAAAGTGGATGCTGGGATCGGTGAGCACCAAATTTCCAGGAATTTCCTAGTGATGTAAATTGCCAACTGAGTTGTTATCCATTGAGAACTTGGTATCTCCAAATCCTGTTATGATCCCACAGCATCTCGAAAGACAAAGCTGAAGCTGGCTTGCCAAGCGCGACGTAATAAGGTACACATGTGAGCCAGAGTCCAACAGCGCCCGACAAGGAATCAGGGCACCGAAGCGGCCACGCACTAAAATGCTAGCGGTAGGCAGCAACGCAATTTCCGAATGGCGATCGTATACAATAAGTGAAATTGCAGGGTGTGCATGCTTGGTTGAGTCAACGACCTGGTCAGGAGAAGAAACACCAGGACCGGAAGAGTATGAGTATGCCACGCTGCTACGTAGAGATTCCCGGAAATGCAAGAAGGCATGATGCCTGCGATGGCAAATCCGACAAACAAAGCAAATGGCCAACCTTGTGGCCTCATGCCTCGTTTATCAATAGATAAGGCGTTGAACCTCGGGCAGGCGAGCACATATCGACGGGGGCGCTGGCTAGCATGAAGGATCAATTGGTAATTGTCTCCTTCGCGCCCCATGGCCTATAGCATGAGCAGACATAGCTATATCCACCGCTTTTAGCGTCCTGCATCGTTGTTCCAAAAACCTGGCCATGGCCATGGATTCCCTTGCAACTATTCCCACTTGGCCTGCGTGGACGGATTCAGCTTCTGGAACAAGGTTTGCACAAGCAGGCACCCTGGTATTTTCTTAGACGATCCAGAATTCATCAGCGCTCGCATGTGCCCATTGAATTTGTCGGACAACTCCCAACGTGTTGCCAGGGCTTGACTGCTCGAAGGTGAAGGATCTCATTTATATGGGCAGTCACCTTGGGTTCACCCAGCGGCTGGGTGCATATGTATTTATATATTAGAAACGATTTTTTGGTGGAGCTTCGCTTGTGTTTTTTTTGATTTTGTTGAGAAACGGATATCACTTCCTAGCGACATAGCAATTGTTCATATTGCTGAAAACTTGGCAACTTTGCTAAAGTCAAATGGACTCCAAAGCTGTAATAAAAAAATATACATATGTAAGTTAACAACCAGCTTCCAGCATAAGCTACGCAGGGCAATTTTATATTTTATTATTCACTTTTTTATATATTAAATATTTTATTATTTCACTTTGTATCTTTATATTTATATATTACCCTATTTTATATTCTGTTATTCCATATTTTATATATTACACATTTCCACGTATGACCACCCTAATGTTGTACCACCCTATGGTGCCTGGGAGCTGAGCCGGCCACCATTATGGGCCGTGCCATTGGTGGCCGGCAATCGTATGACTTTGAGTGATTTTGTGCATGGTCACCGAAGATGCCATGAGCATAGGGCCATACGTTTTAATTTTTGTCAACTTAGGTTAGTTCACTTTAAGTTCCCAATGAATAAACAGCAGAAGCTTGAAAAATGTAACTACCGAAACAGCCCAGTCTGAGGCTACAGACTAGCGCGAAATAGAGGGCTGTTACCCTCTCAACCTAATAAACGCATTTCTACAAGTTGAAGCCACGGCCACCTTTTGATATCCACTGCGGATAGGGCCATTAGCTGCAACTACCCTGCAAAGAACCCCCGCACGGACACACAACCAGCCGGCTCCACCCCGCCACGGAAGTACAGTTAGCCGGCTTTCCAATTACATAAGTGGCGCCCAACGAATTAGTGTTAATCATTACTAAGATTCGAACTCCACCCCTGAAAATATAAAATGTAAGTAGGTGAGCGCCAACAAGAGCTAAAAGTCTACTCATAAACAAACACACAAATATCAGTGCCTCAAGTGCATACAACTTCCTATGTCCAGCAATAGGACTTTCACAAAATATAAAAAGTGACTCGATTTCTGATTTAGATTTTTTTTTTAAATGTACACTCGTACTGGCGATTTTTGGTATTGATTTAATTATATCGATTTGGATTTTTTCAGGTACATGACAAATGAAAACGAGAATGGCAAGCTAACTTCGGATGGAGTTGCAGTTAAATAGCGGCTTCTATTGAGTAAAGATATAGTAAATATCGGATTTAATTAGCCGGCCTTTACAAATACATTCATAATAAGCTTAGATTAGTATAAAATGGATTTTAAAAGAAGTCCGACGCTTCTACATCGAAAAATGCGAAGGTTGTGCCATTTCAAGTTTCTATCATCCATAACATGGAAATTATAGCATTTCCGATCAATCAGTTAAATGACAGCTATAGGATATAGTCGACCGATCCCGTTCCGACTTATATACTGCGTGCAAAGGGAAGAAGGGTGTGTGCGAAGTTTCAAGACGATAGCTCAAAAACTGAGAGACTAGTTCGGGTAGAAACAGTCAGTCGGACATGTTTATATCGACTCAGCAGATGATCCTGATCCAGAATATATATACTTTATGGGGTCCTGGATGTCTCCTTCACTGCGTTGTAGACTTCTGACCAAAATAAGAAGCGCCTTCGCTTCAGAGCTAGAATCTGTTAGAACACAGGTCAGTGCGCTGACGGTACAAGCGCCACAAGTTGAGGTTTATAGAAGTGCAGTACCGAACCCTTAAAACCCTAGATATAGTAAAATCCCTGCCAACATTCAATGGAAGCCACGACGAATACTTTTTGTGGAGGCAGGCTGCATCAGATGCGTACGAAGTATTTAAAAGATACGACGGCAGCGAAGCCCACTAAGAGGCCGTTGTCATTATTAAAAACAAAGTTTGCGGTCCCGCTCGGTCACTCCTCACGTCCCACAACACCGTGTTGAATTTCGATAAAATTGTAGCCAGACAAGATTGCATATATGCGGAAAAAATGTCCCTAAGAGTGCTACGGCAAAATTTGGAAATGGTTCGGCAAGGAGATGCCGACCTTATGGCATACTATGTCGAGGTCGAAAGGAGACTCACGCTCGTCACCAACAAAATAGTTACGTCACGTAACACGGACACAGCAACCATTCTAAATTGCAGGGCTTAAAAGCTGCCAGCTCAACCCAAGGACCTTTCGTCTGCATTAGTGTTAGCGCGGGAAGCCGAGAACAGCATTGAAAGAAGTGCGTTCGTGGCATCTTACGCGAAAGCCATAGAAAACAGGCCCCCTTTTAATGAGGGCAATAGGCGCAACAATAGATTCCCATACAACAGTGGTGGTTGACAAAAAAGGGACTGACGATAATGGCACCAGGAAGAAGCGATTAGTGATCGACTTCAGAAAGCTGAACAAGCGAACAGTCGCCGACCGCTACCACATGCCAAGTATAACCATGATACTAGCGAACTTGGGGAAAGCCAAACTCTTTACCACCCTAGACTTAAAGTCAGGGTATCATCAAATATACCTGGCTGAAAAGAACCGAGAAAATACATCGTTCTCAGTTAATGATGAGAAGTTCGAATTTTGCCGATTACCCTTCGGCCTAAAACATGCAGGGAGTATTTTCCAAAAAGCAATCAACGATATTCAATTTTATCGAAATCGGCAAAATAGGTTACGTCTACGTTGACGACGTTATCATTTTTTCTGAAAATGAAAAGGAACATATCAAGCACATTGACACAGTGCTTAAGCGCCTACTCGATGCCAACATGAGGGTGGCACAGGAAAAGACAAAGTTCTTTAAAGAGAGCGTCCAATTTTTAGAATTAATTGTCACCAGAGAAGGAACAAAAAAAAAAGACCCAGAAAAAGTTAGGGCAATAAAAGAGTTTCCCGAACCAGAAAGTCGGTTTAGCCTCAGGTCCTTTCTTGGTCTGGCAAGCTATTACAGAAGTTTTGTAAAAGATTTTGCTTCTATCGCTAGACCTCTTATATGTCAAAGAATATGTCGAAAAAAGTAGCTGACAGGTTCAACGAAACCCAGCGAATTGCATTCGACCACCTTCGTAACATCCTGGCATTAGAGAATGTCATATTGACATACCCCGATTCAAATTACCGTTTGACTTAACCCCCGACGCTTCAACAAGTGGAATAGGCGCGGTACTATCCCAAAATAAAATACCTATTACCATGATTTCGTGCACGCTAAAGGACTACGCCATCAACGAAAAAGGATTATTGGCGATAGTGTGGGCTATAGGCAAACTCCAAAATTACCTATTGTAGCATGCGCATATACCGAGTATCAAAATGTATCAGTTGTAAACAGTAAGCATAAGTGGTCAGCCCTTCTAAGTGCAAACAACATATGACCACCCAATGAATGTTTACAGTTACTGAATATTAAGCTGAATAAGCTGTGTGAATCCATTGCGCATATGTACATATATATGTAGCATATACATAACCAGCCGCGTCGCTGCCGACGTAGCCGCCGGCACAGCCTGCTAAGCTATAGCCTTGCTTTGACTTAAGAATTCAAATGAAAAACAGTCCCCAATTGATAGCTCTAAGGGGCACTACTAAATAACATCGATTACCTCTAAAAACTGAGTTAATTGGGAAATAACCGCACAACAAAATCTACACTATCAAGGAGGTACGGATCTTTACAGACCACCAGCCTCTCACATACGCGGTATCCGACAAAAATATCAACGCCAAGATTAAGCGATGGAAAGCATTTATTGAAGGGAACAACGGGAAAGTGTTTTACATACCCGGAAAACAAAATCTGGTAGCTGACGCGCTGTCTCGTCAACCTCTGAGCAACTTATAGGCTGAGGTCCAGTCCGATGCACCCACGGTGCACGTAGAAACCACAGACAACCTCAGAGACTTCATAGTCTTCGGAAAAAGAACTACCATACCATTAACTTTAATAACAAGGACTCGCTTGTTGAATCTATTAAGGAGATTATCAACGCCAACGTTGCGAACGCGATTCACTGCAGAAATTTTCTGCGATAAAGTTTTGACATCGTAAAACCGTCGTCAGCGACATTACCAACGCGAATGAGTAGCTTGAAATCGCTAACTCCGAGCACAATCGCGCGAACCGGTCTGCGCATGAGAACGCAAAACAAATCCTCCGGGATTATTACTTCCTGAACATGTCTAAATTAGCTAGCGAAGTGGTCGCAAATTGCAAAGTCTGCAATAAAGCCAAATACGACCGTCATCATAAGAAGCAGGAATTAGGAAATACGTCTATCCCTTCATAAGTTGTTGCATATCGACATTTTTTCAACTGAAACTGAAAAACCTTCTTAACCAAATTGTCCAAATTCGCTCTCGTACGGCCCTTAGCCTCTCGGGCAATAATAGATGTACGAGCACCCATTCTACAATTGGTAAACTTCAACCCAAATATTAAAACCATATAATGCAACAACGAAGTCGAAAGCGGCTCCGAAACAATTACATCATTGCTGAAAAACCAATAGAGAACCGTTGTTGTCAATGCGCCACGGCTACACATTAGCTCCAATGGCCAAGAAGAAAGATTTCACAGAACCTTGGCAGAAATCGCCAGATGCCTTAAAATTTATAAAAAAAAAATGCGGTCTCCGGTAGAATACAATGGGTCGCTACATTCGGTCACAGAGTTTAGGCCAGTGGAAGTCATCCACACCAGCAGCGATGAGATCAAGCTGGCAATTAAAGCTAAAATTGACAAGGCACAACAGTCTAACCTGGACAGGATTAAGCCTTCGAGACAAAACCGAGTCTTCAAAGTTGGTGAAAAAGTACACCTACGTAACGTTTTAGTGTGGGAACAGTATTGCCTGGTTAGGCACTTGACAAATCTGTCCGATTTTTTTAGCATAATTGACTCCACGGTCGGAATGCTCAAACTGTTCCCACAATCCCACATGAGAAAGCTGCTGGAAGTTGACATCGAATATGCCCAGAACATTTTCGATGTGCTCAAGATACACCATAGAATGGCCAGGAGCCTTAATTTTTTGGGCTCAGTGCTTAAGGTCGTGGCGGGTACACCCGACGAGGATGATCTTAGTAGAACTAATACCAATGAGGCATGGCTTATCGAGGCTAACAATAGACACGTTGTTATTAACACAGAAACACAAAAACACACTCACAGACACAGTCAATAGGATCCTCAAGGAGAAAAGGGGCGGGCCTGTTGACTCAGGTCATTTGTTCGAAACACTCCAGAAATTTTACGCTGCTCCCACTGCATACGTACAGCTCACCTCCCGCCCAACCGACCGAGGGGCGCTGTCGTTTATCGTACGGCTCGAATCGCGGGGATAGATCCGAGACAAGGAATAAGTATTTTAAAAGATCACGAGGAAGAGTTACATTGTTGCTCTCTTAAGTAGGAAAGAATAGAGGATTTCATGCAAGAGTTCTGTGAAATGATTTGATAGAGGTTATTGTAGTCAGAACATAGTACCCTGAAAGGGTCATGCTGAGCATATGACCTACAAAAGTTAAGAAATAAGGGGAGGAAAGTTCGAGAGGCCCTAAAAGGAACGTTAAATTTTAACAGATTTAGAAGGTTCTGGCAGTCGATTTCACCATTAATAAGGTTATTGATGAAAACTACACCCAGCATAGTCCAACGGTTTAGTAGGGATAGTAAGTTTATTAAAAGTAGTCTGCTATGATAAGACGGGAGTTGGATACTTGCATCCCAGCTTAGACCCCTAAGAGCAAAAAGGAGAAAGTTCTTCTGTACTGATTCAATACGTCTTGATGAACCTCATATTGGGGACTCCAGACACATAAACCGTATTCAAGAATCGGACGAACTAAAGATATGTAAAGAGTTTTAGTTATATAAGGGTCATTAAATTGCTTTGCCAAGCACACCCTTGGCTTTATTACCCATTGCCGATATATGGTCGGTAAATTTAAGCTTAAAGTCTAATAGGACACCTACGTCGTGAACCTGAGTTAATGTTTTTAGGGCGGTCCCATAGAGAAAATAAGTTGCCTGGATGGGGCTTAAGCGATAGAATGACATAAGTTTGCATTTTCACCCATTAAGTTTTAAGTCATTTTCAGAACACCAGTTTTGGAACTAGTCCAGATCGGACTGAAGTTTGTATTGGGCAGAGGAACATTTATACTGAAGACACAGCTTAACGTCGTCTGTGTACATAAGTACTCGAGTATTCGGTAAAGCAAAAGGCAAGTCATTTATGAAAATGTTAAAAAGTAAAGGCCAGAGATGACTTCCTTGAGGGAGCCTAGATGTAGCTTGGACTAGGCAGAATAGTACATAATTAAAAAGGACGCGTTGGGTTGTTCCAGAAAGATAACTGGAAATTCACGTAAGAAGGTTAGCAGGAAATCCCAAAAGATCGAGTTTTCTCAAAAGGAGTGAGTGGTTTACAGAGTCAAATGCGTTATTAAAGTCAGTGTAGACGATATCTGTTTGAAGGCCATTTTGGAAGCCATCAATCACAAATGATGTCAGCTCCAACAAGTTGGTGGTGGTGGAGCGTCGCCTAATAAAACCATGCTGGAATGGAGAAATGATTGAGCTACAGAGGTGTTGCAGATAAGGAGTAATAATTTTTTCAAATAGCTATGGAATTGCTGACAATTTAGAGATGCCTCTATAATTGGTAGCATCAGATTTTTTTCCTTTCTTATGTAGTTGAATTATAAAGGATTCCTTCCACATATAGGGAAATATCGACGGTTCCAGAAATAAGGTTAAAACCTTTGAAAGAAGTTTGCACAATGACTCGGCGCAATTCTTAAGCACACAGCCATCGGGACCTGGTGAAAGTACTGGTTTAACCTTTAAAAGATCCGATAACAAACTGCGCTCCGAGATAGATCGATCAAAAATAAGATTGGCTGAATGAATTTCATGTGTGTAAGGCTGATCGGAAGTAGTACAAGGTGAATACGTTGTTTGAAAAAATTTTGCGAATAGATCTGCAATACCCTGATCTGTATTCGCAAAAGAATTTTCAAACAAAAGCAAGGAAGGAGAAGATACATGTTTCCGCTTTGTGGTTACGAAATTATAAAACTGCTGAACTGAACCCGACAACGGCGAATATAATCTCTATAACATTCAGCGTTATGCACGGTGAAGTTCGACCGAGCTACTAAGTACCTTGAAAAAGTTAGATTGCAGCCGGTTCTTTTATATTTGTTTAAAAGTCTATTTTTGATATGTTTAAGATTATTTAGGTTCCTTGTAAACCAAGGGGGGTTGTCTTTAACGGACGGATACTTCCATGGCACACAAGAGTCAAAACAACTATTCAAACTCGTATAAAAATATTCTAAGGCGATATTTATATCATTGCATGCCAAAAAATCGGACGAATCAAAGGAAAGAATTAAGTTATTGATCTTTTTTAAGTCAGCCTTACTAAAGCAGCGAATTCTATTACCTACGCTATGAGATTTAACTAAAGCAATGGTTTCGATTGAAACCTCAAGTGTAGGATGATATGGGTCTTCAGGGGTCACCAAAGGCAGGGCTCTGTAAAGTGTGATTCCATCTGGATCAGACATAAAACATAAGTCTAGAAGCCGACCTAAAGAATTTCTGACATGGTTAATTTGACCTAAAGACATGTCAAACATGCCCGCAGTAAAATTATGGTGTGAAGAAAGTGATAAAGCTGTAACGTTATCGATATTTGACCAAGTTAGTTCTGGTACATTAAAGTCACCCAGAACCACCAGCTGGTCGCTATCGGACATAAGATTGAAAACCGACTGGATAGCAGACAAATGATGCCAGTAAGTAGGCGGTTCGGATGAAGGCAGTATATATGAACAGGTAATAAATACCGATTGATCGGACAAAGTGATCTTAACGCAAAGAAATTCTAAATTACCTATCTCTTGCAACTTGACCTCTTCAGAATGGAAAGAAAAGTCTACTGAGATTAGTACTCCTCCGCCTCTTTGGAGAGGTCGGTCGCGTCTGAAAAAGGTGTACCTGTCTGGAAACCTTCGGAGCTAAGGATCTCCGGCTTTAACAATAACCTGAGATGCAAAGGAAAAACTATCAGAGTATAGCCTAGGGAGCTCACTACGAAGGCCCCTAGTATTCTGATAGGTAAGAGTAATGGGGTTTGTTAGTTTTTTAAGGAAGAAGTAGGTTGATCAGTTGGTGTAGTTTTAGGGAGCTTGACTCCCACACGCTTGATATTTTTCCTTTTCTTGGCTGATGTTCTTGAACGAATATGTACTCTGGCCAGAAGCCAGGCGAACACACAGTCTGAAACATCGACAAAGGCACACATATCTTGAAGGATGATGTGCGCCTCGATAGTGCAAATTTAAATTTAGAGCGCGATTGAGTCAAGAAGGGGGAATATTTATTGCAAATGTCTTATGTTGCTATCAGACAGAACATCACGTTCTGAAATAACAAAAAAAAATGTTAAGCTAATTATATATATATAAATATACAAAAAAAAATTTAGACATCTTGACTATCAACTATCGCTAGAGTTATGATATAATAGTCGACAATGTCTACAATTGCATTGCTAATTATCATAGAGTTCCAAAGAAAACCATTCCTTAATTCCGGGACCCTTCCTAAAATTCCCCATGTAGCTAAAACAAATTTTATAAAAGTAAAACCTAGTGGGAAATTTGAGTGAGTTGTTGAGTATTTCATTGTAGTGCAAAATTGTTTTTTTTTGTTTGTTGAGTGGACATTTATATATGTATATACATATATATATTGAGTCATTGTTTTTATGGTTATTTATTTGTCAATTTATTTATCAAATTTTCTGATCAGTTCTATATTTAGGTTTCGTCTCCAATTTATTTATTTATTTCAATTTTTTTGTTGTTTTGTAAATTACTTATTTAATTATTATATTTATATTTTTTAAAAATTATAAGCCCGGGTAATCCCTAGCATAAAAATCCGAATAAAATAAAAGCTATATACATATTTATGTCAGAAATTCTTCAGGTCGGCTTCTAGACTTATGTTTTGTGTCTCACCTAAATGGAATCACCCTTTCTAGAGTCCTTCCTTTGGTGACCCCCGAAAATCCATATCATCCTACGCTTGAGGTTTCAATGGAAACCATTGCCTTAGTTAAATCTCATAGCGTAGGTAATAGAACTCGCTGCTTTTGTAAGGCTGACTTCAAAAAGCTCAACAACTTACTTCTCTCCTTTGATTGGTCTAATCTTTTGATATACAATGATCTAAATATCGCCTTAGAATATTTTAAAAGGAGTTCGAATAGTTTTTTTGACCCTTGTGTGCCTTTCCTTATTAATCTTAAACATGTTAAAAATAGATTTTTAAATAAACTGGCTGCAGTTGAACTGTAATGTTATGGTTACCCTTTTGGTGAATGTATATCCCATACTCATTAAAAGACTTAGGTTGCCTTCTAGTATTGGGTGCTTTTATTATATTGGAGGCGGCAGTGGTGCCGCGTCCAGCTCTCGATTGATTTGTAGCCGCGCTGCTTACAGCGTCAGAGACGCTTATATATTCTTATGTATATATCTATATATCTATGCGAGGAAATATGAATATTCACTTAAGGTCTGCATGTGACAGTTTATGCTGACACTTGCAACCGGCTCGGATTTCATCCGCTTGGTCAAAGAACTCGTATATTACAGTGTGCATTCGATAAATGTGCATACTACATTTCCCTCCTTTTGAAAAATAACGCAATTACATGATGTTATTTTTATGTCATAGTATTTTAAGATAAAACAAAATTTTAATTATTTTTAATGTTTTTGTATATATGTGTAAATAAAGTTTTTTTTTTTGTGTATTAATTGATGATATAAGATAAATTAAAATGGAAATAGAATTCAATCTTATATGTTTTAGTTTAACCAACTAAAACAAAAAGATTGACAACAATCTTAATTTTGGATCAAAATATAATAATCTATATAATAAAATATCTCTAGTCTTCCTATCATATAGTTCCTTATTCTTAATTTTATTCTCTTCTATCATTATTCCAGCTCTTTTATAAGCCACCTCTAGCCTATGCTTAGATTCCTTAGCGTAGTATATAAGTGTAGTTTTATTTTATTTTAAAGTTGTTTTATTTTATCTACGGTATTAAAATGTAATGGTAAGTTTGATGCTTTACCAAATACCAGCTCATATGGACAATACTCATGTGCCATAGAAGTGTCGTATTGAAACAGTATACGAAATATTGTAGCCATACGTCCCAATCAGTTTTATCTACTGAAATGTAGGATCGAATGAATTCATAAAAAGTTCTGTGGCTTCTTTCGACTGTTCCAACAGTTTGCTGGTGGTGTGCAGTAGATGTTATATTTTTGATGTTTGAATTTCTACATAGCTCATCTATTATTGAATTTTTGTATTCTGTTCCCATGTCTGTAATGAACGTCTTCATTGGAACGTACTTCAGAATAAAATCTTTAAATATAGCTTTAGCTACTGTTTTTGCACTTTTGTCTTTAACTGGTATTGCGACGAGGTATTTTGTTACGTCGCAGATTAGAGTAATTGTATACTCGTTGCCTTTTTCTGATTTGTGTAGTGGACCGATCGTATCCACAATCACACAATCATGGCTTTCGACACCATTTGTGGCGTTTCTGTTAAAGTCGATGGTGTCTTTGTGTTTTTTGTAATTTTCGACTTTTGGCATTTAGGACATTTTCTTATATAATTTTAAATATGTCTCGTCATATTTTTCCAATGATAATGGCTTTTTATTTAAGCAAATGTTCTCGCTATGCCTTTATGACCTTGTATTGGAACATCATGGAATGTAAACAGTATTGCTTCTATTTCTTTATCATTATTTGAGTAATGCTACTCTTAGAGATTGTAATATTTTATTGCCCATTATTTTGCAAGATTCTATTGAGATAAAAAAATCTTTTTGCTCGGTGCCACTTTGAGTTAGCTGATATTAAGTATACCGGCTTCTTTTTCAAGCCTTTGAAGGAATTGACCTAAGTCGAGAATTCCATTGGTGTACAAATCGCTTACATCAGTTCATGCTAAACCTTTCTTTTCATGTTTTAATAAACATAGTGGGTCTGTTATTCGCAAGGTCACTACTTTTCGTACCTCATCATTTGCAATGACTTCGTATACGTTGGGCATAGAAGCTTTATTATGAGTCTGCTTATGCAAATCTTTTTTTTCTTTTTCATTTCCTGCGTAGGAATTTTTCTGTTTACTTTGATTTCTTGTAGTGACTTTTAATACATTTCTGGTGATTTGTTTTAGTTGCTCAATGGTTATTCTTGATAACTTGATAACCCTTAAGATACTCTACTGTACATTCTACTGTTACATTCCTCTAATTCAAGCCTTATTCGTGTCAATTTTGAGCTTGGATTTATCATCGAAAATAGGTAGGTAAGTGGTCTGCCATAAATGTATGGTCTGAAATAAGTTATTGCCCAGTGAATTGCTGGTAACCATTGTTCTGTTGTACTTTTATTACTTTCTCCCTTAGTAAATGATCTTGACGCATATGCAACTGGAAGTTGGAGTCCGTTTTTGTGTTGAGTTAACACTGCTCCGCATGCTTGCTTACTTGCATTTGTTATTATGCAAAAATCTTTGCTAAAAATCTGGATATTGCAATAAGTTAGGATTTATTAGTGCCGATTTAAGGCAAGATTCCTTTATCTTTGCATTTGTGTCCCAAAAATGTGACTTCATGCATGAAAAATTAAAATTTTTCAGGATGTAGTTTTAGATTGTATGTCCTACATTTCTCAAAAACATCAGTTAGGTTTTTAAGCATATGTTTTTCGGAACATCCAATGACTATAAGATCATCCATATGAGGAAAGCTTGTGAAGGTTCTAATCCGGAGAATGCTATGGTCATCATCCTCTGGAAAGAGTTTGGTGCTATTTTTAAGCCAAATGGTAATCGCGTGAAGCGATATGAACCATTGCTTGTTGAAAAAGACGTTATATCACGGGAACTTTCTTCGAGTTCAATTTGGTGAAAACCAGACATTAAGTCTAGACATGAGAAGTTGATCCTAGTTGATCTAAGATGTCATCGATTCTAGGTAGCGGAAACTTATCAGAAAACAGTTTTTTATTAATTTGGCGATAGTCAATTACTAATCGCCATTTGTTCTTGTCAGAATTGGGGAGAGATTTCTTTGAAACTAACAAGAGTGGGCTACAGATACAGATGGGTCGACTATTTTATTGTCAATTAATTTTTGTACCTGTAACTGTGACTCGTCTTTTTGACTTTGAGGATTTCTATAGTTTTTTATATACTATCAATTCTTATATGGTGATACAGATGGGTCGACTATTTTATTGTCAATTAATTTTTGTACCTGTAACTGTGACTCGTCTTTTTGACTTTGAGGATTTCTATAGTTTTTTATATACTATCAATTCTTCCTTTGCCTTTCTAAGCGAACGGACGTGTTTTTTTTGTGCGCTCTGCGTTTATATCTTTATCTTTATTTTGCCTACCCTGCGATCAAACCGGCGTTTGATTTAAATATATTAAACATTTTTTTTAACAATTTTAAATGACTTTTATAATTTTCGTCTCGCTTATGCGTGTGCAGTGATATATTTGGTGAGAATTAATATTTATTAATTTTAATCCAAGCATAGCTCTGCTTTGCTGTACTATTTGTTGTTGCTCTTTTCGCTATTCCCGTTTGAGTTGCTTATCTCTACCTCTAAGCCTAACCTCTAACTCTTATACTAACATAGAAACCTTTCCCTTGTTCTAATTTTCTTTTGGTACAGTGGTTCAAAGTAAAAAATAAATATAATATTTAATAAAAAAATGGAATTTAAAGTAGACTGCTCAATTAAGTCTTGCAATAAGACAATAACTTCATCCCAGCCTAGCCTCCCCTGTTGGCTGTGTGACAACATGATACATGCTAAATGTGCCGGTTTCACAGCCTCAGTGTCGGACGGAGTGTCCCGGAGCTCTGGCTTGCACTATTGTTGCAGCGACTGTCGTGCCGTGCAGAGCGAGATGAGAGCGTTCATGCGGCACACAAGGAATGGACTTAACGAATTGAAAGCTGGTTTTCGCAAAATCAGCGATCAATTCAATGCGCTAGATTCTCAATTTAGTAACCTTCAGCTACTAATAGAGTCTCCGAAGCGCAAAAAATCCACCCTAGCGGAGCCGTGTGCAACAGCTAATCCTCTGCCCGCACTGCCGACTATCACTCAACCCCTGATCACCCTGACAACTCCAAGAGTCAGGACTGATAAAAATTCGGATACCGAATGCGTCAGTGATCGTGTGCAACTTTTTGATTTGTCCCCTATGCCATCACTACCAGTGACGCCACAGCCCCAAGTGATGCATACCCCTGTAAAACCCACTGGGAACATTGGGTCCGGACCCCCGGCACCGACTGGTATCGCAGTCCTACAAGCTGCAAGACCAAAGCTCCTAAAGGTTGTTCCTCCAACGAAACAAATATTTGTTTCCCGGCTCGCCCCTGATACCTCAAAGATCGATATATCGGCTTATGTCAAAGCCTTTCGACCTTTGTCGATGTTTGAGACGGTGTGTTCGCCTGGCTTCTGCATGCAATGATATAAATATCGCCTTAGAATATTTTTATAGGAGTTTAAATAGTTGTTTTGACAACTATTCGTCCGTTAAAGACAACCCCCCTTGGTTTACAAGGAGCCTAAATAATCTTAAACATATTAAAAATAGACTTTTAAACAAATATAAAATAACCGGCTGCAATCTAACTTTTTCAAGGTCTTAGTAGCTCGGTCTAACTCCACCGTGCATAACGCTGAATGTTATAGAGATTATATTCGCCGTTGTCGGGTTCAGTTCACGCAGGACCCGAAGCAGTTTTATAATTGCGTAAACACAAAGCGGAAACATGTATCTTCTCCTTCCTTTCCTTTTTTTAAAATTTTTTTGCGAATACAGATCAGGGTATTGCAGATCTATTCGCAAAATTTTTTCAAACAACGTATTCACTTTATACTACTTCTCCGCCCCCTTACACACATGAAATTTATTCAGCCAATCTTATTTTTGGTCCATCTCTCTCCGAGCGTAGTTTGTTATCGGATCTTTTAAAGGTTAAACCAGTACTTTCACCAGGTCCCGATGGAGTACCAGGCTGTGTGCTAAAGAATTGCGATGAGTCATTGTGCAAACCTCTTTCAAAGCTTTTCACCTTATCTCTGGAAACGTCGATATTTCCTTTTATGTGAAAGATATTCTTTATAATTCCCCTGCATAAAAAAGGGGAAAAATCTGATGCTACCAATTAAAGAGGCATCTTTAAATTGTCAGCAATTCCAAAGCTATTTGAAAAAATTATTACTCCTCATCTGCAACACCTCTGTAGCTCATTTCTCCATTCCAGCATGGTTTTATTAGGCGACGCTCTACTACCACCAACTTGTTGGAGCTGACATCATTTATGATTGATGGCTTCCAAGATGGCCTTTAAACAGATTTCATCTACACTGACTTTATTAAAGCATTAAAGCAGGAACAACCCAAAGCGTCCTTTTTAATGAAGTATTCTCCTGCCTAGTCCGAGCTTCTTCTGGAGTCCCTAAAGGAAGTCATCTCGGGCCTTTACTTTTCACCATTTTTAAAAATGACTTGCCTTTTGCTTTACCGAACTCTCGACTTATGTATGCATATATTAACTCTACTTATGTACGCAGATGACGTTAAGCTGTGTCTTCAGTATAAATCTTCCTCTGCCCAATACAAACTTCAGTCCGATCTGGACAAGTTACAAAACTGGTGTTCTGCTAATGACCTAAAACTCAATGGGTCAAAATACAAACTTATGTCATTCTATCGCTTAAGCCCAATTCAGGCAACTTATTTTTTCTATGGGACCGCTTTAGAAAGATTAACTCAGGTTAACGACATAGGTGTCCTATTAGACTTCAAGCTTAAATTTACCGACCATATATCGGCAATGGTTAACAAAGCCAAGGGTGTGCTTGGTTTCATTAAAAGATGGTCAAATTTAATGACCCTTATATAACCAAAACACTTTACATATCTTTAGTTCGTCCGATTCTTGAATACGGTTTATGTGTCTGGAGTCCCCAATATGGGGTTCATCAAGACCGTATTGAATCAGTACAGAAGAACTTTCTCCTTTTTCCTCTTAGGGGTGTAAACTGGGATGCAAGTATTCAACTCCCGTCTTATCATAGCAGACTACTTTTAATAAACTTACCATCCCTACTAAACCGTAGGACTATGCTGGGTGTAGTTTTCATCAATAACCTTATTAATGGTGAAATTGACAGCCAGAACCTTCTAAATCTGTTAAAATTTAACGTTCCTTTTAGGGCCTCTCGAACTTTCCTCCCCTTATTTCTTAACTTTTGTAGGTCAACATATGCCCAGCATGACCCTTTCAGGGCACTATGTTCTGACTACAATAACCTCTATCAAATCATTTCACAGAACTCTTGCATGAAATCCTCTATTCTTTCCTACTTAAGAGAGCAACAATGTAACTCTTCCTCGCGATCTTTTAGAATACTTATTCCTCGTCTCGGATCTATCCCCGCGATTCGAGCCGTACGATAAACGACAGCGCCCCTCGGTCGGTTGGGCGGGAGGTGGGCTGTACGTATGCAGTGAGAGCCGTGAAAAAAAAAAAATAAATAAATAAATTGGCTTGTCATCCGTCAATCTCAGTTTCTGTTCATAAAAGGTTTTCGTTGTTATTGCATCGGTTTCTAGTCCAAATGTATCGCTATTTTTCGTGTATAAGATTGTTAATTGTGTGTGGAATTGTGGGGGACAATTTTTGAAAGTTGTAATATTACACATTTTTCTCTACATTAGGAATTAGTTTGAACTATGTTGTAGCTCGAAAGTATTTCATATTTTAAATGTTTAATATTTATTATTTTATCAGTACTGGTCGTATTTAGTAATCGAACAAATGCATTTTTGTTAGTTGCAACTGTGTTTGCAACATGATTGCCATTTTGAATTTCCTGGTTGAAAATTAGTACGCTATCTTCATCTGACGATAGGTGAATTTTTCGGACGACTTTGGATCTTGCTGGCAGAATTAAAGAGTTGTTACTAGAAGTATATGTTATTGGGATATAAATCGGAAAATTTAAATTATTTGGTCTAATTATAAGCCAGTCTTCCGATTGATTAAGATCTAAATTACAGTTAAATTTTTTCATAATATTCCATCACAAGGGATACTGAATTTTGAGATTATTATAGGAAGTCATGTTTTGTATTTAGAAGTCTGTATTTCTATAGAGATCAACCCTTTTGATTGGGTAACCTCTTGGCTCATGTCTTATATGTTTATTATATTGTCTGTTTGTATGTGTTTAAAATTGTCAAAATTTTCTTTTAATAGGGATACTTCTGCACCTGTGTCTGTTAAGAAAAATAATTTATTTCGTGTTTCTACGTTAGTAAAGGTTGCGAATATGTTTTGAGAGAGATTGATGGTGCGAATTTTAACGTTTTGTTTTGTAGAATACCCAAGGGTCTTTATTAGTTTTCCGATGGATTTTGAGTTATTCTCACATTGTTTGTATTGTAGTTATTACCTCTATCAACCTTCACCTTCTGGTTGTTATAGTATCGATTATTACCATTGTTTCGATAAAAACCGGTGTTCTGGTAATTACCACGACTACTACCTCTACCACGAAAATTACCTCTGTAATTGTTGCCACGATAGTTTTGCTGTATTCGGGCATACAATATTGTGTTGGCATTGCCAGTCATTTCAGTACTGCATTGAATGTACTTGGTGACTGCTTCATTCATGGTGCTGATGCTACCAGCCTCTAGTATTGTTTTTAGCCTGCCATGTTCACAATTTTTAACCATTGTGGAAATGGCTTCTTTTGTGCTGAACTTATCAGCATGTTCGGCTGACAAACCTTCATCAATGTATGAAGCTTCCAGTAGTTTTTTTAGGTTTTCAATCTCTGTGGTGAATTTTTCGGCTGTTTTTCCTTTTTGAAGTGTTTTGGCCATTTTAGCCTTAACAACATCCGATGTTTCACCTACAATTGTGTCTTGAAGTTTATTCACAATTGCTTCGATTGTTGTCTCGCTTTGTACTCTATAAAGAGTTGACCCAATTATTTTAGATTTTATTAGCTTAGGCTAGCTCTTCGAATGTGCCTTTTGTTAGGTCTACTAATTTTACCGCTGTTCTGTCCATCAAATTCAGGAATTGCGTTTGAAATGTCCTTTATGTAAGACCTTTGGGCGGCTGGGTCTGCCATGGTGGTATTATAATTTTGTTTATTCTGTGTTATACTTGAATTAGAATCTGAATCTATATTATCATCCAGATCAGAAATTAAAACTGCTGGAATAGTGAGGTTATTATAATCTGTTTCCTCAATTTTAGGATTCAATTCTAATTCATCTGACTCTAAATCTAATTCCGACTCTTCCGACTGTATTTGTTCCACGCCAGTTGGTGCTTCTGATTTTGGTTTATCATCAGCTCCAACTGTTAAAGAGGTGTTAAGTATAGTCGGGATTGATATATCTAAATCAAATTTTTGCTTAATTAATATTAAGTTTGCTCGAAGTCTAATTAAAAATATTGATACTATGGACCAATGATCTTGATTCAGTTTTTCTCTTTGGCCATTTATTAAAATACGTGTTTCGTTAAATCACCTTACTAGTATTTCTGCGTGCTTCTTAACGGTATTCCTTTGTCTGTTGACCAATGTCTGTTTTGGGGTAATGATTTGTATGATTTACTAAATTCCGTTTTTATCCTAGTAAGCTCTTTGTACAGATCGTTCCATTCCATTATAACTACATCTATATATCTTTAAATTAGCCATATTTGGGATTCCTTTAAATTTTTTTTTATTTATTTCATTATATCTTGTAAATTATTTTTAATTGTAGTTAATTACTATTTAATCGATATTGATTTTGCGCTTTCTTTTTTTTTTTTTTTAATTTTGTCCAGGTCGCTTGCCTGGCTTATGTATCTTTTTTGATGCATTTATTATATCACTTATACAATTTGTACAATTTTTAACAATTTGCGTACATTATTACAACAATTATTATTAATAGAATATTTACTAATTTCAAATAAATAGTGTTTCACTCCACTTTATTAATGACGTTAGCGGTGGAGTCCACTGTCTTAAAATCTGCTAGTCCCATTTTGGGATTATGTATATTTAACTTATAAATATAGTGTTCTTGAGAATCAAATTTACTTATTGAAGTGTGATTCATGGAATTTACAGATTTCCTACCTATTGCTTCGTATAGCTTTACGGGCTATACTTCTAATTGGGCAAAAAATGTTTCGCTCAATTTTACATTTGGTATTTATAATTATATAAAAAAAAAATATGCATCGCAGTGCAATAGTAAATAAATTGTTGCAACGCAGTGCAACGGGTAAAATAATTTTTGCGCTCTTTAAAGCGCTGTCGGCTTACTTTTCCTTGGTCTGGCTTGGTACGCTAGACGGGGCCGGTGCTGGCTGCACAGGCTGTTTACTTCAATCTTGTGTTACTCAGGTGGTTGTCCTTTTTTTCCGCTCGTGAACTCGCAGAGAGGCGAGTATAGAGGTCCAGGGCAGTCCTTGGGGCACCTCTTCCGTTAATTCGCCAATGGCTTGGGGGATTGTGGTTGTTGCGTTAGTGAATTATTTATAGTTTTTATGTATGCTGAGTGAGTTACAGAGTTTGGTTTTCTGAGCTGGAGGTTTTTGTTCATGAAGGTGGCGTTTTATTAGTGTTAAGTCATAGGTTTTAAATTATCAAATAAATACAATCAGCTCATCCCGTAAGAAGAAGTAAACACTGACACAAAGAACACTACACCAAAAAACCTCACAACCAAACTGCTGACGCTCGAATTGCTGCAATTAACAGTATATTGTAACACACGCCCTATTAAAATTGTAAACTTATCATTTTGTTTTATGCTCTAATTCCATTAATTTACCACCTAAGCAATATCAATGTATCTACTTATCTATAAATAGTGAATTTTAAAGCAAATAAAATCAGTCTCAAACAAACTCCTTCTGAACTCATTACCTCTCCAACGTCCAATTTGATCAAGTGCAAGTTGCGGCAACAAATCAGTAATCGGTTTATGTACCCATTGCAAACCCTTTTTAAATACCCTACCTAGCAATTGGTTTATGTACCTTTTTGCTCAATTAATCCTCAAGGATTAACATTTTGGTGATAAGATTTTGGTGATCAGATAAGGCTAAGGAACAAGAGCTCCTTAATGCCGAGCAAGAGATCGGGCAGGAAGTTTCGAGATGTATTCGAAACTATAAAAAGGATGGGCCAAGCCGCTGGACAAAGGCAATCAAGTGGTAATCAAGTGGTTTGAATCCAAACAAGTGGTGCTTGAAGAATGAAGAATGATACAAGAATAGATGCGCAGGCCAAAACTGAAAATTACCGGAAATATGCGGATGATCTCCGGACCAATTTTGAAAAATACTGCGACATCTTTAAGGCTCCACCAATCAATGTTGGAATTCCTCGAGCAAAGAGTTAGAGTCTTGAGCTCAGGAAAGACTACGCTCACAGCCAAAAGAGAGTCAAGAAATCCGACGTGCGGATCTACCACGGCCGAAAAATCAAATCCCTGGTCCTATTGGAAGGCGCTTTCCCATGCCATTTAGAAATGCGACAAGATTCGAGCTAGACCCATTCCCGAACGATTAAACTGGGCAAAAAGGCAGAAAACGTGTGTCAACTGTTTTAAAACGGATCACAAGGCTAGAGAGTGCAAGGGCAAAAGTTGTTTTAAATGCGACAAGAGGCATCATACCCTATTGCACCTTGAAACCACCAATCTTCAGTCTCTTGCTGTAGGTGCGGCAAGTAATAAAAGTTACAACCTTCTTGCCACCGCAAAGGTAGCCGTCCAGGCAATGAACGCGCAGACGGGAACTTCCGTGCACTGCTAGACTCAGGATCCCAAATTAATTTGATTACTTTACGAATGGTATCAATGTTGTCATTAAAGCGGCATGATACTCAGCTTCGAATCGAAGGCATCGGTGGACAACCTAAATTGAGCAAGGCTAAAGTAACGCTACTCGTCACGGCCCTTCATGGGGATTACAAAGAATACCTAGAACCGTTCGTTCTCCCTCACATCATAGCTGATCAACCAGCTCAGCCGATATCTCGTTGTGATTTTAACTTATCCAATGAGCGTCCATTGGCAGACCCATATTTTGACAGACCTGGACGAATAGATCTGCTAATTGGTGCCGAGCATTATTACTCGCTACTGCTGCCGAATCAGGAGAAGATAGGTCGAAAAGGCGCCATGCTCCAAAACAAGAAGTTTGGATGGATAGTAGCAGGGAGATTAGAGTCTAAGATCTGCTCATCCATAGTATGTGGAGCAAGCGTCGGCGAAGAAACCGATGCATTGATCGAGAAATTCTGGAAGTTAGATAGCCTAGACACCCAGACCAAGCATCGATCACCCTCAGAAACACATTGTGAAAAGCATTTTGTGAACAATCTAAAGAGATCAGGAGATGGAAGATTTCCTATTGCCGAACACTCTTCAGCCCTGGGGGAGTCGCAGCAGACAGCAATCAGAAGGTTCCTAACGCTCGAACGAAGGCTAACAGGCGACATTAGAAAAGAATACTACGAGTTCATGGCAGAATATGAAAAATTGGGGCATTTGAAACTTGTGCCATCAAAAATTCTGCGAAAAGAACTTTACTTCATACCTCATCATTGTGTTCTTAAACCTGAGCACCACAGAGCTACGAGTACTATCAAGTGGCAAATCTTTGAATGATATATTGCATGCAGGTCCCATCGTCCAAAGCGAGTTATTCTCCATTTTAATACGGTTTCGAATGCACAAATACGTATTCATGGCAGATATAGAAAAAAATTACCGTCAAGAATGGATCAATCCAGATGACCAATTCCATCAACTAGTAGTATGGCGAAATAACCCGTCTGAGGATCTAAGATATTATCGACTCAAAACAGTCACGTATGGAGTTACGGCCGCCCTGTTTCTGGCAACGAAACTCGGTGACATCCAAGCGGCTTAGAACAACAGCAGATGGAACAACAGATGACCATCCTAAATCAGCAACGCGGAAAATACCAAGGTGAACATCTAATGAAGGCATTCATTGTCCTGAAGGTTCAAATGAATTTGTTGGCGACTGTCCTTCAGCGGTGCAAGGTGAAATAACCAACGTGTTAACCGATGTCCGACTTAGAACCATTAGCCCTATGTTAGTATCACCAGTCCAGCTACGGGAGCCCCTCGACCAAATTAGGGATCATCTACCACCCAACCACATGCTACAAGTTGCATCAAGCGATGTGCTTCAGCTCTACAAACTGATGTCAGCACAACAACCACTCACGTTATTTTCCGGTTATCGATCCTTCTAGTGTCCACCGATCTGCTAGACATCTTCAGCAACATTCCGATTCCGTTATGGAGTTCAAAGAGCTGGACAATATACAATGTACAAACCACAATTATCGCAGTCAACGCCCACCGAGATCGCTTCATCGGATTCACAGAAGACGAATTCATGCTGTTCATCATTAAAGAATGAGCAGCACATTTGTTTTAATCACCAAACGGCATACAACGCTGACAGTGGATGTGAATTCCAGTTGTTCAATAATAAAAGTGGAACGCTGTGTCAGAGCAGTACAGTGCAATCCAACATGGTATGGTTCAAAACACACCACTTCAATCAATGGATCTACGCCACCAAGGACACAATGGAACTTCAGGCCGTATGCGATGAGGTCTCATCAACCATTAATATAAACAACACCGGCGTACTAACATTATCCTCAGGGTGTACGGCACGTAACGCGAATGTAAGCCTTAGTACTATTGGAACCCTGACAACGAAAACACAAACAACATTCAGCCGATTCGGTAACATGTCAAAGGCTATGGATGTAAGCTCAGAGTCCACCTTGGAAGGCATCACACAATCACCCGACATTGAAGACGCTGGTTCTACAACAACAACTCGCCAAGCTAAATAACCGCTCATCAGTATACCAGATGGACCACCAGACAAAACTATCATATGCAGCATTAGCAATATCAATCGTTTTATTGATATTGGTATTCACCTTCATTATGCGGTACAAACGATCCCTATGGACTCCGAAGAACCTGCCCCAAGACATTTTGCAATAATTATCATAAGTTTTAAATTATCAAATAAATGAAATCAGCTCATAACGTAAGAAGAAGTAAACGCTGACCCAAAGAACACTACAGAAAAAAACGTCACAACAAAACTGCTGACGCTCGAATTGCTGCAATCAACAGTATATTGTAATACACGCCTTATTAAAATTGTAAACTTATCATTTTGTTTGCTCTAATTCCAATAATTTACCACCTAAGCAATGTCAATGCATCTAATTATCTATCTATAGTGAATTTTAAAGCAAATAAAATCAGTCTGAGACAAACTCTTTCTGAACTCATTACCTTTCCAACATCCAATTTGTTCAAGTGCAAGTTGCGGCAACAAATCAGCAATCGGTTTATGTACTTTTTTGCTCAAGGATTAATAATTAGTGTACAGCAACCACTTAATGAGTGCTATTCTTTTCGTTATTTTGTGTTTCAAACCTCCGCGCTTACCCATGACTTTAACTCTACTCACTCAGACTTTTGCGTTTCCTCCGTGCCTTGTCGTCATTAATTTTTTTTTATGTTGCTTTTGTTGTTGTGGTTGCCTTCTTTTTACTTCCTTCTGTTTCCTAAGGTCCTTGCTGAAATCCTGCAAGGATCCTTGCAGTCACAGTCGCCATGTTATACTGCGGTTATCCTTTTTGATGAATATATATTCCATACCCATTAGAAGACTTTGGCTGCCTTTTTAGTAATGGTTGCTTTTATTATATTGGAGACGGCAGTGGTGCCGCGTCCAGCTCTTGATTGATTCTTATTGTTATAACATTCCTTATTGACTAAGTAAGGTCTAGGTCTCGCAGCCGCGCTGCTTACAGCGGCAGAGACGCTTATATATTCTTATGAATATATCTATATATCTACGCGAGAAAATATGAATATTCACTTGAGTTGAAGTACCCACGGTCAGCATGTGACAGTTTAAGCTGACACTTGCAACCGGCTCGGATTTCTTCTGCTTGGTCAAAGAACTTGTATATTTATCATTTGTTTATTTATATGCAACAATGTATGAAGTACAGTGTGCATTCGATAAATGTGTATATTACAAAACTGTTTCAAGGTATTTAGCAGCACGGTCAAACTTCACTCATCGAACTTCTCATTTGAAAATTCTTCTGCGAATACGGATCAGGCCATTGCAGATCTATTCGCAAAATATTTTCAAACAACGTATTCACCTTGTACTATCCCTGGATCAGCCCTACATATATGAAATTCATTCAGCCAATCTTATTTTTGGTCCATTTATCTCCAAACGCAGATTGTTATCGGATCTTTTAAAGGTTAAACCGGTACTTTCACCAGGTCCCGATGGAGTACCAGGCTGTGTGCTAAAGAATTGCGGCAAGTCATTGTGCAAACCTCTTTCTAAGCTTTTCACCTTATCTCTGGAAACGTCGATATTTCCTTTTATGTGGAAGGAATCCTTTATAATTCCCCTGCATAAAAAAGGGGAAAAATCTGATGCTACCAATTATAGAGGCATCTTTAAATTGTCAGCAATTCCAAAGCTATTTGAAAAAATTATTACTCCTCATCTGCAACACCTCTGTAGCTCAATCATTTATCCATGCCATCATGGTTTTATTAGGCGTCGCTCCACCACCACCAACTTGTTGCAGCTAACATCATTTGTGATTGATGGCTTCCAAAATGCCCTTCAAACAGATGTCATCTACACTGACTTTAGTAAAGCATTTGACTCTGCAAACCCCTCACTCCTTTTGAGAAAACTCGATCTTTTGGGATTTCCTGTTAACATTTTTACGTGGATTTCCAGTTAGGAGCCTAAATAATCTTAAACATATCAAAAATAGACTTTTAAACAAACATAAAAGAACCGGCTGCAATCTAACTTTTTCAAGGTACTTAGTAGCTCGGTCGAACTTATATTCGCCGTTGTCGGGTTCAGTTCACGCAGGACCCGAAGCAGTTTTATAATTTCGTAAACACAAAGCGGAAACAAGTATTTTCTCCTTCCTTGCGCTCGTTTGAAAATTCTTTTGCGAATACAGATCAGGGTATTGCAGATCTATTCGCAAAATTTTTTTAAACAACATTTTCACTTTATACTACTTCCGATCAGCCTTACACACATGAAATTCATTCAGCCAATCTTATTTTTGGTCCATCTCTCTCCGAGCGTAGTTTGTTATCGGATCTTTTAAAGGTTAAACCGGTACTTTCACCAGGTCCCGATGGAGTACCAGGCTGTGTGCTAAAGAATTGCGATGAGTCATTGTGCAAACCTCTTTCAAAGCTTTGGAATTACCTTTGGAAACGTCGATATTTCCCCTTATGTGAAAGAAATCCTTCTTAATTCGCCTGCATCAAAAAGGGACAAAATCTAATGCTACCAATTATAGAGGCATCTCTAAATTGTCAGCAATTCCAAAGCTATTTACAAAAAATAATTACTCCTCATCTGCAGCACCTCTGTAGTTCAATCATTTCTCCATGCCAGCATGGTTTTATTAGGCGTCGCTCCACCACCACCAACTTGTTGGAGCTGACATCATTTGTAATTGATGGCTTCCAAAATGGACTTTAAACAGATGTCATCTACACTAATTTTAGTAAAGTATTTGACTCTGTAAACCAGTCATTCCTTTTGAGAAAACTCGATCTTTTGGGATTTCCAACTAACCTTTTTACGTGGATATCCAGTTATCTTTCTGGAAGAACTCAACGTGTCCTTTTTAATGATGTATTCCCCTGCCTAGTCCGAGCTACATCTGGAGTCTCTCAAGGAAGTCATCTCGGGCCTTTACTTTTTACCATTTTTATAAATGACTTGCCCTTTGCTTTACCGAACTCTTGTGTACTTATGTACGCAGATGACGTTAAGCTGTGTCTTCAGTATAAATCTTCCTCTGCCCAATACAAACTTCAGTCCAATCTGGACAAGTTCCAAAATTGGTGTTCTGCTAATGACTTAAAACTCAATGGGTCAAAATGCAAACTTATGTCCTTCTATCGCTTAAGCCCCATCCAGGCAACTCATTTTCTCTATGGGACCGCCCTAGAAAGATTAACTCAGGTTAACGACCTAGGTGTCCTATTAGATGTCAAGCTCAAATTTACTGACCATATATCGGCAATGGTTAATAAAGCCAAGGGTGTGCTTGGCAAAGCAATTTAATGACCCTTATATAACTAAAGCTCTTTACATATCTTTAGTTCGTCCGATTCTTGAATACGGTTCATGTGTCTGGAGTCCTCAATATGGGGTTCATCAAAAACCACACTTCGTATTGAATCAGTACAGAAGAACTTTCTGCTTTTTCCTCTTAGGGGTCTAAACTGGGATGCAAGTATCCAACTCCCGTCTTATCATAGCAGACTACTTTTAATAAACTTACCATCTCTACTAAACCGTAGGACTATGCTGGGTGTAGTTTTCATCAATAACCTTATTAATGGTGAAATCGACAGCCAGAACCTTTAAAGTGTGTTAAAATTTAACGTTCCTTTTAGGGTCTCTCGAACTGTCTTACCCTTATTTCTTAACTTTTGTAGGAGAACATATGCCCAGCATGATACCCTTTCAGGATATTATGTTCTGACTACAATAACCTCTTTCAAATCATTTCCCAGAACTGTTGCATGAAATCCTCTATTCTTTCCTACTTAAGAGAGCAACAATGTAACACTTCCTCGTAACCGTTTTAAAATACTTATTCCTCGTCTCGGATCTATCCCAGCGATTCAAGCCGTACGACAAACAGCAGCGGCTGTACAAACGCAGTCGGAGCCGCGAAAAAAAAATAAATAAAAATGAAACCCTTTTTCCGTTGTCCCGACATAACATGAAAACGGCTTGATCGATTTATCAAATTTTTTTGTAGTTTTTTAATATTCTGTACAACCTTCTTACGGAAAAAAATATTAAGAAAATCTCTCAGAAAGATTGAAAAATAAACATTTAATTTTGCATATTTAAAAAAAAGCGCCCTATGAATGTCAACGTCAATCAATTGAAAACAAAAGAATAACTGTAGTAAATCTGTGACAACACATCCGCACTGACAATCATTTCATTAAGTTTTTGATAAAGTTTGTTTTGTTTTAAAGACTAAGAAGACAATTCACTTCATATCGATTACCAGTTCTTCCGAAAAAAATTTTTTAGGAAAATCTCTCAGAGAGATTGAACAATGTACAAGGTGCGTTCCAAAGTAAACAGGATTTTTAAAAAATGATAAAACAAAAAGTTTTTTCGGCAAAATCAATTTATTTTGTTCAAAATAGTCTCCTTCTGCTTTAATGGAGCTTTTTGCACGGTGCAAAAGCATGTCGAACGAGTGTCTTAGCTCGAGGCGCCTTCCATTCAGCACTCTGGCGTTTCGTTTCGGGATCAAATTAAAAACACCACTTTTCGTCTCCAGTCAAAATCAATCACAAATCGGGTCTCTTTTTGCCTTTTTAATGATATCCTTCGAATGTTGAATTCTGAGCAATTTTTGGACGTCAGTCAATTTGTGCGGAACAAACCGTGCATACACCTTTCGTCAGCCCATATGTTCGGTCAAAATGCGATAAATCGATGTTTTGGAGATGTTCAATTCTATTTCCATGAATTTCAATGATATTTTCGGCTGACTTTTTATGAATTCACGCACAGTTTCGATGAAATTTTCGGTGATCCCGGATTTTGGTTGGCCCACATGTTCATCGTCATTTATGTCCTCACGACCACTTTGAAAACGTTGAAACCACTCGTGCACTCTGCTACGGGATAGGCAACCATTGCCATAAACTTGTTTCATCAATTGAAACGTTTCGGTAAAAGTTTTACCAAATTTAAAACAAAAGTTTATGTTGGCTCTTTGTTTGAAACTCATTTTCGCACCGATGACAAAAACTTACTGACACTTAAAACGCAATCACCTCACTACCAATAGATCAAACGTCCTGAAATTTTAACTGGAAGTCGATAATGGATAGCAGATTCTAACGCACCAGTTTACATATAGATGGCAACACTAGAGGGCGCTAGATTCAAAAAGATTCCTGTCTACTTTGGAACGCACCTTGTACGTTTAATTTAGCATACTTTAAAAAATCGCGTAACGAATGTCAACGTCATATAATTTGAAACAAAAAAAAAAACTGTGACCACAAAGTCATAACCGCACTAACACTAATCTCTACATATTTAAAGAGAATAGAAAGCTAACTTCGGATGGAGCCGAAGCTTATAAACCCTTGCAGTTAAATAGCGGCTTCTATTGAATAAAGTTATAGTAAATATCGGATATAATTAGCCGATCTTTATAAAAACATTCATAACAAGCTTAAATTCATATAAAATGGATTTTGAAAGAAGTCCGAGGCTTCTACGCCCAAAAACACTAAACTTGTGGCATTTTTGATCATTCAGTTATATGGCAACTATAGGATATAATCGGCCGCTCCCAGCATTTCCGACTTATATACTGCGCGCAAAGGAAAGAAGGGTGTGTGCAAAGTTTCAAGACAATAGCTAACTGACAGACTAGTTCGCGTAGACACAGACAGACAGACGGACAGACGGACCGACGGACAGACGAACATGCTTATATCGACTCAGAAGCTGATCCTGAACCAGAATATATATACTTTATGGGGTCCTGGATGTCTCCTTCACTGCGTTGCACACTTCTGAACAAAATTATAATACCCTCTGCAAGGGTAAAAAAATGAAACCCGAGAGTCCAAACGCCATGATCAAATTTGACCGAAACTCAAACCAGGGCGGATAGTCGGAGAAATTGGGACTTCTAGGCTCAACCATCGAATTGGAGACCGCGCAGCTACTGCCGCAACAGGAACTACCAGAGACCACAAGCAGAGCAAGGAAATGCCAATGGAACATATCTGGCACCTCAAGCTCAGGAGGTACAGCAAAGGAGCCGGCCGTATGTTCCGATTGAAAAATGGGGGTTCCAAGTTTCAAGCCGATCAGGAATGATCAGAACGGAAGATTTCCTGTTTCGGATGGAATACCTACAGAAGCAATACGGAATGCCTTGGTTGGAATTATTTAAGGACTTCCATCTACTGCTGACTGAGGAGGCATCCGAGTGGTACTGGCTGCTGATTAGAACAAAACCTCCACGAGTCTGGCGAGAGCTGAAAGAGCCCATATAGCGCTGGTATGCCGACAATCAAGGGGATTATGAAAAAATTCAAGATATCGTTGACCGGAAGCAACGCCAAGGAGAGTCGCTGAAGGAATATTTCGTGGCCCTCAACAGGCTGGTAGCATCGGTGACCATTGGAGTGGATAACGACTGAGTCATAAAAACAGCGAAGCGAAACCTGTTAGAGACAGTGGATATACCCGATCCGAGTTTATACCCTGGAACACGTACATGACGAGGACAAGGAGGTGGATCGAGTGGTAAATCCAGAGAGAGGAGGCCAAAGGCAACGCATTTCGGTGAGTTATCGATCTCGAGAAGAGCAACGCGAAAATCGGCTGGAGGAGATCCATTCCATGTAGACGGCAGAATCTGGACTAGGGCAGGAGGCAAAGTTGGAAAGTTACTGGCTCCGCGAAACGGAAAGTCGTATGCTGGAACTGTCGGCAGGAGGGACACGTTTATGTGGAATGTGAATCAGCACAGAGTAGACTCTTCTGTTACAAGTGTGGAATGGCAAAGACAGTCACGCCTAAATGCCCTAACTGTAGGTCGGGAAACGCACACGTTGCGTCGACCGGCAACCAGCGTTCACAGAAGGAGCCCAAAAGGAAGCAGTAGCCATACGAAGGATGTCGACTACACGAAATATGGGAAGGTCAGGGTGGCGGGGAAGCCGATGAGCGGTTTGCTAGCTTCCGGTGCATCCGTGATGGGAAATTGCTTCCGCGAATCGGTGGAAAGTCTGGATATACCCTGGAAGCCTTAATATGCGAAGGTTCGAACGGCAAATGAATACCACAAAGAATCGAAGGAAGTCGACTTTAATTGTGTCCGTCACTGGAGGAAGAGTTGTATCTGGACACCTAGCATAAATTCAACCGCGCCCAAGAGCTGTTTGAGGTGAACGAGATGGAAATAGTCTCGTAGAACTCAGGGATTACAGATTATGGGAGCCAGAGCCACGAACAGCACTAGCTCGGCGGCATCGAGGAAAACAGCTGGAGGAAGTACGCAGATCCTTTCTTAGCTTCGAAGAATATGGGTTGGGGAGAACTGCCGTGATGAAGCACACCATCGATCTGACGGAAGCAGCCACACCGGTTAAGTATCGGCACTATCTAGTGTCACCGGCGGTGCAGGCGCTGATATGCTAAGACTAGGAGTCATCAAAGAGATCGTTAGCGTATGGAACAATTCTGTCACCTTATCTATGCCGGAACGCCCGGAAGTTAAATAAGATCACCATTAAGGATGCGAATATCGAAGGGACACTCAGTCGCATCGGTACGACGAAGTACGAGGTGTGTTTAAAAAGTAAGGTGACTTTTCAAATTTGGCGGGGCCGTTTTGTGAGAGAGGCGTAAAGGTTACAAGTTATTTGGCGTGCTCGGCGATTTTTTGCTATCAAAACATATGAATCAAAGGAATGCATCAAATTCAAGCTCAGGAGGTACAGCAAAGGAGCCGGCCGTATGTTCCGATTGAAAAATGGGGGTTCCAAGTTTCAAGCCGATCAGGAATGATCAGAACGGAAGATTTCCTGTTTCGGATGGAATACCTACAGAAGCAATACGGAATGCCTTGGTTGGAATTATTTAAGGACTTCCATCTACTGCTGACTGAGGAGGCATCCGAGTGGTACTGGCTGCTGATTAGAACAAAACCTCCACGAGTCTGGCGAGAGCTGAAAGAGCCCATATAGCGCTGGTATGCCGACAATCAAGGGTATTATGAAAAAATTCAAGATATCGTTGACCGGAAGCAACGCCAAGGAGAGTCGCTGAAGGAATATTTCGTGGCCCTCAACAGGCTGGTAGCATCGGTGACCATTGGAGTGGATAACGACTGAGTCATAAAAACAGCGAAGCGAAACCTGTTAGAGACAGTGGATATACCCGATCCGAGTTTATACCCTGGAACACGTACATGACGAGGACAAGGAGGTGGATCGAGTGGTAAATCCAGAGAGAGGAGGCCAAAGGCAACGCATTTCGGTGAGTTATCGATCTCGAGAAGAGCAACGCGAAAATCGGCTGGAGGAGATCCATTCCATGTAGACGGCAGAATCTGGACTAGGGCAGGAGGCAAAGTTGGAAAGTTACTGGCTCCGCGAAACGGAAAGTCGTATGCTGGAACTGTCGGCAGGAGGGACACGTTTATGTGGAATGTGAATCAGCACAGAGTAGACTCTTCTGTTACAAGTGTGGAATGGCAAAGACAGTCACGCCTAAATGCCCTAACTGTAGGTCGGGAAACGCACACGTTGCGTCGACCGGCAACCAGCGTTCACAGAAGGAGCCCAAAAGGAAGCAGTAGCCATACGAAGGATGTCGACTACACGAAATATGGGAAGGTCAGGGTGGCGGGGAAGCCGATGAGCGGTTTGCTAGCTTCCGGTGCATCCGTGATGGGAAATTGCTTCCGCGAATCGGTGGAAAGTCTGGATATACCCTGGAAGCCTTAATATGCGAAGGTTCGAACGGCAAATGAATACCACAAAGAATCGAAGGAAGTCGACTTTAATTGTGTCCGTCACTGGAGGAAGAGTTGTATCTGGACACCTAGCATAAATTCAACCGCGCCCAAGAGCTGTTTGAGGTGAACGAGATGGAAATAGTCTCGTAGAACTCAGGGATTACAGATTATGGGAGCCAGAGCCACGAACAGCACTAGCTCGGCGGCATCGAGGAAAAACAGCTGGAGGAAGTACGCAGATCCTTTCTTAGCTTCGAAGAATATGGGTTGGGGAGAACTGCCGTGATGAAGCACACCATCGATCTGACGGAAGCAGCCACACCGGTTAAGTATCGGCACTATCTAGTGTCACCGGCGGTGCAGGCGCTGATATGCTAAGACTAGGAGTCATCAAAGAGATCGTTAGCGTATGGAACAATTCTGTCACCTTATCTATGCCGGAACGCCCGGAAGTTAAATAAGATCACCATTAAGGATGCGAATATCGAAGGGACACTCAGTCGCATCGGTACGACGAAGTACGAGGTGTGTTTAAAAAGTAAGGTGACTTTTCAAATTTGGCGGGGCCGTTTTGTGAGAGAGGCGTAAAGGTTACAAGTTATTTGGCGTGCTCGGCGATTTTTTGCTATCAAAACATATGAATCAAAGGAATGCATCAAATTTTGTGTAAAAAATAAAATTAAGTGCTCTGAAACACTTGAAATGTTGACAGTGGCATACGGTGAAACTGTTCTGAGTAAAAAAAATGTGTACAAGTGGTACAAGCTCTTCCAAGATGGCCGGGAAGTTCAGGAGTTCTAACAGTATTATCTGGAAGTTATGCGCCGTTTGCGAAAAGCAATACGAAAGAAGCGCTTTGAATTCTGGAAAAGCAATTCATGGCTTGTGAGAGATTTTTTGGCCAAAAACAACACCACAATAATGCCTCAGCCACCATATTCACCGGATTTGGCCCCATGTGACTTTTTCTTGTTCCCAAAACTGAAGAGACCTATGAAAGGACGGAGATTTGCAACGATTGAAGAGATAAAGACTGCATCGCTGGAAGAGCTCAAGGCTATACCGAAAAGTGCTTATGGGAAGTGCTTTGAGGATTGGAAAAACCGTTGGCATAAGTGTATTGTATCTGAGGGGGATACTTTGAAGGGGACAACACAAATATTGATGAAAAAATTAATAGTTTTTCTTGAAAATACAAAGTCACCTTACTTTTTGAACACACCTCGTATATTTGGGGCATGGACCTGAAGCATGCGTTTTGACAGATAGAGCTGGACGAGAAGAGCAAGCGGTATACAGCGTTCACGGGGACGGGGCCTCCATTGACTACTTTGTGGTCATGCCATTCGGTCTAACCAATGCCGCCCAGAGGCTATATCGGCTAATGGATAAGGATACCAGAGGGAAAGTGTCTTTGTGTATTTGGACGAACTTTTAATAGTGTCGTAAAATTACCAAGATCACATAAAGATATAACATGAAGCAAAAAAAAGTCCGGAGGTTTCTTGGAACGGCAGGATGGTACCGTAGATTCATCCGAAACTTTTCGGAAAGGAAAGTTCATAATGAATCGATGGAATCATTGAAGGGGGCCCTGATATCGTCGCCAGTGTTGCGACATCCCGACTTTACAAAGAGGTTTTACGTGCAATGCGATGCGTCAGATTTTGGGGTCGGTGCCATGCTATACCAAGTAGCGGAAGATCAAAGCGAAGGTCCAGTAGCGTTCTTTTCTTTTCTCTGAATCCGGCACAGCGAAATAATAGCGTAACAGAGAAAGAGTGTCTCGCGGCAGTGTTAGCAGTGGAACGTTTTCTTCATATATAAGGCTAATGCCATGTAAGCTGCTGACGGATCACTCCAGCCCCCAATGGATCCGTTAAAAATTTGTCCGGGACGTTAGCGAGGTGGTCATTTAAATTGCACCGAATGGCGTACCGCATATCGAGCGAACACTGCAAAGGTTTGGAGAATGTGGTGGCGGATACGCTGTCGACGATGGGGGAAGCTGTGGGGAGGCAAACGAGGACTGGATGCTTGGTTTTCAGACGGCAGAATTTGAAGACCCGGAGTATGTGGAGTTGAAGGAAGTTTGCCAGGCGGAAAGGGAGCGGTTCCTGGACATCAAAGTGGTCGACGGCTATGTCTTCAAAAGGACAGAGTGTCGGAGCGCAACAGGAAAGGGAATGTCTATATTTTCGTCGTGGTGGAGCATTTTTCAAAATTTGTGTCCTAAAATCCATGTAGGAGGCCACGACAGCAGAAGTAATCAAGTTTTTGGTCAAAGAAATTTTTCAAGTGTTCGGGGTTCCGGAGACGATACATTTGGACAACAGGAAGCAATTCGTGTCAAGGCGGTTCAAGGAGATGATGGAGGAGTACCACATTATCCATATGAGGACAGCCGTCTACTCCCCACAGTCGAATGCGGCAGAAAGGGTTAACCAATCGGTACTCAACGCCATTCGTGCCTATCTGAGCCAGGACCATCACGATTGGGACGAGATAGAATCATCTCTGACAAGCTCCGTACAACAAGCGACGGGAGTTACTCCGTATTTTTCCCTGTTTGGGCAACATATGTTTACGGATGGAAGCGAGTATAAGGTGGCGAGGAAGATAAGGGCGCTGGAGGACAATGAGTTGCTTTGTTTGCCGTCGTCTGAGAGGATCATCTTGGTCAAGCCCTCGAGACGAGTGCCCAGGTCTATAACAGGAAGACACGGGTTATCCAATTGGACCAAAGTCTCAACATTTAAAAAAAAACTAAAAGACAACCTTAACGTTATGGAAAATAAATAAAAATTGTATATAAAAATTTCAACAATAATGAACACTTCAATTGAAATTGCATTCCAATTGAATTCCAAGCATAAAAAGAGAAGATGATAATTCAGAACCAGACGAAACAAAGGACTCTGATAATGAAAACATAAGGAAGACCCCACTCCAAAAAGAGAAGCCCAGCTAGACTTAATAATTCCGGCTACTTTAACATTACCAGAATTGCCACATCAAAGCAGTTCAGAATCAAAGCCACTGCACTTCGGGCGCCTCAAGGGCGTACGTTAAAAAAGTGAGTTCAGCGGTTTCAGAATTCGAGGGAAAGAAAATCCATCTACAACAGTTTAAAACCACGTTTGGACTAATCGATCTTACGAAAGGCACATTTGAAAGCAGGGAAGTAGAAGTTACATAAATTCCAAATCGGAACGACTATCAAAGCCATAATAGAAAAATTGCAATTGACTATTGTTGGCGGTTGGCGATTAGCAACCCAATTCTCAAAAGATCGTTAGCACATTCGCAAATCTCTTGAAGCATCTTACATCGATAAAGGATTAAGTGCTGAACTCGCTGACAAATGCAACACAAAGGAGGCAATACAAACAAAAATGAAAAACTACGAAAGAAACCTTTTAATACAATGATCGACGCCATAACAAAATACATTCACTGTAGCATGCAACAATTCAACAGCCTCGGCCTCAGTGTAATATACACAAGTTATTGAGGAAATTATTATTGAGTCAATGGAAGAGGTAACTATCAAGGTAATTTCCCACAGGGCAGAGGAATTATAGCGGTGGAAGCCAATTTAATAACTACCGAGGAAAAAATAATAACCAAAACAGTCCTTTAGACCCAATTATAATAATAACTACAACCAAAATCGAGGTCAACATTATAAAAAAGGTAACCTAGGAGGATACAACAACTCCCGGGGAAACTCAAATGCCGAAATAAGAGCCATTGTCGCAGAACAGGAAAACTAAATACTTCCCTTAAGAAAAAGAAGCCACTGAGAACAGTTAAGGTATACAAACTACACTTTTTATATCTAAATCGAAAGCAACCATACAAAAATAATATATATATACCTTCCTAATAGATACCGGCTCTGATATATGTACCCTCAAAATAAATTCAGTTGATTTTGGAGAAATAGATAGAAATACCAGAGTATCAATGGTAGGAATCGGTGAAGGTGCTATTGAGTAACAGGTCTTTACAAATATAAAACTGCAAGCACGAAAATTTAAAATATCTTATCATTATACCCTTGCAGAGGGTATAATAATTTTGGTCAGAAGTGTGCAACGCAGTGAAGGAGAACCCCAGGACCCCATAAAGTATATATATTCTGGATCAGGATCACCTCCTGAGTCGATATAAGCATGTCCGTCTGTCCGTCTGTCTGTTTCTACGCAAACTAATCTCTCAGTTTTTGAGCTATCGTCTTGAAACTTTGCACACACCCTTCTTTCTTTTGCACGCAGTATATAAGTCGGAACGGCCAGGATCGGCCGACTACATCCTATAGCTGCCATATATCTGATTGATCGGAAATGCTATAACTTCCATGTTATTGAAGATAGAAACTTGAAATTTGCCAGATTGACTATTAGGGGAATTTATCTGGAAAATTTCATACGGATCGGCTGACTATATCCTATAGGTGCCATATAACTGAACGATCGGAAATGCAACAACTTGCGTGTTTTTGGGCGTAGAAGCGTCGGACTTCTTTTAAAATTTATTTTATATGAATCTAAGCTTGTTATGAATGTTTTTGTAAAGATCGGCTAACTATATCCGATATTTACTATATCTTTAATTAATAAAAGCCGCTATTTAACTGCAAGGGTATATAAGCTTCGGCTCCGTCCGAAGTTAGCTTTCCATTCTCGTTGTTTTTGCTTTTGGATTTGGTATATATATATATATATATACGTATATATATACGTAAAAAAAACTCAAATGTCGTTTGCTACTCATGCAGACCTTTAATAGTTAAGCAGTCTGACTAATAATCAAAAGGTTTTGGGTTTATTTCCCAGCAGAACCCAACATCTGTGCAAGGCTTGATGACCAATATATTAAGAACTCTATACGCGCGAGTTTTGACGTGTCATCAACATAAACCCTAGCACGAGTGTTCGAGCCCCAGTGACGACAATATAAAATTATTAGAAAATTTGTTTATTAATCGACAGTAACATTAATGTGAATAAAATTTGACAACCTCTTATAAATACAAATGTTTAGTCTCCCACTTCCCAAATTCTTCAATATTCTCATTTATATATTTTTTTTAACTTCATAAATTTCATGTCGGATTCAAGCCGTTTTCAGGGGGAATTTCCATTTGGAATCCGCGTAGCTTTTTTTGTTTACTTTTATTATTTATTGAAATCTTAAAAATATTACATGTTTTTTGCATTCATTGAATTGAATGTAGGTAATAAAGTTTAATAATAGTTTAAATAATAACAGAAAAAAATATATTAAAATTAATGATATAAACAAAAACTAGGTATTCCAAAACCAATAAGAAAAATACGGGAAAAATGTTTATTTATTGATGGATTGCCCAATAGACTCGTGAATGAGAAAAGGGCGTGAAAAGATTTTGAGCGACTGGAGCGACAGGAAATGAAGGTACCATCGGACAAGTCGTCGATGTCGTTCTTGGCTACACAAGTGGAAATAAATCCACCCGCTGCATCCACAGGCAGTTCATCGACATATGAAAAAAATAAAAGGGAACAAGAAAGAGTACTGGAATTCCTAGTCCCAAAAAATGCATGGACACGAAATTCTTACCCTTCAGGAAACCGGAGACAAACCAGCAGCAACGAGGGTCCAAATGCCATGATCAAATTTGGCCGAAACTCAAACCAGGGCGGATAGTCGGAGAAATTGGGACTTCAGGAGCTACCAGAGATCACAAGCAGAGCAAGAAAATGCCAATGGAACATATCTGGCACCTCAAGCTCAGGAGGTACAGCAAAGGAGCCGGCCGTATGTTCCGATTGAAAAATGGGGGTTTCAAGTTTCAAGCCGATCAGGAATGATCAGAACGGAAGATTTCCTGTTTCGGATGAAATACCCACAGAAGCAATACGGAATGCCTTGGTTGGAATTATTAAAGGACTTCCATCTACTGCTGACTGAGGAGGCATCGATCTCGAGAAGAGCACCGCGAAAATCGGCTGGAGGAGATCCATTCCATGTAGACGGCAGAATCTGGACTAGGGCAGGAGGCAAAGTTGGAAAGTTACAGGCTCCGCGAAACGGAAAGTCGTATGCTGGAACTGTCGGCAGGAGGGACACGTTTATGTGGAATGTGAATCAGCACAGAGTAGACTCTTCTGTTACAAGTGTGGAATGGCAAAGACAGTCACGCCTAAATGCCCTAACTGTAGGTCGGAAAACGCACACGTTGCGTCGACGGGCAACCAGCGTTCACAGAAGGAGCCCAAAAGGAAGCAGTAGCCATACGAAGGATGTCGACTACACGAAATATGGGAACATTTCAGGTCGATAACTTGATCAGTCTTGCAGATTAACTACATTGGCTCTTTGTCACAACTTCCTTCACAGATGGGCATAAAAATAAGAAGCTATCGTACATTGGGTAAAATCACAGTCAATCCGATTAGACCCTGTCCAATCTTTAATATAGCATCGAGGAAACTCAGCAACAAAATTATACCCGACATTTCTTCAATGACAAACATGGAGTACAGAAGGATGATTAGCAGCACGGTGTGCTCGAGGGTCTGATGTTTGTCGGAGTCTGTGGTATGTTCGAGTGTCTTTAGATTCCGTTCCACCTGGTACAAGCGTTGCTTGGCCGTTTTTACGGATGTCTTCCATAGCCCACCGAAATGAGGAGATCGTAGAGGAATGAACCGCCACTTTATAGTTTCCGTCGAGCAAAATTCGTGAAGGGAGGCTTGGTGCTCCTGATTGAGGAACATTCGCATTAGTTTCAACATCTCGTTCTTCGCACCAACAAAGTTTGTGGCATTGTCCGTCCATTTTTTGCCTGGGCTTGCGCCGCCTGCAAATGAACGTCTTGAGCGCATTTAGGAACGAGGAGGTCGATAGGTCCTTGGCGAGCTCCAAATAAATAGCCTTGGTACTGAAGCAGATGAGGACACTCACGTACCACTTAATGGGTAACCTGTTCCAAACCTCAGGTTTGTAAATGAAGGATCCGCAGAAATCTTCATCTCGTTAAAACCTTCTCCGTCAGAAGATCTGCCATAACGTGTTTCAGCAGACGATTTTTTGTTCGGAAGCAACGCACACATTTATTCAGCACCTTCGATACGGTTTTCCTCCCCCGATAGGTCATATTGGGACCGGATCTTGACAATTAAAGCCCGGGAACCTGAGTGTAAATTCCGTTCTTGGAAATGAACAATGAGTCTTGTGGAAGAATGACCAGATGTCGCCCATCAAAATCCAAGGTGGAGTTTTGAAGTCGTCCGTCGACACGGAGCCAGCCAGAGTGGTCAACAAAGGGTGCAAGCGCTGCAAGCTGACTTGAGGAGGGAACAAGTCCGCGGATTCTCAACGGCTTAATTTCCTCCATAAACTGGAAACGCTGGATGATTCACAGGAGAAGGCAGGTTTCTCCCTTTATATCCTTGATCGAAGTATCCTCATGGACTCCGATGCCATATCCCTCAATGGAGCTTGGCCAGCAAAGTCTTTACACTGAGATCAACCACGGCCTTCTCAGTTACAGGAGTGGAAGGCCAACCATCCTTGGATGCGCGCAGGAAAGAGGGCCCATGCACCCACGCAACTCGGAAGTTAGCTGCTCGGTGGAAAAAGAGCCTCCAGATAATAAAGCAGCCAGGTTAGATGCAGACGGTACGTACCGTCATTCCATGTTCTTGGTTAGCTCCTGGATAGAGGACACGCGGTTAGAAACAAATACATTGAATCCAGGGCAACGCCACCGCAGAATCGCACCAGCAATAGTAGTCCCCCTCATGATCTTCAAGCTCTTCAACTTCAGTAATCAGCCTCGCCAGCAACTTAGCCCCTGACAGTTCAAGCTTTGGGATTGTTTGGGTAACATGGGGCGCAATCTTGGACTTGGAGCATAACAGCTTACACTTAAAGCCTGACGCTACGTAAATGCAAGCTCCGTCAGGATCCAAACTGGCGTCACAGAATTTATGAACTTCTAACCTTCTCTGGTGTGGCATAGCCGGTCGGGAAACTTTAGCCGTTTAGTCTGACCAAAGCTGAGGCAAATTTGCAACCACTCTGAAAGCAGAGCTTGGGAAAGACTTTTATCCCAAGACAGATTTTCGCGGCACAGCTTCTGCAACAAAATCTTGGCCTTGGTGACAACAGGACCCACAAGGCCCATCTGATCGTAGAATCAAGCTATTGATGACAGGTTAGACCGTCTGGTTAGATTGGCAGTGAGCTGAAGAGCTTCGAACGAGAAGAGTAGAAGATCGGCAGAGGGGTTCCACACTAATCCAAGCGTTATGATGAACTCGGTAACATTGCCAAATTCCAAGTATGATTACTTGTCCTCATCGGGAAGTCCTTCCAAAACTGCGGGTAGATTGGAGCACAACTTCCTTAACCAGAACTGGCCCCTGCTCAAACAACTAGATTTCTGGGAAATTATTTTTTAAGCAGCTTGGAACTGGCACCAGAAATAAAGTCACAAATGTAGAAATCATAAAGAAGAACCCGGGAACCCACAGAAGAGTCAGCACCTGGGCTACCTGATGCTTAGATCGAACCGATAGAAAGGTAGCTAGTTTCGTAACATACGTTGCAGTGTCCAGTTTGAACACCGAAATATCATATTAAAGATTCGGGTGACGATCCAGTTTCCGCTATAGGGAATAAAACCCGCCTGATTAAACGATTCTCCCAGCAGCTGTGTTTAATCGGCAAATTAACCGAATAAGCTCCAGTGCCAAGCAGGGAATGTTGCTTGACGAAATGCTCCTCACAATTCCTTTGTAGCCCTTATTATCGGTTCCGAGCAAGCTTCCAACTCCAAAAAAGGAGTCCCAAAAGTCATCAAAGGGGCTCCAGGATTCCATAGGAAGCAACTGTCAAGACGCTGCCAAGGCAGGCTCCCTCAATATACAGCCGCTTCCAGACACAACTTATCCAAAGCGAGTCTTCTGGACCAGAGGAAGGCCAAGCCCTAACTGGATCTGGACAACCGACCAAGATAAAAAAAATAAGCTGGCTCAAATTAGTAACATCACCCGCTGTGGCTTGTGAAAGTTGTCATCGGCAAAAACAATGTTGCTAGGAATATAGCAATGCAAAACATTAATACTAAGGCTGGGCTGACTTTCCGTGATGTGGGAGCTTACCAAAGCCTTTACGTAGACGAAGTAAGCAGACAGTCGTCACTGCAAGCAAACAATCACTGAGGAACCATCCGTTGCAAATTCAGTTTTCCCAAGGCATCTGAAGCTGACTGGCCAGACGCGAGGTGATGAGGTGAACCTGCGAGCCGGAGTCCAGCAGCGCTCGACAAGGGAGCATGGCACCTGATCGCCCTCGGACGAGGATGTTAGCGGTTGGCAAAAGAACAATCTCAGTCCTGAGTTACAAAAGCGCTGGCAGACGGCAAAGATAGAGTTCGAAACTGGGAGAGCCACTGTGAAACGATGGACTGGAGCAGTCGGAGAAACCACAGAACTGAACCGCTTCTCCCGCGGGTGCAGCATGGCGTGATAAGCGATTACAAGTTGGGCAGTGAGCAAAATGGGCAGGTTTCAAGCAAACAAAGCAAAGGGCTAGCCTTCGGACTTCATAGTACCATTCCTCGATGGTCAGTGAGTTAAACCTTGGGCAGGACGGCAGACCATGTGATGTAGCATCACACAAGGAGCACGGATCAGAGGGAGTGTTAGCCAGAGTGCAGGAAGATCTACTGTTGTATGTTTTATGTCGGCCCACCTGAATGGCTGGCGGAGGCGCAGCCTTAGCTTAATCCACAGTTTCAAGCTTGGCGTCCAGTTTGTGAAAGTCTATCTGGACCAACAGACAGCCTTTAATCTCTGCAGCCGTTCCGGATCTCATTAACGCCCGCATATGACCATTAAATAGGTCAGACAACTTCCGAATCGTGTCAACTGATCCGGTCTCGACAGCTCGTACCAGAAGAATTTCATCAATATGGGATTGGAAAATGAAACGCCGATTACTAAACCGTGTGCGCATCAGGTCCAGCGAACCGTCGTTATTGGCTTTCGTAATTTCCAGAGCGCGAACTGTCTCCAGTGCCGACTCTCGGAGTCAAGAAAGGAGCTACTGATGCTTTTCCATTTTTGTTAAGAGAGGGCTGTCTAGGGTTGAGCAGAAATCCGGCCATTCTCCGTAGCCACCACAGAATATCGTCAAAGGCAATGGAGGTAAAGAAGGAACAGCCTTATAAGATGCAGGTGGCGCACTGACACCACTGGTGCCATCGAGAAAGGTCGAGTAAGCAGAGAGTCTGATGGAGAGCTTGGCGACTTCCACCTCTATGTCGACATGAACCGTGGAAAGCTGGGAAAACTTGCAATATAAGTCGCTGCCAATTTCCTTAAAATTCAGCACCTCCAACTCGTCCTGAAGCGCGAAAAACCTTTCTCGCAGCCACTTCTCCAATGCCACCAGGGCTGCCACCGATGAATCGTCACTGCGCGCAGCCTCCTTGACCTTTGCATGGAGCGCCTCCATCTCCACGAACGTAACCTGCGCTCTTCTTCACAGTCTTTTCTCCTTAATGATAACAACTGGACCGTTCGATTGTGATCCAGAATCCATAACTAGGAGCAAATATCACCGGCAAACGAAGCAGGAAAATAGTCAACAAGCGGCTCGTTTGTTTATGAAATGTTTGTATTTTAAATGCGCGGCACTTCAAGGATTGCAGTAGCAAAAACAACAATATCACGTCATCGTCACCAAAATCTCGAGCAACCAAGAGTTCTTGGTAACAGCCGCGAAGGAAAAGTCCAGAAACTTCAATGGTTACAATTTTCTTTATTTGAGGTTAAATCCAACAAACACAAAGCGTGAAGATATATCAATGCAAAATCAACAAGGCAAAAATAACAATGACTCCCACGCAGCCGTCAAAGTTGAAACAATAAGCCGAGCTTGCACGTAACACAGACTCCTGGCGAGGGACGAGGCAGGAGGCATAAACTTAAATAGATGCAAGCGGACGAAGAGTGAACGGCTTCTCCAAAAGCTTAACTTCACCAGCTGCGGGGACATGGTAACGACCCGCTTTCAATCACATAAGAACAATAGATGTGTTTACACAGGCTTTTGGCTGGGAACAGCGGAGCCCAACAAGCATTATTTAAGAATGGGACGAAGATATACATATAGAGTCTAAATAGTAAAAGGATCATCTTACTCTTTCGGCCAACATTTATTGAAGGCTAGGATTCTTCTGGCATTTTTCATTGTTAATGCCATGTGATCGTTAAATGATAGCTTATGATATTGAACTCCAAGATAATTAATTGAGCCATATCATGATATGACACTAGCCATATCATTCCTAAAGAAAGTAAGAAACTGTGTTAGGAGCTTACACTTAGAGCACTAAAGGACGATACTATTTTTGGTGCATTTTGACAAATTACGACTTTTGGCAGATCGTTTACAAAAAGAACGAACCATAAAGAAACAAGGTGACTGCCCTGTGGGATACCACATGAAACCTGGATAAGCTTTGACATTGCGATTTTGAACAAAACCCGCTGGGTTCGATTGTACAAGTAAGAAGCAGGGAAGGAATGAAACCCAACACAGAAAGTTTTCGTAAAAGCAGGCTGTGATTTACCTAATTGAAAGACTTTCACAAATATTTATAGATTACGTCGGTTTGCTGACGATTCAGAAAGCCCCAATGGGCAATTGAAAAAAACTCAAACAGGTCAGTGATTGTCAAGCTACGTTGACAAAACCATAATGTGTGGGCGAAATAACACTCTGACAAAAATGTTGGAGTTGCGAAGTTATTGTGTTTTTCCAGAAGCTTTGGAATCACAGAAAGCTTTGCATTTGCATGGTAGCTATCAATATTTTCCCTCGGGCCCTTTTTTATAAGAAATAATGATGTAAGATTCATTCCATCTCCCTGTTAAGGTTGATAGCTCAAATGAAAAGTTAGATTGCAAAAAAAGAAGAAAATAGATTGACATTAGGTATTGGAGAAGAAATAAAGAAATTATTGAGAGAAAGTGAAGCAGGAAAATTATTGGATCTATCCTTAGTGTTGACAAAATAATGAAATGAATTTGGGTCCTTATTAAAGTTAATTTAGCATTGAAAAATATACAAGTTACAACACTGTTAATTATGTTAAGGGCAAAAAAGTGGTCATGCACTGTACTGCCTTCAGAGAAATGTATCATAAAAATTCCAATCTATCTAAGAGAGCCAATGTCTTTCTTGGGTCTTTGAGCCACAAAATAGTTGGTGCAGCTGAAGCTCTGCTGATAAGAGCAATACATGTTACGACACAGTGCATTGCTCTCCCTCTCTATGTCACAATGTATAATTATCTACCTTATCTATCTACGCTTCCCGTCTTGTTTGGGTGCCTCACTTTGTATTTCTTTTTCCGGTGGCTATGAGTATAGCCTCACTTTCGCATATCCTGTATTGCGTCTTTATTCATCATAATAAACCAAGATTATTAATGCGAAAATAACTTTTTTCCTTTCTATTTTGTAAAAAGAGACATTCTGACCTGTTTAATAGTTACAGAAAAAGCTCTATGAGTGAACATTAGTGACTCTGACTAGATCTTGCGAGGAAAATCGAAAATCGAAAAACATTTATATTAATACTAAACAGCGGCGTTTGTTAATGTGTTGGGTTAGTTTGCTGCAATGTCGATATATAGCATATATATATATATATAGTCTCATAGTTATCCGCCTATCGTCAAAATTTAAATTGGCAAAACTACTAGTCAATGGATATTAATCCGTTCTGCGAGTCTATGGAATCGTCTGCTCCGGACCAAAAGAGCTTCATGCAGCACAGGGAAACAGCTTTGTTTGAAAACATGCAGGAAATATCCGTCTTGGCGAGTCGGATGAGTTGGTGGAAAATTTTAAAGCCACGCATGGGGAGCGTGGGGATGATGAACATCTCGGAGCTCTGGAATAAGTTTCGGACTAATTTTAATGATTTAGCTAGAATGGCAAGAGTCATTCTTAAACAGGAAGTAGTTCGGCGGTCTGCGCTACTGCCCGCTTCCTACATCAGCGGAGGCTATGTCGAATGGGATGAGTTGGGAATGCAGTTCCAGGCTGTAGGAGCAGCGAAGTCGGGGTTTTGAGAGTGTCGACTTCTCGATTGCTACCAACGCTCCTATCATATCCCACGAGAGCCGTGGCCATCCAAGCCACGGCAAATTTTGCGATTCTCCCTGCCCGACGTTTGAAAGCTTCCCAGCTGTGAGTCGCTTAAAGGAAGTTCGTTCCGCCGCTTTGAGCCACCGCCAATGTCTTAGTCAGAAACAGCTCTGGTCTGTTTGTTTCGTGTCGTTCGCTGCTCCCCGACTCCGACTCCCCGATAAAACTTTCGGTGCCTGACTACTTTAAAGCGAAAGCTGCAGAATACACTACTCATATCACAGCAATCGTGAATCGCAGCATATCCGAACCTCAACTCAGCTTTGGAGTAGATGTTTTTAGTTGGACAACATAACTTTTACAGATCAGAACTTCTGCGTCTCTCAGCAAGTAGATTTTTTGATCGGAGCGAACCTATTTTACGAGCTGCTTTGCGCTGGCCAAATTCGTACGTCTCGTGGTTTATCGTCACTGCAGAATATTCGCCAAGGGTGGAGTGTTTGCGGCGGAGGCCATTAAGTGGAAGGGACTACACGCCTAAATGGACCCCATGCGTCGCCATGGTACGGTAAGACCTCTAAGCTCATCAAATGGTGACATACAGATGGGAAGAAGAAGTGCTGGGCCCTCGGGAGACGATATTGGAAAGGACCTTTGGATATCTACAGTCCTGCAACGATTGTTTAAAACCGTATTTATTAAAAAGACGGCCATATCAATTTTTTTTCCGCGACTCCCGGTGCACACGTACAGCCCACCTCCTTCCTAATCAAACGCCTGTCGTTCGGCGCATCTGGAATCGATGTCCTGCGGTCTACGGCTATAAATAGGTACGCAGATTCAGGGATAGATGCAGAGGCAGCGGCAATGGATGAATAAAAATCCGATTCGCAAATCTTTTGCCTCGAGTGACCCACTCGGGAGTCGTCACCTACAAAAGCTAAAAAATAGGGGAAAGAAAGTTCAAGAGACCCAAATAGGAACCTTAAATTCTTACAGACCTAATCGGTGCCAGCTTTCGGTTTCAACATTGATTAGTGTTGCGCTACCAAGCATTTTTGGTAGCGGGAATAAAAAGTCTAGTCAATCAATTTATTCCAATGTTTATTCGTGATCAACAAGTCAAGCACAGTAGCGGCGGATCGGTCGGGACTCTCCAAAACAACGGCACCGGTACCAACTACACTTAGAGAACACATGAGTCCCAGCATACTTCCCCCGTTGGAAGTCCAGCTTTCAACACTGCTGCGGCGGGACATGGGACAGTTCGGCAAATATCTTTTACTATTCTTCGATCGATTGCAAGCGGTCGCATATATTTGGCGCAGGGGTCCGATTTCAAGGCTTCGAAATTTTCGTGCCTCTTGAGACGATGAAAGTGCACCAGCACAGGAGAGTTTGAGCCGAACGCGGTTGTTGGAAAATACAAGGCTGAAGAAAGTTACCGCACATGTGATGAAAAGAAAGTTTCCGCACATGTGATAAGGATCAGGAGCCGGATCAGCAACAACGGTTAAAAGTTGGCTAAAGTCCGAAGATATGGGCGACAGCATGCTTTGCTGAAACAGACGTGGAAGGTGCAGCACAGGTCGCGGGAGTTAGGTATTTGGCGGCGGCTGCTGCCGCAGTGACATTTTTAGCAGCGACAGATTCAATGCGATCTTGATGAACCCCATATTGGACACTCCAGACACATGAACCGGATTTAAGAATAGGACGAACTAAAGATATATATATATGTATGTATATGCATTAACGGTATGCATGCAGTAATACGTATAAGTCGGAACGGCCGGGATCGGCCGAGTATATCCTACAGCTGTCATATAACTGACTGATCGGAAATGCTATAACTTCCATGTTATTGAAGATAGAATCTTGAAATTGCACATCTGTGCATCTTCACTATTAGAGGAATTTAAGCCGATCTGGAAAATTGTATACGGATCGGCCAACTATATCATATAGCTGCTATTTATATAGCAACGGAAACGATCGGAAATGCCACAACTTTCGTGTTTTTGGGCGTAGAAGCGTCGGACTTCTTTTAAAATCCATTTTATACGAACATAAGCTTGTTATGAATGTTTTTGTAAAGATCGGCCAACTATATCCGATATTTACTATATCTTTAATCAATAGAAGCCGCTATTTAACTGCAAGGGTATATAAGCTTTCCGAAGTTACCTTTCCATTCTCGTTTTTATTTATTTTTATTTTGTTTATATAAAAATGTATTTTTTATTTTTTATATAAAATTCGTATGTTCCCGTGTATATCATTACACTCCTTTGAAACAGCTGACGGATTTTTATGAAATTCTGTGTACATATACTTTAGGCCTGAAAATTTGACAAATTCTTTTTTTTTTCCCGTTACCCCGTGGAACTGGCAAAACATTCCTTATTTCGGTACTTCTTGCCGAGATATGCTAAAACATTATTAGAGGGTGACAGACCTTAAGTTGCCATTACACAATAAAAAAAAAACCATATGCAGTGCGTAACATAAAATCAAAAAATGTCACGTTTACATTAAGGGTGGTTACCCAATATGTTTTTTTCTATTTTTATTGGCCCGGCATATAAAATACATAAGCATTTTTTATTCTATCCACAAATCTGCAATAGCGTTGCTAAGTGACAATCGAATATAAAAATTGTAGTACCACAAATTCTTTTTTATAGTTAACCATTTAAATTTACTTTTATGACGATTTTTTTCTCAATACATTTTAAATTTGATGCTTATCATAACTCTGTCTGGAGTCAGGTATCAGTCCGAAATGCCAAAAAAAAAACAAGTAACAAATTTGAGTCGTAGGCAGCGAACATATTGAAGAAAACAATGAAAATGCGCGTGTGAACATGGTGCAGTTACGTTAATCACAATCGCAAGAGTCAAGAGATCACCGAGAAATGCACCAACAAGTTCTCCGCGCATTTACATCAGGGTCATTTCTTCGACTAACATTACAGTACAAACCTGATGCTGAAGACAATTGTAATTGCCAGGAAAGCCCCTTAACAAGGCTTTTTTCTTGCACATAAAAAAAATTTCCAGTTTCTATTTGTTAAGTAATTTCGTTATTTGGTAACTATTCGGTCTAGTCGATCGTACCCGGATGTTTCAGCTTTTATACTGCCTGCAAAGAAATGTGTGTAAGCTAAGTTATAAGTCGATATCTTTAACACTAGTTCGCGTCGAAACAGACAGAGAGACGGACCTCTGACCAAAATTATAATACCCTCTACAAGGGAATAAAAAAACTTGGCTTCGTTCCCTGTTATCTGATAATATAATCCAAATAGTTGTGGTTTATTAAGATTAAAATTGAGTTTAGTAACACATTTACAAAATAAACAAAATGTGTAATAATAGAACAAAATGTGTAATAATAGATGAATATATAAATAATTTCCATTACTTTACCCAAGAATAAACAAAAAAATGCAAAAAACGGCACGTTCAATTATGAGTGTCTTTATTTTGATTCGAGTTCCATCGATAACTTCCATTTTTATACCCTTGCAGAGGGTATTATAATTTTGGTCAGAAGTGTGCAACGCAGTGAAGGAGACATCCTGGACCCCATAAAGTATATCTATTCTGGATCAGGATCACCTCCTGAGTCGATTTAAGCATGTCCGTCTGTTCGTCTGTCGGTTTCTACGCGAACTAGTCTCTCAGCCATATAACTGATTGATCGAAAATGCTATAACTCCCATGTTAAATTTGCATAGATTCATTATTAGGGGAATTTAGGCCGATCTTGAAAATTTCATACGGAGAAACGTCGGACTTTTTTTAAAATTCAGTTTATACGAATCTAAGCTAGTTTTAAATGTTTTTGTAAAAATCGGCTACCTATAAGCCGCTATTTAACTGCAAGGTAATATATGCTTCGGCTCCGTCCGAAGTTAGCTTTCCATTCTCGTTTGAATTCTTTTTCCCTCAACAGAATGTAGTGCGAGTGAGACTCAATCCTTTTTGAGAGTGGTGCATTCGAGTGTCGGTTTTCGGCCGTTAATCTAATAGAATCTAGGGTAAGATAAGAATCAAGAACTAGGATAAGGTCATTTTCATTGTTTTCAGACGGCTTACCGCGACAAGACGATAATAAAAAAAAAGAAAGATAACTTCAGACGGAGCCGATTTTTATATACGCTTGCAGAAAAAATCACATATAGTTGACCAATCCTTACGAAAGATGGCAGAATAAATGAAGTTTCATATTAATTGGATTTTAAAATTTTTTAAAATTAAATTTTTCAGTTGGGCGCAGATTCCCATAAAGGAGCGTCTTAAAAAAATGGAGGGTCTTGCATTCCCGATCGTTCAGTTAAATGAAAGCTATGGGATATAGTCGCCCGATCCCGGCCGTTCCGACTTATCGACTGCGTGCAAGGGAAAGAGGGGTGGGTGCAAAGTTTCAAGGCGATAGCTCAAAAACTGAGAGACTAGTTTGCGTAGAAACAGACAGACGGACAGACGGACATGCTTATATCGACTCAGGAGGTGATCCTGATCCAGAATATATATTCTTTATGGGGTCCTAAATGTCTCCTTCACTGCGTTGCACATTTCTGACCAATTTTTAATAGTCTCTGCAAGGGTAAATGTAAGAGTTGATGGCCGCCACAGCTACTACTCAAAAATAAAAAATAAAAACAATATTAATTTTTAAATAATTTATTATAATTATAAACAAAAAAAATAGACTATCGGCAATGTCTGGAGAATCTGACACTTTGTGCTCTAGAAGTATTCCAATTTTATAATTTGTGGGTCCTCTCCCTGTTGCTTCCAAATAATATATGTCAGAGGCTGAAGCGTTTGCTGTTCTTCTTCTTGCATTTTGATGTTGATGCACAGTGAGTCGCGGTCAGGTACGTGTACTTCTTCGTTTTCGATCTTGCCGCACGCGCCATGCCGTCTAGCATCATCCAATTGTCTATTCCTTTTTGACATCTCTCTCTCTCAGAGACAATTATCACCCGACCACGCCACACTCGGCTGAGACGCACCTCTATCTCGTTAGCAATCCTCGCTCTTAGCAATTATTGTGCTCTTGCGTTCTATATTTTGTTCTATACATATACAAAAAGCAGAAACATTTTGTCGCGTTCAAGCGAGAATTAAAATCAAAATTTAATTTCTGGGCTTTTTATTCTTTATACAGTTTACAAGTTACGCAAGAAATCAAACTCAAAAGGGGTCCACGACCGCAGCAACTCTCGCACCAAAATCAACTACCGAAAGTGCATAGAAGCACAATGCGTTCCACAGAGCTAACTGCTCACACAACAATCGCATTGCGCTATGCAAACTCGGCTGTGCTTATACCCTACACTTGTTTTGTTTACATTTTTATATTTCCTCTATTTGGGGCTTGCACGGAGCCTAGCTGCTGATCCCAGCACATTTATGAACAACTATTTTTTTGATTTTTTTGGTGTGGCCTATTTAATTTGACGGTTTGATTGTTTAATTTGTAGTCGTTTCTTTATTTATTTTGTAGTCGGTTCGATGATTTAATTTGCGGCTGTTTCTTTATATATTGTGTTATTTTTCTAGGAATTTATTTTGTTGCATATTATTTATTTATAAATTGGGGTTTACTAATTATTGATTTTAGTGGGTAAACTGTTTTTATTCTTTATGTTCTTTAAATTCAAATTTTTGTATATACATAAGTTAGATTATCTATTTTTGTAAAATATACTTTTCACGATTTGAATTATGAGTGCTTTTTATTGGTATTTTAAGACTTAATCAAACAATTAAGCTGGTTCCCTGATCTGGCTGTTGGTAGCGGCTCTACGTTGGCAGCGGCGGCGGTGGTGGCAAGTTGACAACGGCTCGTTGACCAGCAAAGTTCTTATTCTGGCAAAGTTGGCGGTGGTGGTGGCAAAAACAATGGCAGCGACAAATCAGAAATTGACAGCGTTAGCGCTAAGCAGTGCAGTCGCCTACAATTGGCAAATTGCAGTTTGGCTTAATAATTCTTGATAATTTTGGCAGTTTCCTGTTCTTGCCTGGGAACTGTCTTTTGCACTTTCGCAACTGTAACCTAATGCGCTTGTTGTTTCGATATATTTGGGTTGGCGCGGGCGGGAAATTTTTCAGACGCTGACCCAAAGTTTTTTAATTGTGGGAATATAATTCGTGTTGTTAACTTATAATAACTTTAATTTATAAAAAAATAATTGAGAAAAGAGTATTTAAGCCAATATGACTTGGATAAATATGATTTGAATTCTTGAACTTAAAAAAATAAGACGTTTGTAAAGGGAAGAACTGAGTGGCTCATGTTTGGTTTTTCTTTTTAATGAGTTGATTATGCATCTTATATATCAACGAACATATTCTAACTAAAACTAAAAAACTCGTTCCTTCCTATTCGCCTCCTCTGGCCTTATTGGTCTAGCTCAGATACCGTGTTCGGTATGGTATCTACCAAACCATCTAACAGCCCTTGACCACCTTATGATTGCATTCAACATTTCCTGTTTAATCCTCGGCGTCCTCGCGAGATTTGAAGAAGGGGTCGACCTTCCAGCCCTCGCCGGGCTCATCTACCGGAAGCTCACACCAGCGCTTCATCTTGTCGGATGCATACACCGACTTATAGTGTCTCTGCTTTCTTTCTGCATGGGCGATATCCTCTACAAGATAACTGTCGTTGGGCAAGACCATGTTGACAATGAAAGATCCTTTGTAGCGTGGCTCCTTTTCGTGATGTTCCTGTGCTGCTCGACTCGTTATTGACTAAAGGATATAGCTGGTTGGGTTAGAGTGTCTGGTATCGTATCGTCTCTTGGCTGCAGCTCGATGATCGTTGACCCTAGTTGCAGCGTTTGGTCTGAGCTTCTCCATCTCGCATCAGTCATCATGCTTATACTCCTGGTCCTGGATTACGCGGTATCGGTAAAGGCGGTTCCCCTATCGGTTACAATTCTTCCTGGCATTCGAACTTAACTGGTTACCTCTTGTAAGGTATCCAAGACTAGTCGCAGTACTTTGAACTTTTCGGAAAGTGCCCTAGCCGATCCATATATATGGTATGAAAAGGGATCGGCTTATTGTCGCCACCTGGTGTCTTGTTTAGCGCGGAGCCCACGCATGATTTGATGTAGCTCTTGACAAAATTTCGCATTCGGGGAAACCAAAACTAATTAAGGATGCGTTGGATTGTCTTCTCTGTGCCCATTTGTCCAGATTTGTCATGGCATTTATGTAGTATGAGGTATCTTAGCTGCTTCGGCACAACCCATAACAACTTGTCGTCATGTTTTCGAAATAGGCGATCCTGCTCAATCACGTAATGATCTTTTTTTGCTTTTGTCATAAAACGTATTGATGTTTGAAGTTGATGCGATTATTTTATATGGCTTTTTATGCATAGAAGCTACATACAAGCTACCCCTCAAAATTTTCAGTAACATTCATGTGTGATTGTGAAATTGCAGAAAAAACTATAAAATCCATAAAGTCAGGAATTTTGCGGCTGTTGGTAAGCCAGTATGTTGTTTTACCAGTTGAAAGGCTTGCAAATTTATTGACTTGTATGCATTTACAAAGCTCGCTTCCTGTAGGGGTTGTCAGTCGAAAGCGCTACCATGAATGTTGTACTTAAATCAGGAATAGATGACCATGGTGATTGGTAAACCACCACCTCTACAAGAAATGACTTCGCCCATGTCACAATCATTTGCAACTCGGAAACAGGAATTGTGAAATTGTTGGCCGTCACTCACTGCTCAGACTGGGGATTCACCTTCATAGCGCCGCTTTGAATCTCCTCGACAATTTTCGACTGATCTCTTTACATTAGTTCGAACATTACTTTTTTTTCGTTCTATTTTTTTAATATAATTTTTCGACCACATTATTTTAATCAGCCGCCTTTAAAGTGACCAGCTATTAAAAAGGACGTAAGGTTGCATCAAAACAGTGACTTTTTTTTTTTATATTTTATTATTATTTAATTTTTTTTGTATAGGCTGTATTAAAGCGCCCATAATTAGGCTACATTTAAGTGGAAACACTCTTATCTTTTCCTTAGGCTACATCTAAGTGGCCACACCTTTTTATTTATGTATGCATCAAAACAACCGCATACAGCCGAAATAAATTTTTATTCTTTATCGATTTTTTTTTCTTTTTTTTTCCTGGTCGCCAATGTAACGATCCGTAAAAAGCCCAATAATCATAAACAAACTGTGTGCGATTATTCATGTAAACCAAACCACTTTTATTACTTATTCGGGGCGATCCGCCCGATAGTATAGTATATAGTAAAGTAAAGTAGTAAAGTATATATGTAACTGATTCAATGAGAGCCAGAATGCTCTCAGCAGTGATCTCAGTGACAGGTTGCCAAAAGGTCCAACGGAACTCAGAATGCAAATAAATGGATGCAGCGTGAGCTTTAGTAATTAGTAATTAGTCACGTCTATACTCAATGAGTGTCTGATCGCGACTTTTCTTTATTTTTTTTTTTTTTGAGCTAGTAGCAAAGATGTCTTGACATGTTATGTCTAGTTGTACCCTTGCAGAGGGTACTATAATTTTGCTCAGAAGTGTGCAACGCATTGAAGGAGACATCCTGGACCCCATAAATATATATATATTCTGGATCAGGATCACCTCCTGAGTCGATATAAGCATGTCCGTCTGTCCGTCTGTCTGTTTCTACGCAAACTGGTCTCTCACTTTTTGAGCTATCGTCGTGAAGATTTGCAATTTGAAATTTGCACACATTCACTATTAGGGGAATTTAGGCCGATCTAGAAAATTTCATACGGATCGGCCTACTATATACTTTAGCTACCATATAACTAAACGATCGGAAATGCTAAAAACTTCAATGTTATTGAAGATAGAAACTTGAAATTTGAACATATTTTTTTTGTGGGAATCTAAGCCGATCTAGAAAATTTCATACGGATCGGCCGACAATATCATATAGCTGCTATAAAACTGAACGATCGGAAATGCCACAACTTTCGTAGTTTTTTCTTTAATCAATAGAAGCCGCTATTGAACTGCAAGGGTATATAAGCTTCGGCTTCGTCTGAAGTTAGCTTTCCATTCTCGTTTTTAACTTCAAGCGTTTACCGCCGATACTGAAGTTAGTCTTAAGTTGGCCTGAACTCGATTCCGATGGATGCCGAGGTATGATGAGTTTGGCGACTCCGAGATAATTCGGTTAAGGGAATCCTGTCGTGTGGACAGTTTCCGTTTGGTAAAGTAAATTTCGTTTGACTTGATTTTTCCGCGATACGGTGATGTTCTGCCTCCGTAGCCAAGAATCGATTAAATCCAGATAACACTGGTTGATGTCAGAGGCTTCACTTGTCGAACAAAATTCGCCTGAGTTGTCGTTTTTCTCGACTAGTTATCTTTGACTTTTTTGTAGGTAGGGCAACATCGGTATGACGACGAACTTTACGCATCTTAGTTGAAGACTGCCGAAGCCCTGGCTGTGTCCAAAGCCTTGGCATCTGAAGCAGCAATTTGTTATAGAGTAATCGGGGGTGATCCATTGTCATACCTGACCTTTGGCGACTAACACCGGGCAGTGACCGGCGAACCTGAAAGGGCAAACGAAATCGGTGGTTCCAGAACAAGAGAGGAATTCCTGTCGAAGCAAGTAGTCCTCCACTTGTAAAATATATTTTATTACAAATAAAAGGGAACAGATAGATTATTTCTGGGCTCGGGCAATCACGTCGATTCTATAAATTCGGTGGAACAAACCTACAAACTGTGTGAGCTGCCCACGGCATTTTTCGCGAACATAACCGGCAAAAACAGTTAGTTAAAACTGCCGCCCAAACTACGTGATTGCTCCCGAATTCAGTAACACTCGTAGGCTAAATGAGCAAAAAGGGTTGGATCTGCACATTCCGTAAAGAAAAGTTGACATGGACTTGCCAGGCAAGTAGTTGCGCTTTGGAAAACAATTTCGGCTAGTTGCTATGAGAACTGAGCTTGGATGGCGGCGCTGGAGTGTCTTCTAAATGAACGTTGTTCCAGGTAGTTCGTGTACTAAGGATGTCGTCAAAGCGATTGCAACGTTGGTGTTCCAGCGTCTCGGTGTGGAGGACAGCCAGTGCAAGACGATCTTTGAATCTGTTCAGTAAGTTGTGCTGTAAATAGGAATTGTTAATTATGATTTTACAACAGCAAATAGTCTAGTAAGAAGGAGAGCTGCATTATTGCTTTCAGTGGAGCTACTCGTGTTTCTTTTGTGATCCGCGAAGACATCGAAGAGTCTTGGATCATAACATATGTCATCTGTGGCTAGGGCTTAAAAAAGGGCTTACAATTCGAGCTCTACTTCCGCAGTTTAAAGGGACCTTTGTCCAATAGTTGAATAAAGTCGTCTTTGCATCCCTATCTATAACCTTTAAAGCTAATAAGAGAAAATTCTTCTGTACTGATCTCGATAAACGCCATATTAATGACCTTAGACACATAAACCGTAATCTAGAATCGGACTAACCAAAGATATATAAAAATTTGTATTTATATAATTTTCGTAAAATTATAGTGACTATTTTTTTAAGAAGGCGAATCGATAACCCACTTTCGCCACTTGGGCTTGCTTGCTAAACTTGTAGTTATGCTTAGCTACGCAACTTTAGTCAGTCACAATTTTTCCCAGCGCATCGGGGATCAATAAAGTTATAAAGAGTATTCTTTGAATACAAGAGTAATATCACAAATAGTCACTTGGTGATTAGTCAATTATAGGATTGTAATTCAACAATAGTGCTTCTTCAAAGCCTTTATCACCCGGCTTTGTTTGCTTAGGAGATTCTATCTGTTGCCATGCTAAAGACCCGCTTGTTATGGAATCTGGACGCCCGTCCAATTTTCGTAGCTTATCAGAGCTCGAGAAGCTCCCCTGAGCAACTGAGATTAACGATCCCGCGGATACGGCCTTCTATTTGCTGCACCATGTGGGCATAAACCTCGACCGTCTCAAAACCAAGTGTCAAGTTGTATTCGATGGATCTGGAAAGGAAAGCCTTGGCACTTCTCAAAGCGACCGTTTTTACGTGGGACCTCGATTCAGCGTCCTGTCTGACCTATCCATCATTTTGGGATTTAGGATTTTTGGCACCCTCACCATTCCTCCCCGTTCGAGTATTGAAACAACTAGCTGATGACTATAGAACTGAGCATCCAGTATCAGCACGAGCACTTAGCAACGATGCCCACGTAGATGGCATCTCCACTGGAGAAGAGAGTATGGAGGAGCTGGTGGAGCTAAATTATGACTTTATTCATCTATTTAACAAAGGTCCCTTTAAACTGCGGAAGTAGAGCTCGAATTGTTAGCCCTTTTTTTAGGCCCTACCCACAGACGACATATGTTATGATCCAAGACTCAGCGATGTCTCCGCGGATCACAAAAGAAACACGAGTAGCTCCACTGAAAGCAATAATGCAGCTCTTATCCTTACTAGACTGTTTGCTGTTGTAAAATCGTCATTAACAATTCCTATTTACTGCACACTTTACTGAACAGATTCAGAGATCGTCTTGCACTGGCTGTCCTCAACACCAGGACGCTGGAACACCAACGTTGCAATCGCTTTGACGAAATCCTTAGTACACGAGCTACCTGGAACAACGTTCATTTAGAAGACACTCCAGCGCCGCCATCCAAGCTCAGTGCTCATAGCAACTAGCCGAAATTGTTTTCCAAAGCGCAACTACTTGCCTGGCAAGTCCATGTCAACTTTTCTTTACGGAATGTGCAGATCCAACCCTTTTTGCTCATTTTGCCTACGAGTGTTACTGAATTCGGGAGCAATCACGTAGTTTGGTTAGTTTTAACTAACTGTTTTTGTCGGTTATGTTCGCGAAAAATGCCGTGGCCAGCTCACACAGTTTGTAGGTTTGTTCCACCGAGCCCAGAAATAATCTATCTGTTCCCTTTTATTTGTAATAAAATATATTTTACAAGTGGAGGACTACTTGCTTCGACAGGAATTCCTCTCTTGTTCTGGAACCACCGATTCCGCTTGCCCTTCCAGGTTCGCTGGTCACTGCCCGGTGTTAGTCGCCAAACTTTTCACCGCCGGGCTTACTTGGCGTAATCGATGGATGGTTTTGGCCAGGGGGCCGAGTGGGTTACCGTGGCGGCCTCTGCCGGTCGAAATGCCTCACACTGGGCGACGTCCCCTTGATCTGACCAAAATTATAATACCCTTTGCAAGGGTACAGAAAGAATGACATCAAAATTTACAGTGACCATCAGCCTCACTGATCATATGCGCGGTCGCCAATAAAAATCGAAATCGAGGAGAGTGGCGCTAAGGACTTTTAATTGACAGGGAAAGAGAACTATGTAGTGGACGCCTTGAAGCGCCAGAGTGTTTACGCTTTGCCAAAAACTCCTGAGTCCGATGTCGATCATCATACCTCATGCGATTGAAGCCACGAACCAACCAGTCAACTGCTTCCAGAACCAGGACATCCTGGAAAAACGAATTACCTTTAATCGCAAGACATTTATACTGATCGGGTCAAAGAGACGTCACCTTATAACGTTTAGCATTAGAGAGGGTCATAAAGGTTGTTGTAACTCCTAACGTGATAAACGCTATACATAGCGAGCTGCTTATTAATGTCTGAATGTATGGTAATTTTGTTAAAATAAAGCTTGTACTGAAAAGCTGATTTTAATGTTACTGGATCCGATCTTTGTTTGAAAGGGCAGTAGGGCATAGATGTGATTAAAACTCCTCCGACGCACTCGACTTTAAACGGTCTGGTTAAGAGATTACATATCACACTATAAGAGATTGGCAGAAGCTAAAAGCTGCAACGTAGTTGTCCAGTTGTTCAATGTTTAGAGCTGTTTCTACAGGCGGATATAGAATATAATAACGTTTCACTTTGTAACAAAAGACCAATTGAAGCTATCTATGCGAGCGTTGACCTTTCTTTGGACATAATCAAAATACTTACGAAAGCACAACAGTAGCAGCCAAATATACAAAGTAGCAGCCAATTATCAACCGATAACTCAATTCAATGGTCAGTCACATTTTTGCCTGGCGCATCTGGAATCAATAAAGTTATAAAGAGTATTCTTTGAATACCAGAGTAATATGACAAATAGTCACTTGGTGATTACTCAATTGTATAGAGCGTCACCCTAACCTTATTCGGCATGAGGAGTGTGATTTAACAACGGTGCTGCAACTATCACCCGGCTTTGTTTGCTTAGGAGATTCAATCGTTTGCCATGCTAAAGACCCGCTTGTTATGGAATCCGGACGCCCGTTGCAACTTGGTAAGAACTCACAAACTGTGCATTAACTGCTTTTGCCCGGCACACATGGTTTCAAATTATAATTCGCTGCTTCACGAGGTCCTTGAAATGGAACAGCTGAGTGAAAAATATGTCGTCCAATACCATTTAAGAAAGCTGACTCACCCATCGGGGCAACCATATCCCAGGTTATAAACCAATTGGCTTCACTGTAGAGGAAATTTTCCTAGCTTATCAGAGCTTAAGAAGCTCCCTTGACCAACTGAGATTAACGATCCCGCGGATACGGCCTTCTATTTGCTGCACCATGTGGGCATAAACCTCGACCGTCTCAAAACCAAGTGTCAAGTTATATTCGATGGATCTGGAAAGGAAAGCCTTGGCACGTCTCAAAGCGACCGTTTTAACGTGGGACCCCGATTCAGCGTCCTGTCTGACCTATCCATCATTTTGGGATTTAGGATTTTTGGCGCTCTCACCGTTCCTCCCCGTTCGAGTATTGAAACAACTAGCTGATGACTATAGCACTAAGCATCCAGTATCAGCACGAGCCCTTAGCAACGATGCCCACGTAGATGGCATCTCCACTGGAGAAGAGAGTATGGAGGAGCTGGTGGAGCTAAATTATGACTTTATTCATCTATTTAACAAAGGTCCCTTTAAACTGCGGAAGTAGAGCTCGAATTGTTAGCCCTTTTTTTAGGCCCTACCCACAGACGACATATGTTATGATCCAAGACTCAGCGATGTCTCCGCGGATCACAAAAGAAACACGAGTAGCTCCACTAAAAGCAATAATGCAGCTCTTATCCTTACTAGACTGTTTGCTGTTGTAAAATCGTCATTAACAATTCCTATTTACTGCACACTTTACTGAACAGATTCAGAGATCGTCTTGCACTGGCTGTCCTCAACACCGAGACGCTGGAACACCAACGTTGCAATCGCTTTGACGAAATCCTTAGTACACGAACTACCTGGAACAACGTTCATTTAGAAGACACTCCAGCGCCGCCATCCAAGCTCAGTTCTCATAGCAACTAGCCGAAATTGTTTTCCAAAGCGCAACTACTTGCCTGGTAAGTCCATGTCAACTTTACGGAAAGTGCAGATCCAACCCTTTTTGCTCATTTTGCCTATATAACGCTATACATAGCGAGCTGCTTATTACTGTCTGAATGTATGGTAATTTTGTTAAAATAAAGCTTATACTGATAAGCTGATTTTAATGTTACTGCGTAAAATACCAACTGAAGTAATTGTGAACTGCAAAATTTGCGAGAAGGAAAAATCTGAGAGGCATCCCAATAAGCAGTAACTTGGAGGTACTCCCATACCTACTCGTGTAGGTTAGATGATACACATTGACATAATTTCAAAGGCCGTAAAATATTTCCCCACGGCAATTAATAAGTTCTCCAAGGTTTCACTGGTGCAACTTGTTACCTTGCGCATAATTGAAAAAGTTAAAGCCTTCATTTTCAAGTTAGTCTATGTTTTTAATTGGCGATAACAAACTGTCTTTTGTATCTGTTAGGATCCGATCTTTGCTGAAAGGGCAGTACGGCATAGATGTGATTAACACTCCTACGATGCACTCGACTTAAAATGGACTGGTTGAAAAATAACATAGCACACTATAAGAGATTGGCAGAAGCTAGAAGCTGCAACGTAGTTTTCCAGTTGTTTAGTTGTTCAATGTTTAGAGCTGTTTCTACAGGCGGATATAGAATATAATAACGTTTCACTTTGTAACAAAAGACCAATTTAAGCTATCTATGCGAGCGTTGACCTTTCTTTGGACATAATCAAAATACTTACGAAAGCACAACAGTAGCAGCCAAATATACAAACATTTTAATAATTAATATTGATAATATTCGTATACTATTATTTTCAATATTTTGCTCAATAATACACAAAACGCGAATGGAAAGCTAACTTCGGACGGAGCCGAAGCTTATATACCCTTGCAGTTAAATACCGGGTACCTATACAAGGGTATAAAAAACTCAACCGATAACTCAATTCAATCGTGTTAAAAAAAGAATTTTTTTATACCCTTGCAGAGGGGATTATAATTTTGGTCAGAAGTGTGCATCGCAGTGAAGGAGACACCTATTACCCCATAATGTATATATATTTTGGATCAGGATCACCTCCTGAGTCGATATAAGCATGTTCGTCTGCCTGTCTGTTTCTACGCGAACTAGTCTCTCAGTTTTTGAGCTATCGTCTTAAAACTTTGCACCCACCCTTCTTTCCTTTGCACGCATTATATAAGTCGAATCGGCCGACTACATAGCTACAAAAGCTGCCATATAACTCAATGATCGGAAATGCCACAACTTTCGTGTTTTTGGGCGTAGAAGCGTCGGACTTCTTTAAAAATCCATTTTATATGAATTTATGTATGTTATGTATGTTTTTGTAAAGATCGGCTAACTATATCCGATATTTACTATAACTTTAATCAATAGAAGCCGCTATTTAACTGCAAGGGTATATACGCTTTGGATCCGTCCGAAGTTAGCTTTCCATTCAGAGTAACTTTTATACATGCTGAAAAATTTGCACAAATGTACGGAAAAGGTATATTTGTAAGTGACTTTGCATTGTCCTTTTTCTTTGAACACATTGATAAATACAAAGTTTAGGTGCCCATCAATTGTCCACATTTCTGTTTAATAATATATTCTAAGATTATTAAAAGATAATACAATAATTTTTTTTTTTTTTTTTATTGTTTTAAGTATTACCAATTGCTAAGAAAATCAAAGCCTTTGGGAATTTGCAGTTGCCTTGTTAAAAGATTAGCATTTTCTTCTTTACAGTTATTTTTTGATATACTATCTTTATGAGGCAGGCCATTTAAATGAATGTGTTGCGAAGGAAATGTAAACAGATTTGACTTGGTGTCTGAATGAAAAACTCCATTATTTTTTGCCGGTTTTATGTTATCTCCGCTTACGCTACAGACTTCTTTAATTTTTTTGGGGCTATTAAACGATGTTTTCAAACTCTGATTGGATGGTTCACTTTTAAGGCTAGCACCACAAATTATGGCTGGCATATTTATCTGAGACTCAGTTCTGTAGCTAAACGGGAAAGAATGTTCATCTCGACAATTTTCATTAATTTCATCATGTAGCTTTTTAAGCCCAACATTTTGCTGAACATATGTTCGTAAATCTTGGCCGTTATAATAATATGTAGCACCATTATTGTGCCAGAAAGGGTAACAATTTTTTTTTTCTTTTATAGTACACGCTGTTAGATGTGAATTAGCTTTGTAATATTGAATAGAAATTTCTGGATTAACTAAGTGATTATTCAAAATGTTTTCTTGCTCAGTCCAACTTAAAGTAATCCAGTCATCCTTAGTGTACGCAGATTTTACACTGTGTATATCATCAGAAATCTTTTCTGATAAGAAATTAAGTTTTGAAAAATAGGCATTTATTCTTTGGTCTGTCATGTTTAAACTGAAAGTAAATTTATTACCATAAATTTTAGATGTAAAAGTGGCACTCTAAAATACACAAAAATCACAATTTTCACTGCAGTAATTGCTTACCGTAGGTAACATCTCTCAGATGGATGAATATGGAAGATTCCGATATTAAAATAAATATTTTAAAAAAGATACTAAAATATATAAAAATTTGATAATACTATTATAATATAAATATTTTTATTCATAGGCAATGATATCTCAAGTGTTACGAAAAACTAATAAAATTAGTGTCGTTTAGTTAGCGTCGGCTAGTAAGAGTTAATAGAAAACAGTGAAAAGTAAAACACATTGTAAGAATTTATATTTTTAATAAAAAATTAGTATTTTTTTTTTTTAATCCTAGGTGGTCAGAATCGTCGAATCGACAACTCCTAAAACAAAAAGAAAACATTTTTTTTATTGGTTGGTTGGTATATAATAATTGGTTTAGTTAAAAATTGGATTTTTTGTTCATCTGGAAATCGAAAAGAAATCTAATTTTTCCATTTAGTACTGAAGCTGTAACTCTATTTGTTTTTGTTTTTGATAAACAGAGCTTTTCCAATGCACTTTATAGACCATCTGTGTTAAACAGATGCAAGAGATGTGAGAAAGCTATAATCACTGAGTACATCAACCGTTTACCGTCACATTCGAGCTTTTAATAGTTAGATTGACAGCTGACTCATAGAAACGCAAACGATTTTGCAATTATTGTAACTGTTTTACAAGCATTTTAAGCAAGCAGTTAAGCATTTTTAAATGGTAGTAATATTACCAATTTGTTGGAATGAAAACAAATTGGAATTCATCGAAGGTTTCTTCTTTAAAAAGATGCCTTTTCAACTATTTAGAGAAAAAGTAGTATGAGGTTAATCATAAGTTTTTTTTATAAAAGACAAAAGTAAAAAAAAAGGTACTTTGAAAACGATGTGACTATAGATAACAACAAAAACCTGAACATCTTTTCTTAACGTCTATTTTTTTTACATGTTCCATGTTTATTTCGGGGTGAATTCATAGAGCAAGAAGTACTTCCGGTTGTAACGAAAAAACATTGCACAACTTTTCGCATAGAATAGGGACCTACTGAGAATTTTCAGGACACTATAACTTTATGGATTATCTGCCCATTTTATTGTAGATGGTGGATGGCACAAGTGGAAAGTGGCTATGATGGGTCCTACTTCGTCATATTTTATTTTATACAAATATATTATTGTTTTTTTTAATAAGACAGTATTAAATGACATATCACAAGCGATATAGTTCAATTTAAAAACAATGTCCGTCAACTTAGCGTCGCTGGGGAACACGTGGGAACGGAACACGGGGAAAGGATTTTTATTTTTCTATTATTTTATAAATAAGCCACTAATATGAACAAAATAAAGCGCAGATTTTTTAAGAATTGAATAAACTTCTAATATTTTTTAGTTTGGGCTTTATATACTCCCTTTGAATAGCTTAAATACGCCTTTGAAAGATGATACCCATATTGGTTTGACGAATATCTCCGATCTCAGAGGTGAAACCAATTAGCAGGATATACCAGCAAATCGCTCACCACGTTTTCCATAAAATCTCATTAAAGTGCGCCAAACTGTTTAACAGCCCATACAAATGTGACCCCCAAAATTTGTTTTCGTCATAGCAAAGTTTTCAGAGATGACACCACTTTGCACGGCAGATGAGTCGATGAAGCACCTTTCCTAGTATGTTTGGAGGAAAAATCATGCAAATCGCTCCTTACGATTTAGAGAAAATTGATTTACAGTCCCACATTAGGATACGAGGGTTCACCCACAGTTCACCTAGGGAAATTATGATCCACAAAAAATGTCCCTTCATGTTGTTTTTGTTTTTTCTTTTGGATTTGGTGTATATATATGTATTTAAATGCATATGTATGTATAAATAAAAAACAATTTTGGGGTGGCGCTTCGCCCGTTTTTTTTGTTTACTTTTAATATTTATTAAAATCTGGAAAATATTACATGTTTTTTACATACATTGAATTAAAAATAGTTAATCAAATTAACAAATAGCTGAAAAAAAGGAGAAAAAAATGTGTATTAAAACAAATAAAATTTTTAAAAAATTAATATTATAAAAGCTAGGAGAAAAGAAAAAAAATGTTTATTAGAATTTGTAACAATTGCATAAATGTAATGAAAATGATTTATATAATAAAAATTTACTCTGGCCGGCCGCAACACTTGCAAACAAGGCTTACTGCCTAAGCAAATGCTGTAACTCCAATATGTAACAAGTAGTAGCAAGAACTACAAATAAAGTATATTTGGAGTTGTTCAATCTAATATGCGAAAAACTTACCCTTTTACAATCCGAAACTATTTGCGACGCACTTTTAACAGCTAAATGTGATCGTTTTTAATTAGGCCAATTAAACAGATTTACGCACTAATATCGCAAAGCGTTTGCTGGCATCAGCCCATATTATTATCAAATATTATTTGCCTTTAAAAAATCATTTCTTATTTCAACAATTGCAATATTAAAAGGTCTTAGACACAATGGGATAGATCGATTTTAAGTTGCTTAATATGTTAATATATACAATATATTTATGTATATGTATATATTTTAAAATATATATTTATTTATTTACATGTTAATTATTATACAAAATAATATAATAACTAAAAGGAAGGGAGTGCTAGCAACTAAGGCCATCGACTCGACAGTTAATTTATATATTGTTTAGTAAGTTATTGATGTCTAGGAATTTAATTAGTAGTTTAACATTATTGTGAGTAGGTAAGGTAAGAAGAGAGGTGGGTTGCGTCTGGCCAAATAGGCGGATCCTCGTGTTAATAATTGGTGGGCAGGTATCTAAGATATGATAAATATATATAGTATATAGTTTAAACCTGCGGTCGTAGGTGTCCCAATGTGACATTTCCTTAATTTTTAGAATAACCTTAATGTTGCGTCATAAGTCGTCTCGGAAACCAGGGATGACCATTAGGCAAGGAGATTGACTTGCAAGTTTAACCGCTATATCTGCCAGCTCGTTGCCTTTTATAGCCATGTGTCCTGGGGCCCAAAAAAGTTTTATTTTTGAAACGTGTTAAGTGCAAAGATGTCGGATCTGGCATATTAGACTGTTATGGTTGTACGTGTTTTTAACGGCATAAGGAGTAGAAAGACTATCGCTGCAAATTATGAATTTTCCCTTAAGCTCGAGAGCATGTTGGATAGCTTTTAGAACAGCTACAGCTTCGGCGGAGAAAAATGAAAAGTAAACAGGGAGCAAACCTGATGCAACAGTTCCAGTTCCGCTTAAAAGTGAGTTGCTCGGCTCTCGTCTGTACTTCAGGACGGCCAGCTTCGGCTAAAATGCATTTTGTCGGAGTTGTGGGAAAGGCGCCAATGCTTCGCCGTGCTGCTGCATGGTATGCGGGGGAGAACAATGTGATGTTGGAAGGCGCGCACCATCCATTGATTGCCAACCCATAGTCGATTTTGGCCAGCATTAAGGCTCTTGTGGCTTGAACTAGCGAGGTTGGATAAACGAGAGATCATTTAGACCCAAGGAACTTAATAATATTAATGCGTTTGTTAAGGCTATCTCTAAGGTTAATACAATGTTGCTTAAATGTAAGTCTACTGTCGAGTGCAAGAATGCCGAAAATTTTAAGACTAGATGTATATTCTATTGTAATGTTATTTACAGTTAGAGTTGGATATGCACAACGATGTTTTTCTTTTACAAATAGGGAATAGTTTACATTTGTTTAAAGCTAGAGTGGCTCCTGAGAGCTTGCCCCATTCTACAATATCCTCAAGAATTTTTTTAAAGGTAAATGAAAGTAAATTAGTATCTTTGCAGTTGCTGAAGATGATGGCAACAGCGTAAACTGAGAGCTGAATTTTTTTGTGTTTTAATATAATATTGTTAAGGGATTGGAAAGCTATCAGGAACAACACCACAGACAGAGGGGACCCCTGTGGAATGCCGTTGTGTAATTTATAAAATGTAGTTAGGGGTTATTAACTCTAACACGAATGGATCGGTTGGTCATGAAAGCCTTCACACGGTTTAAGGTTTTAGGACCTACCCCCCACCGGGATTGAGGGCACTCCAACGCGGTCAGAAGCACTTTCGAAATCCGTAGTGACATGATTTCTGGTTGAAAGGGCGTCAGATGCGTAATGATGGATATGCAAAAGGGAGTCAATGGTACTATGCTGTTGTTTGAATGCAGTTTGGTTGGGGCTGATAAGTTTATTTTTAATCTTAAACCACATGACCCTTCTGGCAAGCATTATTTCCAGGGCTTTGCTTAGGCAGGAGAGTAGCGATATGGGACGGAAGGATGATAATTCGTGGGTGGGTTTATTTTCCTTAAGGATTGGGACTATAGTAGCAGTCCTCCAAGTATGCGGATAGCTACCCGCGTTTAACATTTTGTTGTATATTTCTAGCAATTTTTCCTTTCCTTCTATTGGTAGATTACGAAGCATAGGGTAGGAGATGCGGTCATGGCCAGGAGTTTTCCCTTTGGCATGCTGTAGAGCTGATTCTAGTTCAAAAAATGTGAACTGCGATTGGAGGAACTAAGCGTCTGCGGAAACGTGGCTAGGCAAATATGTCTGAGAGGGAAATTTTTCTTTATTAGCTATATATACATTAGAGAAATTTTCGTCCTTGGAACAATTGAACCACATAGCTCCGAAAGCATTGCCAATGTCTACCGAATTATGCAGCTCAATATTATTATCCCTTAAGGATTTAATTGGCTCTGGGAAAATCCCAACTAATTTGTTGATATCGGCCCATATTTGTTTGGTTGTAGAAAGTGGGTGATGTTGGAGGTGAAATTGCCAAAGGATTCACGTTTTGCTTTAATAGCTTCTCTTTTAATCAGGGCTCTAGCTTTTTTGTAGGCTATCAAAATAGTACTATTAAGAGAGGTTTTATAGCTGTGCCAGAGAGCCTGCTTTTTTTAACTTAGATTTTGGAGAAATGGACTAAACCAAACAGGGTTCCTCATTTGATTTTTAGGTTTGGTTTGAGGGATGGCTACGTTGGCTGCAGTTTTTATAGATTTCGTGATTCTGGCAGTAAAAAGGTTCAAATCGTTGGTCGAGTGAAACTGAAAGTTTTTTTTACAAATGGATTGGAAGGTAATCCAGTTGGAAAGGTCAGTCTTGAACCTAATTATAGGTGTGAATTTTTCGGGTTTGATATGTGTCAGGATGGTAATGGTAATAGGAAAGTGATCGCTTTCATGTAAGTTTTGGCTAATTGATCATTTGCAGAAAGGTACCAGTGTGGCAGAAGCCATAATCAGGTCAATGTTGGTAAAGGAGTTGCGAGTGGTGAGTCACAGAACCATCATTTAAGAGCTATATTCGTTCTGACTATGAGATCTTCGACTTCTAAATGTTAAGAAAGGGGACTCCAAGCATTGAAGTCTCCAACATAAACTATAGTTTTTAGAGCTGCCATTACAATATTTGTTAAATCTGTGACCAATAGCCTTTGACTGGGGGGAATATACGAGTTTAATATTATTATATTCGGATGGGATAAAATTTCGATGCCCATAGAGCAAGTAGGGGAGTTTAAGTTGATAGTTTTTTGCGGGATATTTTGTCTTATAAGTTTACCAACGCCATGCTTCGCATGGAGAATGACAGAATTATTGAAAAAACAACGCATAAATGGTTTAGGAGTAGCGACTTGAGTAGTATTAGATTTGAGATTAGTTTCTTGTAGGCATATAATATCCCGGTTAGATTGTTTAATAAATAACAATAGTTCAGTGTTATTGTTGAAGTATCCGTTTAGGTTCCATTAAAGAAGTTTAAGGGTCATTGTTTGTAAGAGATAAAGTGGATATTATATGCGATGAAAGATATTAGATTTATATTATGTATCAGAATCGTCCATAAAGTCATCTGAAGTATTGTTAAGATCGTTTTGTTTTAAATAGGTAGAAGTAGTTTGGTGGTTGGGGGTAGGAGTAAGTTTAGTTTCGTTAGTTAGTTGTTTTAAGTATTTGTTAGTTTTAGGCGACAGGCCAAGATAGTCATAGTCATTATCGACTGTTTCGGTAGTGATGTTTTCGTGTTGATTTTGCTGATCACACAGCGATGTAGATGAGGAGTTAAATGATGATGTTGTTGCTTTTGTAGTTTCTTTGTTTAAAACAGTAAATGGTTTATCTGTGCTTGTATTATTGATAGTAGTGTTAGTGTAGTTGTTTTTGTTGTTTTTTTCTTCCGTTGATTTTCCGTTGCTATTCTGTCCAGCATTCGCTACAGCAGAGTATGAGGAAGGACTGGATAGTTTTCTTGTAGTTGTATTGAACAGTAATTTGGCTTGTTGTCTTGATTTTCAGTATTTCTCTTTGCTGCTGATATTTGGGGCATTGTCGAGAGGAGGAAGGGTGTTCTTCTGAGCAGTTGACGCATTTCGATTGTGAGCATTTGTCAGGCGAATGAGGAGGTAAAGCGCAAATACCATAACGAGGTTCATTTTTGCAGTGCTTGGCTGTGTGTCCAAGCAGTTGGCAAGATTTGCACCTCATTGGGTTCGGGATGTACTCCCGTACCTTAACCGAATGCCATGCAATGTCGATTTTGCTGGGAAGGTATAAATCGAAAGTGACCAGAATTACTCCAGTGGTCTTGGTAGCATTGTGAACTTGAAGAACTTGAAGATATCACTGACATTTTGGGATCGGAGTTCTTTAATAATTTCTTCGTTTTAGATATCAGAAAGATAGCATCAGCACGTTGCCATCGCGCAAGTTAGAGATGGAAGTGATGTTTTTTGAAATTAGGCGGAGTGCGTTGTAAACGGCAATACAGGAGAAATCCGAGATTTTTTTCTCAATGTTTTTGGATGCCGTAACAATGTATTTGGGGGTTTCAAGAGTTATTGTTAGAAGTTGGGGAAAAGTTATGTCGACTCTTTGTCTCTTTTTTAGCACTATAAAAATAAATAAGTAATTATATAATTGAGTGAAATATATATACAATTGTATACTTTTCAAAACTTAAAAAAGATTGCTTTTAATTCCCTTACTCGAGGTAGGTGAACATAAGCAGACCTCGGATCCAGCCTCTGGGACTTCGAAATTGTTGTCTAAATTCCTTTAAGTGACGCCGGGGTGGTTGCCTCTTCGACTTAGAAAAATTTAACAGCAATCGCTGACAGAAGGGAAATAATTTCTCCGCTCAGCTCTCGGTAGGTGAACACAAGCAGACATTGCCTCTATCCTGGCGACAGCAAAGTTCACAAAGATAGCCGAAGGTCCGACTGGGTGGGTGACTATACATACCCTTCACTCCCTTCTTTTCTTTTTACTCAGAAAATATAAGTATAAATAAAATAACTAGGAATGGCCGGGATCGGCCGACTATATTCCTGAGCTGGCATAATTTAGCTTTCAATTCTTAATATTTTTTGCGGCACGAAAACATCGTTTAGTTTAAAGTTCTTTTTCTTTTAAATGTATTTTTCTATATTTAAGGTTTGGTACTGACCAGCCATGGAAAAATTAATTTAAATAAGGCAACAAGGGAAGGTATAGAACAAGGCCATGGTGCAGGTTACAGGTCACCTATCAGATCTTGACTATACCAATATATTAAACATTATTAGGCGAAGTGCGGAATGTGCTACACAAGTTGGTTTCAAAAAACAAAAATTCGTTTTCCTTAATTATAAACAACTCTTGCCTAAATGCAACTTTAAAAAATTGGTCAAGTATGAAAGTAATGATTCGTCATTATCAACTATAGACCGTTCTATCAACCTTGAATTAGCATGTTCCCCTGCCCCCTTAGATGAAAGCCATATAGTGGCAAATATTAAATGTTGGCGCAAAAAATGCCAATTGGGTAATTTAAGTTTAAATGTTGATGTTAAAATGGCGGATTTCTGGTGTGATTTCCACAAAGTGCACAGCATTTAATTAGAAAATTGCGCATTGAAAATTTAGAGGAAACTGTGAACAAACTGTCCACAAATTTAAAAAAAGAAAACATATTAGAGCACGAAGTTAGAGCGCATTTTGGTATGCTAAATAATGCGTGCTCTATAAATTTTAAATCGATGCGACAACAATTTGTTGCCTATGCATACTGCAATGATCCATCTTTCAATATGTATACTTTTAAAGGTACATACGATGGATTTGTTAAAATGCATTCCAGCAAAATAAACATTACGCATTCCCTTAACCACAAAAAAACCACCCAGTGCAGAGCTATAAATAGATTTATGGCTAAGCACAATATAAAGGGTCAAAGCGCCTTTGAGTATAGAAACGACCTTGTTAACAAGGCAGACAAAGGCAGAAGTTTATTAGGTAATAAGCAAAGGGTAAACAAACATTTGTCTTATAAAAATTTATTGTCAGAGGAAAATGCGAAAGAGGATTTCGACAAAAATTCATTTGACATGAAATGCAACCAATTTTCCAATTTTATACAGCATTTATCAACAAAGCTCGAAGTATTTTTGTGGAATAAAGAGCATATTCTGTTCTTTATGCAAAAAATACAAAAAGAAACGGTAAATATTGATGCTACCGGCTGTGTTGTGCAACCAATGGAATTTATAGAGAAACGCATCTATCTCTATACATTGGCAGCGCATATAGCTGAAGATCACATTGTATATCCTCTAGGTCATGCTGTACTTTGAAATCATACCGCTTACGATATCGGTAACTTTTTATGCGAACTTAATAGATCTTGTAAAGAATATATAATAAAGTTACCAATTTGTAAGCGGGTAATAACTGATGTAAGTTTTGCAATAATACAAGCACTTTTAAAGGAATTCAATAATACCGATATTTTGAACTACAATAGGCTGTGCTTTCGCTTCGTATATGGCGAAAATTGTTTTGTCCAATTGCAATCTGGAACATTTTTTAAATAGCAGCATAAAATATTTTTTTTTTTATGCAGATCGCTATTTGAATTGGTCCATGATCTGAATTCCAATAAATTTCTATACGTCATAAAATTGGCAGATCTAGTCACTTTACTGGATCTAAATTGGCTTTCAAATTTAATTGTAGAAGGATGCTTAACTAGCCGATAAGAATGATGCTAGCTTTCAAAGCATTCCTTGTCAGCCTTGTGAACATGCTTTTAACAATGAAAATGTCATTAAACATGCTTTTGCAACTGCAAACATACTTATTGTTATAATATTCATTTTTACATTTTATTTGTGGATTTCCTGAAACAGGAATTTACATTCATCGATCCTTTTGGGCTGTCTAAAACGGCCAATACATTTATAAAATATTATAAGGATTTGTTAGGACGTGTTTGTGAAAAGAATTACACATTAGTTTCTAAAGATCATGACTTGCAAGTAGATTTTGTCAACTGGAGTTTTGATTTTTCACTGCTACATAAATAACATTTCAATGTCAAATTTAAAACAATGTAATTTATTCCGAAGATAATTACTCAAAAAATTACTTGATTACGGTGACTCATTAACCCGATATTTGCTTCCATTGCGGTCGATGGGATTTTGGCTCAGAATGTTGTAATAATTGTGGTCGATCTGTTTGTAAGAGATGTACGAGTACATCACAAATTTATAGTTCAAAATCAAAAAATATTTTGCTTAATTTGTAAAGATTCCAAATTAGACAATTTAATGACATTGGCAATGAACTTTTGCATTGTTGAACAGGTAGAATGATGAATGGCATTAAAATGCTTCTTATCTGATTTGGATTTGGTTAAGGGCAATCTCCCTTTTCTATGATTTATTTGAACATTTCAGTCGTACGCCATCCAAAGCAAAATGATTTTTAAGTCATTTGACAGTTTGGATTGTGAACTTACTCCAAAGTATTGTCGAGCTGCTCCAAAGCAATTAAAAGCAAAGTCGACTAGGCCTCTTGGGGAGACCACAATAAAGAAACGCGCCTATAACTCTACCTCAACGGTGCTGTGAAAAAGAGTTTGGTAAGTTTATAAAAATATTTGTATTGACTTATAATTCTTACTCGATCCTAATTTATTACAGAGAAAGCATTGCAAACGTTGACTCAAAGAAAGCTGAGCAATCCCTCAGTGCAACATGGAAGGTTGTGGCTGCCCTCAGACTCTTAGATCTGGTTGTAACAAATTCCGCAATTATGATCATAACCTGAAGTAGGAGCAGTTAAACAAATTGTCTATTTTATCATTCCTAACGTTTCTGGAGACATTGCTTATTGTGGACAATATACCTGGTAAATTTGCAAATGAATTAAATAAAAAATATCTTTTTGTAAGTTTCGTAATATTACAGAGTCACAGTAGTTGAGCCCTCGTACTTTCTGCAATACTGGATTTGCGTTGTATGTGGCTTACAGCCACATTCCCGATGGCAAGAGGATCGACATAACGCTGGAAATGTTCGTCTAACGCGATCGCTATCTGTACAAACTTTTACACGACCCCTTTTCGTCAAATGAGCTGCACATAGCCCACCAGGTCCAAGCTTCGGCTTTGAAGGCGGATCTCTGACACCATTTGATGGCTCTCTCGCCATCTAATCTCATTTTTGTTTACGGACATCCATTAACTATTCGAGCTCATTTTTAGGGAATAATATGTAGTAATATAGACTCGGCTCGCCAGCTTATCCATTCATGTGTCGCGTCCTATCGCTGTGTGCAACAATTTTAATTCAATGTGTACGCTTTTTCATTTTTCGTTGCTTTCCGCACTCATCTTCTTTCCGGTATTTGTTACGTTTGCTCACGTTTTAAGCAGGCATATCGGACTATGAGGGCGGAATTGTAATGGCCTATGGCGGCTTCAGTCGTGTTACATCTGTTTAAAGCACTTAATTACCACGAGATCGTCCAGAATATAGCCCAGAGATCGTCCCAGTTCCTGGCCATCGAAACGAAGATTCTTAAAAGCCAGAGTGTTTGAAAGGCAAATATTTGGCAAGTTCAAGTGGCTCTTATGAATTTGAGAACTAGATTAGCAATTTATATCTTTCACCACTGGTTATCAATTTAAGACTTCTATCAACGAGTTCCATGATCCCCTATCCGGACCATGTAAAACGCACCCTTTGCCTTATTGAGGCGACTCACCTGGAGCCAGATCCGAAATCCTACATCATCTGCACTCTACGGCCTCTCGCTGAACAACCTGTATCACTTCAGAATTGAGTACAAGAATGGAGTTGTGAGAGCTACAGCACAAATGACCGTGACCGTGAGCGGCAACCAGTATGTCCATATTCGCATTGGAAATACGCCACGAGAAAAGCGATATGTGCCGCTGAGTATTTCCGTGGACGAGGAGACGGAGGCAAATCTTATGCACCTTGACATCAATGACTTCCAAGCGCTACGAGATCCCAGAACGCAACGCGAACATGCCGCACAGTGGCCATAACTACAGTGTTAATCAGGATTTATATTTTTATTTTTCCAACTTTAAAAAATGTATTCTAACGGACATTTTTTAATTTAAGAGTTTATTTGTCAAAAACAAGGAGAGGCTTACTCAGAGCGCTCTGCAGGCTTTGGCTCAAAACCTGACTTTACCAATTCAGCGCCGATGATGGATACACTCAAAGGTGCATTAAAGTGCAATCTTTGGATGTAGGAATTGTCAGCGCAATCCAAATCGGATCCGAGAACAGAGTGTCACATATTCCGGCAAGCTTTTGGAAGTCCCTTCTGCGGACGCCACACAGAAGCTTTTGCTGAAGCCTTTTTTTGGTCGAGGAGTCCAATGGCAAGCCTTTGCCCGTTCATCTGGCTTTTGTGCGTTTGAACAACAAGAAAACCGACAAGGAGATCATCTTCATTGCCGAACAGGACACCCCATTGGTGCTCATTTTCGTCTTCTTGGCAAAACGGCATCAACGTGCCCAAAATAATGGAGTCCTCTGGCCGCTGCAGCTATTTATTTTCGAGTACGGCTACACGCAAGGTGCAAGAGTGGTGACGAGATCGATGACAGTCAGCGACAGTAACAATTTTTTTGGGAGAATTCTTAGAATTCCAATATTAGATTTTTCAGAACTTAAATATTTTTTAACCCTGAAATCAAATATCCAAATAAAACGCATAATTTATATTTATTTTGGTTTATTTCATATTATTTTTTATTTTCCACAACGGGAGTGGGTTCTGCCACCCAGAGGCCAGCAACCGCTTCCTGGGTGGTTTCTGCCACCCTGGGGCCACCATCCGCTTTCTGGGTGGTTTCTCCCAACGGGGGTGGGTTCTGCCACCCAGAGGCCAGCAACCGCTTCCTGGGTGGTTTCTGCCACCCTGGGGCCACCATCCGCTTTCTGGGTGGTTTCTGCCACCCGGGGGGGACTCTCCGCTTCCTGGGTGGATTCTACCACCCTCCGCATCTTGGATGGGATCAGTCGCACGTGGGGGGCGCCTGGCTCAGCGACGGTTGCGGCCAGCAGTCATTTCGTTATCGATTTCGTTATAAAGAATTAATTCGGGGAATCGCGCGCTTTCTGTGTTGTGCAGCGTCCAAATGCGTGGCATGTTATCGGTCCAGTATTCCAGGGAGACGTAGGGAGCTATTTGATGAAATTAGGCTTATAAAATTCTGCAAAAAAATTAGTTTTCCAGTGATATACCGTGCAAAACGATGTCACCTCTAGAATGGACGCATTAATCATCCGTATACTAGAGTTCGGCTTTCTTTTAATTTGGAACCAGTTGAACCAGTGGAGCGAACTTTCTTATCAATTAGTTCCATTTTTTGGTATAGACGCCTCTCTTATCAGGGAAAATGTTGGGGGACTGTAAATCAATTTTCTCTAAATCGTAGGGAGCGATTTGCATGATTTTGGCTCCAAACATAATAGGGAAGGTGCTTAATCGACTAATCTGTGCAAAGTGGTGTCACCTCTAAAAACTTTGCTATGACGAAAACAAATTTTGGGGGTCACATTTGTATGGGCTGTTAACCAGTTTGGCGCACTTTTAGGAGATTTTATGGAAAACGTGGTGAGCAATTTTAATGAAACTTTCTGACATGTTGCAAATTTTACAAGCTATTTGCTGGTGTACCCTGCTAATTGGTGTCACCTCTGAGCTCGGAAATTCGACAAACCAATATGGGTATCATCTTTCAAAGGCGTATTTAAGCTATTCACTGGGAGTACTCAGAAATATTAAAAGTTGCTTCAATTCTTAACAAATCTGCTCTTTATTTTGTTCATATTAGTGGATTATTTATAAAATAATAAAAAAATAAAATCCCTTTCCCGTGTTCCGTTCCCACTTTTTCCCCAGCGACGCTAACTGGGCGACGCTAATTTGACGGACATCTACAAAACATTACAAGGTTATGTCGAAACCAAATTATGCATTTTAACTGTCCAAATATTGTACCCATATTCTTCAACAAATTTTTGAAAAAAATTTGAATCTTTTAACAATTTTTTTAAACGGCCAAACACAAAAAAAAAAAAAAAAAAAAAAAAAAAAACCACAAATTTAAAAATATGCAACCATTGCGAATTAAAAAAAAAACATTGGTTTTCTGACACTGAAAAAGTATGAATCTTTTCAATTCGGGGTGCATTTTAATTTCAACATATAGGGAAAGCTAACTTTAAACGGAGCAACTCAAACTTACAAAAACATGTACATATAACAAGTTTGGATTCATATAAAATTGATTTTAATAGAAGTACGAAGCTTCTACTCCCAAATTCGATTTTTCAAGTTATATGGCCGATAAAGTCGGCCATCTGTATGCAACTTTTCAGATGGGCTTAGGAGCTCTGTGCAAAGTTATAGCATTTCCGATCGCTCAGTTATATGACAGCTATAGGATATCCGACTTTTTTACTGCGTGCTAAGGTTAGAAGGGTGTGTGCAACGTTTGCGATGATAGCTTAAAAACTGAGAGACTAGTTCACATAGAAACAGACAGACGGTCTCACGCACTTGCTTATTTCGACTCAGGGGGTGATCATGATGCAGAATATTTGTACTTTATAGGGTCGGAGATGTCTTCTTCGCTGCGTTGCACACACCCTTCTATAAATAACCAAATAACCAAATGACCAAAAATAATAATATGCTTCGCAAGTGTATAGAAAGGACTATAAAAGGCATAAATTAGTCAGATACCTTTTTTAATTTGATCGTAATAAATATACATATGTCGGATATAAGTTTGATTTCATTTGAAACATAGTGTTCAATCATTGTATATAATTAGAATTAAATGCGCTTTCCAAATAAAGGGAGAGAAGCTTTTGGAATGAGAGCGTGGTGGGGAAGGAGAGTAAAGCCCTGCTGATTACGGCACAATAATGGAAAGGAGGAAGAGGAGGAGCAATTCATTAAAGAGCGGCCCTCAGGAGTAAACGGACGTATAAAAAAAATCATTGCGACCTGCTGCGCGTTGTGAAACAGAAAAATGGCAGAAGACGACCGTAAGTCGTCCCCACCGTCACTTAACGCTGCATCGCCCTGACCACTCCAAGAGCCAGAACTCACAAACATTCGTGGTGATCATAGGTGATCGTTTCCAATTTTCAGATTTATTACCAGTTTTACAAAGCCCGTAAAGGTGGTTCCACCTAAGAAACAAATATTTGTTTTACGGTTCGCCCCTGTTACCTTAGAAATTTATACCTTGGCTTATACCAAAGCCAAAACAAAAGCCGGAAGATGACTTTATTAAATTTAACTTTGCCCCTCGAGGCGCACATCATACTTCATGCTATGTGTGTCTTTGCTGATGTTTGAGACGGCTTCTGGCCAGAGAACATATTTGTTCAAAAACTGTGGGAGTCTTAAATCCCTAAAGCTTGACCAGTGGACTAGCCTTTTCTGACTTTTCTCAAAAAACTTTAAACTTCACTTACTCTTACCTATCAGAATACTAGGGGCCTACGTAGTAAGGAGAAAAAAGAATAACTCCTCATCTGCAACACCACCGCAGTTCAATCATTTATTCATGCCAGCATGGCTTTATTAGGCGTCTTTCCACTACCACCAACTTGTTGGAGCTAACATCATTTGTGTTTGATGGCTTCCAAAATGGCCTTCAAGCAGATGTCAACCTCTGTAAACCACTCACTCCTTTTGAGAAAACTTGATCTTTAGGGATTTTTCGTTACCTTTTTACGTGGAGTTTCAGCTACCTTTCTGGAAGAACCCAACGCGTCCTTTTTAATGATGTGTTCTCCCGCCTAGTCCAAGTTACATCTGAAGTCCCATTTCGGGCCTTTACTTTTTAAAAATGACTTGCCTTTTGCTGTACCTACACTCGGGTACTTATATACGCTGATGGCGTTAAGCTGTGTCTTCAAAACAAATCTTTCTCTGCTCAATCTTTCTCTGTCCGACTTGCACAAGTTCCAAAATTGGTTTTATGCAAATGACTTAAAACTCAAGGCAATTTATTTATTCTATGGTTAACAAAGCCAAGGTGTGCTTTTCTTCATTCAAATATATTAAAAAGAATTTAACGACCCTTATATAACTAAAACTCTTTACATATCTTAAGTTCGTCCGTTTCATTAGTACGGTTCATGTGTCTGGAGTCCCCAATATGGGGTTCATCCAGACCGCATTGAATCAGTACAGACAAATTTTCTCCTTTCTGCTCTTAGGGGTCTTAGCTAGGATGCGAGATTTTAATTCCCATCTTATCATAGTAAACTTATCTTAATCAACATATCACCGTTTCTGATCGTAGGACTATGCTGGGTGTCATTTTCATCAATCTTTACCACCGTTCCTCGGCAGCTCATAAAGAATGTCCGTCAAATTAGCGTCGCCCAGTTAGCGTCGCTGGGGAACAAGTGGGAACGGAACATGGGGAAAGGATTTTTATTTTTCTATTATTTTATAAATAAGCCACTAATATGAACAAAATAAAGCGCAGATTTGTTAAGAATTGAATAAACTTTTATTATTTCTTAGTTTGGGCTTTATATACACCCTGTGAATAGCTTAAATATGCCTTTGAAAGATGATACCCATATGGGTTTGTCGAATATCTCCGATCTCAGAGGTGACACCACTTAGCAGGATATACCAGCAAATAGCTTATAAAATTTGCAACAATGTCAGAAAGTTTCATTAAAATCGCTCCCTACGTTTTCCTTAAAATCTCCTAAAAGTGCGCCAAACTGGTTAACAGCCCATACAAATGTGACCCCCAAAATTTATTTTCGTCATAGCAAAGTTTTTAGAGGTAACACCACTTTGCACGGCAGATGAATCGATAAAGCACCTATCCTAGTATGTTTGGAGCAAAAATCATGCAAATCGCTCCCTACGATTTAGAGAAAATTGATTTACAGTCCCCCATCATTTTTCCTGATAAGAGAGGCGCCAATATAAAAAAAACGGAACTAATTGATAAGAAAGTTCGCTCCACTGGTTCAACTGGTTCCAAATTAACAGAGAGCCGAACTCTAGTATTCGGATGATTAATGCGTCCTTTCTAGAGGTAACACCATTTTGCACGGTATACCACTGGAAAGCTAATTTTTTGTAGATTTTTATAAGCCTAATTTCATCAAAATCGCTCCCTACGTTTTGATGTAATCTCCCTTTGAAAATTTCCGACCTCATTGACCAATACTGGACCGATAACATGCCACGCTTTTGGTCGCTGCACAACACCTAAGGCGCCACCATGCAATTTGAAAATCCCCCAATCTCCCTTTCTAGAGGTAACACCATTTTGCACGGTATACCACTGGAAAGCTAATTTTTTGTAGATTCTTATGAGCATATTTTGATCAAAATCGCTCCCTACGTTTTGATGTAATCTCCCTTTGAAAATTTCCGACCTCATTGACCAATACTGGACCGATAACATGCCACGCTTTTGGTCGCTGCACAACACCTAAGGCGCCACCATGCAATTTGAAAATCCCCCAATCTCCCTTTCTAGAGGTAACACCATTTTGCACGGTATACCACTGGAAAGCTAATTTTTTGTAGATTCTTATGAGCCTATTTTGATCAAAATCGCTCCCTACGTTTTGATGTAATCTCCCTTTGAAAATTTCCGACCTCATTGACCAATACTGGACCGATAACATGCCACGCTTTTGGTCGCTGCACAACACAGAAAGCGCGCGATTCCCAGAATCCATTTGTGACAGCGAACAAATAACAAAAGAAAGATGAATGGTGTATGGAAACCGTAAAAGCGTAAGTTAATACTTATTATTTTTTATATAACAATTATACTAGTTGTACATTACTTTGATAAAATTTATTTTAATGACCTTTTGTGCAAGGTGATTCATGTACAAGTGAAGTCAAGAGGAACAAAATAAATCGTAGTTTATATATTTTGTAAAGTTTTGTTAAGTGAAGGAAATATTTTCATGCATGTATATGTAAACTGCATGCATGTGGGCCGATTTTTATTCAAACTGAGTCAAACCACAGCGGTAATCCGGTAATTCCATGGCTTAGTATGTCTTCAGCGTTCAGATTAGATATCGCACCCAAAATGCGGACTTTGGGTACCCCCGGGTGACAAGAAACCACCCAGGAAGCTTGGATGGTAAAAGTATTGTCGAGCTGCTCCAAAGCAATTAAAAGAAAGGGCCACTTGGGGCCACATAAAAAGCGCCTATAACTCCCAATGTGTGGAAAAGGTTTGGTAAGCGCCTGGTCCCAGAGCGCAACGCGGACATGCCATAGCTACATAACTACAGTGTTGCTAGGTTTTATGTTTCCCCATTGGTGCTTTCTTATGAAAACTGGGCATCAACGCATCCAGCTGATTCTGGCACCCACCACAATCGGATTGGTGGCATACTGGATCTTCTTTGTTTTTTGGCAACTTTACCTGCAGCTTTAAACTAATCTAAGCCAAAAATCAAATACCCAAATAAAAATGCATAATTTATATTTATTTTTGTTTATTTTTTAGGCTTAGCACCATTAGTGTAAACCTGCATGGTTTCTACACTTGGGGCCAAAAAACAAAAAAGCTTCCTGGATGGTTTATGCCACCCGGGGCCCCAGGTGAAACCGATCTGTGGTGGGTTTCAGGAATCACCATCGCTTCCTGGGACGTTGATGTCACCCGGGGGCTTTTCATAATGGGTACGATCAGTCAAAGGGGGGCACCTGAATTGGGCAAAGTAAACCTAAATCCTGCAGTAGCCACCACTCGTACGTTATGTAGCTCTTACGGCAGGTACCACCTTCTTTGTTGTCCCAGTTCATAGGAATTAATCACCTAGCGCAAAAAAAACAAATAAATTTTATCAAATGTACAACTAATAATTTAACTATAATAATTGGTATTAACTTACAGTTTTTCAGTTTATACGCAGTCATCTTTTTTTTGGTTCTGTTCGCTGTCTCAAATGAATTCGGGGACTAGCCCGCTTTGCTTTTGCGCGAATTGCTTTGGACCAGACTCGTCAATACTTATATAAATTTTCAAAGGGAGATTACATAAATTAGCTTAGGGAGCGTTTTGATCAAAATGTGCTCATAAGAATCTAGCGAAAATTAGCTTGCCAGTGGTATACCGTGCAAAATGGAATGTTACCTCTAGAAAGGGAGATTGGGGATTTTCAAATTGCATGGTGGCGCCTTAGGTGATGTGCAGCGACCAAAGCTGTGGCATGTTGATCGGTCCAGTATTGGTCAATGAGGTCGGAAATTATCGGGCCCATCAAACGCAGGGAGCATTTTGATCAAAATAGGCTCATAAGCATCTACAAAAAATTAGCTTTCCAGTGGTATACCGTAGCAAAACTGGTGTTACCTCAAAAAGATATATAAACTTTACACATTGTATTTTGTGCCTCTTGACTTCTCTTTACAGTGATCCATTGCGCATGTTATCGGTCCAGTATTGGTCAATGAGCTCGGAAATTTTCAAAGGTAGATGACAATTAGTAGTAGATTGTTTTGATCAAAAAATGCTAATAAGAATTCTACAAAAATTAGGCTTTCCAGTGGTATACCGTGCAAAATGTTCTTACTTCTAGAAAGGGAGTTTGGGGTTTTCAAATGGGCATCGTGGCGCTTTAGGTGTTGTGCAGCGACCAAAAGCGTGGCATGTTATCGGTCCAGTATTGGTCAATGAGGTCGGAAATTTTCAAAGGGAGATTACATCAAAACGTAGGGAGCGATTTTGATGAAATTAGGCTTATAAAAATCTACAAAAAATTAGCTTTCCAGTGGTATACCGTGCAAAATGGTGTTACCTCTAGAAAGGACGCATTAATCATCCGAATACTAGAGTTCGGCTCTCTGTTAATTTGGAACCAGTTGAACCAGTGGAGCGAACTTTCTTATCAATTAGTTCCGTTTTTTTATATTGGCGCCTCTCTTATCAGGGAAAATGATGGGGGACTGTAAATCAATTTTCTCTAAATCGTAGGGAGCGATTTGCATGATTTTTGCTCCAAACATACTAGGATAGGTGCTTTATCGATTCATCTGCCGTGCAAAGTGGTGTTACCTCTAAAAACTTTGCTATGACGAAAATAAATTTTGGGGGTCACATTTGTATGGGCTGTTAACCAGTTTGGCGCACTTTTAGGAGATTTTAAGGAAAACGTAGGGAGCGATTTTAATGAAACTTTCTGACATTGTTGCAAATTTTATAAGCTATTTGCTGGTATATCCTGCTAAGTGGTGTCACCTCTGAGATCGGAGATATTCGACAAACCCATATGGGTATCATCTTTCAAAGGCATATTTAAGCTATTCACAGGGTATATATAAAGCCCAAACTAAGAAATAATAAAAGTTTATTCAATTCTTAACAAATCTGCGCTTTATTTTGTTCATATTAGTGGCTTATTTATAAAATAATAGAAAAATAAAAATCCTTTCCTCGTGTTCCGTTGCCACTTGTTCCCCAGCGACGCTAACTGGGCGACGCTAATTTGACGGACATTCATAAAGATCCTCAAAATGATGATACATATAATGTAAATAACTCATAATATATCTACAAGTGGAATGTCTCTCGTGGTTAAGTAAGTTAACAATGCCACCAACCTTTTCCGAGCGCGACGCCTAGTTGTCACAAGCAACGGTTTAAAGTAAACTAAAATACTTTCATTCGGTTTCCGATAAATCGCTTATACCGACGGATACTGCTTATCCAGTGCGGTACTGAGCTTGAATCCGTCCAAAATATGCATCTCTCCGCTTCCACAATGTATCCATTAGAAGTGCACCTGGCACGGACGCTTGAAATTCCAATCTCCGGATCCGACCATCGGAGCACATTTCGTTTTGGCACACACAAAATACGCCTGCATGTCGTCGTTTGCGTTGGTGGCCCGCCAGTTCGCTTCTGAAGTGAACGCCGACTGGCTGAAATGGGGGCCAATGCGAAGTTCGTGCCGCGTTTTTTTTTCGTTCAATGTATACGAAGGGCCTGTAACGAACTGTTGTCGTGGCTGTCTGTTCGCAACAAATGCCGCAGATAGCTCACAGATTTTGTGGGAACGTTCCACCGATATTATATATTCGACGTGAATGCCCGGGCCCAGAAATACCACAGAGTTGTTCGTGTTGTACTATTCCCTTTTATTCAAATTAAGATTGTGTTTCACAAAGATGGATTTTCACACAAGATGGCAACCGATTCCGCTTGCCCTTCCGGGTTCGCCGGTTACCGCCCCGTGTTGGTCGCCGGACTTCCCATCCCCGCGAGGCGTACGCCGTGTGGTAGTGTTGGTCTGGTGCCTGGCAGCCGGCTTGGTAACTGGGCCTCACCGCGTTAGGGTCGGGCGTATTCGGCGGCTCTCTGGTGTCTTCTACTGTTGGATGCTGGTGCCCTTTCGCCTGGCCTGGTACCTTCTCGGGTTGGTCGCCTTGTCCGTCCAATATCTCCGGGCTTACGCCAAGATAGTCGGATGGTTTCGGTGCCTGGCGGCCGAGTGTGTTACCGTGGTGGCCTCTGCCGGATGGAATGCCTCATAATTTTGCCAGTTTCCTGTTCTTGCCTGGGAATTGTCTTTTGCACTTCCGCAACTGTAATCTGATGCGCTAGTTTTTTCGATATATTTGGGTTGGCTCGTGCAGGAAGTTCTGCAGACGCTGACCCATAGTTTTTTTTATTGTTGAAATATAATTTGTGTTGTTAACTCATTCCCCTCTAGTTTGAGTTTGTCCTCAAGCGATTTTTCCTTTTTAAAAGAAGGGTATGTTATTTAATTGAACACTGTTGGTGTTATTTTTTAATTCAGGAGGTGTCATTTGCAGAATAATCTTCACTTTTATCGTCTGTAGAAGATTAAGAGACCTGTGACTTTTGTAGTGATGGCTAACAAGATAATCACAAACCCTCTATTGTAGGTCTCTAATTCTGCCAGGCGTTTGTTGTTGCTCAAGCGCAGCTCTGTGTCTAGGTTACTGAATTCTTTCCCGTTGATGATGAAGGTTTCGTTGTAGAAGTTGATGACGTACGTTCCTTCCGATTTCTTCCTTTTGCTACTCCGTGGCAGTGTGGCATTGAAGTTGGTGAGCATTAGCAAGCCGCTACTTATTTCCTCTATTGGTTCTATATGATCCGCATTTCTAAACTCACTTAGCCTTTTCTCTCCTAACAAAAGTTTAGGTAAACAAATGCTATTGCTTATGTTAACAATGTCGTTTGTTGTCTTATTAAAAGTTCTACATTTATTTCTTATTTCAAACATGTTTGGCTTATTAAAAAGTATTTCTTGAAATTTTGAGTTTAGAATATTATTTTTTTTGCTATTGGTTTTACAAGTACATTTTTGTAAATAGTTTTTTCTAAGTTTGGGATTATAGTGACATATATTAATATTGTTCCAACAGACCTTCTTTTAAAATCCATTTTATACAAATCTAAGCTTGTTATGAATTGTTTTACTAATGTGTCAATTTTGCTTTTCATTTGGGGGAAGTAGAATTTTTCGGACAATTGTATTTTGTTTTCCTTAGCATTTCTATGGGCTCTATTGTGGACTTTGAGTATTTCCCCTGATTGATTCGTTAGTAAGGTCTGTAACTTTACTTTGAGTAATTCGAATTTTTACTTTACTGAAGTTATCTGGATAAATTGATTGTATTTTTCGCATAATATCTTCGGAAGTTTGTATTCCATTGATAACGACGGGGTGAATATATTTTTTCAGTATATTTTATTTATAAATTCATTGGGTTCGTAATTCTGTAAATGTATTTCATGTCTACGAAACATGGGAAAAGGTATGCTGAACTTGTAGCTGTTACTATTTGATTTATAAATGGATATTTCATTCCTGAAAGCGTGAATAGGAACTTCAATGCTGGGGATGAGGTTATGGCTTGAACTTTCATCGCTATGTTGAGTAGTCACTGAGTTTATTTGATAAGTATTTTATATCTTATATTTTATATCCGGCATTGCCGGTGGTCGGTAAAAATTTTTACTTTAGCTTTACCGTACAGGTAATTGCGTAATGCTCTAAGTCCATTTGATGGCCAACATCTCTTTCTCATTGACTGCATAGTTTTCTTCAGCTTTGGAAAGGGTTCGAGAAATGGATGAAATGGGTTGTTTGTTCTGGGAGAGAACTGCTCCGATAGCATAGTTTGAAGCATCTGTACTTAGATTGAATTCTTTTCCGAAATCTGGTTGAGCGGTTTGGCATGCTTGGTATAGTCTCTAAAGAATCTCCTGTAATAGCCTGCTAGGCCTAAAAAACATCTTAGTTCTCTAATTGTCCTTGGAGTAGAGTAATTGGCTATTGCCGAAACTTTGTCAGGGTTGGTTTTGAAATCTTTATCGAATATAACGAAACCTAAGAACTCAACTTTGTTTTTTAGAAACTCACATTTATCAAGCTGACATTTGATATTTGCATTGTATAGGGTATGAAATATGTTGTTTAGATTTTCAAGATGGGATTTTTCATCTTGACTGAATATATGTCTGACGGTTTCAACTTTATTTGATGGAAGCCACTTTTCAAGTAAAGAACGGAAAAAACCCTGTTATTGCCTAATTGGGAAAGTACTTCGTTTATCTCAGTTATACGGTATTTATCTGCTATAGTTACTTTATTTATTTTCCTGTAATCTATCACCGTGCGATATTTTTTTCTTGAGAGGCGTCCAATTTTTTTGGGTACAATCCACACGGGTCATATAATTCACCCGTGAACGGGATGGTCCTAGTAGTTGAGGGACTTGTTTGTTTCCCTCGTCTCTAAGGGACATGGGGCACTGATAAAATTTTGAATATTTTGGTGTATCGTCCTTCGTTCGTATTTCTGCAGTCACGTTAGGTGGTATAGGTCAGTCTCCCGTCTGGTTTTGAAAATAGTTTGGGATATTTGCTAAGTAGATATTCTAACTCTGATTTTTGCTGATCGGACAAATGGTCTACGCGGGGGTTTATAGTATCAACGGCTTCAATACGATTCTCTTTAATAGGAACTTTTACGTTATTTTTAATTAACATATAATTTTTATTTGTATGGATTATGGATTGAAGTTCTTTTAGGGGTTCATTGCCGAGAATGGCATCGAACGATTTTAGGGATGGTAGCAGAAAGAATTTGATGGTTACCTCCCGAATGTCGAAAAGTGTTACTAATTTATGATGGGTGAACACGATATTACCCCCAACGGAAGATGCTTCGAATGCTTTTACATTAGGAATTGGGTTGGAAACTAAACTTGGTTCAATACAATTTCGGTTAGATCCCGTATCAATAACTACTCTTAAAACTTTCCCTGATCCTGCTCTTACCTAATATATGGTAAGGAGGAGCTATTTACTCTAAGAAATTAATGTCAGTAAATTGTGCCTGTCCCATGTTCCTTTATTTTATTGTTTTTTTGTTCTTGAAATTCGTCGCAAGTCTTTCCCTAATCGTTAGTTTCTAATTGATTCTCCGTTTGTTTTTCGTATTCGGTTTGTTCGGTCTCTAAGATCTGGTCGTTACTATTGTCAATTTTTTTGGTTTGTTACTTTCTATATTGAAAGTGCATTGTCGTTTGTCAGCTAGAGGCATAGGGTCGGCGGGTCGTTTGCCCATATCGGATTTCGGTTCATGATTTGGTGTATACATATATATGTATTTATTTGTTTTGTTATATTTATTTGTTTTGTTATATTTATTTGTTTTGTTCTAACGCTGTGGTCCGCGTCCATTGGTTCGGGACGGAGTAGCGGTTTTGGTGCCATAGGGCTAGCTGGTGCAAAGGGTTCATTTTGTATGAATGATTGTCAGGTGTATGATTGCTGTGCGCAAAGTTTCTGTCTTGGTAGTTGATTCTGGAATAGATTTTTGTTTTGCATTGGTCTATAGCACAATAGCTAAATTTGTTGTTCGTTTTTTCTTTGGTGAATAGTTCTCATGAACTGCGTTCGAGGCACTGGTGTAGGCTTTTGGTTCGGTCGGAAGACTGGTATTTGTATTTTATTTGAGGCGAAATTAGATCGATATGTTTGATTTTCGATTTTCAACCACAAATGCAAATTTTGAGGTAGATCCTCAGGCTTTTTCATCCCGAGAAGTCGAGGTAAATCTCCTCTTAATCCTCGGATAAAGGTATCAAGGGCTTTATCTCTATAGAGATTTGTCATAATTTGCTCTAATTCTCGAGATAAATCCGTGCACCCTACTTTGTTTAGTTGTAGGGATATGTGTTAGTAAACCATCTGATGGAACTCTTCTACTGTTTGGTTGCTACATTGCGTTATCAATGTTGGTTGGTACTCTAGGTTACTCAAATCTGAGAATTCTCGAATACTCTTGGCAACGTCTGGTAATTTGTCTAAATCATTGAGATTCGAACGGTGTTGGGTCTGAATAATTTGGTTAGGAACATCGACGAAGCTATGGGGATGGTTGCCCTGTTGCCTAATTAACTGCGGTACCTGGGAAGCGATAGCTTCGGAAACTACCCTGCGCGTTTAATTCCTGATTCATGTTTTTATTCTGTTCTGTCTGGTTTGCGTTAATAATGGGGGGTCGAATCAGATTGCTGAGGTTGGACATTACCAAACAGGGAAACAAATTTTTTTTTTTATTTTATTTTTTTTTTTTTAGTATTCAACTTATAACCTACTAGGCCAGTAAAAGTTAAGAGATATTAAATGTCGTAATTTATAAAAATATAAATTGTGTTGGTTAGTGAGACTGTGGAAACAAATTGCGCTTTTTTTATTAAACTTTGTTTTCTTCTTTTATGAACAAAATTTATTATTATTGAGTTCTTTTTTATTTTATTTGTTTTTGTGAGAACCAGTGGCTGGTTTGTTCCTTCTACTCCTGGGGAATCGCAAGGTTTGAATTTTTATACTAAATTAATTTTTAGTCAATGACGTGATATGATTTTACGTTTTGTTATATTGTTACAATTTTATTATGTTTCTCGATCTGAGTAGTAGGCAGTTTAACATTAAACATAGAAAAACCACAGTCAGAATCCACGTATTCTTATCAGGTTCAAAAAAATTGGTATATACATTTTTATATGACATTTTTTATCTGAATATCGGCTGCGTACTTGCGTATCGATACTATTCGTTGTTATTATCCATCTCTAATGTTGATAGCCGGTACAGGAAAATTAATTAAATGTTTTATCTAAATTAAAAAAAAAACTAATAAGATTTAAATTAAAATTTAAAAGAAATAGCAAAGAGCAATATATCAAAATAATTTCTCTTTGCTTTGAATCTTAATTAGATTGTATAAAACTAGTGTCTTGATACAGGCAAAATGTGTACGTTAAAATTTTGGTAGTGTACATACGTATACTTGACTAAATACACTTTTAGGTATAGCAAACTACAAAAAATATTTATGAAAGTTAAATACTACTTATGACAATTAAATCTATCGCATCTGCATTTCTAAAAGTTTAGTTAATTGTAAGGCGTTTTATTAGTTTGCCAATAATAATTTAAAGGGTAAGTGATAAAGTTGTTGGGGTTGTTAGGAAAGCGACAATTTGGTATCGATGCGAAAATCATGTTTACTTAAGGTAAAATGAAAAGATGAGATTATTAGCCGTATTAATTTATTTGCGCACAATATTAAATGTAAGTATTACCAAAATAAAAAGTATTCATTGCTTTGGTAGGTATACATGTGTATGTATACGAAAACGAAACATACCTATACATATATGTAATATACATTGCTATCACTCCCATGAAATATGCTGTGTGTATACCAATGTACTTTTGGTGTTTTTGTATTTTTGCAGAAAACCGACCACATGCAAAATTAATAAATTTAGGGAAAATTAAAAAAAGTGAATTTAATAACTATAATAATATGACATGCCCGCGACATACATATATACTGAATATTTTGGAAACGATACAGTGAGCCAGTACTCTGCCAGAATCTCCAATATATCTTCATTTGTCTTGAAGGAATCATTGTCAATAACTCTGTATTTTGTAAAAGTGAAATCTCTTTGAAATCGTGAAATAATAGTTATGTCTACCCATGTCTCATCAAATATGTTAAATGACAATAAATCGAAAGAAACTATTCAGAAAATGAATTCTCCGCAAAATCATCACATAATTGAGAAATCAAAACCTCATTCGTCGCTACCACTGTCAGAGGACCCACGGACTTTGCAATTAGCATTGGAACTATCATTAGTCGGGCTAAATGACAATGCACAGCCATACTATACACAACCTTCTCAATCTATATCATTACCTTCTACGGCACAAAATAACTTTGATTTAAATAATGTTAATGTGTCTGCATTTTCAAAACCATTGGCGCACAATGGACTTTTATTACACAATACCACCTCCGTAGTTTGCTTAGATGATCGGACAAAAAAGTCGCAAAACATGACCGAGTGTGTTCCAGTTCCAAGTTCAGAGCATGTTGCTGAAATTGTTGGTAGACAGGGTAAGTAATAAAATCAAAATAACTGACTAAAATCTCTTCATTTAGAAATAGCACACCCTTTATTATTGAATGGAAGCTAGAGTAAGACCTAAGAGTCAGGGCCCATGATTTTCTTGTTTTGATCATATGTATGTATGTATACGTAGAGCACACAGTTAACCGCTACGGTTACTCATGAAAGGCAAATGTACACTTAGTCGGACCTCTTCGAAGCGAGCAGGTCTATGCCGCCTCATGCGAGTTATTACTCTCGAAACCAATCATGAATAAGAATCTTTCATATCATTATAAAAAAAAAAGTTTATCAGGGACCGTAATCCTTATAAGTTTGTTTTTAAAAACCAGTAATGATTACAAATTTATTTTTACTACGTTCTTCATGGATAATGATTTTTTTAAGCAATTTCATGGGTTACCAAAAGAAATAATTATTTTTAAGCGTTTTAAATAAAACTCACGAAAAATGATTATTCATTCTTTTATATGTTTTTTGTTCAAAATTAAACATTTTTAAGGAGGAGCCAAATTCATGAATTTTTGCCATCGTTCTCAATGACTTGTGACTTGTGTGTTTTTGGTCAAATGTGAGCTCGCGCGGCACCCATTTTGCACAGAGCTTCCGCATATCCAAATGTTGATGAATGATATGACCAACACGTTCCTTTGATATCTTTATGGCCTCTCCTATCTCGATCAACTTTATTTTAGGGTCATTCAAAATCATTTTGTGGATTTTTTTGATGTTTACGTAACCACCTTTTTCGGGAGTCCACTGCGTTTACCTCCGTGCTCATTTCACCACGCTTGAATTTTGCATACCAATCAATTATTGTTGATTTCCCTGGGGCAGACTCCGGAAACTCATTATGAAGCCAAGTTTTCGCTTCCACTGTATTTTTTCCCTTCAGAAAAGAGTATTTTACGAAATTCCTTTTTTTTCCCATTTAATCACGACAAAATTTGCTTCACAAAAGACGCTCTATCTCACAAACTAATTTGACTGACAAACGTCAAATTTTGACACGAATCATTTGAAGGTTAGTACTATATAAAAACGAGAATGGAAAGCTAACTTCGGACGGAGCCGAAGCTTATATTCCCTTGCAGTTAAATAGCAGCTTCTATTGATTAAAGATATAGTAAATATTGGATATAGTTAGCCGATCTTTACAAAAACATTCATAACAAGCTGTTCCCAACAACAAGCTTAGATTTGTATAAAATTAATTTTGAAAAGAAGTCCGACGCTTCTACGCCCAAAAACACGCAAGTTGTTGCATTTCCGATCGTTCAGTTATATGGCAGCTATAGGATATAGTCGGCCGATCCGTATGAAATTTTCCAGATCCGTTTAGATTCCCATAATAGTCAATCTGTGCAAATTTCAAGTTTCTATCTTCAATAACAATAACTCAAAAACTGAGAGACTAGTTTGCGTAGAAACAGACAGACGGACAGACGGACATGCTTAAATAAACTCAGGAGGTGATCCTGATCCAGAATATATATACTGTATGGGGTCCTGGATGTCTCCTTCACTGCGTTGCACACTTTTGACCAAAATTATAATACCCTCTGCAAGGGTATAATAATATGCATTCAATATTAGCGACGCCATCTATGTGTCAGACCGGGGACTTATCAGCCAACCTTACATATCTATTACGGAATTATCCATGTCAAATATTAAATCTACCCCTTATTATATTCTTTGTACTTCAAAACGAGAATGGAAAGCTAACTTCGGACGGAGCCGAAGCTTGTATACCCTTGCAGTTAAATAGCTGCTACTATTGATTAAAGATATAGTAAATATCGGATATAGTTAGCCGATCTTTACAAAAACATCAATAACAAGCTTAGATTCGTATAAAATGAATTTTAAAAGAAGTCCGACGCTTCTACGCCCAAAAACACGCAAGTTGTTGCATTTCCGATCGTTCAGTTATATGGCAGGATATAGTCGGCTATAGGATATAGTCGGCCGATCCGTATACAATTTTTCTGATCGGTTTAGATTCCCATAAAAGAGAACCTGTGCAAATTTCAAAATCTTCAAAAACGTGGAAGTTATAGCATTTCCGATCAATCAGTTATATGGCAGCTATAGGATATAGCCGGCCGATCCCGGCCGTTCCGACTTATATACTGCGTGCAAAGGAAAGAAGGATGTGTGCAAAGTTTCAAGACGATAGCTCAAAAACTGAGAGACTAGTTTGCGTAGAAACAGACAGACGGACAGAATATATATACTTTATGGGGTCCTGGATGTCTCCTTCACTGCGTTGCACTTCTGACCAAAATTATAATACCCTCTGCAAGGGTATAAATATATCACGGGAGGGGCGTGGCTAATATTTAAAACAAACGTATTACATTTAAACTTTTGTATTATTTAATTGGGTCGGACTAACAATTTGTATTATTTTATTACATACATATATTTGTAACCTTCTTGCATATACTTCCATGAACTGCCGTCGACAAGAATTCAAGGTCTTGACGATTCCTCAATTGTGTTTTTCTCAAAGTCCCTTCCGTTAGTAACTAAACTGACTTTCTGCTTTGGTGGTTGACTTCTACACCTTTAGAATTCATATATTCTATTTTGCGTTTAATTTATCAGGTGTTTGTTTTTTAGTCAGAAAATTTATTTACATTTTATAATTTCTTATTTTAGGTTGCAAAATAAAGGCTTTAAGGGCTAAAACCAATACTTACATTAAGACACCCGTTCGAGGAGAAGAGCCCGTCTTTGTGGTAACTGGTCGAAAAGAAGATGTAAATAAAGCCAAGCGGGAAATACTATCCGCTGCTGACCATTTTAGTTTAATACGCGCATCAAGGAAACCTTTAAGCGATTCACAAAACAGCGCATCAGTAGAAAGTGGTTCCAGTTCTAGCGTCAGTACTAATTGCCGTATTCAGACCGGACCTCCTTGCATCCCTGGCCAAGTTACTATACAAGTACGAGTGCCCTATCGGGTTGTGGGCCTTGTCGTTGGCCCGAAGGGTGCCACTATTAAACACATACAGCAGGAAACACAAACATATATTGTTACCCCGTCGCGTGAAAAGGAACCAATTTTTGAAGTTACTGGCTTGCCAGACAATGTAGATTCTGCACGAAAGCAGATTGAGGCACACATTGCCCTTCGCACAGGTTCTGGATCTGGAAATTTTGCTGCCAATACTATACAAAATAGTAATTCCTTAGATACCAATGATTTCGAAACTATGCCTACTATAAATTCTCTAACACAAATATTAAATGATGATTTAAATTCTGAAATATTGTCATCTCTATATAAAAATTCTATACCATCTTCAGCAGAGTTTTTAAATAATAAAATAAAGATTATTGGAAACGAAATAAATAATCTAAATATTAATAATATGAAGCCCTTGCAATGCCATCACGTAAGTAACTGCAACCAAAAATCTGAGTTCGCCGATTTAAATTTAATAACAACAATTACGGCTACAAGTACTTCCGATAAACACGTATCGACCAAGTTAAATGTATTTCGTAATTCGACATGCAAAGTATCGTCTTTTTGTCCCGCAGCGTCAACGTCTGCAATAATACAATCCAACCCTGGGGTAACTGTATTAACTCGATCTTGTTCATCTGCATCCTCAACTACTTCAACGAAAAGTACGAACAATAGACCCAACACGCCCCCAGAAATTGTAAATATTTGGAAAAGCATAGGAGATTCAATTGAGATTGATGAAGGCATTGGTGATTCGCCTAGCATTTGGAATCAACCATCTAATATTTTACCCACCGCTCATTGCTCACCCACAGCTTCAATAAGCCCAACAGACTCATTACTAGGCCTAGGCGATCACGGATCAAATAAAAAAAAACTTCATAATGCAAAGGACTCATCGTTTTCCATCAACCAGCACAAAACCAAAACGATTCAAGTACATCCTCCTGTGGAGAAATCATCTATTCACCGCGAATGCTTTGTTTGTAATGAAAATGAAGTTACAACAGCTTTAGTTCCCTGTGGTCATAATATGTTCTGTATGGCATGCGCTAATCAGATTTGCGATTCCATAGATGCAATTTGTCCAGTTTGTAATTCAATTGTTTATCACGCTATGCGAATTTTGGGCTAATATTTTATTAATGTTTATTTGTTAGATGTCATTTTTTACTTTCATTCGTTTTCGTTAAAATTAGTATACATTTAATTATTGCTCAGCTGCCAAACTTTTTAATTTATCTTAATATATAACAGTTTAAACAAAATATAATAATTTTTATAGGTTTATCTGAGAAACGGTCTATAAGATACAATATTACACAATTATAAACATATAATAACTAAATGGTATAATATTCAATAGTTGAGAGGTTTTATATTTGTGAACAAAAAAAAAAAAAAAAAAAAAATCTCTAGGACCATTTTAAATTTTTCGAAATTTATGTATGCATCTATAGCCTCCTTGTGCACTGTGACTGCGGTGCATCACCACCCTTCAGTTCCAAACCGCCATCCGAAAAAACGCTGGGAGCCTCGCGCCGCAGCCCCGAATCCGACGGGAGGGCCCATACAAACCGCCGGGAGTTTTGTCATGCGTTTTTTTAAATTTCAATAATTTCAAGTTCTGCCGGGAAACCGGGAAATCAAACCGTGATTTTCGGGGGAAGAATTTTTCGAACACTGCGCGGACTTCATCTGGAAATTCCCCTGCTTTCCGCCTGGAAATTTCGCGTACATACTGCCCGGTATATTCCGCCTACATTTCGCATTACAAAACAATGTTGAAAACTGCATGAATCCTACATGGAATTTATGTAATCAAATAAAATAAAAATGAAGATTGAAGGACTTGGGAAGCGATTAAACATGTTTCTTCATTACAGTTTATCAAATCTTATTTATATTAAGTTGTTATCGATTAATTAACAAATTTTATAATCAGAACTTATTTGGCTACTTCGTTTTGATATTTGTTCGTCGAATGTATACATTTGTTGTTGCTTTTCGAACTAAAGTTGTTGCCGCCGGGAAAGCGCCGTGAAAGGAATTTTGGAACTGGAGGGCACCGACACGTATACATATATATTTGTATGTATGTGAATGGCCACCTACAGTGGCAGATGTTACCAAAAATGAATACGATACCTTTTAATTAATACTTATTTTTTAGCTCTTAGCGAAGTAACAAAAATTGGTAAAGTAAAATGGTATCCTTTCGTTTTATATTCCATGGTATATAAAATAACATATTTATAAACATTCTTTTATAAAAAAATATATATTTATTCTATATATATATAACATTCTTTTATAAATTATGGTATATTTGTATATTATTTCATAAACCATGGTATATGTATCTTTTTGTATACGATGTTCTCGAAGTACAATATTACATTGTATTGCGCGTTACGGAAAATCATAAAAACTTTTTAGTATCCTTAAAGAAAAAATGCATATTTACATGAGTGTTCTAAATCATCCTAAGAAAAAGTCGACCATTAAGGAAATAAGTAAAAAAGCGTAACTTTTAAAATCTTTTAATCTTACCATAAACGTTTATATAACTTTAGAATTTTTGTTGAATAACAATCGTTTTTTTTTTGCTTTAAATTTTTTGTTCAATTGCTCTTAATTTAAAAAAAAATCGTAATATTTTACCTTTATTGGATTAAAAGTAACAAATTTACTCAGGACCGTTAAATTAATTACACGTATTGTTTTTATTGACAAAATATATTATATCAATGTTTGCGTTTTTTAACCGCAATCTTATGTATCATTTGAAAAATATAAGAATATCTACAAAAAAAATTAAATACTCAACCATGAAATTGCACTAAAAACTTATTCCAATATTATATTGAGTCTTAAAAGTGAATTTTATAAATTCATAAGAATTGACTGATAATCTAGCATTAATTTTAAGATGAGCACATGACGTAGATAAGGTCGAATAAAGCTGATTACATTGATTTACAAGCGTATATAAGACACTCGATAACTACCTATATAAAGCTTACATTAATGTGAATAAAAAGACTTATAAGTGTAGCGTCAATCGTAATAAATATTTATTATACAATATATAACGCGGAATCAATATATACAAGTTTGCTTTTAGGTTGGTTGATAGAAATTAACGTTACGTTACATATGACATAAATTTTATTAAGTTTACCAGAAAAATTGTAATAAATACCAACAATATTTCCTAAAATTCTAGTCAAATATTTTTTATAGAGGCTAGAAAATATATTTTTTAATGTATATCGTTTTAAAAAAATTAAAAGTACACGAATACAAACGAGTGAGACTAAATAATGTAATGATTGCGCAACATAAAAATGAAAAATTTGTATATTATTCATTAACAGTAAAATTTAAAAAAAACGAGAATGGAAAGCTAACTTCGGACGGAGCCGAAGCTTATATACCCTTGCAGTTGAATAGCGGCCTCTATTGATTAAAGATATAGTAAATATCGGATATAGTTGGCCGATCTTTACAAAAACATTCATAACAAGCTTAGATTCGTTTAAAATGGATTTTAAAAGAATTCCGACGCTTCTACGCCCAAAAACACGCAAGTTCTTGCATTTCCGATCGTTTAGTTACATGGCAGCTATAGGATATAATCGGCAATCTGTATGAAATTTTCCAGATCGGCCTAAATTCCCCTAAAAGTGAATCTGCAAATTTCAAGCTTCTATCTTAAATAACATGGAAGTTATAGCATTTCCGATCAATCAGTTATATGGCAGCTACAGGATATAGTCCGCCGATCCCGGCAGTTCCGAATTATATATGCGTGCAAAGGAAAGAAGGGAGTGTGCAAAGTTTCAAGACGATAGCTCAAAAACTGAGAGACCAGTTTGCGTAGAAACAGACAGACGGACAGACGGACATGCTTATATCGACTCAGGAGGTGATCCTGATCCAGAATATATATATATTTATGGGGTCCTGGATGTCTCCTTCACTGCGTTGCACACTTCTGACCAAAATTATAATACCCTCTGCAAGGGTATAAAAAAAAGAAAAACCAGGTAATATCAACTATGTACATCCAAAATATATATTATAGGAATGTAAAATAAATAACTGGTCTCAAAAGGTGTTAAAACGAAATCTTAACGAGAATGGAAAACTAACTTCGGACGGAGCCGACGCTTATATACCCTTGCAGTTAAAAAAGGGCTTTTATTGCTTGAAAAAATAGCAAATATTGGATATAAATAGCCGATCCTCACAAAAACATTCATAGCCTATATAAACATTCATAACAAACTTAATTTGATATAACATGGATTTTAAAAGAAGTCCGACGCTTCTACTCCCAAAAACATGAAAGTTGTGGCATTTCCGATCGTTTAGTTACATGGCAGCTATAGGATATAGTCGGCCATTTCGACTTATATTCTGCATGCAAAGGAAAGAATGGTGTGTACAAAGTTTGAAGACGATAGCTTAAGAGTAGAGACATACGGACAAACGCACATGCTTATATCGATTCAGGAGGTGATCCTGATCCAGAATATATATACTTTATGGGGTCTTAGGTAAGGGGGTTTCCTTCACTGCGCTGCACGCTTCTGAAGAAAAATTATTATACCCTCTGCAAGGGTATAAAAATGCATTCAATGAGTAAACCAAAAAAAATTCCGCATTTAAGAAAAAGTTGTTTACCCTTATTCAACTATTCTTACTTGAAACTTTATTTTCTTAAAAGTATATGCAAAGGGTTTTCTTAAAATATTTTTTGTAATAAAAAGAAAAAACAAATGCAAGTCCTTCATAAAATTATATATATTGTTAAATTTGATATCACATATTTTGTTTTTTATTTATAATCACTCAAAAATTCAAGGGATCGTTTCCGAATTGATAATAAGTTCTTCATACGTATTTATGTTCAAAAAAGTAGAAGCATATTTTTTTAGAGTTTTTGAAGTATTGTATTCATATGTTCACAGAATTATGACTAATTTAAAAACAACGAAAATTTGTATATATAAAACCAATACTATTTATAAATATTACATCAAACAAATGAATAAAAAACACCAAATAAATAATCAAGATCAAATAATTTTTTCGTTTTTACACAAGCCCAAAGTTTTTTTCATTTAGATAACTAGATTTTATTAAATGTTATATACCTTATATATTAGTTACTAAAAACTTAGTGTAGTTTTGCACATGCCGATTCAAAAAACGTTATATTTGGGACGTGGACCTATAATAATGCGATCAAACTTTTACATATGTGCATTACACTTACATACATATAATGGATTTCTAATGGTAACATTTTGCGATAGAAAACGTATATTTTATAAAGATACATGATAACAGTTTTAAATAAAATGAGTAAACGACACGTATTCGTAACATGAATACATATTTAATAAATCATTAATTAGGATTACACAATATAAGTATATACATTAAAATTAAAAAAATATATAACTTTAAATATATATTTAAATGAAGTAAATATTATTGTAGCAAATTATCCATATTGTGTTCGAGGAAAGAATACTATCTTATCCAAAAATTTTATATAGGGTATTGGTTTGGCATGTCTGTTGCTAATTAGTATTCAATCAAATAAGGACGTGAACTTTGTATAAAAATATTAATAAAAAATTTATAATTATATATATGTATATATTTATAAAAATTTATATTTATATATATATCCACTTAAAATGTATCCCTAAATGGTTATTTAATAAAATATTTCGAAAATAATCGTGTTTGTTTTTCTAAAATAAAGAATGATTTATGTTTCTCGATTATATATTTCACAGCATCCATCTCGTCTCCTCCTCCTACGCTTCTCGTAAGCATAAATTCAACAACCAATTAAAAAATTATATTTTTTTTACAGGTTTACGATATCATTTTTCGTACAAATGGTTTGACATTCATAAGATTTCTAAGTTTTTTTAAATGGGTACTGCCAACAAAATACCCATAAACTAAGAATACTATATCATTAATACATACTAATATTTATAATACCATTATTTATATTCTAAAGCCTTCCTTTAGTACCTGGTACATATTACTTAAATCCATTTTTAAGCCTTTTGCTTATTATTGGCCATTTTTGATCAGGCCGTAGAAAAGGAGGTCAATCAAAATCCTGACGAACAGGCGTTTCTATCTAGACATGACCGTCTGTTTGTCTATGAAAGTGTAGATATATAAGATAAAGCGGCATAATACTTGGGACGGATTTGATATTTGATTTTATTTGATAATTAATATTTATTGTTTATAGTGTTTTTCTTTTGTTTCTATTAAAGTTTTTGATGTTGCTTCTCGTTTTTTCTCTCGCTGTACCACCCCTCCTAGAAAGAGACCTCTAGGAGGGTTTTTTTTCCCCTCACGATTGGGGATGGATGGATGGATGATGGACTAATACGCAGATCAAAATAGAAAAATTACCAATAAACAAGGGTATAATTACATTATGACCGTTTTACAGGCCCCTGCAAAATATTATAAATTAGGAAACTTTGAGTACATTTTTACCGGATTCATAAATTGATTGTAATTGGGCACATTAATTGTGATCCAAATCTTATTCGAATTTTCCTTCGCGGTCAATCCGATCAGCAATTTCAACAGAAGAGGAGAGGAAATACTGCGTTAGAATATTAAGATTAAGTTAAGTTGAGGTTAAGTTTGTTTTATCTGAACAGAATAAAATGCCCGCGCTCGGCGCCATTTTTTGAGTGGGAATCTGCCAACGGGACGCCAACTTTGGATGAAGAGTTGCGGGTACAATTTAGTGCAAACCTGCAACCTCAGTTGAGTGGATGTTCGCCGCCATATTTTGCAACAAGTCACTCGAACCACAAGCTGTACAAATGTAAGCTATGGAGGTTATGTACATTCACCGAGGGCACCGCAACCCAGCTTCGCTGTTCCCATACCATCCTCTGGATCCTATGGAACGACGAGTGAAGAAATCGGATGGACGCGACGCAAATGAACTGATCTTCCAGAATTTGAAGATTAGCCGAATGGCCAGTATTCCAGTGTGCGTTTTTGGAGACGACGGCAGCGTATCATTGTACAGCATTGGAGAACAACCAGGGGCTAGTGAAAGCCCTGAAGGGTGAAGCCTGGACGGCAGTTAAATCACTGCTTATTCATCCGAACAACGTTCAAGCAGTAATGGACCAGCTGCGCTTCCGATATGGGCGTCCGGAGCAACTGATCCGGAGCCATCTGGAATGTGTACGAGAGCTGCAGCCAATACAAGAGCATAACATCGGCAGAATAGTGCCGTTCGCCACGAGGCTGAGCAATCTCGCAGCGTTTCTACAGTCGACAAACGGCCACGATAAGGTTCTTATCCAACGGTGGTGCAACTCTAGGACGATATTGAACAAATTCATTTCTTTTATTTTTAGATAACGTAATGCTATGAATTAATATAATATTTAAAACAGGCAATATCGCATTGAATTTCAATGCCAAAATTTTCATGGGTTTTGTATAACAAACTGCATACTGCTTTTGTTATATGAAATTCAATCCACTGCGTTCGAGTTTCCTCGTAATCAATGTTTTAAAAGTCTATTTTTCAAAATCTTTGTTTCGAATAAAATTTGATAGACTATAAGATTTATTTGGGTCAAAATGCATACTTATGTCATTCTATCGCTTAAGCCCCATTCAGGCCACTTATTTTCTCTATGGGACCGCCCTCGAAGGATTAACTCAGGTTAACGACCTAAGTGTCCTATAAGACTTCAACCTTAAATTTACCGACCATATATCGCGGCAATGGTTAATAAAGCCAAGGGTGTGCTTGGCTTCATCAAGACCGTATTGAATCTGTACAGAAGAACTTTCTCCTTTTTGCTCTTAGGGGTCTAAGCTGGGATGCAAGTATCCAACTCCCGTCTTATCATAAAAGACCAATTAATTCATAGAACTCTTGCATGAAATCTTATATTCTTTCCTACTTAAGAGAGCAACAATGTAACTCTATCTCGTGACCTTTTTCAAAAATACTTATTCCTCGTGTCGGATCTATCCCTGCGATTCGAGCCGTACGATAAACGGCAGCGCCAGGAGCCGCAAAAAAAAAAAAAATAATAACAAAAAAAAAAAAAAATTTGTCGACTTTAAGGTTGGTATAAATTAATATACGCTATATTACAGTTTTTATTAGAATTTATTGAATTATCATGTGTATTACTGAATTTGTTTTTCCCTGATCGCCGCACATTCAGTGTAACATATTTCACTACCATTATTTGATAATAGGGTCACCGGCTTGAGTAGCGCTACTCTTAGAGATTGTAATATTTGATTGCCCATTATTTTTAAAGATTCTATTGAGATCATAACAATGATCTTTTCACTCGGTGCCACTTTGAGTTGGCTGATATTAAGTAAACCGGCTTCATTTTCAAGCCTTTGAAAGAATTGACCTAAGTCTAGAACTCCATTGGTTTACATCGCTAACGTCGATTCTTGCTATAGCTTTCTTTCCATGTTTCAGTAAACATAGTGGGTCTGTTATTCGCAAGGTCAATACTTTTCGTACCTCATTATTTACAATAATTTATTAAGAGTTTGCAATGCAAATCTACTTTTTCTTTTTAGTTTCCTGCGCGGGAACTTGTCTGTTTACTTTGATTTCGAGTAATGACTTTTAATATATTTCTGGTGATTCTTTTAGTTACTCAATGGTTAATTTCGATATCGCATCGGCCACGTAGTTGCCTATACCCTTTAGATATTCTACTGTAAAGTTATATTCCTCTAATTCAAGCTTCATTCGCGTAAGTTTTGACCTTGGTATTATCATCGGAAAATGGTATGTAAGTGGTCTGTGATCTGTTCTGACAGTAAAGTGTCTACTAACTCTTGTTCTGTTGTGCTTTTATACTTTCTCCCTTAGTAAACGATCTTAATGCATATGCAACTGGAAGTTGGAGTCTGTTTTTGTGTTGAGTTAACACTGCTCCGCATGTTTTCTTACTGTTTTCTGTTATTAAGCTAAATTCTTTGCAATAAGTTTGGATTTATAAGTGCCAATTGAAGGTGTTCGAATGCATTCTGACAGTCTGCTGTCCATTTGAATACAACATCGTTTTTACATAATCTTTTTATGTGACGGGAATATTCGGCGAAATTTTTTTATAAAACGTCTATAATAGTTGCAAAAAGCCATGAATCGTCTAGCGCTGTCCGCATCATGTGGGACTGGATAGATTTGATGACGTCGTATTTTTTGTTGTCAGGCAATGTTCCTTTCCGAGGGGAAAGGAACATTTCCCCTCCGAGACGAGGAATAATTTTAAAAAGGTTACGAGGAAGAGTTACATTGTTGCTCTCTTAAGTAGGAAAGAATAAAAAATTTCATGCAAGAGTTCTGTGAAATAATTGGATAGAGGTTATTGTAGTCAGAACATAATACCCTGAAAGGATCATGCTGGGCATATGTTGACCTAGAAAAGCTAAGAAATAAGGGTAAGTATATTCGAGAGACCCTAAAAGGAACGTTAAATTTTCACAGACTTAAAAGGTTCTGGCTGTCGATTTCACCATTAATAAGGTTATGGATGAAAACTACACCCAGCATAGTCCTACGGTTAAGTAGGGATGGTAAGTTTATTAAAATTTGTCTGCTATGATAAGACGGGAGTTGGATACTTGCATCCCAGCTTAGACCCCTAAGAGCAAAAAGGAGAAAGTTCTTCTGTACAGATTCAATACGGTCTTGATAAACACATGAACCGTATTATCTGAGCATTTGTGTCCCAAAAATGTGACTTCATGCTCAAGAAATTCACATTTTTAGGATGTAATTACAATCTGTTGTCCTACATTTCTCAAAAACATCAGTTAGGTTTTTAAGCATATGTTTTTCGGAACAGCCAATGACTAGGAAAGCTTGAAACCATGTAAAGGAAAGCTTGAGAAGGTTCTCATCCGGAGAATGCTATAGTCACCATCCTCTGGAATGAATTTGGAGCTATTTTTAAGCCAAATGGTAATCGCGTGAAGCGATATGAACTGTTGCTTGTTGAAAAAGACGTTATATCATATTATATAAGATATAATCAATTCTAGGTAGAGGGAATTTATCCGACAACAGTTTTTTATTAATTTTGCCAGTTGTTCTTGTCAGCTCCAGGAAGAGATTTCATCGGAACTAACAAGAGTGGACTATTGTATGGTGATTCAGACGGATCGACTATTTTATTTCGTCTTTTTGACTTTGAGGATTTCTATAGTTTTTATATTAATTATATTAATTAATTATCAATCTCAGTTTTTGTTTATCAAAAATGTGTGTAGTTATCGCTTCGGTTTCTTGTCCGATATAGTCCTGGTCCTATATTGGGTGCGTAGTGTTGTTAATTGTGTGTGAAATTGTGGGGTTACATTTTTTTGACAGTTGTGATAACACAGATTTTCCTCTACATTCAGAATTAGTTTGAACTATTTTGTAGTTCGAAAGTATTTTATATTTTAGATCTTTTATATTTATTATTTGATCCGTTCTGGTTGTAATAAGTAATCGGACAAACAAATTTTTGGTAGTTGCAACTATGTTTACAATTAGTACAAATGACTAATATAAGTGTGTTGGGAATTAGTACCCTATCTGGATTTGATGATACGTGAATTTTTCGGAAAACTTGAGATCTTGCTGGCAATATTATGGAGTTGTGACTAGAAGTATATGTTATTGAAACATGATCCTGATGCGGATTGAATTTAAGTGGACTGTAGTTGGTGGTTCACTTGGGACGCTGCTCTAGACTTGTCAGATACTCCTGGTGCCCCTGGTTCCAGAAGCCTTTGCCTCCCCAGTGAGGAGCGCGCGGTGGGATGAATGTGTTTGTGACCTAGTCCTTGTGTTGTTGTGAGCTGAGTAGCTTCTGCATTTCATCGAGTGATAGCTTCGCTCCAATAAAGTTTGTTCCGTTGTCGCTCTACATGCGTTATTATATTATTATTATTATATACTATATTATTATATATATTTGCCTCGGATAGAAAATAATCGTCGTAACGCGGCTAGGAATGTTTCCATGGATTAGTCCGTTGCAAGTTCCAGGTGAATCGCTGAAGTGACCATGCAAACGAATAGGCATATTTAGCCCTTGCTTATGCGCGGTTTGCGCACCAGTGTTGACAAATGGTAGTGCTTGCGTGATACGAATGAATACGTTGATGCATTGTGTCTTGTCTTTGTCGAAAGCAAGCCATACATGTGTGGTTGATTTTGGGAATTAGATTTCGCGCGCCGAAAATCCAATACCTTTGGCGAACGATGACGAAGAGACACCAGGGTGCATGCTGACTCGATGCTCATGTTCTAAAAGTAGGTGATCCGATGATCCTTTGGCAGCAAAATTGGATGTTTTGCCTCTGCTGACAATTGTGAGTGTTGAATCCTTCCTCCCACTCTGAGCAAGTTGTCCTTGTCGATTATCGGTGACTGAGAATGAGTCCGTAGTGGTTTGTTTGCAAGTAATAGCTAAAATCCTGTTGAAATCCAGATTTTGCGTGCTACAGCCATTGAATCCTTGCTGACTTAATGTCGTCAAACATAAGGCTAGTCGTTGCTGATTTGGAAGATAGATGAATCGCAGGACGTAAGCAAGTGTATGGATGAGCTTCAGCCAAAATGAGTTGCGATTGAGAAGCCGATCTAAAGGATTCTCCTCTCAGTTTGTCTGAAACAGAAGATCCATTAATTGGATTGTTCGATTTTGCTGTGAGTTGCTCGTTGTCCCTTAACCAAGAAGGACCTTTCCACCACAACTGGAAGTCGATGAGTTTGAATACTCCCATGCTCCGGGATGCGCAGTCAGCCTGGTTTGTTTTTGAGTCTACACGACTCCAAGCATGCCTTGGTACGATGTCGAGTATTTCCGAGGATCGGTTACCAACAAAGGTCTTGAGTTGGACTGGTGAGTACGATAGCCATGACAGGACTATCGTGGAGTCGCTCCATGCGAAGATTGTGATGTGTTTGTCCTTAATCAAGCCTTTTTGGATTGACGAATGACGATGTGTACCACATAATTCTAGGCGTGCCAGAGGTTGTTGCTTTAAAGGTGCCACCCTTATCTTTTCTGCAAGTATTTCTACCGCAGTTGTTCCATCGCGGTTTACTACTCTGCTGTATACCGCAGCTTTGGTTGACGCATCCGAAAAGCCTGCAATTCGATGTTTTCCATGTTGCTTTCAACGAAGAGTAGTATTTGTAGCAGTAGTATTTGAATAGGACTACGATTGGTGCCAAAAGACCGAGGGGGTCGAAGGTTCCTGAGACATTCGACAGGACTTGCGTCTTAATGCAGTTAAGACTCCCAGATAGATTTACATTACACGAAAATGTGTCCTTTGCGAGGTGCCAATGAAGCCCTAAAACCTTGACTGGGGTGTTCGAGGAATCGTTGTAATCCTCCGATTTGATGCGTATCGTATTCGATACCCATTTCCCGAACTCCAAGTTACGTGACCCGCTAGGAAGGGTGCGCTTGAAGTTCCATAAGTGACCGTGCACAGATGGTAATGCTTGACAGGATCTGCAGGATCCTCTCGCCAGTCTCTGTGTTTTTCACTCAGCCAAAATTGCCGGAACATCTTGACTATGACGGCTGAGAAGACGTACTTGTAAATCCTGAACCGCAGGCAGACAGAAAAAAGGTATCGCTGAATGAGGGGTCCAATGAAGAGCGTGTCGTTTAACGCCTTGCCGTTGTCGTCGCGATATGAGCTGTCGAAAATTACTCTGAGTTTCCGGCCCAATACAGGATGATGAGGCAGGTAGAAATGTTTTTCGTGGGGAATTCCGCTTGAATTTGATTTTGATATTCTCTCATGAATTTTACGTAGTCGTTGCGAAATGGCTGATTTGTGCTAAACGTCGTTCAACTGATTGGAACCTCCGCAGACCTCCTTGGAGACTATCTGCAAATTCTGGATTTGACGATTTGAATGGAAGCTCAACTATGTACTTCCCATTTTTGTTCCGTATGGCAAGAAAGTGTTTCTCGACCTCTTCTTCTTTAGGTTGCAGCTCGGCTGCCCGGTGAATGCTTTCCAACTCCAAGAACCTTTTGAGAGTGGCGTCGATGTCAATCGTTGTTGTTAGCGCACTAGTTTTGCTTGCTTGATGTGATGTGATAGCACTCCATATTTGCTCGTTGCCCAAAAGAATGTCAATTGGCGCATTTGTGCAGAATTGTGAATCTGTCAGTTGAAGATCGCTGAAGACTTGAAGTACAGACGCGTCGATGTTCTGCCTTTCGAATGATGAAGTGATTTTTCCAAGCAAATGAGCTTGGACAACTAGATGATCGGTTAAAATTCTGGATTGGATGCATAGAGTTCTGCTTCCCCTTGTGGTGTCTGCTTTTACCGATGAGATTCCCGAAACCAATATGCGTGATGGTGTACGAGCCAATCCATGTGCGTGAATACAGCGTTCAGATAAGTACGACAATTCTGATCCGGTGTCCAATAGGAGTCGACAAGCTACCAGATCTCCGTTTGCGTTTTAAACGTTGTGTTGTGATTGGGTTTATCCTCGTTTATCGTTCAACTCCCATATCCAGAAGACCTCGAAGATTGTTTTGTTATTTGGTTTATTTATTTTGGAGGCGGCAGTGGTGCCAGGTTTTTTGTTTTTTTTTGTGTATTGACTTGGTGAATTTATAATATAAGATACAGTAAAATGGAAATAGAATTTAATCTTATGTGTTTTAATCTAACCAACTAAAACAGAAGATTGACAATAATGGTGTCAATTTAGGCTCGAAAAATAAAAAAAACCTTTTAGTGTTTCCAAATTATTAAGAACATCGTTCTGATGAACTCCTGCCTAAATTTTAGTTAATGAATATTTTTAATCTATCCTTATGAACTGTTTGTGTCTTACTCCTATCACCTGATATTTCTTTTATAGTATATGGGCCTGTATATTTAAAATCTAGCTTATGGCCAGTTTCATTTTTCAATGAAACTTGATCTCCTATTTTAAGTGATATATCTTTTCTTCCTATCATATAGTTCCTTATTTTTAATTTTATTATCTTCTATCATTATTCTAGCTCTTTCATAAGCTACTAAGCCTATACTAGATTCCTTAGCATAGTCATCTACGTCATAAGTGGTTTTATTGTGTCTATGGTATTAAAGTGTTTTGGCAAGTTTGTTGCTTTACCAAATACTAGCTCATATGGACAATACTCATGTGCCATAGAAGGTGTCGTATTGAAACAGTATACGAAATATTGGACCCCAATCAGTTCTATCTACTGAAATGTAGAATCGAATGAATTCATTAAAAGTTCTGTGGCTTCTTTCGACTCTTCCAACTGTTGATGATGGTGTTCAGTAGATGTTATATTTTTGATGTTCAAGTTTCTACATAGCTCGTCTATTATTGAATTTTTGTATTCTGCCCCATGTCTGTAATGAACGTCTTCATTGGACCGTACCTCAGAATAAAATCTTCAAATATATATTTAGCTAAAATTTTTTCACTTTTGTCTTTACCGGCTTAGGAGCGCTACTCTTAGAGATTGTAATATTTGATTGCCCATTATTTTTAAAGATTTTATTGAGATCGTGGCAATGATCTTTTCGCTCGGTGCCACTTTGAGTTGGCTGATATTAAGTATACCGTCTTTTTTTTCAAGCCTTTGAAAGAATTGACCTAAGTCTAGAACTCCATTGGTTTACAAATCGCTAACGTCGATTCTTACTATAGCTTTCTTTCCATGTTTCAGTAAACATAGTGGGTCTGTTATTCGCAAGGTCAATACTTTTCGTACTTCATTATTTACAATAATTTATTAAGAGTTTGCAATGCAAATCTACTTTTTCTTTTTAGTTTCCTGCGCGGGAACTTGTCTGTTTACTTTGATTTCTAGTAATGACTTTTAATATATTTCTGGTGATTTCTTTTAGTTGCTCAATGGTTAATCGCGATATCGCATCGGCCACGTAGTTGTCTTTACCCTTTAGATATTCTACTGTAAAGTTATATTCCTCTAATTCAAGCCTCATTCGTGTAAGTTTTGAGCTTGGATTCATCATCGAAAATAGGTAGGTAAGTGGTCTGTGATCTGTTCTGACAGTAAAGTGTCTACTAACTCTTGTTCTGTTGTGCTTTTATACTTTCTCCCTTAGTAAACGATCTTAATGCATATGCAACTGGAAGTTGGAGTCCGTTATTGTGTTGAGTTAAAACTGCTCCGCATGTTTTCTTACTTGCATCTGTTATTGTGCAAAATTCTTTGCTGAAGTCTGGGTATTGCAATAAGTTTGGGTTTATAAGTGCCGATTTAAGGTGTTCGAATGCATTCTGATAGTCTGCTGTCCATTTGAATACAACATCTTTTTTACATAATCTTGTTATGTGACGGGAATATTCGGCGAAATTTTTTTATAAAACGTCTATAATAGTTGCAAAAAGCAATGAATCGTCTAGCGCTATCCGCATCATGTGGGACCGGATAGTTTTTGATGACGTCGTATTTTTTGTCGTCAGGCAAGATTTCCTTATCTGTGCATTTGTGTCCCAAAAATGTGACTTTATGCATGAAAAATTAACATTTTTTAGGATGTAGTTTTAGATTGTATGTCCTACATACAAAACATTAGTTACGTTTTTAAATATATGTTTTCGAAACAACCAATGACTATTGGTTGTATCTATGTAAAGAAAAGCTTGAGAAGGTTCTAATCCGGAGAATGCTATAGTCATCATTCTCTGGAATGAATTTGGAGCTATTTTTAAGCCGAATGGTAATCGCGTGAAGCGATATGAACCATTGCTTGTTAAAAAAAAGACGTTATATCACGGGAACTTTCCTCGAGTTCAATTTAGTCCAAACCAGACATTAAAAATATTTTGCTCTTCCTGGTTGAAGATATAATCAATTCTAGGTAGAGGGAGTATATCCGACAACAATTTTTTATTAATTTGGCGATAGTCTATTAATAATACGAACGACAATTCTGAACAGGTGTCCCATAGGAGTCGGCAAGCTTCCAAATTTCCGTTTGCGTTTTGAACGTTGTGTTGTGATTGGGTTTATCCTTATCGTTCAACTCCCATATCCAAAAGACCTCGAGATTTGTTTTGTTATTAGGTTTCTTTATTTTGGAGGCGGCAGTAGTGCCGCGTTCAGCTCTGAATCGATTCTGATTTTACATATCATTTCTTATTAACTAAGTAAGGTCTACGTCTCGTAGCCGCGCTGCTTACAGCGGCAGAGACGTTTATGTATTCTTATATATTCTTATGTATCTATGCGCGCTTAGTATGGAGCGTGAGGAAATATGAATATCCACTTGACTTGTACTTAAGGTATGCAAGTGACCATTTATGCTGACACTTGCAACCGGCTCGGATTTCGTCCACTTGGTCAAAGAACTCGTATATTTATCGTTTGTTTATTTATATTTCCTATCATATAGTTCCTTATTTTTAATTTTATTATCTTCTATCATTATTCTAGCTCTTTCATAAGCTACTAAGCCTATACTAGATTCCTTAGCATAGTCATCTACGTCATAAGTGGTTTTATTGTGTCTATGGTATTAAAGTGTTTTGGCAAGTTTGTTGCTTTACCAAATACTAGCTCATATGGACAATACTCATGTGCCATAGAAGGTGTCGTATTGAAACAGTATACGAAATATTGGACCCCAATCAGTTCTATCTACTGAAATGTAGAATCGAATGAATTCATTAAAAGTTCTGTGGCTTCTTTCGACTGTTCCAACTGTTGATGATGGTGTTCAGTAGATGTTATATTTTTGATGTTCAAGTTTCTACATAGCTCGTCTATTATTGAACTTTTGTATTCTGCCCCATGTCTGTAATGAACGTCTTCATTGGACCGTACCTCAGAATAAAATCTTCAAATATATATTTAGCTAAAATTTTTTCACTTTTGTCTTTACCGGCTTGAGTAGCGCTACTCTTAGAGATTGTAATATTTGATTGCCCATTATTTTTAAAGATTTTATTGAGATCGTGGCAATGATCCTCTCGCTCGGTGCCACTTTGAGTTGGCTGATATTAAGTATACCGTCTTTTTTTTCAAGCCTTTGAAAGAATTGACCTAAGTCTAGAACTCCATTGGTTTACAAATCGCTAACGTCGATTCTTACTATAGCTTTCTTTCCATGTTTCAGTAAACATAGTGGGTCTGTTATTCGCAAGGTCAATACTTTTCGTACTTCATTATTTACAATAATTTATTAAGAGTTTGCAATGCAAATCTACTTTTTCTTTTTAGTTTCCTGCGCGGGAACTTGTCTGTTTACTTTGATTTCTAGTAATGACTTTTAATATATTTCTGGTGATTTCTTTTAGTTGCTCAATGGTTAATCTCGATATCGCATCGGCCACGTAGTTGTCTTTACCCTTTAGATATTCTACTGTAAAGTTATATTCCTCTAATTCAAGCCTCATTCGTGTAAGTTTTGAGCTTGGATTCATCATCGAAAATAGGTAGGTAAGTGGTCTGTGATCTGTTCTGACAGTAAAGTGTCTACTAACTCTTGTTCTGTTGTGCTTTTATACTTTCTCCCTTAGTAAACGATCTTAATGCATATGCAACTGGAAGTTGGAGTCCGTTATTGTGTTGAGTTAAAACTGCGCCGCATGTTTTCTTACTTGCATCTGTTATTATGCAAAATTCTTTGCTGAAGTCTGGGTATTGCAATAAGTTTGGGTTTATAAGTGCCGATTTAAGGTGTTCGAATGCATTCTGATAGTCTGCTGTCCATTTGAATACAACATCTTTTTTACATAATCTTGTTATGTGACGGGAATATTCGGCGAAATTTTTTTATAAAACGTCTATAATAGTTGCAAAAAGCAATGAATCGTCTAGCGCTGTCCGCATCATGTGGGACCGGATAGTTTTTGATGACGTCGTATTTTTTGTCGTCAGGCAAGATTTCTTTATCTGTGCATTTGTGTCCCAAAAATGTGACTTTATGCATGAAAAATTAACATTTTTTAGGATGTAGTTTTAGATTGTATGTCCTACATACAAAACATTAGTTACGTTTTTAAATATATAAATTTTCGAAACAACCAATGACTATTGGTTGTATCTATGTAAAGAAAAGCTTGAGAAGGTTCTAATCCGGAGAATGCTATAGTCATCATTCTCTGGAATGAATTTGGAGCTATTTTTAAGCCGAATGGTAATCGCGTGAAGCGATATGAACCATTGCTTGCTTGTAAAAAAAGACGTTATATCACGGGAACTTTCCTCGAGTTCAATTTAGTCCAAACCAGACATTAAAAATATTTTGCTCTTCCTGGTTGAAGATATAATCAATTCTAGGTAGGTAGGGAGTATATCCGACAACAATTTTTTATTAATTTGGCGATAGTCTATTAATAATACGAACGACAATTCTGAACAGGTGTCCCATAGGAGTCGGCAAGCTTCCAAATTTCCGTTTGCGTTTTGAACGTTGTGTTGTGATTGGGTTTATCCTTATCGTTCAACTCCCATATCCAAAAGACCTCGAGATTTGTTTTGTTATTAGGTTTCTTTATTTTGGAGGCGGCAGTAGTGCCGCGTTCAGCTCTGAATCGATTCTGATTTTACATATCATTTCTTATTAACTAAGTAAGGTCTACGTCTCGTAGCCGCGCTGCTTACAGCGGCAGAGACGTTTATGTATTCTTATATATTCTTATGTATCTATGCGCGCTTAGTATGGAGCGTGAGGAAATATGAATATCCACTTGACTTGTACTTAAGGTATGCAAGTGACCATTTATGCTGACACTTGCAACCGGCTCGGATTTCGTCCACTTGGTCAAAGAACTCGTATATTTATCGTTTGTTTATTTATATCCTATCATATAGTTCCTTATTTTTAATTTTATTATCTTCTATCATTATTCTAGCTCTTTCATAAGCTACTAAGCCTATACTAGATTCCTTAGCATAGTCATCTACGTCATAAGTGGTTTTATTGTGTCTATGGTATTAAAGTGTTTTGGCAAGTTTGTTGCTTTACCAAATACTAGCTCATATGGACAATACTCATGTGCCATAGAAGGTGTCGTATTGAAACAGTATACGAAATATTGGACCCCAATCAGTTCTATCTACTGAAATGTAGAATCGAATGAATTCATTAAAAGTTCTGTGGCTTCTTTCGACTGTTCCAACTGTTGATGATGGTGTTCAGTAGATGTTATATTTTTGATGTTCAAGTTTCTACATAGCTCGTCTATTATTGAACTTTTGTATTCTGCCCCATGTCTGTAATGAACGTCTTCATTGGACCGTACCTCAGAATAAAATCTTCAAATATATATTTAGCTAAAATTTTTTCACTTTTGTCTTTACCGGCTTGAGTAGCGCTACTCTTAGAGATTGTAATATTTGATTGCCCATTATTTTTAAAGATTTTATTGAGATCGTGGCAATGATCCTCTCGCTCGGTGCCACTTTGAGTTGGCTGATATTAAGTATACCGTCTTTTTTTTCAAGCCTTTGAAAGAATTGACCTAAGTCTAGAACTCCATTGGTTTACAAATCGCTAACGTCGATTCTTACTATAGCTTTCTTTCCATGTTTCAGTAAACATAGTGGGTCTGTTATTCGCAAGGTCAATACTTTTCGTACTTCATTATTTACAATAATTTATTAAGAGTTTGCAATGCAAATCTACTTTTTCTTTTTAGTTTCCTGCGCGGGAACTTGTCTGTTTACTTTGATTTCTAGTAATGACTTTTAATATATTTCTGGTGATTTCTTTTAGTTGCTCAATGGTTAATCTCGATATCGCATCGGCCACGTAGTTGTCTTTACCCTTTAGATATTCTACTGTAAAGTTATATTCCTCTAATTCAAGCCTCATTCGTGTAAGTTTTGAGCTTGGATTCATCATCGAAAATAGGTAGGTAAGTGGTCTGTGATCTGTTCTGACAGTAAAGTGTCTACTAACTCTTGTTCTGTTGTGCTTTTATACTTTCTCCCTTAGTAAACGATCTTAATGCATATGCAACTGGAAGTTGGAGTCCGTTATTGTGTTGAGTTAAAACTGCTCCGCATGTTTTCTTACTTGCATCTGTTATTATGCAAAATTCTTTGCTGAAGTCTGGGTATTGCAATAAGTTTGGGTTTATAAGTGCCGATTTAAGGTGTTCGAATGCATTCTGATAGTCTGCTGTCCATTTGAATACAACATCTTTTTTACATAATCTTGTTATGTGACGGGAATATTCGGCGAAATTTTTTTATAAAACGTCTATAATAGTTGCAAAAAGCAATGAATCGTCTAGCGCTGTCCGCATCATGTGGGACCGGATAGTTTTTGATGACGTCGTATTTTTTGTCGTCAGGCAAGATTTCTTTATCTGTGCATTTGTGTCCCAAAAATGTGACTTTATGCATGAAAAATTAACATTTTTTAGGATGTAGTTTTAGATTGTATGTCCTACATACAAAACATTAGTTACGTTTTTAAATATATGTTTTTCGAAACAACCAATGACTATTGGTTGTATCTATGTAAAGAAAAGCTTGAGAAGGTTCTAATCCGGAGAATGCTATAGTCATCATTCTCTGGAATGAATTTGGAGCTATTTTTAAGCCGAATGGTAATCGCGTGAAGCGATATGAACCATTGCTTGTTAAAAAAAAGACGTTATATCACGGGAACTTTCCTCGAGTTCAATTTAGTCCAAACCAGACATTAAAAATATTTTGCTCTTCCTGGTTGAAGATATAATCAATTCTAGGTAGAGGGAGTATATCCGACAACAATTTTTTATTAATTTGGCGATAGTCTATTAATAATACGAACGACAATTCTGAACAGGTGTCCCATAGGAGTCGGCAAGCTTCCAAATTTCCGTTTGCGTTTTGAACGTTGTGTTGTGATTGGGTTTATCCTTATCGTTCAACTCCCATATCCAAAAGACCTCGAGATTTGTTTTGTTATTAGGTTTCTTTATTTTGGAGGCGGCAGTAGTGCCGCGTTAAGCTCTGAATCGATTCTGATTTTACATATCATTTCTTATTAACTAAGTAAGGTCTACGTCTCGTAGCCGCGCTGCTTACAGCGGCAGAGACGTTTATGTATTCTTATATATTCTTATGTATCTAATCGCGCGCTTAGTATGGAGCGTGAGGAAATATGAATATCCACTTGACTTGTACTTAAGGTATGCAAGTGACCATTTATGCTGACACTTGCAACCGGCTCGGATTTCGTCCACTTGGTCAAAGAACTCGTATATTTATCGTTTGTTTATTTATATGCAACAATGTATGAAGTACAGTGCGCATTCGATATATGTGCATATTACCTCTCCCTCATTTTGCAAAATAACGTAATTATATGAAGTTATTTTTATATGATAATAGTTTAAAAGAACAAAAGAATTTTGTATAATTTTTTTTATATATAAACATTGGTTTTTTGTTTTGTGTTTTTTTTTTTGTGTATTGGCTTGGTGAATTTATAATATAAGATACAGTAAAATGGAAATAGAATTTAATCTTATGTGTTTTAATCTAACCAACTAAAACAGAAGATTGACAATAATGGTGTCAATTTAGGCTCGAAAAATAAAAAAAACCTTTTACTGTTTCCAAATTATTAAGAACATCGTTCTGATGAACTCCTGCCTAAATTTTAGTTAATGAATATTTTTAATCTATCCTTATGAACTGTTTGTGTCTTACTCCTATCACCTGATATTTCTTTTAAAGTATATGGGCTGTATATTTAAAATCTAGCTTATGACCAGTTTCATTTTTCAATGAAACTTGATCTCCTATTTTAAGTGATATATCTTATTCTTCCTATCATATAGTTCCTTATTTTTAATTTTATTATCTTCTATCAATATTCTAGCTCTTTCATAAGCTACTAAGCCTAAACTAGATTCCTTAGCATAGTCATCTACGTCATAAGTGGTTTTATTGTGTCTATGGTATTAAAGTGTTTTGGCAAGTTTGTTGCTTTACCAAATACTAGCTCATATGGACAATACTCATGTGCCATAGAAGGTGTCGTATTGAAACAGTATACGAAATATTGGACCCCAATCAGTTCTATCTACTGAAATGTAGAATCGAATGAATTCATTAAAAGTTCTGTGGCTTCTTTCGACTGTTCCAACTGTTGATGATGGTGTTCAGTAGATGTTATATTTTTGATGTTCAAGTTTCTACATAGCTCGTCTATTATTGAATTTTTGTATTCTGCCCCATGTCTGTAATGAACGTCTTCATTGGACCGTACCTCAGAATAAAATCTTCAAATATATATTTAGCTACAATTTTTTCACTTTTGTCTTTAATTGGTCTTGCGACGAGGTATTTTGTTAGGTCGCAGATTAGAGTAATTATATACTCGTTGCCTTGTTCTGAATTGGGTTGTGGACCGATCGTATCCACAATTACCCTATCGAAAGCCATTTGTGGAGTTTCCGCTAATGTCATTGGAGTCTCTGTATTCTTTGAAATTTTCGACTTTTGGCATTTAGGACATTTTCTTATATAATTTTAAATATGTCTCGTCATATTTTTCCAATGATAATGTCTTTTTATTTTAGCAAATGTTCTCGCTATGCCTTTATGACCTTGTATTGGAACATCATGGAATGTAAACAGTATTGCTTCTATTTCTTTATCATTATTTGAGTAGTGCTACTCTTAGAGATTGTAATATTTTATTGCCCATTATTTTGAAAAATTCTATTGAGATAGTGTCAAAGATATTTTCGCTCGGTGCCACTTTGAGTTGGCTGATATTAAGTATACCGGAACGAAAGATTGCGTTGTGTACGACTTTGCCGAGTAAGCTAGGTCTGGTCTCTTGTTTGTACACCAACTGCCAGCGGGAGATAAGAAGTAAAGACTTTATTTATATTGCACTTAATTTCTATTATTTTTCTAATCAAAAAATATTGTAAATTAATAAATGGATAGCAACACACCTTTTTATTTGATGCTCTCGAAAGAGTTGTCCGAATATGAGAAGATGAAAGAGGTCGATGGCCAATCTCCAGCTGAACTAAGAGCCAATCTTGCAAGAGATTTGGCTGTACGACATTTGTTCATCCTACGGCAACAAATCGCAGATGCTGTTAAAACTAGCTCTTCAACACCCGTAATGAACACCGTTACAGCTACAAGTTCCAGTTCTGGACCACCATGTACACCGTTGCATCTTCTTCTCGTATGAGTCCAGTTTCTACAGCAGAATTGTCTTTGGGGACTAATAATCTCTCAACAGTACCGGCTATAGGGTGCTCGTTTCAAGCACCAAGTTAGCTGAGGAAATAAACTCTATTGAGGAGATGGAGACGAATGAGGAGTCCAGTATGAGTCCAGTTTCTACAGCAGAATTGTCTTTGGGGACTAATAATCTCTCAACAGTACCGGCTATAGGGTGCTCGTTTCAAGCACCAAGTTAGCTGAGGAAATAAACTCTATTGAGGAGATGGAGACGAATGAGGAGTCAAATTTACTGCCCAAGAAAGCCTGGCTTGCGCGTGACATCGACCGAGGTCAATAATGATAATAGGCAAAATTTATTCTATCTTAATCTTAAGATGATTCCAAATGTCGAACCGGTCAACTATTCTCGACGGCAGCTACCAGAGATAATATTTTTCCAATCATCCTAGCAACACTTCTGCTATTTTTATCAAAACTAACATTATCCACACTCAGCCTAAGTCCACTTCGCGAACTGAGTTACAGATAGCTAGTCTTGATATCCCAACAAATGTAGGAGTCCTTAAAATAGCTTTATTGTATCTTCCTCCCAGTGAGCCTTGGACAAAGAACGATTTTGACCAGCTTCTAGCGTCTCTGGGCCCAAAATTCTTAGCTGGAGGTGACTTTATCGCCAAGCATCAATGGTGGGGCAATTTAAAGTCTTGTTGTCGAGGAAAGCGTCTTCAAGAGGCCATAGATTCTAGCTCTAGTCAAATTCTAGCTACTGGGGAACCCACCCATTATTCTGCTAACACACGGCTCCCGCACACAGCTCTTGACTTCTTCATGGTAAATCATAACTCAACAAACTCTCGGTCGAAACAAAATACGAGCTATCCACGAACCATTTGTCAATTGTTGCAACGCTTAGTCAAACTCCTCAGTACAAGGCCTACCGGGAATCACTTCTCTCGCATGGCTCCTCCGTTGAAAAGTTTAAGGAAACCCTAGACAGAAGCTGTGATTAACCACCCAGATGAGCTTGAAGATGCGGTAACGTTTTCTATGGAACAAATATACACTGCTGCGAGAGCTGCTACCCCAGTGTCAGCATAAACTGTCACATGCAGACCGCGGGTACTTGAACTCAAGTGTATATTCTTATTTCCTCGCATAGCTACATAGATTTATACATAAGAATATATAAGCGTCTCTGCCGCTGTAAGCAGCGCGGCTACAAGACCTAGACCTTACTTAGCTAATAAGGAATGTTGTAAGAATCAGAATCCATCGAGAGCTGGACGCGGCACCACTGCCGCCTCCAACATTAATAAAACAATATCAATCTCTCAAGACACTCCAAGACTTTTCTTTGGATGTAATAAATGCATCCAACCATAAGGATAAAGAATAACCTTTTACACTACCCAAGTACATGGAAAAGTGTTATTATATAAATGATCCCCAAGCCTGGAAAGCAACCCACCGAAGTAGACGCTTACAGGCCAATAAGTTTATTACCTGCACTGGCCAAAATTATGGATAGAGTAATACTGGATCGGATTCTTAGACTTGAAAGTGTGAGCAGAGCTATTCCAAAGTGACAGTTTGGTTTCCGAAAAAGTCACGGCACCCCTGAATAGCTTCATCGCGTGGTCTATTTTGCTCTGGAAGCCATGGAAAGGAAAATGTAGACAGTTGTGTATATAGATATCCAACAAGCCTTTGATAGGGTATGGCACGGCGGCCTTCTAAGCAAGTTAAAGATACTACTAACGCCGCAGCTTTCCTTCTCATACAAACATTTGTATTGGATTGGAAATTTAGTGTTGTTGTCGATGGCGAAAAGTTGTCAAAACGTCCAACCTCAGCGGGTGTACCACAAGGCAGTGTACTAGGCCCGACACTCTACTCACTGTATACGTCAGATATGCCAGATTCCAATGATCTTGACTACGTTTTTCTCTTTGGCCATGTATTAAAATACGTGCTTCATTCATGATATTATTAGTATTATTTTGTTTATGACAGCGGCGGTGGCTGTCAATGCGCACCACTGTTCGATAAGCTCCCTCTTTATCCAATCTTCCTTATTCCGTTCTGGTTATAACCACTAAAGCTCAGCTCTTGCTGTTCAAGAGGGGCCTAGTGTGCGTGGCCGGCTTTGTGTTCTCCGGGCGCTGCTATGGAAAGGTTTGACAGCTTTGGATCGTTGGTTGCTGATATATATAGTGGTGATATATTTAGATGGGATGTTTGAGTCGAGAGAATTGCATCGCGCCGATCAGACCTCTTGTCATTGACCCTCCGCCGCTGTGTAATAACCCCGAATAAAGTGATATTGACGAATTGTTTATTGGAATCTGGGAAACTGCCTGGCACCAAAATGCTGGTAGCTAAACAATATCTTTAATTTAGGCATCTTTGAGACATATGTTATACCATATTTTATTTTTTATACCCTTGCAGAGGGTATTATAATTTTGGTCAGAAGTGTGCAACGCATTGAAGGAGACATCCAGGACCCCATAAAGTATATATATTCTGGATCAGGATCACCTCCTGAGTTGATATAAGCATGTCCGTCTGTCCGTCTGTCTGTTTCTACGCAAACTAGTCTCTCAGTTTTTGAGCTATCGTCTTGAAACTTTGCACACACCCTTCTTTCCTTTGCACGCAGTATATAAGTCGGAACGGCCGGGATCGGCCGACTATATCCTATAGCTGCCATATATCTGATTGATCGGAAATGCTATAACTTCCATGTTATTGAAGATAGAAACTTGAAATTTGCACAGATTGACTATTAGGGGAATTTAGGCCGATCTGGAAAATTTCATACGGATCGGCCGACTATATCCTATAGCTGCCATATGATTGATCGAAAATGCTATAAGTTCCACGTTTTTGAAGATAGAAACTTGAAATTTGCAAAAATTCCCTTTGATGGGAATCTAAGCCGATCTGAAAATTTCATACGGATCGGCCGACTATATCCTATAGCTGCCATATAACTGAACGATCGGAAATGCAACAACTTGCGTGTTTTTGGGTAGCGTCGGACTTCTTTAAAATTCATTTTTCGAATCTAAGGTTGTTATGAATGTTTTTGTAAAGATCGGCCAACTATATCCGATATTTACTATATCTTTAATCAATAGAAGCCGCTATTTAACTGCAAGGGTATATAAGCTTCGGCTCCGTCCGAAGTTAGCTTTCCATTCTCGTTTTTTTTTCATTTTACTTTGAGTGTTACAATGTAAATTATTATTATACCCTTGCAGAGTGTATTATAATTTTGGTCAGAAGTGTGCAACGCTGTGAAGGAGACATCCAGGACCCCATAAAGTATATATATTCTGTATCAGGATCACCTCCTGAGTCGATATAAGCATGTCCGTCTGTCCGTCTGTCTGTTTCTACGCAAACTACTCTCTCAGTTTTTGAGCTATCGTCTTAAAACTTTGCACACACCCTTCTTTCCTTTGCACGCATTATATAAGTCGGAACGGCCGGGATCGGCCGACTATATCCTATAGCTGCCATATATCTGATTGATCGGAAATGCTATAACTTCCATGTTATTGAAGATAGAAACTTGAAACACAGATTGACTATTAGGGGAATTTAGGCCGATCTGGAAAATTTCATACGGATCAGCCGACTATATCCTATAGCTGCCATATAACTGAACGATTGGCAATGCCCCAACTTGCGTGTTTTTGGGCGTAGAAGCGTCGGACTTCTTTTAAAATTCATTTTATACGAATCTAAGCTTTTTATGAATGTTTTTGTAAAGATCGGCTAACTATATCCGATACTTACTATATCTTTAATTAATAGAAGCCGCTATTTAACTGCAAGGGTATATAAGCTTCGGCTCCGTCCGAAGTTAGCTTTCCATTCTCGTTTTTATTATTATTAATTTTTAAATTTTGTCCTGGATAATGTATTTATAAAAAAAAATTGGCGCACATTAGAATTACAAATATTATAAATATTATATTTACTATGGTAATTTTAAAAAGTTAAATCTACAATATTTGACTCTGCTTTATTTATAACATTAGCAGTGGAATCCAATGTCGTAATATCTGCTAGACCCATTTTGGGTTTAATTATATTTAATTTTTAAATATAATTTTTCGACAAATTGTAACTATTGCTTCGTATAGCTTAACGGGCTATACTTTTAATTGGGCAAAAAATGTTTCGCTCAATCTTACAATTGTTTTTTATAATTAATAAAAAAAACCATCGTAGTGCAATCAAAAAAAATTTTGCAACGCTGTGCAATAAAGAAACAAAGTTTTGGGATCTTTGATGCGCTGCCTGTTTACATTTCTTGGTCTGGCGTGGACACCAATGTGTAATGAAAGCGATAAAACTGAAATATTTTGGATATTTCAACTAGGTAAGTTCGGACATAAGAAACCTGAGTGAATAGCCGAAAAATTGTGCCAGTACGTAGGATGTTCGTATGAAGGCAGTATATAAGATCAGGTAATAAACACGGATTGATCAAAGTGGTCTTAACGCAAAGAAATTCTAAGTCACCAAACTCTTGAAACTTGATCTCATGTGCCCATCTGGAAAAACATCGGAGCTAAGAATCTCCTGATTTAACCAGGGTTCACTAAAGAGAATAACCTGAGATGCAAAAGAAAAACTATTAAAGTAAAGCCAAAGAAGCTTACTACGTAGGCTCCTAGGCTTCTGATAGGTAAGAGCAAAGGAGGTAATTAGTTTTTTCAGAAAGCAACGGGTTGGTCAGCTGGTTGAGCTTTAGAGAGTTTAACTCCCTTGTTTGGTACTTTTTTTTTATTTTACTCGGCTTATGTTTTTTTACGAATATATTATCTGGCCAGAAGTCAGGCGAACAAACAGACTTAAACATCTGCAAAGGAACACATATCTAGGAGAATGTGCGCTTAAAGTCATCAAATTGAAATTTTATTATGTCTTCCACCTTAACAACGGCTAATGTTTCGGCTTTAATATTAGCGGAGATATCAATCTCTAAAATGTCAGGGGCGACTCTTGAAACAAATACTTATTTATTTGGTGGTACTAGCTTTTCGGAATTTGATATGGCAGCTTGAAAACTGCGCTATTAGTCGGTCCCGGGGTCCGGACCCAATAATCTCTGTGAGCATTGCCAGGGTTTGCAGCAATTCAGGGAGTGGACTCATTGGTGGTGGTCCTCAATGGCACAATTGCACACGATCACTAGCGCATTCGGGACCCAAATTTTTGTCAATGGTCAGGGTGATCCAGGGTTGAGCGATGGTCGGCAATGAGGGCAGAGGATTGGCTGATTCACACGGCTTAGAAGACTCAATTACATTTCCAAGTGTACTTGGGCTTCACTTTGGATAGGAGAAGCTACATTTGGTAAAAAAGCGCAAACAGGCCAACAAACGCCTGAAATCATTCTACTGGCTAATGGGAAGGAAGTCCAAGTTGCGGAAGCTTGGCCCAAAGCTTCTTGTACACAAAGCAATCATAAGACCTTTCTGGACCGGGAAACTGTAGGAAACTGCGGCGAAAATTAATATTAAAAGAATCCGGACGTTTGAGAAAAAAGTCCTAAGCGTCGCAACCGGAGCCCATGTCCACTACGACAACTCAACTATCCACGAGGTATTAAAGTTTCTATTGGTCAAGGACGAAATAAGAACGAGCCGCTATCATTACTTGCTGAAGCTTTAAAATCATTCTAATCTGCTGGCCATCACTCTCCTCGACAACAGTAAGTAGACCAGAAAACTGCGTAGAACCCACCCGTTTGACCTCTCATTTACTTTCTAGCAACTTTCTGAAGTTCAACCAATTTTGTTATAAACGAAGCTCTTCGCCAAAAAATTTAATGGTTGTCCCTAAAGGACACTTACATAAATAAAATCCAGATATATGAAAAAACAAGAATGGAAAGCTAACTTCGAAAGGAGCCAAAGTTTATTACTTGCAATTAAATAGCGGCTTCTATGGCTAAAAGATATAGTAAATATCGGATACGGTTAGCCGATCCTTACAAAAACATTCATAACAAGCTAAGATTCATAAAAATTAAAAAGTTTGAAGACTATAGCTCAAAAACTGAGAGACGAAGAAACAGACAGACAGACAGACGGGCATACTTATATCGACTCAGGAAGTGATCCTGAAGCAGAACATATACCATTATTGGGTAGCACGTTGCACATCTCTGCAAGGGTATAAAAAATGAAATCTTTAATGACTGTTTTAAATGAAACATTTAAGTAATCTCTTAAATCAGATGTTTAGAAAATATTACTTATGACCTCTTTTACATAATGTTTCTACAAATTTAAAAAAATATTCGAAATTTATTTTCGGAACATATTTAGTAAAAAGAACGAATCGAGATAATTAATTCGACAATTTTACTTCAAGACTTTATTCAGGGTTATTCAACTGGGGCGGAGAATCAACGACAAGAGCGAAGCTTTTAATATATTGATAGCCACAGCACAGCCAACAGCAACCAAAGATCGACACGGCGCCCGAAGAACCAAAGTGAGTGGCCACACTAGGCCTTCCTGAACAGCGGGGATAACCAAAAAGGGAGAGGAAGGTGAGATGAAGAGGGAGGTTGTCGACCAGTGATGCGCACCTATTGACTTCCACCGCCGCTATCACAATTATGAACATGTACAAATATGGGGAAAGTCTGCTGCAGGCACAAGTCCCAACATACTCCCCCCGTTGGAAGGGCAACAAGGGCGGTCCCTTCCAGAAATAGAATGATCCGGGATGACAATGTATCAATCCTCTGAAGAGGTGTTGGTGCTGCAAGAATTTGTCGCCAGGAGAACCAGAAGCAATTGACGACTACCAGGGTCCATCTTTCCTGGTCGCGCATGTTGGTTTCATATCCTTCCGACATCAGACTGAAGGCCCGCAGAAAGGAAACCGAGATGTACCAAAGCCCAAATCATCATGTTATGAATGAAGGACAGATAAATTAGAGACAGCTTAGTCATCCACTTACTCTTCCTCCTTCTTGCACGGCGCAGTCATCTTGGCCGGAACAGTCGGAAGCCCGGCAGAGCTCTCGAAAGGAACAGCAGAACCGATCGGCTTGTGGCGGCCATCCTCGGCAAAGGCGGGCTTTGCGTAGCATAGGTGGAAGCTGCCGATTTACCAACCGCAGCTGGAACAAGACCGGGTCCAACAGCAAGAACAATATTCAATTTAGTCGGAGCAGCAACAGAAACAGGGCCAGCATCGAGGGCTGGTGAAGCGTTCGCAGAAATGCATATTTTGACTGGAGCAGCCGGATCTGTAACCACGAGTTGACCGCCAGCATCGGCCAAGATCAGAATGAATGGAATAGCAGCCGACGCCAAGGCAAAGGCGGAAGTGGGCAAGGCACCAACAGGCTCTACAGCAACCATGTTTGAAACCGCTGCGAAAATAGGAGCAGCAACGTCGGGAACGGTGTCGGAGTCGGAGCATAGACAGCTGGAACTACGGCCGGTGCCAAGTCAGAGGCGGAAATGGCTTTAAAATAGCCGGAGCAACAACAGAAACAAGCTCAGCGACGAGATCAGGATCAGTCAGGGAGACCAAGAAAATCCCCTCGATCAGGATATTTGAATCAAAGATAGGCACAGGTCATGCAGTTACAACGGGGCTTGTGACGCCAGGTGCAACAGCAACTTCGGGGAATGCTATTACAGCATCATCAGTAGGGGCTGGAGCAACGGTAACACCATATGCAACTGGTCTTGACTGGACTCTTTACGCACGTAAGGAGAGCAGCAAAGACGGGAACTGAGTATAATATGACGGGAGGAACAACGGCTGGGATTGAAGCAGCCTCCAAATGCTGTGCCTCGGTTATGCAATCTCTTCAATGGAGAGACGCGGGGTGGCGATTGAAGAAACCCAAGTCAAAGACTCCTTAGTTCCCAACTCAGTTAAAGACGGCGCTATGTGAGCTTAGCGCATGAAGAGCGGATAACGGGCATTGGCACAAGCTGAGGACAACGGCAGTACCGCAGATTTCGAACAAAGCTTGAGCGCATGGGTCGGAGCGGTGGCCAACTTCAGCACGAATTTTTCAGCTTACGGCACTGTACAGCCTCCTGAAATTTAACACTCGAAAACTGTCAATTTCTTTGTCGCATAAATCCTCCAATTCTGTTTGCAGACCATCAAATTTTTCCTTTAACTCAGCTGCACGGCTGTAAAGCGGCGTAAATTCCATATCTGCCGACTTCTTGAAAACCTCCAGCAGATATTCCAGCTCCTTGCTCGGCCTTCCTCCATAGAAAGTCTATCCTGGCCGATGGGAGGGAAATAGCAGCTGCAGCATTCAGTTCTCGCTGTATCCAAAGTGACGAACAAATGGACCAAAGAATCGCGACAAATTCTTTGAAAAATGTATGAGACTGATTAAATTTGCTTTAAAATTCACTATTTACAGCTAAGTAGATAAATCGATATTGCTTAGGTGGTAAATTAATCGAAATAGAGAATAAAACGAGAATGGAAAGCTAACTTCGGACGGAGCCGAAGCTTATATACCCTTGCAGTTTAATAGCGGCTTCTATTAATTAAAGATATAGTAACTATCGGATATAGTTAGCCGATCTTTACAAAAACACTCATAACAAGCTTAGATTCGTATAAAATGAATTTTAAAAGAAGTCCGACGCTTCTACGCCCAAAAACACGCAAGTTGGGGCATTGCCAATCGTTCAGTTATATGGCAGCTATAGGATATAGTCGGCCGATCCGTATGAAATTTTCCAGATCGGCCTAAATTCCCCTAATAGTCAATCTGTGTTTCAAATTTCTGTCTTCAATAACATGGAAGTTATAGCATTTCCGATCAATCAGATATATGGCAGCTATAAGATATAGTCGGCCGATCCCGGCCGTTCCGACTTATATAATGCGTGCAAAGGAAAGAAGGGTGTGTGCAAAGTTTTAAGACGATAGCTCAAAAACTGTGAGAGTACTTTGCGTAGAAACAGACAGACGGACAGACGGACATGCTTATATCGACTCAGGAGGTGATCCTGATCCAGAATATATATACTTTATGGGGTCCTGGATGTCTCCTTCACTGCGTTGCACACTTCTAAGCAAAATTATAATACCCTCTGCAAGGGTATAAAAATGATAAGATTGCAATTATAATAGGGCGTGTGCTGCAATATATTACCCCTTGATAGAAACAGAGTAGAAACAGCGTACAAACAAAGTGGCGGATATGCTTATATCGACTTAGGTGATTCTGATCCACAATATGTATAGATACTTCATAGGGTCGGCGATACTTACCTAATTGACTACTAGGAACATTTCAGACCAAACGGTATAAAAAGCGAGAGCGACTCGCAGCGGCAAACATATTTTTACATACCCATAACCAAAGAAATATTTTTATTTAATCAAATTTTTTATATGTTTTCATTTTAAAAGCGATGTAATCAATCTTTATTATTATTACCTCTGTGGTGATTTGGTTTTAGCCAATGCGTTGCATATCGTTTAAAAATCTTGCTACAGTTTTAATAAAATGAATATAAAATTGATAGATTCTACACAGTGAGTACTTATCAGACGACATTTAAATAAATTCACAAACGGTAAAATGTTTTAAAAAAATTATTTTTAAGAACAGGCACATTCCACAACCTGCATATCTGCCCATGTTGAAATCTTGAGTTTATCGCTATGCTCTTCGTCTACATGTAATATTTCTAGCATCTCTAGTTTTGATGGGGTGCAACAAGGGCGAGGGGCTCTTTTATGATCGTCTTGCCATATTAAGCTTTGCAATAGTGCATGGTGATGGGCAGGGTTGTGCCGTGGAGGGCAGCGCCCATGACAAAAGCCGGCATCAAACACTTTTGGCTGCAGTATAAACTCAAACCCTTTAATGCTTTTAAAAACAACGTCTAATTGATGTCTGCAGCAACGTTGGTGTAACTTATAACAATTGTTATTCCATTTTTTCTTTTGATCTCTGGGATCATAGTTAGCACGATGATGGACATATTCATTACTTTTATTTTTAGATAACGTAATGCTATGAATTTCTTGTCCAATAATATTTAAAACAGGCAAAATATTAAACTTTTCGCTGTTTGTCGCAAATGCAGATGAAGTTGAGGAGTTAACATCGTTAAGTATACGAGCCCCTATACTTTTACATTTATCGCATTGAATTTCAATGCCAAAATTTTCATGGGTTATGTTTAACCAACTGCGTACTGCTTTTGTTACATCAAATTCAATCCACTGCGTTCGAGTTTCCTCGTATTCAATGTTTTCAAAGTCTATTTTTCGAGATGTCAACAATCTTCGTCTTGTTTTGGATAAAATTTGATAGACTTTAAGATTTATTTGTCGACTTTTAGGTTGCTTTAAATTGAACTCCGCTATATTACAGTTTTGATTAGAATTTACTGAATTATTATGTGTGTTACTAAATTTTTTTTTCAGTGTAAGTGCTGAACTATAGAGAAGCATTAATCTCACATTGGCTTCATCAATTTTATTATGGTGAAAGTGTATATTTTTTATATCGGAAAGCTTAAAATACAAAATAATATTTGTTTTTCCTCTTTGTCGGAATCGATAATTTTCTTTAAAATTTTCTCTCTTACTAATGTTTCTAAAAGACCGTTTATGTCGAACTTTTTTAAAGCTTACTTCATTAACACTGTTTGAAACAATGCTTAATAGGCGGAGTTCCTTTAGGGGAAAAAGCTTGGAATTACTTTTATACTGTCCCTCGTTGTTTTGGTGGTTTCTTCTCTGGCGAGCTAGGTACTCAATGTATTTGGTGGAGTATTCAACTTGACTAATATTAACCTGCAAATATATAATATTTTAATAGAAAATATTTTTATTTTACAGAAAATGTTGCAGAAAAAAGTCTGGCAATAAAAGCATTTTCTATATTTCTTCTTTGGTAGCAGAGCTACCGTCATTTAACCTGTCAAGACATCTTTACTCCAAACTTTTCAAAAAATAAAAAAAAAAAAAAAAAAAAAATGTATTGTGCTAAAAAGCGCACACTGGCATTTGGCAACTGCGTTTTATGGTGCCGAAAAACGGTTAGCGATAACTAAAAGAAGAATTGTGTGCAAGAATATAAGCCATTGGGCATTTTATCGCCAAAAAGGACTGGCAAACTCCCCGCTTTCTCGACCCCATAATCTAGCGAAGCGCAACCTCCGCCCAAAAAAAAATGTCAACGCCAATGCGACCAATCCTGCATCAGTGTCATAACCAGACCCAAAACTCTTTTCCTCTCTTATCAGGGAATTTCTCTTTTATCTCTCAGGGGACTGCTCTCTTATGGCTTAAGCCACTTCGAGCCTATTGAAATAAAACGTAAACAAGCTAAAAAATCAATAGTCAAGCATTGGCGACCAACATACTGCAAGTTGCAGCACCGTTGTGTCAAATTCGGTGAACAACTTAGCTAAAGCGAGTGCCCAAAAACTCGAAAGCCAAGGCCAGCATGGCTCCAAAATCACCGCGCCCACTACCAATGAAGACATTAAAGTCACCGCTGCTTACTGCTCCAGGCACAACATTAAATGACTGGGCCCCAAGCTCATAATTGATGGGGATTTTAATGCAAACCCAAATGCAGGAGCCCAAAAGGTAACACAGATACGTACACAAGCTAATTCAATCCAGGAAATTGAGCTGTCATACGACCGGGGCACCCACACACTGACCCACAGATAAAAATCCCTGAAGTCCTGGATATCGCTATCTCTAGAGGTTTGGATTCTCCAATAATTTAGGCCAAAGAAGTAGAGGACATTATATGACAAAAACCCGAAAGACAAGAATGCCGCTTTTAACAGAGTCACCAAACGGCTAATAGAAACGCTAGCGAACTTAAGAAAAGAAGCCTTCGATGGGTTTGTTAAACGGATGAAAGCAGGTGACCCACAACACAACCTGTGACGAATTACCAAAAGTATAAGACAAATATAATTCAAACTCAAAATAATTCCACCCCTTAAAAGATATGATGCTGGTGCAGATCCTAGATGGACCGGGCCAACGGATTTGCCAACCGGCAACGCATTATGGTGGAGCCGCACTGCCGGACTGATTGCCATCATGAATAACAACAAGACACCGGATGATTATGGTGCCATACTATTGTAAGAATAATACCTCCATCATTGCACTCGTGGAAACCCAGCTTAGCACTTGGCAGAAAAGATACAATATCGAAGTCGAAAATGAGAAGTCCACACCCACCACCTTTTTCTTTCGTCCACAAAACTTACCTCCGATCAGCTTTAACAACACCCCAACTCCGCAGGAAGACACTCCCAAGTACTTGGGCTTCACGCTTGCTTGGACGCCTTATTTGGAAGAAAACGCAAACAGACCAACGAAAGCCTTTAATCGTTTTACTAGCTAATGAGAAGGAAGTCCAAGCTGCGAAGATCCTCAAAGCTACTGGAATACAAAGCCATTATAAGACCGATCTGGTCCTATGGCATACAATTGTGGGAAACTGCGGCTAAACCCTAGGCATTGCAACCTCCACGAGTTCAGCCATCGTTACTTACAAAGGCTGCAAAATTCTCCTAATCAGCCTTTCACTACCCTCCTGGACAACAATGAGCAGACCAGAAGACAGCGTAGGGCCCACCCACTTGACATGTCATGCACTTCGTAGCTACTATCATTAGTTCCAGTAAGTAAGCGAAGTTTTCTGTAAAAAAAATATAGTGGTTGTTTGTTAAGGGACAGTTTGGAATAAAGACGACCCAGCTATAAAAAAAAACAATTTGGCAGGGATTGGATACAGTCGGCCGATCCCGGTCGTTTCGAGACAGACTGAGAGACTAGTTTGCGTAGAAAAAGACTCAGGAAGGTATCCTAATCGAGAATATATCTACTTTATTGGGTCGATTATGTCTCCTCCAGTGCGTTGCACACTTATGACCGAAATAGTTGAACAAATTTTAATATGAATCGTTTAATTTACACTTGGAATTACATAACAGATTCTTTTGTTTGAAGATACAGAATATATCAAATATAGTGACTGTCTGGTCTTGTCTTGTCGGAGCAATATACTTTATTGATTTATTCATTTATCTAAATCTTATGGTTGACTATTGTTTTTTTGTATAAAAATTTTTTCATAAATAATGAGACACTACATCCTGATCTTACACTTTGGTTGCAAATGCTGCTCACGACTCAAGTTGCGCGTTTCGCTGAGGGTGTGGTTTAGTGTTGCTGCTCACAATACGAAAGACTTAAATGGTAAGCTTAGCTTGCCCTGATCACAGCCGTCGCAAGCTTCGTTCGCCGTCAAGGGCGTCAAAGTATTGTTAACTACTCTCCGACTTTTGAGAAAAGGGCAAGAAGACGCCATGTTCATGTCCATGTTAGCAAAAGATTTACCCGTACTGCAAGATAGTCTGATAAATCTCTAACTTAATAAAATTCGCAAAACATAAAGTTGATTGACATTTTGTCTTAATTTGCTATTTGTCTAATTGTCTTCCTGCAGAATGCATAAAATCTATCTCATTAATAACTAATAATTAATATTACAGAATTAAGAGATTTCTCTTTAATTACAGTTTAACAAATATACTTTTTAAACTTAGTGCTACCTTCCTCAGAATCGGGTCATAAATATCTGCTTCAAATAAATCATGGAACTTGTTTTGGTAATTAGTTTAAATTTTGCGTTTTTACACTTTTACCAAAAAGATATCTTTATGTGAAAGTTTTTCTGAGCTTTAAATTTAAAGTAAGGGTAATTTTGAGAGTTGTTGAAGTATCTATAGCACCCTTTTACAGTCATGGGGGATGGTTGCCTTTATCGAATACAATACTTGTGGACCACCCTCCCAAGATCAGCACCAACCCTGTTCTCAACGTACAAAGGAGTCAGCAACCTCTTGGTTTTGTATACTGTTGTTCTAGAGTGTAATGGTGAAGCATGACAATGTCGTACTGGTTTTTAGAAATCTAAAAATGTAATTTCGTTTCACATTTAAAAGATATGTAACATCTACACGCTACTTGGTATTGGGGTATTACAAATTCTATTGTCTATTTTATTGATTGTACTACTCTTAATTACGGGGCGTGGAAAATGTTCCTTGGTAAAATAGAGATTTTTCCAGCCTCTTTTAAATATCTGTTTTTAGTCTTGACCGAATGCTTTTATAATAGATTTGCTGAGGTACTTTTCTTCTAGGCACCTTGCATATTGTACCGCAAAGGCGTGGCTTTTATTTTAAATCGCAACTGATCCGTACAGAACTCCGCAAAATATACTAGGATAAGTAAACCTAAAATGGAAAGCTAACTTCGGAAGGAGCCGAAGTTTATATACCCTTTCAGTTGAATAGCTGCTTTTATTGCTTAAAGATATAGTTAATATCCAGATCGGCCTAAATTCGGCCCCAATAAGGAACCTGTGAAAATTTCAAGGTTCTATCTTCAATAACATGGAAGTTATAGCATTTCCGATCAATCAGTTATATGGCAGCTATAGGATATAGTCGGCCCATCCCGGTCGTTCTGACATATATACTGCGTGCAAAGAAAAGAAGGGTGTGTGCAAAGTTTCAAGACGATAGCTCAAAAACTGAGCGATGAGTTTGCGTAGAAACAGACAGACAGACAGACATGCTTATAGCGACTGAGGAGGTGTTTGTAGTTTCCACGGAGTACTTAAGTCGGAAAGTCCGACTACATACTAAGTGCAATATCTTCCATGTTTTTAAAAGTAGAATCCTGAAATTTATTTAGAGCCCCTTTATTTGGGCTTGAGCCCATCTGGTAAATTTAAGCTAAAGCTGTCATATACCTTAAGGATCGGAAGCGATCGGACAACTTTCGTGTTTTTGGTTGTAAAAGCGTCGGACTTCTTGGAAAATAAATTTTTTATAAAATTAAACTTATTTTAAATATTTATGTAAAGATCGGCCATCTATCTGTGTTTTTAAATAACCCAACCGCTTTTAATGCAAAGGTACAATAACTTCGACTCGTCCGTAGTTAGGTTTCCCGTCTCGTTTTTTGTAAAGTCAAAAGTAAAAGTAAGAAGTTACCAAAAAGGTAATAGTATTAAACAAATTATTGAAAGCAGCTGCTTATTTTGGTGATTATTATATCATGATCTTCAGAGTCTTCATAAAGGTCACTGCTGTCATTTCCCGCTGGCAGAGACTCACCGCAGCTACTGGCTGGACTTACCCTTGTTGAAAGCGCAAACTCAACTCAACTTCAATTTGAAGTGAAGTTTTTACTTTGAGTTCTTCTGCCGTAGCTTTAAGAAATATCAGCTTATATTAGTTTTAAGATTGGCCCTTTTCAGACTAGAGATGGGCACGGGCCGGTCCGGATCTGAGGCCCGGAAATTTTGGCGAAAAATTCGGGAAGTTGTTAATTTAACAGGAAAAAATTATCAGTTTATTTTTAACTTTTAAGTGCTTTAAAGAAATTCAAAAATCTTGAGAAACTTGTTTATTACTTATTCCAATCTTACCTTGTTCATGTCCGGTACCTTTTTCATTCCAAGTCCATTTAAAATTTGTCTCCTTAGTTTCACTTCATCTACCTTCGGCCCGTCAGTTTTATGCATTATTCTTTTACGGAGTGTTTCAGTTCGGTATCTAATGTCTCTGGAATGTCTTTCATGGTAATACGCAGGTTGTTTTTGGTTGTCATGTGAAACTTTGGGGCTTATTAAGCTGGCCATGGTTTTCATCCTTCTACGATAAATCAGCCTATATTCGTTATTACGTTCTTGTAAGCTTCGAACACCCATTTTCTTTTTTGAAAACAAATCATTGTTTAATTGTTCTATATCCTCCAGAAAATAAGCGTCGTCTTGATAATCTTTTTTTTTTCGATTAAAAAAAAAATCTACATTTTTTAAGTAGCTTTGATTTGTATCAAAATTTGAAGACATAAAAAAAGTTGAACGTATTGTTTGGTTGGTATTTTCTTGACTATTTATTTGGTGAGTTGGCCAGAAAAAAATAAACAAAATCCATATTTTTAAGCAGTTTATGATCTTTTTGGTGGTTGTACCTCCTATAAATGATTTAATAGTAGAATACATTGAAGAGCGTTCAGTATATTTAGTGAAAGCACGTATGTACAATATAACATTAAAAACGTATATTCCAAAAATTTGAAATATTTTCTTAGGCGCGTGAACGTTTCTGCAACTTTTGCTGCCCAATCTTCCAACTGTTACTCTTTTGCATCCACATTCTTCAAATTCTTAGTGTATTGGGATACAATTTATTCATATCATACGTTCGCATAAGTTCTTTTTTAGCCATTATGTGTTAAGTGTTTCTGTTTACACTGTATGCAACGATCTATATGTATTTTTACAGATTTTAGAATGTTTAGTTGTATACTCATATGTGCTTATGTTGCTTTTAAAGTTAACTCTTGGACATAGCTTTGGAATTTAGGCATTATGTTCTTGCCTTGTTCTCACTATTTTGCGACTTCGACACTTAAAATGTTGAGCATACGGAACCTGTTAAGGCGTCAGCGTGTCGAGTTTGACTAAAACCGAAGATGGGACAGCCTATACTGATTACCACATACATATTTTGCTTTGGATAAACGAAAGTGTATATACATATATGTATATATATACAAATGTTTGTATGCACATACTTTATATACATATATGTATAAAAGCCCTTAATTTAAATACCCTACAATTTAAATTTTGAATGCCTTTTATTTAGCTTAAAACCAGAGCCAATTATTAGTGCCATATCCAACCAATTGTAATTATTTATACAAATTATCGATCGCAGATTTTAAAATACTCATCTCCAAAGTCAATATCGATACACATACATATGTAGACATCAATGGAAAACAATATTTATAGCGGTTTTGCTTATTTTAGATAATAAGCCGTTTCCCGTTTAGATTCTAAAGTTTGTATACATTTTCTTTAATACGTTAATACGTTATGTAATGTGATAATTTTTTTAAAATATTTTGTGTATTTTTAATAATTGGTTGTGAATTCTTTAGGGTCGTATATGTATGAGTACATAGCATACAAATATTGCTTATATGTATGTACATGTAAAAAAACATTTCATTGCTTTTATTTGTTTCGTTTTCCAAATTTTTGGGCTGTCGTTACCTTATACGACTTTTATATTGACATCTACATAAAAAAATACTTTTTTTAATATGTGATTATATATCATATAATTTTATTTGACATAAAGAGCAACATACAGAAATTTTTAAGTATATTTAAAGTCTATGCTTTTGGCAATGCATTAAGAAAAGATATTTTTACAAATAAATTTAACAATAAACTTATTTTATCTTGTTTTATTAATTTATTATATCTAAAACTGACTTATTTTTACCCTTGCAGATGGTATTATAATTATTAATAAAATTAGTATTAATAATATTGATAAGTTACAAGATATTTGTTATACACCATGTGGTGCAACACTACTAGATATAGATATAGATATAGATATAGATATAGATATAGATATAGATATAGATATAGATATAGATATAGATATAGATATAGATATAGATATAGATATAGATATAGATATAGATATAGATATAGATATAGATATAGATATAGATATAGATATAGATATAGATATAGATATAGATATAGATATAGATATAGATATAGATATAGATATAGATATAGATATAGATATAGATATAGATATAGATATAGATATAGATATAGATATAGATATAGATATAGATATAGATTAGATATAGATATAGATATAGATATAGATATAGATATAGATATAGATATAGATATAGATATAGATATAGATATAGATATAGATATAGATATAGATATAGATATAGATATAGATATAGATATAGATATAGATATAGATATAGTATAGATATAGATATAGATATAGATATAGATATAGATATAGATATAGATATAGATATAGATATAGATATAGATATAGATATAGATATAGATATAGATATATAGATATAGATATAGATATAGATATATAGATATAGATATAGATATAGATATAGATATAGATATAGATATAGATATAGATATAGATATAGATATAGATATAGATATAGATATAGATATAGATATAGATAATAATATTAATTTGTACAAGGTATAAATAGCGTGATGATTTGATTGATACTCTAAGTATAAGTATTTTAAAAACCCTGATTGGACTAATACCGCTTTACAGTGGGAGCATTCGTTCAATGATAAAAAAATGAATAGTTCGATATAAAATATTAATAAATTACTAAGTGTAAATAATTTAATATTTTGTCGATCATGAGAAATGGACTCTGACCAATTACCAACTAACAAAATATTTTGGATTATTATACTTATACTTTTATACTAGAAAAGAGTGAGATGAAGTAATATTGAAGAAATTGCTTCAGAAAAATATTAGTAATTATTAAAAAGATTGCATAACTTTAAACGGTTGCAGTTTTATACTATCATGTAGGTACTTCACAAACTGGACCCATACAGGGGTTCTTGTGAAGCTTTAATTTAATGGAAATTTTAATATTAAAAAGAATTGAAGTTATTTTTCCGAAAAAAATTGTGGCATACAGAGAAGCCTGGTTTAATACTATGTAAAAGAAATTTTCAACTTTTCTCATCTTTAATACACCAAAATTATGCCTTATTTTTTTATGAGATAAAACATGTCTATAAAGAATTAAATTCAATCTCTTTTGCATAAGCCTCCCCTTGCATTTTCTCACGCAACAACGCAACATCCTCATCTATACGGACTATTGCTCGGATTTTCTAAAAATTAAAAATGTTTTTTGATATTACTTGTTTATTGAATGTTATTTTACATACTTGACTTAAATCCCCAGGAGTCCTTTTCCATAACCAGAACATGTATGCTGGTATATAAAGCATAGACGACAACGCCGTAAACCAACCAAAAGCATGTGCCCACCAGGGATAACTGTAGTCCAGATACTTTATAGATGTCCACTGAACTATATTAAAAAAGAAAACCCCCTATTCGGAGAATACATGTTACGTGTTTTATTGATATTATGTATTTTTGATTTACTAACCATACATATAGCTGGGGTAGTGACGCACCAACAAAATTTCCACCAGACAGTAGGATAATATCCAATCATATCCTTTATACCATCGTAAAAGCGATCAACTCCGTAGCACCAAGATATTGAAACACACTCAAAAAATATAAGCCACAGCAAGCAAAATCCGCTTACAGCATATGAATCCAAAATTTGAAATATATACATCCCGCCCTAATAAAAAGTACTCTTATTTAAATAAATTACATGGGCAAATTTAAACTTACCTGTGAAATACAGGTTAACCCTACTAAATAGCTTATGGTGCATACAATAGCTATGAAAATTTCTTTCCGTTTTCGTAGTAGTTGCGGCCACTCGTCAATTATAGCTGTAATGAAACCTTCCATTGTACAAAACTGTGAATCCAAGCCTATAAGCAACAACATAAAGAAAAATAGGCAAGACCACATAGGAGATCCTGGAAGTTGTAAAACAGCTGATGGATATACAAGGAAAGCTAGGCCCGGTCCTAAAAACCAACAATAAGCAAATTTAATAATCTATTTCTTTATAATTTTTATTTCGGCCAACCTGATGCTGCTACCTCTGCCACAGGTCGCTGCTGTTCGTGTGCCATAAATCCAATAACAGAGAATATTACGAAGCCTGCAAACATGCTCGTACTCGAGTTGACTGTGCAAACGATTAGTGCATCTCTGTAGGTAAATGAATTTTGAATAACTGATTTTTTTTTAATTCTAATTTAATATTTTACTTGTAAACATTATTCGTAAACTTGTTGTAACTTCCCAGTGCTACTAAAGTTCCCAAACCAAGTCCATATGAGAAAAAAATTTGAGTCACCGCATCAATCCACACCTGAAGTACATTATATGAGAATATAAATTTTAAATGCATGTGCAGTCGATACTAACCTCAGAATGAGTCAATTTTGAAAAGTTTGGAATTATATAAAATTTAATGCCTTCTAAAGCACCCGGCAATGTAATTCCACGTATTAACAAAACTGTAAGTAGGACGTATGGAAAAAGAGCCGTAAAATACACTACTTTTCCAGTCCATTTGACCCCTTTCCAAATGCAAAAGTAGCAAAGTATCCAAACGAGCAATAAAGTTCCAGCAAGTTCCCAACGAATATTTCCGATTTCATCAATTCCTTGAGATATTTGAAGTGCCCGACGTCTTTAACAAGAAACCAAACCGTTAATTGGTAATTTTATACAAATGTTGAGCATACCACGTACTCCCAAAATTCCTTGACTGGATCGGTAAGCTCTGATGACGTAAGATTCACTGACGCCACGGAGCACATTTTCGTTGTTGTGCCATTTATGATTTTATTCCAGCATGGTAAGTTTTTTCTTTCGTATTGACTAACACAATTTACTGTGTTCCACCAATTATTGCATGCTCTCCAAGGTACATCTGAAAAAATATATGAATACAATAAAGTTTCATGGATCGTGTACCTATCAAATTTCATCATTCAATAATACTAAAAGAATACTATAAAAAAATTACCTTACGTTTTGGTGTTGTTATACTCTAATTCGTAAAACTTCTTGAGTTTTACGTTTGTCAAAAATTTTAACTGTTCCCACGGATACATTGAGACTGGTTGGGAATTTAGTTCAAACGAGAATGGAAAGCTAGCTTCGGACGGAGCCGAAGCTTAAATACCCTTGCAGTTAAATAGCGGCTTCTATTGATTAAAGATATAGTAAATATCGGATATAGTTAGTCGATCTTTACAATCCGATCCCGGCCGTTCCGACTTATATACTGCGTGCAAAGGAAAGAAGGGTGTGTGCAAAGTTTCAAGACGATAGCTCAAAAACTGAGAGACTAGTTCGCGTAGAAACAGACAGACAGACGAACCGACGGACAGACTGACATGCTTATATCGACTCAGGAGGTGATCCTGATCCAGAATATATATACTTTATGGGGTCTTCTATCTTAAATAACATGGAAGCTATAGCATTTCCGATCAATCAGTTATATGGCAACTATAGGATATAGTCGGCCGATCCCGGCCGTTCCGACTTATATACTGCGTGCAAAGGAAAGACGGGTGTATGCAAAGTTTCAAGACGATAGCTCAAAAACTGAGAGACTAGTTTGCGTAGAAACAGACAGACGGACAGACGGACATGCTTATATCGACTCAGGAGGTGATCCTGATCCAGAATATATATACTTTATGGGGTCCTGGATGTCTCCTTCACTGCGTTGCACACTTCTGAGCAAAATTAATACCCTCTGCAAGGGTATAAAAACAGAACTGCGTAAATTTTATATTTAACGCAGTAGTTATTATTTCACTGATCTACGGATACCACGTAAACGTACGGGTTTAACCTTTGGTAAGAAACACGAAAAATCAGTTTAAAAATCAACAAACCGCTTGCCGAATCTTTATAAAGCGTGATAACAATACTTGGTGCAGATCGGATTCATAAATATTCCTTTTTGCGAAAGAATTAGATAATTGATTTCAACCGTTTGACTAAGATGGGCAAGAAACATTTAGAGTTCTATATTCTGCCAGCCCTTAGAATCCAAAAGCGCGATCCAGCACCTGCCCCTATATTTTAGCTACTAGGGGCTCCTATTAAGCTCCAAGTTATGAACCTGCTATTTTCCCAAACAATAGAATATCGATGATAATAAAACCAGTCAAGCCAGAAAATCGTGTTGGGTCTTACCGACCACACTCTCTAAAATATTCGACGGAATGGTGGTAATAAGAAGTCTCTAGGATGCCATCAAGGAGAACAAAAGCAGATTCATAGTCTAACGCAGCATATTCTGGATGCTTTTGAAAATGAGTATTACAGTTTTGCTATTTTTATAGACGTCAAAGAATCTATTGATCAAATGATTAATGATATATTTGATATATATATTTTTATATATATATGATATATATATTTGATATATATAATGATATAATGATAGCTTTTAAAGCTACATATATATAAACTATTTATCTATCTACTAGGAAATCGTATCTACTGTCTAAAAGAAAGGAAAGGTCATTTATCAGACCCAAGATTATTTTACATCCTTTACACCTCTTACCCGCCAAATGATTAAAAAACTGGGTAGCCTCCTGGAATCGTATGCGGATGATATAGCTTATATCACAAACTTTTTGTATGTCTATGGCAAATAGACGAACAGATGGAATAAGCCTCCAACAAACCCTTTCTAAGGTTTAATTCCATGACGCGCTTATCCCTTAACCCTCTATGCTCTCGTAATAGTAGTACACTGACAAAATAGAGGCTTCACGTAGCAATTATAGTACCTTCAATAACCTATCGCATCTAAAATGGGGTACGTCATATAAGCATAATGAGAGCTCAAGGAGTCCAACCCAGGTCGCTGCTGACATCACAAACCACCTTCATATCCCCTCAGTGAGGGAGCAGATAAATCGTCATTGAAGTCGTTACAATGAATGGCTTGAGACCCGCACCAACTACTCAACGGCTTCTCCTTGATAACCAGAACAGACCTAGTCTGTGGAAAAGACACCAGGAGATCTTTTGAGAAGCGGTCAACAAAGGATTTCCACAGACACCAAAAATTAATTTGTAAAAAAAAAACTAAAATCATTTTGAGTAGCGCTCCAATCCAAGGGGGTGATACAGGTGTACAACATGAAACATAAAAAGGTAACATTAAAAATAAAAGGCATTATTTTTAAAGAATATTTTCTTTTTTTAATGTCTGGATGGATGGTTTTGGTTCAAAAATGTCCTTTAGGGACAACCAATAAATTTTTTGGCGAGAGCTTCGTTTAAAATTAAATTTGGTTGGAACTACAGAAAGTAGATAGGAAGTAAATGCGAGGTCAAGCGAGTTGGTTGTTCAGGAGAGTGTTGGCCAGCAGATTAGGATGATTTTTAAGCCTCTGCATGTAACGATGGCACCACCGCCTTATGTCGTCCTTGGCCTATGGGAGCTTTATTACCTCCTGGATAGTTGCGTTGTCGTTGTAGTCGTGTTCTCCGGTTGCGATGCGAAGGGCTTTGTTCTCAAACGTCTGGGTTCGCTTGATATCAGTCTTAGCCGCAGTTGCTCACAATTGTATGCCGTAAGTCCAGATCGATCGATAGCTTTGTATACAAGAAGCTATGAGGATGTCCTCTTGGACATCCTTCCCATAAGCCAAAAGAATGATTTCAGGCGTTCGTTGGCCTGTTTGCGCTTTTTTACCAGATGAGGCTTCCAAGTAAGTCTCCTGTCCAACGTGAAGCCCAAGTACTTGGAAGTGTCTGCGGGATCTGGATGTGTTAAGGCTGACCGGAGGACAGTTTCCAGAACGGAGGAAGAAGGTGGTGGATTTCTCGTTGTTGACTTCGATATTCCATCTTTTCTTCCAAATGCTGAGCAGATCGAGCTGTGTTTGCACAGTACAGTCTCTGGTGTGCCAGACCCGGTGTTCTCTATGACATTGCTCGGGTGTTCCATGGGATCACCTGAAGCCAAAGGGGTGATTAGTGATTAGTCCAGCCTCGATCAGTACCGGCAGAGCTCTTTCCAAAATTACTCTTTCGAGTATTTTCGAGAGCATTGGCAGTAGACCTATTACATGATAAGATGTAATGTGGGTTTCAGGTTTTCCGGGCTTAGGTATCATGGCTACTTGGGGACGTTTCCATGTTATCGAGAAGAACCCGATTTCCAAACATAGCGCTAGCAGTTTTAATGCAATGGCATTGATACCATCATCGCCCGGTACCTTGATGTTGTTCCTGGCGTCAATCAGTCAGGCTTTCTCCTCCTCCGTTACAAGTGGTATCGGGTCGGCTTCGCACCTGGGCTCGGCTAATAGTCGACCTGCCTCTTCTGGTGAGCAGTGATCGAAAGGGGTGAAGACGCTTACTAGTTGTTCGTTGGAACGGTCCATCTCAGATTTAGCACCAGCTTTCGTCAAAAGAATAACGGGTGGAATTCTTTTGAGAAACCGTCTTTGTTTTTCGTGACCCGCCAAAGGTTGTGTTGTGGATCACCTGGTTCCAGCCGGTCGACAAACCCATCAAAGATGTATTTCCTTAAGTTCGCCAGCGGAACTCTAGCAGAATCCAAGCCTCTAGAGATTGTGATATCTAGTACATCAGTAATTTTTAAGTTATCCGTGGGCCAGTATGTGGGTGCACCGGACGAAAGGCAGCCCAAATTCCTGGATTGAATTTTCCTGTGTAGTACCTAGCATTTTGGGTTTCTGATCCTAGAGTCCCACCATCGGGCTGCAACTTGCAGTACCGTTGGCTATGTCCGAACCTTTGGCAGCGATAGCTCTGCGGAACATCTTCGAACTTTCGTTGGGGTTCCACTGTAACCACTGAGCGGCACAGCCTCTTAACGTTGAAGATGTCCTTGTTGTTGCTAGCCGTTTCAAAGTTTATAAAAAAATCGGCAGTGGAGTATTGTTGATGTGCCTTATGGCATTTTGTACATAATGAACTACGTGCATTTGATGTCGAAAATCCTTTTTTATTTCGTCTAAGTCCGTGGATTGGTGCAAGCGGTGGCTTGATCTGTTTGGGAGCTTTCGGTGATTTTTCATCTATCTTTGGGGCGTTTGGAGGTGCTGACTTCTCGTGGTCGCTGTCCGAAAAATCGTCTTCGTCGTCCTCCGATAGGAGAGCAAAAGAGTTACCGTACTGGTGCTGCGTTGGTCGTCTCTTGTTGATTTTTTGGATGGTTTGCGTTTGATTTTACCAGGCTCAAAATCGCTAAAGTCATCCTGGTGGATACTTTGGCGCTGACCTTTTTTGGGAGGTGGTTTGGCTTTGGTTAATCGTGGGGTTCGAGTAGGCGGGGGAGCTTACCAGTCCATTTTGACAAGGGAATGCTCAATGGCTTATGTTCTTGCACACTATTCTTTTTTTTAATCATGGCGAGTTGTTTGTCGGAGCGGCCAAATTACAATGTGCAATTTTTAGTTAAAACTAAAAATTGTTTTTTTTTTTTTTTTTTTTTTTGGCAGCTTGCGCCTCTAATAGAATATTGGAGATAAAAGAATATGACTAAATAAATATATGATTGTATTAAAAAGTATAGTAAATGACTAAAGTCAAAAAGGACTAAACATACCAACATAGGATTATTATATAGGGTTATACACAGTTACTTTAATTTATTTAAAATAGATTCAACAAAACACCTTGTATCACTTTTAAAACAAAAAAATAGTGCAAAACCAGTAGTTTACGTTATATTTAAAGATTTAATTTTAAAGTATGGACCAAGAAAGACGTTTATTGGGGACATGGGAACTGAATAAAAAAATGTTGGGTTTTTTGCTTGCATAAATTAGTGTAAATTTTTTCATATTTAATGTCTCTAAGTGTAGTTACCAGAGGCGGCCGTCAGCGGCTCATCACCGGTCATTCCAGCTCGTAATTTCGTTATACGCCTGCTCACAGGGCCTTGAATTAGTGCGCGATCCCTCATTGGCGTTCGCCGTGGCGCAATTGTGCGTAGGCGTAGACAGACCACTTGCTATCTTCTTGCATCTCTCGGTCGTGCAGCTGCGATTCAAATATCAAAAACATAAATTCTACTGCACACCACCAAAAGACTGTGGAACCAAGCCACAGAACATAAAATGTGTTCATCCGAGCATATATCTCAGCTGTTAAACAAGATTAGGATGTGCGGCTTACATAGATAGATGTTACTTTGATTTTTGTTTTAATACAACAGCCTCTGTGACACTTGACTATTGTCCATATGATTTAGTTCTTCAAAAAACATCAAACTTTCCAAAATTTTACGGTAAATAATTGAAATGTTCCCAGTTGCGTAATCAATCCCAAATTCGCCTCCGCTTTGCTCGGGTTTCTGTTACTCGCATATATTTGACGCGATTCTTTGGTCCACTTGTTCGTCGCTTTGGACACCGCGAGAAATGAATGATGCACCTACTATTTTGATCCCACCGGCCAGGAGAGACTTTCTATGGAGAAAGGCCGATGTTGTGCAGCAGGAGCTGGAACATCTGCTGGAAGTGTTCAAGAAGTCGGCAGATATGGAGTTTGCGCCGCTTCACTACTTTCTCAGCAGTGCAGCTGAATTAAAGGACATATTTGATGGTCTGCAAACGGAATTGGAGGATTTATGCGACGGCGAAATTGACAGTCCTCGAGTGATGAATTTCAAGAGGCTGTACAATGCTGTAAGCTGGGAAATTTGTGCTGAAGTTGACTACCGCTCCGACCGCCCATGCGCTCAACGTTTGCTCGACGTCTGCGGTACTGCCGTTGGAATTCCCAGCGATGCCGCAAGTTGTCCTCAGCCTGTGCAAAGCCCGTCGTCAACTGAGTTTGGAACCAAGGAGGCCTCGACTTGGGTTTCTTCAATCGCCACCCCGCATCTCTCCATTGGGGGGAGTTCATTGGGGGGAGCGCCACGTCTAGCGTTGCGCAAAGATTGGATAATCGAGACACAGAATCTGGAGGCTGCTTCAATCCCGGCCGGTGTTCGTAGCGCCTCAGCATACTCAGTTCCTGTTGCTGATGATGTTGCGGTTGCTCCTGACTTAAGCCCCGATCGGGCTGCTGGACCTGTGGCTGTCGTTGGTTCAGATGTCCCGATCAAGGGAATGGTTTCGGAATCCATGTGTGATCCTGAGCTAGCCACTCCTGTTGTTGCTGCAGCCATTTTGAAGTCAGTTTCCGCCTCTGACGTGGCGCCTGCCGTAGTTCCAGCTATCCAGGCTCCAGCTGTTGCTCCTGCCATCGCTACCGGTCCAATTGAGAAGGTCGTTCCAGCTGCTTTGGACACAAGGTACGATCCGGCCGATAAGTTTGCTACTGTGAGCGCCACTGCAGCAGCTCTGTCTGTTATTCCGGTTTTGTCATCGGAGTCTGCTGCTCCAGCCATTCTGATGCCGGCTGATGCTCCTGTTGTAGCTGCCGGCCTTCTTGTGATTGCTAAGCCTGGTGCTCCAGTTAAGCGATGCGTTTCTGTGGCCGCCTCAGACACCGCTCCTGACGTTGCGGCTCCTGCCACCAAGCCCGCCTTCGCTGAGGATGTCCTCCAGAAGCCGATTGCCACTGCTGCTGCTCCCGAGAGCTTTGCCAAGCTTTCGACTGTTCCGGCCAAGATGTCTGCGGCGGTCCGAATCGCTAATCATGCAAGAAGAAGGAGGAGTAAGGGCATGAATGAGCTATCTTTCATTTATCTGTCCTCCATCCTCAGCATGAAAAGGACCATAGCCCATCCTTTTCGGTCTCCTTTCTGTGGGCCTTTAGTCTGAGATACGAGAGATACGAACACAACATGCGCGACTAGGAAAGATGGACCCTGGCGATCATCACTTGCTCGTGGTTCAAGCTCATGGTCACCCCAGATCAGGAGAATCCTATTTCTGGATGAAATGGACCGCCCTTGTCGCTAAGCATGGACCCTGGAATGACAAATGGAATACTGCTGCTCCCCAATCCAACTAATTTTTGTTGAAAGCTGGACTTCCAATGGGGGGAGAATGTTGGGATGAGCAGCTAGGCTATTGTACGGAAATATAAGAAATATAAAAAATGTAAACAAACCATGCGTAGAGGATAAGCACAGCCGAGTCTGCATAGCGCAATGCGTTTGTGGTGTGAGCCGTTAGCTCTGTGGAACGCATTGCGCTTCTATGCACTTTCGGTAGTTGGTTCTTGATAGTTTTTAAGTTTTATTGCTTTAAGTTTTGATTGCTTTGCGTAATTTGTGAACTGTTTAAAAAGAAATAAAAACCCAGAAATTGAATTTTGATTTAATTCTCGCTTGATCGCGACAGGTAGTAAGCAAAAGCGAAAATGATAAAGAACATTATCCAAAATGAATAATTAAAAATAAACAGTTCATAAAGATAGGTTACAAATTTGTCATACATAATAACCATTAATATGGCCATATATAGAAATTACCAATACAAAAAAAGGGGAACGAGAAAGATAACTTCGGACGGAGCCGAAGTTTATATACCCTTGAATAAATTGTTAAATAGCGGCTTCTATTGACTCAAGTTATAGTAAACATCGGATATAGTTAGGTGATCTTTAAAAGACATTCATAACAAGCTTAGATTCGTATAAAATGGATTTTAAAAGAAGTCCGACGCTTCTACGCTCAAAAACACGAAAGTTTTGGCATTTCCGATCGTTCACTTATATGGCAGATATAGGATATAGTCGGCGTATCCGTATGAAAATTTCCGCTTAGATTCCCACAAAAGAAAATCTGTGCAAGTTTCAAGTTTCTTTCTCTAAAAACAAGAAAGTTATAGCATTTCGGATCGTTCAGTTATATGGCAGCTATAGGTATAAAAATATTTTATTCATTTCTTCGTTAAAGTTCTATAATTAAAAAAAAGTGTAGTAAATTAACAAAACTTATATGTATATTCTACCTGACTCGGCAGACTCTGTACTGCCATAAAAGGGCTTTTATCTTGATCTTGAATTGTAATGTCTAGGGAAGGTGGAAAGGGTTAGACATATTATTTGACTTTGGCATAATTGCGTTATTTAGTGAGTCGAATGAGAACCAAGAAAAACGTAAAACTTTAACTCTCGTGATTGACCACCATGCGCTCACATGCTCATTTTTCATGTTTTCTTCGATCGCCGGATCTTTGTGCTTTTCCGTCTTGCGCTGTTATAGAATTGACCGTTCACCTCATCAAATTGGTGAATTTCAGTTTTTTTTGTATTGGTGACACCCTGACCCAGACACAGTATAAAATTCAAATGGTATTGCGAAACAAATATTGTCGGCGCAGCCCATGAAGCTAAGGCTTCCATCAGACTTAAGAAATTCAATTTAAATCAGAATAAATCAAGAGGAGCTTAGAGGAATGGTCTAACTAGATGCCGGTCAGTAATATCACAGGCTTTCTGTTCATCAGTCATTATCCACATTCATAAAGATATATTGTACTTGGGTTGAGAAAAAAATCTAACTAATAAATTAATAAAATTTAGTCTATTAGGCTTGTTATGAGAATATTAATTCTATTATATTCAGTAGAAGGAAAGACAATAGAAATAAGGTTAATTGTAACGTTTGGCAGAGAACCCGCACGAAATAAGTTTGCAAATAAGGTGCGACAGGATACGACCAATTGAATTGATTATCGAACTAAGAAAGCATCATATGTATGTCGCTGATCTGATCTGCTTTTTGGAAGAGACAAAAAAAAAGCTAGCGAGTCAAAAAAAAAAAACAAGGGTGCCAGCGTTCTGAAGGGAACTTCTTACCTACAGTACTAAAAAGTAAAATTAATAGTGCATGATCATGGAAACCAATTAATTGTTCTATTAAGCTAAAAAGCTTAAAGTAAACACGAAAGACATAAAAAACTACTCTGATGCATTTCGTTTCAAACAAATTTATTTTAATTGCTACATTTTTGACAGAGACAATTTTAAATAATCAAAGGTTGCACTTACCCGATTTCATTGACATAAAGAAGTAAAACACCGCCCAAGCTAGAATTACGATGTAATAAACATTCATCCAACAGGACATCACAGCCGCAGCATATCCAATTCCTTTAGGAAAAATTTTTTTTTAATTGTTAAAAAAAATAATTTTGTAAAAAGGAAATTCACGATTGGCTGCTTTTAATTAGCAGCTCAGTTTTTCATTAAATTAAAATTTGGTTTAGTTATTTTGTAATAAAGTAAATTAAATAAAAACCTTACCTTTAAATATAGGTGCAATTTTAAAAACACCAAGGCCTCCGATAGTAAGCATTTGACCCAAAGCCAGCTCCATAAAAAACATAGGGATGCCGGCCAAAAATAATGTTAACATATATGGTAGCAAAAAAGCGCCCCCCCCATTTTTGTAGCACAAGTAAGGGAATCTCCAAACATTCCCTAAGCCAATTGCCAGTCCCACTACTGAGAGAATGAAATCCAGCTTTGATGACCATGATCCACGTTCAGGCAGAGACTGAATTTTAATGATCTGAAATCATAAAATTAATAAAAATAAAAAGTAATTACGCCGAAAACTGTTCTTTCTATAAAAGGAATATATGTTAAAACTGTAAGGGAGTAATCATTAGTCGATACACGTCTTGGGTGATTATTTTATCACCCTAGTGTTTAGTCAGCATCAATGCCTTAAGTGCCAAAATCAGCATAAATGCAGCATAGTGCCTGTTTCCTATCAGTGTGAGTATGGTGAGTTTTGAGGATTTTGCTAGTGTCAGTACCTTGCTGCACGAGCGGTCGGATCGCCGGACACGCATAGCTTAAGTAAAGTCATATATGTCTTTAGTTTTGTTTTGGATATTCAATAAAGAGCATTTGCTCTAATTTATAACCTCAGCATTGGCCGTCAACATTTACTTTATCAATTAAAATTGGTTATCGTGCTTTAAGGCCGTTAGCAACGGTGTCGATTACTCCCGACGTAGTCTTCCTAAAAGAAGAGAGAAGAGAGAAGAAGAACTTCGTCCAGAAAAACAACCAGCCACGGTGGCAAATGCGTCCTCACCCCTTCCCCGGAACCAGTCACGATGGCAATTGGATCATAGCCCCTTACCCTCATGGACAGCGGCGAGAGACAACACGTGGTTACACAACTAAAACATTGTTGGGATAAGCAGCTAGGCTAAGAAATGTAAACAAACCAAGCGTAGGGGATAAGCACAGCCGAGTCTGCATGGCGCAATGCGTTTATACGGCTCACACACCGTTAGCTCTGTTGGAACGCATTTTGCTTGTTGAGTTGGTTTTTGCTTTCGAGACACTGCGGTCGTGGACCTTTCGGTTTTGATTTTCTAATGCAAATTGTGAATTCTTAATAATTAATAAAAGCTGAAATTAAATATTGACTTTGATTCCCGCTTGGTAGCACGACATTTTTGTGACCCCCCCGTAATTGTCCTGACACATCCTTGCCAGGCTTTCACAATTTAATTGGTCCTCCGCTTTGTTCGGGTTTCCGTTACTTGTTTATATTTGTCGCGATTCTTTGGTGCACTTGTTCGTCGGACACCGCGAGAAATGAATGCTGCAGCTGCTATTTTGATCCCATTGGCCAGGAGAGACTTTCTATAGAGAAAGGCTGATGTTGTGCACAAGGAGCTGAAATATCTGCTGGAAGTGTTCAAGAAGTCGGCAGATATGGAGTTTGCGCCGCTTTACTACTTTGTCAGCCGAGTAGCTTAGTTAAAGTAAAAATTTGATGGTCTGCAAACGGTATTGGACGATTTATGCGACGCTGAAATTGACAGTCCTCGAATGTTGAATTTCAAGCCGTAAGCTGAAAAATTCGTGCTGACGTTGGCCACCGCTCCGACCACCCATGCGCTCAACCTTTGCTCGACGTCTGCGGTACTGCCGTTGGAATTCCCAGCAATGCCGCAAGTTGTCCTCATCTTGTGCCAGTGCCCGTTATCCGCTCTACATGCGCTAAGCTGGCGCTATGTGATCCGTCTTCAACTGAGTTTGGAACCAAGGCGGCTTCGATTCGTGTTTCTTCAAAGATTGGATAACCGAGACTCAGAATCTGGCTGCTTTAATCCCGGCCGTTGTTCGTAGCGCCTCAGCATACTCAGTTCCCGTCTTTGTTGCTCTCCCAACGTGCGTAAAGAATGCCGCTCGTATCGTCGACGAATGTTCAATCCCAGTAGCTAATGATGTTACGGCTGTTCTAGGCCCTGCTGCTGATGCTGTAACCGTTCCTGATGTTGCGGTTGCTCCTGACTTAAGCCCCGATCGGGCTGCTGGACCTGTGGCTGTAGTTGGATCAGATGTCCCGATCGGGGGGATTGTTTCGGAATCCATGTGTGATCCTGAACTCGCCGCTAACCTTGTTCCTGTTGTTGCTGCAGCTATTTTGAAGCCCGTTTCCGCCTCTTACTTGGCGCCTGCCGTAGTTCCAGCTATCGAGGCTCCGGCTGTTGCTCCTGCCATCGCTACCGGTCCAATTGCGGACGTCGTTCCAGCTGCTTTGGGCTTGTATCGGCCGATAAGTTTTCTACTGTGAGCGCCACTGCACCAGCTCTGTCTGCCATTCTGATTTTGTCATCGGAGTCTGCTGCTCCAGCCATTCTGATGCCGGCTTATGCTCCTGTTATAGCTGCCGGCCCTCTTGTGATTGCTGAGCCGGCTGCTCCAGTTAAAATATGCGTTTCTGCGGCCGCCTCACCAGTCCTCGTTGCTGGCCCTGTTCCTGTTGCTGCTCCGACTAAATTGAATATAGTTCTCTCTGCCGGTCTTGTTCCTGCCGCTGCTGAAGAAGGTTCCACCCATGATGCCACCAAGCCCGCCTTCGCTGAAGATGCCTGCCAGAAGCCGGTTGCCACTACTGCTGCTCCTGAGAGCTCTGCCGAGCTTTCGACTGTTCCGGCCAAGATGTCTGCGGCGGTCCGAATCGCTAATCGTGCAAGAAGGAGGAGGAGTAAGGCGATGAATGAGCTGTCTTTCATTTATCTGTCCTCCATCCTTAGCATTATGGTTTGGGCTATGGTCATTTTCGGTCTCCTTTCTGCGGGCCTTCAGTCTGATCTCTGAGAGATACTGACAGACTCTGACAGTCATCACTTGCTCGTGGTTCAAGATCCTGGTGACCAATTCTTGCTGCACCAACACCACCTCAGAGGATCCCTACATGGTCACCTCAGATCAGGCGCATCCTATTTCTGGATGGATTGGACCGCCCTTGTCGCTAAAAATGGACCCTGGACTTCCACTGGGGGGGAGAATTTTTTTTTCGCGGCTGCCACTGCATACGTACAGCCCACCTCCCGCCCAACCGACCGAGGGGCGCTGCCGTTTATCGTACGGCTCGAATCGCGGGGATAGATCCGAGACGAGGAATAAGTATTTTTAAAAATGTTACGAAGAAGAGTTACATTGTTGCTCTCTTAAGTAGGAAAGAATCGAGGATTTCATGCAAGAGTTCTGTGAAATGATTTGATAGAGATTATTGTAGTCAGAACATAGTACCCTGAAAGGGTCATGCTGGGCATATGTTGACCTACAAAAGTTAAGAAATAAGGGGAGGAAAGTTCGAGAGACCCTAAAAGGAACGTTAAATTTTAACAGACTTAGAAGATTCTGGCTGTCGATTTCACCATTAATAAGGTTATTGATGAAAACCACACCCAGCATAGTCCTACGGTTTAGGAGGGATGGTAAGTTTATTAAAAGTAGTCTGCTATGATAAGACGGGAGTTGAATACTTGCATCCCAGATTAGACCCCTAAGAGCAAAAAGGAGAAAGTTCTTCTGTACTGATTCAATACGGTCTTGATGAACCCCATATTGGGGATTCCAGACACATGAACCGTATTCAAGAATCGGACGAACTAAAGATATGTAAAGAGTTTTGGTTATATAAGGGTCATTAAATTCCTTTGACCATCTTTTAATGAAACAAAGCACACCCTTGGCTTTATTAACCATTGCCGATATATGGTCGGTAAATTTAAGCTTGAAGTCTTAATATTTCTAGGGCGGTCCCATAGAGAAAAAAAGTTGCCTGGATGTGGCTTAAGCGATAGAATGACATAAGTTTGCATTTTGACCCATTGAGTTTTAAGTCATTAGCAGAACACCAATTTTGGAACTTGTCCAGATCGGACTGAAGTTTGTATTGGGCAGAGGAAGATTTATACTAAAGACACAGCTTAACGTCATCTGCGTAATGTTGGGATAAGAAGCTAGGCTCCGTGCAAGCCCCCCAATAATTAAGATAAGAAATGTAAACAAACCAAATGCGTTTATTGTGTGAGCTGTTAGCTCTGGTGGAACGCATTGTGCTTCTATTCCTGCTTGGTAGCGCGACAAACATAATTGGCACATAACTTTAATACTTTAATAAAAATATTTAAGTGAGCTGATCAAAATAAATACAGTCAAACTTCAAAACTTCAAATATACATACGTAAAAATACCCCTACAAATTATTCACCAAAAATTTAAAAATAAAGCAATTGCAAACGGGACTTACAAATAAGGTGAATTAATATGGGGAGTCCCTAAACAAATTTTTTTTTCGGACGGCCATCACTTGGTTATCAATATAAAATAATAGTATACAAAATAAATTTTGTCGAATTAATACATTCGGCCTCCCAATAACTTATGTTTAGTGTCAACTAATTAGTGGCCTTATGAGTTTTCCAGGCCCATATAGAGAAACTAAACGCGATCTTGAAAGTGGTATTGAAAAAGAAATAATCGTACAGCCCAATAGATAGAAACAGTTAGAAACAGTACGGGTACAACAAGGAAATAACGCAGAAACCATGAACGCAGTACCAATGGATGCGTTAATTCAGGTCGCATTAAATAATCAAGAACTGAGGCTCAGAGCCGAATTCGCGAATCAGATCAGTTCCGTTAATCAACGGCTTCAAAATTTTCGTATAGAAGTGCCAGACGTAGAATCCTACCAAGGGGTTGCAGTAATACCTGGAGTATTACTGTGCGATATACCATTACATATAGTAAAGTCAATTCCAGATTTTACTGGACAAGATAAGTACGTGGCATGGAGGCAATCCGCCACCGATGCCTATGAATTATTCGAATCCTAAATTAAGGGACCAGTGGGTGCGCTGCTGGTTTCGTATTTAACTTAATTTTAACGCCATATTAGCTAGATTAGACTGCTTCTACGCAGATAAAACATCTTTGCGCCTATTACGGCAGGGACTTGAGTCGGTCCGTCAGGCCGACCAAACCTTTATGCCCTCGTCACAAACAAAATTGTAATGACACATGAAGACGAAAGGGCTTCATTACTCAATACAGAAGTTAGGGCTGACGCTCTACATGTATTCATTTCTGGTCAAAAAAAAATCACTAAGGGCTGTTGTGTTTCCAGCACAGCCAATCGACCTCCCAGCAGCACTGGCATTAGCTATAGAGGCAGAGGCCAGCGTTGATTGAAGTATGTTCCGGCCACATATGCCAAGGTAGCTGAGCAAAGAAATCAGAATACTAATTTCCAAAAGAGCCAACACCTTAGCGGACCAGAAAAAATCCGCATTTTTTGAAAAAGCCAAACAAGTATCAAAAGAACGATTCATGGCGTAAACAGGACAACTGTGTAGATCAGGGTAAACAAAATCAATCCCCGGAACCTATGGACATTGATCCATCATCTTCCAAATTCCAACATCCCACGAATTTTAGATACCAAAATTTGCAGAGCCCAAAAAGACCAAACTCTTCGGAGAGAATGACTGGTTAATGGCGCCAGCGGGTTAATAATGTTCAGCAGACCGCAAACGCGGAAGAAACTCAAGATTATAAAACGCGGCCCCAGCCGCACTAAATGCAATCGATGATCGATGATGATGACAGTGACTCATTTGACTATAACGAACTTGTCAATTTTTTATAGGAAGATCCCGCTTGCCCTTTATTGAGCCAAAGATTTTATACAGTACATAGATGGGACATCTGGACCTAAAACTGACACATTTTTATACCCTTGCAGAGGGTATTATAATATTGGTCAGAAGTGTGCAACGCAGTGAAGGAGACATCCAGGACCCCATAAAGTATATATATTCTGGATCAGGATCACCTCCTGAGTCGATATAAGCATGTCCGTCTGTCCGTCTGTCCGTCTGTCTGTTTCTACGCAAACTAGTCTCTTAGTTTTTGAGCTATCGTCTTGAAACTTTGCACACACCCTTCTTTCCTTTGCACGCAGTATATAAGTCGGAACGGCCGGGATCGGCCGACTATATCCTATAGTTGCCATATATCTGATTGATCGGAAATGCTATAACTTCCATCTTATTGAAGATAGAAAATTTGAAATTTGCACAAATTCCCTTTTATGGGAATCTAAGCCGATCTGGAAAATTTTATACGGATCGGCCGACTATATCCTATAGCTGCCATATAACTGAACGATCGGAAATGCCCCAACTTGCGTGTTTTTGGGCGTAGAAGCGTCGGACTTCTTTTAAAATTCATTTTATACGAATCTAAGCTTGTTATGAATGTTTTTGTAAAGATCGGCTAACTATATCCGATAGTTACTATATCTTTAATTAATAGAAGCCGCTATTTAACTGCAAGGGTATATAAGCTTCGGCTCCGTCCGAAGTTAGCTTTCCATTCTCGTTTTTTCTTTGAGCTTGTAGGAAAGGGGGGAACTTACACGCACTAGATTCTATTTTTAGAATCGTTTATTAGTGTGCGTAAACAAAAAAGTTTGTGCATGTGTAAGTGTGTCGCCGCTCGTGCGATTCGTCAAAACGATTTGTCTCCTAAATTTCAAATTGTGACGATTTTATAACCTGCCGATGTGGTAGTCGAACGAATTATCTATGCATTTTGCTCAGCCGCAGCGACCAAGTAAGGTAGCCTGGTGTATAGAGTGTCTGCTTTCGGCGAATAAAATGCAGGTTCAACTCTCCGCCAAGCAATGATTCGCACTTTTGACCACTCCGCACCACTCCCACGGCTTGTTTTTCTGCTGTAGAACCCGCTATTGTCTATAAATAGACACCTATGAAAATATTAGATATACTTTCGTCTCCCTTTCACTCACAGGTTCTGTCATTCTTAGCAGTAGAACCCGCTTGCATATAAAACTAGAAAGCGGGTTCCAGCAGTCACTGAAAAACATTTAAAAAGTTTCTGCCAGTAGAGACCAAAATATTTTCTCATTATTTATTTTTAAATATATATAAACTAGGGAAGTAACAAATAATATTTAAAATAACTTAAAATATTTATAGAAAATAAGCTAAAAAGATTGAGTCTCTACATGTACTCAAACCTGGTATACTTTACACGCTAGCCGAGCACTCTACCCTTCGGCCATCACCGATTCTGTCGCCCGAAAAAAATTTTCAAACTTGTTTCGTTTGTATGAGATGTCTCATCTATGTACTGTATAATCTTTGATTGAGCTAAGCCTGGCGGGAAGAACTATAAAAATCTTCTTAGACACTGGAGCGGCAAAGAGTTATGTAAATCCCCTAAAGGAGAACATAATGTCTGTCGACTCCCTATTCACTGTTCCATTCATGGCTCCAGTAATATAAAAGAAAAACTCTTAATGCACATATTCGGCCTAAAGGCTCCATTTTTATACCCTTGTTTTTACTTGATACTATCAACACTTTTGATGCCATTATTGGTTCCGACTTGCTAACGCAGGCCGGAGCGGCATTAGATTAACGTAACAGAGTAATCAGGTATGAAAACATATCAGAACAGCTTAAATACCACGAATGCGATAACGTGAACTTGACAAATATCGAAGAGTTAATAGTCCCAAATTCAGTGAAAGTTGCATTTAAAAAAAGATCCTTTAGAGGAAACAAGTGTTTCCTTTTTTAACTACCTTTTACCATCTCGAAAACTGCCACAATTCGTACGGAGACTTACGAGCCCGTATGTTCCAAGCTATATCCTTACCCCATGGGAGCAGCAAATTCTGTTAACACAGAAATCAAACATCTGGGATCAAACAAAGGGATTTGATGCAGATGGCAACAACAAGAATTGGCTGGTGATCCATTTCAGAAACCTAAATGAACGAACCATCGCCTACCGTTACCCTATGCCAAGTATTCCTATCATTCTAGCGAACCTAGGAAAGGCACAATTTTTTACTACCCTTGACTTAAAAACGGGGTACCACCAGATTTATCTGGCTGAATAAGACTGTGAAAAAACGGCTTTCTCATTAACGGAGGAAAGTATGAATTTTGCCGTCTACCCTTTGGACTGAAAAATGGGGGAAGCTTCTATCAAACGGCGATTGACGACGTACTATGTGAACAGATCGGGAAAATTTGTTACGTCTAAACCAAATTCTTTAAAGTAAGTGTTGAATTTTTAGTTTTCATTGTCACATCAAACGGAGCCAAGTCTCAGGTCTTTTCTAGGATTGGCAGAAATTTTGTCAAGGACGTCGCTACAATAGCTAGACCACTTACCTCCATACTTAAGGGAGAGAATGGCACTGTAAACAAACACAAGTCAAAAAAGGTTGCTATCGAATTTGATGAGACGAAGAGCTTTCGAGCGCCTGCGAGACATTTTGTCATCAGGAGATGTGATACTGACGTATCCAGATTCTAAACTTCCTTTCGATTTAACTACCGATGCCTCAACAAACGGTATCGGTGCGGTACTGTCGGAAAAAGGTAGGCCAATCACAATAATACCCCGCACGTTGAAAGACTGCGAGCTCAATTACGCAACTAACGAAAGAGAAATATTGGCAATTATTTGGGCTATAGGAAAATTACAAAATTACCTATACGGCAGAACAGAGACCATCAACCTTTTACCTTCGCTGTATCCGAGCGAAACACAAATGCCAAAATGAAACTATGGCAAGGATTCATCAAAGAACATAACGCTAAGGTATTTTACAAACCTGGAAAGAAAAATGGAAAGGAAAACATAAACGCTATACAAAACGAACCCCAATCTGACATAGCCACTATTCATAGTGAACTTTCTTTGACCTACACAGTCAATCCACTGATACTGCTACTGGAATCAAATAATCCTGGAGGAAGCAGAGCAGCCTTTTCGGCCACATTTCATAGTTTTCGGTACCAAAAACCGACACATAATCCAATTCAATAACAAGGACCCCCTGTTCGGTTTGGTCAAAGAGGTAGTAACGCCATTTACTGCGATCTCTCCGCACTAGCATGCATACAACATGCCTTGGTGACCGAATTCCCAGCAACCAAATTCTGGCATTGCAAAAAATTCGTGAATGACATCACGGATGCAAATAATCAGAAAGAAGTAATTATCTGCGAACACAACTGCGGTCACAGGGCAGCCCAGGAAAATGTTAAACAAGTCCTTCAGGATTACTACTTTCCAAATATGTCCAAGCTCGCCAACGAAGTGATTGTAAACTGCAAGACATGCACCAAGGGGAAGTACAACAGACACCCCAAGAAGCAGTATTTGGGTATCACACGAACCTCCTCATATGCTGGCGAAATGCTGCATATTGGCATATACTCTAAGGACAAGAGTTTTTTTTTTAACCTGCGTAGATACATTTTCAAAATTTGCTGTAGTACGGCCATTACTTTCTGGGCCCATAGTCGATGTGTGCAGCCCCATATTACAACTAATCAATTTTTTCCCAAGCATTAAATCAATATATTGTGATAATGAGGCGTCTTTCAACTCGGAGACTATAATCTCATTATTGAAAAACCAATATAACATTGACATTGTTAATGCACCCCCTCTACACGGGCAAACGGGCAATTGGAGCGATTCCACAGTACCCTAAATGAGATAGCTAGGTCCATAAAAATTGGCCAAAAGGTTGACGATACTGTTGAGCTTATTATGAGAGACACGGTAGAATATAACAAGACAATACATTCAGTGACAAGGCTGCCACCCTAGCAGGCCTTGCACTCAGCCAATGCCGAACAGAAATTGCCAATAATAAGTAATATTGAAAAAGCACATTAGGTCAATCTAGATACGTGCAACCCTACTAGACAAAACAGAATTTTTAAGGTAGGAGACAAAGTATACCTAAAAAATAACAAAAGGTTAGGAAATAAACTAACCCCACTGTACACAGAAGAGCGTGTACAAGCAGACATGGGAACGTCTGTCCTTATTAGAGGGAGGGTGGTCCACAAAGACAACCTTAGATAAAAATACCCCACAACTTGTTTACCCTTTCTACTTTATTTTTACACATATGTCAGAGACTGAGGCGTTCGCTGTTCTTCTTCTTGCATTTTGATGCTGGTGCGCAGTGAGTCGCGGTCAGGTCAAGGCCACTCCGCTTTTCTTTTCCCGATTCCCATGCCACGCGCCATGCCGGCTAGCATCATCCAATTGTTAACTATAGTTAACGCTAGTTATTCGCATGTTTAGTATATCCCAATTACAGACGGAATTGCGTTGGTATGGGAACAGAGAAACTTGCTTCGACATTCAAGTAATTTATCCGAATTTTCATTTATAGTAGAAGAAACTACTAGTTTGTCCGATTTATTCCCTTAGTCTCATATGAGAAAATTGTTTGACGCGATACCGAACACATTAGAAGTTTATTGTATGTTTTAAAGGTAAGGTGTTTTAAAGGAGCCTAGACTTCTTAGAATTAACAGAGGCCGTTTACAAAATTATCAAGGCAAAACAAAATAATATTGTTGCGACTTTTCACCTGTACAAGGTATTTTTGGACATAAATAGAATACTAATAACTGAGATTCAAAACGTTATGCTTACAGTCACGCTTGCAAAAGCCAACACCATAAACCCAGCATTTTTTAATCAAAATGATTTAAAGTATGTATTTGTTGATCACCCCACAGAAGTCCCCATCATAAGCCTACTAGAGGCGTCTAGCATTAGAGTCCTTTAGTCCGATACTATAATCCATTTGCTAATTAAAACAAGATTAAAACTAAGATTAAAATAATTTATAAAAAGGTCACAATCTTCCCGGTACCACACCAACACACCATCCTGCAGTTGAAGGAAAAGACAGTAGCCGAATGCAATAGCGACGTCTTAGCAGTCACCGATTGCACCGATTGCATGCAACTTACGCATCGTTTTGCAAACTGGACGCCCATGATACTTTTGCCCGAGGCCTAAACGCGGGGAGTACCGCACTATGCGAGACGCAACCCAGGCACCTAAGCCCCATCACGTTAATAGATGACGGTGTCAGCACTGACGATGTCTCTGAAATAACCACCAACGGCTCACACCTCATACGTTCGAGCGAGTGGCTTTCATTAATGGCACCAAATACTCAAACCAACATGAAGCCATAAGAAAAACAACCAAAACTTGGAGGTCCACTCTTTGGGCTAAAGGAGGAAGTGAAATCGGCTGGAACTATCGACACCTGGTTTCCGGTCGGTGTGGTAGCTAGTAATTCTCATCAGCTGCTCCTTCCTACTCATGATGATCCAACAAGTTGAAATATTCCAGAATACCGAGGACGGTCATATTCCTAAGGAGAGAGTTAACACAGTTAAGGAGTAATCTGCTAATCCGGTAAGACACCTCATCAGCTGCTCCTTCCTACTCATGATGATCCAACAAGTTGAAATATTCCAGATGACCGAGGACGGTCATATTCCTAAAAAGAGAGTTAACACCGTTAAGGAGTAATCTGCTAATCCGGTAAGACACCTAGCGGTTAAGGATACAGCTTTTAATACGGCATGGGAGCGATTAAATGAAAGATATAACAACAACAATAACGCCAACAACAACAGAGACAGATGCAACAACTTTGCGGAAGGTGTCAACGGCACAAACGAAATCGTGCGTGGTCTAGATGCCATCGAGGAAACAGGACGAGACTGTTGGATCATTTACCTGGCGCTGGAGAAACTGGACATACATATTCGACGCAGGTGGATCGAACTAACCCACACAAAGGGCAAAGGAGATCGTTTGCTAAGGAGTATTCGCTCTGCTACATCTGTTGAAAGCCTGGCCATGGGATCAGCAAATTCAAATCTACGTTTAGATGCAGACACTGCATAGAAAATCATCACACCTGCAAGGTATGCAACAGTTTATTGGCACAATCACTTAAACACCTGAGGATCAGGAAGATCCAAACTTGCTATGATCAACGTTTAAAACGCAAACGAAGATCTGGAAGCTTACCGACTCCTGCTGGACACCGGTTCAGAACTGTCATATGTATCTGAAAGCCCTTGTATTGGCTCGTACAACACACGCATATTGGTTACGGGAATCTCTTCGTAAAAGCAGACTCTTCAAGGGGATACAGTACTCTACGCATCCAATGCAGAATTTCACCCGATCATCTAGTTTTCCAAGCTCATGTGCTTGGGAAGATCACCTCAATTGACATTCTTTCGGGCAGCGAGCACTTGTGGAGTGCTATCACTGGAAGGAAGATCTTTGACGACAAGATAAAGCTGATCGCAATCTCATTAATCTTTGGATGGGTGATTACATTAATCTTTTCACCTCAAGCAAACTACACTAACAACGCTAGCAACAACACTTTCTTGCCACACACACACGGGACAAGAATGGGAAGTACATAGTTAAAATTAAATTCAAACCATCGAATCCAGAATTTGCAGATACTCTCCAAGGAGCTCTCTAGCGGTTCAAATCAGTGGACGACAGCATGCTTTCCATCGGACACAGTATTCAGCAAGACTTGTTTGCTGTCTGCCTGCAGTTCCGGATTTACAAATAAGTCTTCTCAGCGGAACATCTTCTCAAGAGAGGATCCTACAGATCCTGTCAAGCATTTCCAATTTTGCACGGTCACATATGAAACATCAAGCGGAACTGGCTGCTGACCACCAGCATGAAAAATCTAGAACTGCTGCGCAACAGGGACGAACTAGTTCAACTTATGTCCTGTGCTAACCTGGAGCTCGGATGTCTCACAAATCTTTGACCTTTGGTCTTTTAACACTAATCTAAGTCCAGTTCAAAATGGTCTTCCAAAAACACTGGCTGCAAAACTTAAATTGGTACGACAAACTACCGCATACTAGCGGATACCTGGCTCATATGGGGAGCTGATCTCGACAAGCTGCAACAGCTTCAAATGCCACTCTTGGTTGAAAGCAACATGGAAAACATCGAATTGCACGACTTTTCGGATGCATCTACCAAAGCCTACGCGGCTGTGGTGTACAGCAAAATGGTAAACAGCGATGGAACAATTTCGGTAGAAATACTTGCAGCAAAGACAAGGGCGGCACCTTTAAAGCAACAACCTCTGGCACGCCTAGAATTATGTGGTGCACTTCTACTAAGTCAGCTTCTTCAATCTATCAAGGCTGGATTAAGGAAAAAACACATCACGATCTTCGCATGGAGCGACTCCACGAAAATCCTGTCATGGCTATGACAACTCAACCCAACTCAAGACTTTTGTTGGCAACCGCACTTCGGAAATAGTCGACATCGTACCAAGGCATGCTTGGAGGCATGTAGACTCAAAAACAAACCAGGCTGACTATGCATCCCGGAGCATGGGAGTATCCGAATTCATCGACTACCAGTTGTGATGGAAAGGTCCTTCTTGGTTGAGGGACAACGAGCAACTCACAGCAAAATTGAACAAACCCATTTTATCGATCTTCTGTTTCAGATGTCTGGCTCAGACAGATGTCTCCATTTGTTTCAATGGAAAATCCTTTAGATCGGCTGTCAGTCGCATCTAATCTTGGCTGAAGCTCATCCATATACTTGCTTACGTCCTGCGATTCATCCATCGCATGAAACATCCATCTTCGAAATCAGCATCGACTAGCCTCACGTTTGACGAGATCAAGTTAGCAAAGATTCGATGGCTGCAGCACGCACAATCTGGAAATCAGAATTTCCAGCTATTACTCGCAAATTAACCTCAACGGACTCAATATTAGCTGCGAAAGCTCTCACCGATAATCTACAAGGACAACTGGCTCAGAGTGTGAGGAAGGACTCAACACTTACAATTTTCAGCAGACGCAAAACACCCAAACGATGTCCACATAAAAATTCCTAGCAGCGTTGCGTCGATTTTTCTCTCTGCAAGGGAAATGTACGCATGTTGCACCGGCAACGGAACAAACTTTATTGGAGCGAAGCGATCTCTCGATGAAATGCAGCAGCTACTCAGCTCACAACAAAACAAGGACAGGGTCACAAACATCCTCTTGGATAAGGGTATCTTATGGATATTCATCCCACCGGGTGCTCCTCACTGGGGAGTCAAGTGGAAGTCAGCAGTTCGATGCGTCAAATTGCATCTTCGACGAGATATCGGAAAATCGATACTCCTTCGATACTATTGCGGTGATCAACTCCCGACCATTATGCTTTACATCAGACACGGATGACAACTACTTATCCGCAGGTCACTTCTTGATCGGGCGACCATTGACGACCATTCCTGAAGCGGATCCTGGCCACATTCCTGTGGGCAGCCTGGGATACTGGCAAAGTATCCAATCAATGTATGAAGGATTCTGGAACCAGTGGCATCAGGAGTATCGTCCCAAATGGACCACCACCAAACCCAACATTTCGATCGGCACCATTATACTCGTCAAGGAGTCCAACAAATCACCTACATCATGGCACCTAGCATGGGCAATCGGCACCTACCCAGGAAAGAACAACATTGTTCGAGCGGACCGGATTCGGATGGCATCTGGAGAATTGACCCAACCAACTACCAAAATAGCAGAAACCGTGTTTCAGGGCGGACCGGGATGATTATAAACCAAAGCAGTTTTAAAGTTCAAATATCGTTATTACTAATCTTATGTCATTTAGCTTTTGTCTTAAATATAATATAATTTCTGTACTATGCTTAAGTTAATACAATCACCCGGCGCCAAAATTAGTTAGTATAATATTAGTAAGACCCGACCGCAATGGACTTGGTTAGTAGTAAGGCGAGCTTTAGAGATAAGAACATTTCGGTATTTTGTTTTCGTTAGTATATTTAGCATTAGAGGTAAGAACATTTTCTATATTTAGGGGAAGTCGATTTTTGGAGATCACATGCGCTGGTCATCCCAACCCACAAAAACCACGTGGATGGATAATCATTAAATAATTAATCAGGCACGCTAGAAGACAGCGGACATAATAAATAAAACTTATAAACAAAACATAAATTAAAACATCTTTGTTTATACACACACAACTATGGCTGACTCTGCATTATTATCAGTCAGAAAAGGGCAGCGAAAGCATCAAGTTCAATAAAAAAAAATACAGACTACTAAAATTCACTCCGCAACGGGAAAAAATTCTTTATATTTAAAAATCTTCTGTACGTGTGTTAATTATTTAACTCCTCCTAAACGGCTGGACCGATTTTAATGAAATTGTTTGTGTGTATTCCATGGGGTTTGAGGATGGCTTAAACTCACAATACGGTCAACTAGATATTGTTTATTGAGTCAAATTATTTATTTAAAAATTGTTAATGCTTGTTAAACTTATAGGATCCCTTATATTTAATAGTGTGTGCTTTAGTTTCGGTTACGTTTCATAGATGGCGTTCAGATAATATTAAGATAATATTATTAGTTAATCTTAAGTCCTATCTAACTATACACATGCATAACCTAAACATTATTATTGCCATGCTATATACATGCTATATATATGTATGTACATTACACAACACATATCCGAATACAGATTTATAAAGGATAGTTTAGCTAAACAGTATAATTTAATACTTTTTGATATATCTATTATTTTCACATACATTACATGAAACTATTATCAATTCATCAAACTTTCACAGTAATTCTAAGCTACAAATTTAATTTGTAACTTATTGACTTGAGGAATGAAATTTTGAAATTATTTTTTATTTAAGATTATTTATTTATTATTTATAGGCGATCATATAACGGTCTTATTGTTACAGCTTATTTTAAAAAGTTAGCAAGTAAGTTAAGACGTGGGACAGACTACGTCTATTGGGTTTGCCTTGTTATTTATACAGATACAAATAATTTACTCAACTTTTAACTTTAGAATGACTGAGACTGTGTCACGCCGTGCATCCTTTATAATAAAATACACCAGTACTGGCAAACCGGTAATCCCGAATCTGAGGACCACAAAAGATAAATGTTTCCGTCACGAAGCGCCGTTCTCCTCGCTATTATACTAGCCGGCGTTACCAGACTCTCGATTTAATATTAAAGACAAGTAAATATTACATTTAAATTTAACCCTCGATTCTTGGAGTCTCTTTTATTGCGTTGCACACTTCCAACCAAATAAAAACCATCTGGACTCCCTCAAGCAAGCCATTTTGGGCCTTTAGCCTTTTTCCATTTTCAAAATTGACTTGCTTTCTGCTTTACCGTACTCTCGTATACATATGTACGCAGTGTTCAATGTAAATCTTACTCTGCCCAATACAAACTTCAGTCCGATCTAGACAAGCTCCAAAATTGGTGTTCTGCAAATAACTTAAAAATTAATGGTTCGAAATGCCTAAAACTCTTTACATGCTTTAATTCGTCCGATTCTAGAGTACGGTTTATGTGTCTGGAGTTCAAGACCGCATTGAATCAGCACAGAAGAATTTTCTCCTTTTTGCTCTTAGGGGTCAAAACTACGATGCAAGTATTCTATTTCTATCTCATCGCAGTAGACTTCTTTTAATGAACTTACCATAGGTTCTAAATCGTAGGACTATGCCGGGTGTCGTTTTCATTAACAACCTTATCAATGGTGAAACCGATGGCCAGCACCTATTTGGTCTGTTCAAATTTAACGTTGCTTTTAGGGCCTCTCGAACTTTATTTCCCTTAAAATCTATGCTTTTCTAGATCAACATATGCAAAGCATGTTCTGACTACAATAACCTCTGTCAAATCATTTCACAGAACTCTTGCATGAAATCCTCTATTCTTTCCTACTTAAGAGAGCAACAATGTAACTTTTCCTCGTAACCTTTTTAAAATACCTATTCCTTGTCTCGGATTTATCCCCGCGATTCAAGCCGTACGACAAACGGCAGCGCCCCTCGGTCGGTTGGGGGGGAGGTGGGCTGTACGTATGCAGTGGGAGCCGCAAACAAAAAAAAAAAAAAAAAGCCGAGCTGGAAAATTTCATACGGATCGGCCGTATGAAATATAACTGCCATATAACTTAACGATCGGAAATGCCACAACTGTCGTGTTTTTGGGCGTACAATCGTCAGAATTCTTTTAAGGTCCTTTTTATAAGGATCTAAGATTGTTATGAATGTTTTTGTGTAGATCGGCTAACTATATCAGATATTTAATATATTTTTAATCAATAGAAGCCGCAATTTAGAAAGGGTATGTAATTTTATGAAAGGGTATGTAAGCTTCGGCTCCGTCCGAAGTTAGCTTTCCATTCTCGTTTTTAGTCATTTAGTTTTAGAGCTATCGACTTTAATCTTTCCAAACACCCTTCTTTGCTTTGTACACAGTATATAAGATTGGCCGGCATTGGCCGACTTTATCCTATGGCAACAATATTCTTGTTTTTGGAGATAGGATCTTAAAATTCGATCAGAGCCTTTTTTATGGAAATCTGATCTCATCTGGAAAAGCGGAAACGACACAATTTTGTGTTTTTTGGTGTAGAATCAACTATATGCTATATCTTAAAGCAATTGAAGCTGCTTTGTAACTGCAAGGGTATATAAACTTCGGCTTCGTCCGAAAATAGCTTTCCATTTTTGTTTTTGTAATTGCTCTTGATTATGCAAGAGCCTCATTCGTACATGTGTATATGCACGCGGCTATTGGCATCATGCATCACAACCTTTTTTCCCTTCGCAGAAATGCAAAAACACATTCCTTTAGTTGTTGTTGGGCCACAAACTTTCGAGCAACTGTAAAAAAAAATTTTTTCAGGGAATCACGTCAAGTCAAAAAGGGAATCACGAAAAGCAGCAGGACCATCTTGTGCTTTAAAAGCAAACTTCTTAACATAAGCAAACCAAAAAATATTTCATACACTCTGATAAAGTCAATGCAGTTTTGCCATCAAAGTTAAATGTTTCGACACGATTAGTTAGCTGTTTATTTAGATCGTTTTAAAAGCAATTAAGTGTTACGCTCCAGACCTTTCTAAAGCGAATTTAGGCTTCCATTCTTTTTTTTTCTAATGTTTTTCTCAATTTTGATCAATGTGAAATATACTATCGTGGCTGTATCATTAAAATTAAAAGACTTTTAAGGGATGACATGCCATGTACAGAACTAAATGGTCGGAAATGGTATAACTTCTACGATAATAAGATAAAATTGAAATTTGTCCAGACCCTCTTGCCTTCAGACTTAAGCCAATCTTTTTTCATACGATTTTATTCTATAGCTGCCTTATTACTGAACGATCGGAGATACCACAGTTTTTCGTGTTTTCGGGTGTAGAATGAAGGCGCAACTCCCAAAAAGAATTAAGTGAAATAAAATGCGTTGCAGAAAATGTGTGAGGGACTGAATGCTTTTGTGTGTGTCTTACTCGCATAAGATTATATATGGGGGGAAAACGATTAGAATTAAATTGAGTTATTAGTGGCATTCGAATTCATTCGAATGCATTCATGAATGGATGGGATGTTTTTGCATTTTTTATTGAATGGAATAAAAAAGAAATAAAATTAATGAGGTATTAATTTGTAAAATTTGTTGCACATATTTTAAAACTTAATTTTAACCATTCTTGTTATATTATAGAATTATTATACAAAAAATTTAACAATTTTAGCAATTTAACAATTTAACAAAAATTTAACAATTTTTAGCAAAAAAAAAAATTCTATTATAATGTTAAAATTGTTCAAATTTGTATCCCTTGTAAAGTCGGATCGGCCGACTATTCAATTTTTTCTTAGTCTATAAAGAATATAGATAGCTAAGTAACTGCATAGCTAAGTAAACATCGGCCCCCAGCCAAAGTTCTTCACTTTTGTTAACAACTAAATTTGAAATTGGGAGGCGATATTTTTTTTATATTTTTGGTGAATTTTCTGCAATTTGATAATTAATGAATTTGATAATGTCTACCTGTCCGACGCATATGTGCATTCGTATATTTGTGTACAAAATTTGGATTCAAATTAAGGTTAAATTTAACCTACACTGTAAAACAAGTATTTAACGCGTAGTTGACTTAAAAAAAATTGGTAAATTGTTTGTACAAACCTGCTGCTGGTTGCACTTGTCAGTATTAATTGATGGCAGCTTATGTGATGTTGCAGATTGACCTAAATCTTTGCTTAATTCAATAGAACCGCGCCTATTTTTTTCTCCTTCGCCATCGTTATCACTCGCACAATTGCTATACATTTTTTGAAAATTTACTATGCAATATATTTAAGCAATCCTTTTTACTAACTCAAACTTTCAGCCTTATACCAGGTAGCTATGTATTGGATCAGCACCCAAACAAGCCGATGGTATGCATTCAACTGAATATATAAATGAAATTTTTCGTTCAAACGGTTATGGTGCTCTGTCAATTTAAGCGTATAAAAACAACACGAGGGGTTGAACGTTTTTACATTAAATTTAATTTAATAATGAATCAAGAAGAGGATTCGGCCGCGGGAACGTTAAACGATGTGCAAGTATGGGAACCAGCCTAATAAAAAATACAGCACATTTGTATACATTGACAATGTTGTTGCACTCATCCATTGAAGATAAGCTGTACTTGCCTCTACTAAGTAATACCCAACAATTTAGAGACAATAAATAATATAGGACATAATCAGCAGACTTTTTTATCTATATTTTTATGAAATATATTTTTAGGATATAAAAAATAAAAATAACAGTATGTTTTTTATGATGAAGATTTATTTAAATCAAAAATATTTATTATTTTCCTGGTATTTGAATAAATATATAGGTATATTTTCGAAAATTGCACTAATAAAATGTCTAAGAATGGTTAAGAATAATATACATAATTTGCAAAGTATATCGCAAAGTGAGCTACGCAGTGAAGGTAAGAAACAACCCGGACCCTTCATAAAATATAAACAAATTTGAGTTTCTAGTATACATACCTCAGTAAAATTGATATTCGTGCATCATATTTTGTTGTTTTATTTTTTTACTTTTACTTGCGGATTTTTTATTAATATTTTTTTTAAATAACTTTTATTAAATACATAGACAATTTATTTGAAAAAATTCTTCAGCGAAAGTTGATATTTGGCAAAATGGAAAAAGCGCAAAATATTTTGGAACTATGTAATATTTTTGTACAAAATTAATTCAAATTATTATTTTATTATGGTATAGAATCTCTGTTTTCTTGTATGACCAATTCCAAACGTCGGGGCACTGTGTTTACCAAGTTTTGGAGCGTGTTTGTGTCGATGGCATCCCGTTCTTTAACAAAGGCTTTCTTCAAGTCCTTTGATGACTCAAACTATCTTCCACTCTTGTGGACTTTTGCTGACAGGATGCCCCAAAGGTTCTCAATTCAAGTCCGGACCTATTGCTGGCCACTGCACAAGGGGTGTATTTTTTGATTCCAGGAACGATTTCGTATACCTCGCAACGTTATAGGAGCGTTATCCTGTCGAAATACCCAGCCTTCGGCATGAAACTTTTCTGCAAATGATAGAAGTTTACTTTCTAGGAGATTCGTATACATTTGCGCATTTATCCGTCCTGGTCCAAACCATAGGGGGACTTTCCTTCAGCACTAAAAGAGGCCCAAACCATAAGTGAGCCACCACCGTGGTTTCTTTTATGGCAAGGGTGTCTTGGATGACTACGATACCAGCAATACTTTTGATTACCGTCTGGGGCAAATTAAACTTTTTCCATCGCTAAAAATCATTTTTTTAATTTATTCTTCTAAAACTTATACTTTTCATAAAAGGCAAGCGCAGCCTTCTTATTTCTTGGTAAGAGCTTTGGGTTGTGCACCTTTGCATCATACTGCAGGTTCAAATCTGCAATTCCTCTTTTATTTGTGCACAACTTATTGTCTTAGCTGTTACCAAAGTTCGTTCGCGCATATTTGTCTGTGTTTTTTTTTTAAATGTATAGTTTTGTTGAGACGCATATTAATTATATTGACAATTTCGCCAACTTTAACGCCATTTTCAGCCATTGTTTTAATTTTCACTTAATTCGAGTTCACGCGGTATTTATAATCAATTAAAAATGGCAACAATATAAAATTTTTGCATTAAGAAATAAACAATTTCCTAAAATAAATCACTTTTTGGTGGAGCTCAGATGACGTGTCGAGCTCAAAATCTATATAGAACATTGCACAAATATCAATTTCCTATTAAAGGCATGACTGTTTTTTTTTAAATCCACACGGGACCATAGGTTAACAGAAGGATCCAAGGATACGAGAAAAAAATGGTGTATAAATTGTATATAACGAATAACCGTTATATCAAAAATTAGTTTTGCAAAAATGTCAATTTTACTGAGTATTTACATATGTATATATAGATCTGCAGACATTTTTAAAATATTTTTTTTTGTTTTGGTAATTTAGCAGTCACTGCACATCCGATTCAGCTCAGGTCGTTTTTGTTTATTCAAACACCATGATGCAAAGCGAAGTTCCTCGAAGACTTCCATCCAAAAGCAACGCTGTGGTGTTAGATATTTCCAATCGCTTTCGATTATTTCATTGTGGGGTAATTGATTAGTTCTCCAGCGCCCGGGCCTGTATTTATAATTGTTTTTGAAATAAATCCAAAACTCCAAAAATGACACAATCACAGCAACGAAAATCCCGGCTAACAGCACAACAAAAACACCACCTGTACAACAAAAAAAATTGATTAATACAATAACATATTAGAAAAGCTTTACGCAGATGTAACTGAAGCCTTTATGTCTTTCTAACTTAGTTAGATTAACAATAAGCTTCTCAAAATACACAATTATATAAGCAAAATACAATTATTGTAATAAATAATAATAGGCAGCAAAGATTATATAATACATAAACAGATGGAGCATCTTATACGCACGAGAGTGTACTATGGCGGATTTTAGTTGAACCACCACAACCTGCTAGAACCCGTGTGGATTCGACAATCTATAAGGATCATTTTTCAAATTTTTTGCGGGCGAGACAATCGAAGATGGGAGAGGGGTAGAGTGCTCGGCTGGCGAGAAAAGTCGTGTCCAGTCGTGTCCAACTGAAGACTCTATCTTTTAGTTTATTTTCTTTAATTATTTTAATTTTTAACATTATTTGTTAGAATAAGATAAAACTTTTTGCTTTTCAAAGCGAACGGACTTGTTTTTTTGTGCGCAGTGAGTTTATCAAATTCTTTTGCCCATATTGCGATCAAACCGGCGTTTGATATACACATATAAATTTTAAATTTATAAACTATTTAAAACAATTTTACAATTTCCGTCTCGCTTACGCGTATGCAGTGATATATTTGGTGGTAAATTAATATTTATTAATTTTAATCCCAGCATAGCTCTTCTTCGCTTTAATATTTGATGTTGCTCTTTTTTCTATTCCCTTTTAGAATTTCTTATCTCTAAACCTAACCCGAGTCGAACTCTTATAACAAACTTACTAAGCCGTTATCTGTTTTTATTATTCTTGGTACAGTGGAGCACTGGCTTGAACTATTGTTGCAGTGACTGTCGTGCCGTGCAGAGCGAGATGAGAGCGTTCATGCGGCACACAAAGAACGGATTTATTGAATTGAAAGCTGGTTTTCGTAAAATCAGCGATCAATTTAATGCGCTTGATTCTCAATTTCGCAGCCTACAGCTACTATTTGAGTCTCCTAAGCGCAAAAAATTCACCATAGCTGAGATACCTCAGAGATTGATATCTCGGCTTATATAAAAGCCAACACAAAAGCCGTAATTAAGGTGGAGAAGATCAATAAATTTAAATTTACCCTCTTGAGGTGCACATAATCCTTCAAGATATGTGTGCCTTTGTCGATGTTTGAGACGGTTCGCCTAGCTTCTAGCCAGAGTACATATTCGTTCAAGAACATGAACCGAAAAATGTAAAAAGAATACCAAGTCTGTGGGAGTCAAGCTAATAAACTCCCTTACTCTTACCTATCACAGTACTATAGGCCTACGTAGTAAGCACCGCTATACTCTTCTAATAGGTTTTCCTCTCATCTCAGGTTATTGTCCTTAGTGAAACCTGGTTAAAGCCGAAGATCCTTAGCTCCGAAGTTTTCCCAGATAGGTAAACCACTTTTAGACGCGACCGACCTCTCCAAAGAGGTGGAGGAGTAATAATCTCAATAGACTCCTCTTTCCATTCTGAAGAGGTCAAGTTGCAAGAGTTTGGTAATTTAAAATTTTTTTGTAGGTCAACATATGCCCAGCATAACCCTTTTAGGGTATTATGGCCTGACTACAATACCATCTATCGAATTATCTCACAGAACTCTTACGTGAAATCTTCTATTCTTTCCTACTTGGGAAATCAAAAATGGAAAATTGTTAGCTATACTTCTGTGTTTCTGTGAAAAATATTCATTAGCATGCGGGTGCCACGGCTATATAATTTATGCAGTAGGCTAATCGCCCTTCAATATGCATTCATAAAATTGTTATCTTAAATTACTATCATAATAATAATTTTATAAAATAATTTATACATAACTTCACTTAAATAAATGCTGAATTAAACGTTTTTCTTTGGACAAAAAATAGTAGCCAGTGTCTTTAAGTGGGTTTCATTGGCAGAAAGCATGCACTCTTCAAACTAAGCCTCCACGGTTGATCGTTGCACCTGCGCATAAATGCAAGTCATTAGGTCGTCAAAAAGAGCGAACTCATTTTGACGATTCACACGAGAACCGACGCATAGTATTAAACACTTTAAAAAATAGAATCGACCCTCCAGTTCCAAAATTCCTTACACGGCGCTTTCTTGGCGGCAACAACAACTTTAGTAGCCGAAGAAATTCTGCCGCCCCTGTGCCGCCGCTTTCTCTCTTCGTAATTCCGAAAATTTATTTTCAGATATTCGGTATTACGTAATATTTTTTCGTGGGGTTCTAAATACCCTTCGCGCAAAACTTTGCTCTGTGGCGCCTGCCTGACTAATAGTCAAAAGGTTGTAGGTTCTATTCCCAGCAGAACCCTATGTTTCATTAAAAAAATATATATTTTGAAATTTTTACCACTAATATTGTGCCCTAACTTAAAATGATGCCATTTCTGCGAAGTCTTGTTAGCTCAAAGGTTGGCCCCTTAAACCCAAGCATGATGGTGCGACCCAGTGACCCAGGACTTGTGACTGCAGCAGACTTTCTTCATTATTTGTAAATATTCGTAATTGTTCATGATAGCGGCGGTGGATGTCAACAGGTGCGCATCATTGGTCGATAAGCTTCCTCTTCATCTAATCTTCCTATCCCGTTCTGGTTATCACCGTGGGCGTGGCCGGCTTTGATTCTCCGGGCGCCACTATGGAAAGGCTTGACAGCTATGGATCTTTGGTTGCTATTGCTGTTGCTGTGGTATATATTGGAAGCTTTGAGTTGTGAGATTTGCATCGCGCCGAGCAGACCTTTTGCCATGGACCCTCCGCCGCGGTTCAATAACCCTGAATAAAGTGTTGAAGTGAAATTGTCGAATTGATTATTGGAATCTGGGAAACTGTCAGCTACTAAAACTCTGGTAGCTTATTAATGAAATTAATAGAACATTTGTTAATTAATCGACAGCATTATTATAAATAGTATTTGATAAACTGTTATGAAGAAATATGTTTGTTTCTCATCCTTCCTTCACCTTTCCAACAGCTTCAATTGTTTTTTTTTATTTGATTGCATGAGTTCAGGCGGAAAGCAGGGTCGGCGCGAGGGTCCTGGGGTTTTTCCGTCTCTTTTCTGTCGGTTTGGCCCTAAAGGGGACCCAGATGCAGTTCCTGCTAAAATTTGTAGCTACAAGCTCTAAGAAAAAATGCGTCAGTTTTAGTTTAGGCCCAGATGGCTCATCTATGTTAAGTGTTGTAAAATCTTTATTTGCCCAGACAGCAAAAATTGTAGTTTTAATAAAAGGTAAAGAATTATTATATTACAATTTATTTTGACAGTTTTTATAAATTTTGTTAAAAATATGTTTCGAAAAATATATATTTTGTTATTTAATAAAAAATGCAAAATTTATTTGCATAATTGTATATTATCAAATAATAAATTAAAATTGACTTTTTATCTTTTATATCAATATTTTTTACAGAATTATGAAATTCATAATGTATGTTTTTTGCTCTACCAAATACGCGCCTTTTTGAGAAATTTTCAATTTATTTGAAAAAAATGCAATTGTTTCATATTAGTAGGTTTAGTTTATTAATTTTTTGTCCACTTTGCAGCTAACAAATCCCCATTAAAATTTCCGAGGTGCGTCTTTAAACCAGAAATGGTTCCAAATGTGGCGAAATGTGCACTTTAAGGTCTATTGCCCCGGAATTAGGAATTTAAAAATTCAGAATTTGATTTCGTGGCTACCAAGAGCGCTTCGTAGCGCAACAGTTTATCTACAAAAATCCCTTAAAATCATTGTGATCACGTGTGAGAATTTTTTTTACCTATATGGAAATTTTTATTTTAGTCTTAAAAATGAGTCACAACATTGCTTAATTAAAACCCAAAAAAAAACTCTTTTTAAGTTTGGTAACTGAGTTATTTTTTCTTGGATTTCAATCTATTAACTTAACTGGGTGTTATATTAACATTAGACTGTTAAGTTAACATTGACATAAAAATATGCAAAATAATAAATTGATATATTTGAAACCATGTTTCCCATCAAAATCTTATTAAATCTTATCTAATCTTAGGTATCAATGTACCTTCAAAAATTGAATTTAAGCCACCAATACAGGAAAATGTCCCACAGTGCTGTGACGTGAAAAAAGAAAAATGTACTAATCTTGTCTCCCCCTTTTCTAAACAAATAACAAATATACATTTAAAAAATTGGTGCAAGTTTGGCTACACTTGACTTTTTTTTTTTTTTTTTTTCGCGGCTCCCACTGCATACGTACAGCCCACCTCCCGCCCAACCGACCGAGGGGCGCTGCCGTTTATCGTACGGCTCGAATCGCGGGGATAGATCCGAGACGAGGAATAAGTATTTTTTTAAAAAGGTTACGAGGAAGAGTTACATTGTTGCTCTCTTAAGTGGGAAAGAATCGAGGATTTCATGCAAGAGTTCTGTGAAATGATTTGATAGAGGTTATTGTAGTCAGAACATAGTACCCTGAAAGGGTCATGCTGGGCATATGTTGACCTACAAAAGTTAAGAAATAAGGGGAGGAAAGTTCGAGAGGCCCTAAAAGGAACGTTAAATTTTAACAGACTTAGAAGGTACTGGCTGTCGATTTCACCATTAATAAGGTTATTGATGAAAACTACACCCAGCATAGTCCTACGGTTTAGTAGGGATGGTAAGTTTATTAAAAGTAGTCTGCTATGATAAGACGGGAGTTGAATACTTGCATCCCAGGTTAGACCCCTAAGAGCAAAAAGGAGAAAGTTCTTCTGTACTGATTCAATACGGTCTTGATGAACCCCATATTGGGGACTCCAGACACATGAACCGTATTCAAGAATCGGACGAACTAAAGATATATAAAGAGTTTTGGTTATATAAGGGTCATTAAATTCCTTTGACCATCTTTTAATGAAACCAAGCACACCCTTGGCTTTATTAACCATTGCCGATATATGGTCGGTAAATTTAAGCTTGACGTCTAATAGGACACCTAGGTCGTTAACCTGAGTTAATCTTTCTAGGGCGGTCCCATAGAGAAAATAAGTTGCTTGGATGGGGCTTAAGCGATAGAATAACATAAGTTTGCATTTTGATCCATTGAGTTTTAAGTCATTAGCAGAACACCAATATTGGAAGTTGTCCAGATCGGACTGAAGTTTGTATTGGGCAGAGGAAGATTTATACTGAAGACACAGCTTAACGTCATCTGCGTACATAAGTACACGAGAGTTCGGTAACGCAAAAGGCAAGTCATTTATAAAAATGGTAAAAAGTAAAGGCCCGAGATGACTTCCTTGAGGGACACCAGATGTAGCTCGGACTAGGCAGGAGAATACATCATTAAAAAGGACATGTTGGGTTCTTCCAGTAAGATAACTGGAAATCCACGTAAGAAGGTTAGTTGGAAATCCCAAAAGATCGAGTTTTCTCAAAAGGAGTGAGTGGTTTACAGAGTCAAATGCTTTACTAAAATCAGTGTAGATGACATCTGTTTGAAGGCCATTTTGGAAGCCATCAATTACAAATGATGTCAGCTCCAACAAGTTGGTGGTGGTGGAGCGACGCCTAATAAAACGATGCTGGCATGGAGAAATGATTAAACTACAGAGGTGCTGCAGATGAGGAGTAATAATTTTTTCAAATAGCTTTGGAATTGCTGACAATTTAGAGATGCCTCTATAATTGGTAGCATCAGATTTTTTCCCTTTTTTATGCAGGGGAATTATAAAGGATTCCTTCCACATAAGGGGAAATATCGACGTTTCCAGAGATAAGGTGAAAAGCTTTGAAAGAGGTTTGCACAATGACTCAGCGCAATTCTTTAGAACATAGCCTGGTGGTCCATCGGGACCTGGTGAAAGTATCGGTTTAACCTTTAAAAGATCTGATAACAAACTACGCTCGGAGAGAGATGGACCAAAAATAAGATTGGCTGAATGAATTTCATATGTGTAGGGCTGATCGGAAGTAGTACAAGGTGAATACGTTGTTTGAAAAAATTTTGCGAATAGATCTGCAATACCCTGATCTGTATTCGCAAAAGAATTTTCAAACGAGAGCAAGGAAGGAGAAGATACATGTTTCCGCTTTGTGTTTACGAAATTATAAAACTGCTTCGGGTCCTGCGTAAACTGAACCCGACAACGGCGAATATAATCTCTATAACATTCAGCGTTATGCACGGAAAAGTTCGACCGAGCTACTAAGTACCTTGAAAAAGTTAGATTGCAGCCGGTTCTTTTATATTTGTTTAAAAGTCTATTTTTAATATGTTTAAGATTATTTAGGCTCCTTGTAAACCAAGGGGGGTTGTCTTTAACGGACGGATACTTCCATGGCACACAAGAGTCAAAACAACTATTCAAGCTTCTATAAAAATATTCTAAGGCGATATTTATATCGTTGCATGCCAAAAGATCAGACCAATCAAAGGAAAGAATTAAGTTATTGAGCTTTTTAAAATCAGCCTTACTAAAGCAGCGAATTCTATTACCTACGCTATGAGGTTTAACTAAGGCAATGGTTTCGATTGAAACCTCAAGCGTAGGATGATATGGATCTTCTGGGGTCACCAAAGGCAGGGCTCTGGAAAGGGTGATTCCATCTGGATCAGACACAAAACATATGTCTAGAAGCCGACCTAAAGAATTTCTGACATGGTTAATTTGACCTAAAGACATGTCAAACATGCCCGCAGTAAAATCATGGTGTGAAGAAAGTGATAAAGCTGTAACGTTATCGATATTTGACCAAGTGAGTTCTGGTATATTAAAGTCACCCAGAACCACCAGCTGGTCGCTATCGGACATAAGATTAAAAACCGACTGGATAGCAGACAAATGATGCCAGTAAGTAGGCGGTTCGGATGAAGGCGGTATATATGAACAGGTAATAAACAGCGATTGATCGGACAAAGTGATCTTAACGCAAAGAAATTCTAAATTACCAAACTCTTGCAACTTGACCTCTTCAGAATGGAAAGAGGAGTCTACTGAGATTAGTACTCCTCCGCCTCTTTGGAGAGGTCGGTCGCGTCTGAAAGTGGTGTACCTGTCTGGGAAAACTTCGGAGCTAAGGATCTCCGGCTTTAACCAGGTTTCACTGAAGACAATAACCTGAGATGCAAAGGAAAAGCTATCAGAGTATAGCCTAGGGAGCTTACTACGAAGGCCCCTAGTATTCTGATAGGAAAGAGTAATGAAGTTTGTTAGTTTTTTAAAATAGAAGTTGGCTGGTCAGTTGGTGTGGCTTTGGGGAGTTTGACTCCCTTTGCTTCTGCTTTTACAAAATCAAAAACTTTGCAGTCAAAACAAAGGCAGCTGCAGTCTCCTTTTTTTTCTATCAGTTGGGATTCTAATTTTGGCTTTGACCCCTTGGCTCCAACAGCAGAAACGTGGAGAAGAAATACGAAACAAGCAAGTCAATCAACGCCTAGAGACGCTGGAAAGTTGATGTTTCAAATGAACACCAAACTTAAACAATGGACTGACGGTAGACGCCTCCCAAAAAATCCCTTAAAATACTTAAAATGTCAACGGCATTGCAAGAAACGCCAAGAGAGGAGAATTCTTCGTAAAATATATGGCTACGCCTTTTATCCAGCCTTTAAACCATTTCACAATAATCGAGGCGTAGGTATAGCAGTGGTCTTGGTAAACGCTCACTTAGACATTTTTCTCAAAGGATTATTGAGACATTAACCACTCAAATGTCTATTTTAACGCTTAAGATAGTCCCTAGGTTTGAAGAAATGGAAATTAGTGCCATCTACTGCCGTCCGGACACAGAATGCTTGAGAGAGATTTCACTTTCAGTACTTGCGGCCACAGATACCAAATTGGCTGCGATTGAAATGCGCGTCACTCGATGTGGGGTGATACATCTATTTCGCCCGGAAGCAGAGATTTAGCAGAAGTCATATCTGTAAGCGAAAAAAATACAGTCGCTACAGGATCACCTACAAGATACAAGTATGTACCCAGCCACACAACGACTTGCATAGACTTGGCTCTTAAAACTCCAAGATTGGACAGAATTTTCTATACTACGTTAAAGGCTCTACCAACTAGAGCGTTTCTGTATGTGGCGCCTTTGTTCATCGCTATAATCAGAGTGCAAGCTTATTCTAAGCAGTGGAAAATGGCATCAATCTTGATGATCCATAATCCAGGCAAACCGGAGAGTCATATTATATCATACCCCAAAAGTCTCCTCCCTGCTCTTCCTAAGATGTGGGAGAGGCTTATTGCTCATAGACTACTAGGAGTTATAAGCCAACATCATGTTCTTCCGGATCACCAGTTTTTATTTAGACAGGACCACGGCACAGTGAAACAGGTTCACAGACTAGTTCTACATTATTATTATTATTATTTGGCTTTGAAGTCTAGGAGATTTCAATATTGCTTACATGTTATTTGTCTTAGGTTATATTAGTTTAGGTCTCTATGAATATGCTTAAATACAATGGTTATATGTATGCTTGTAAGTAGTATGCAATTTTCTGATTCTGGTTTTGGTGGGGCTCATATTTTGTGGTATAGATTGGATTCTTTTAGAAAGAATATTATTTTTTGAAGGCTATCTGTGTTTAGTTCTTTTAGTAGGTTTAATGGGTTTGTGTTTTTAAAAATAGATTGTTTTATAGGCAGAAGTGATGGGCATGAGTTTAGTATATGGGATAAGGTGTTGTCCCCTTGGCAAAAGGGGCAGGGGGATATTTGGTTTTAGTTGAAGTAGTGTTCGTGGGTAAGTTTTGTGTGGCATAGTCTGAGGCGTATTATTTTTCTTTGATCTAGCCTGCTCGATTTTGGGTTAAAAGAGGTAATGTATTTGTCAATATGTGTGTTGTCCTTGTTTATGTTCCTGTACCATTGAGTGCATTCCTCAATATTTTTTTTTGTCTTATTGAGAATTCTGATCTTAAGTGTTTGTTTATGTTAGTTAAACTTGTGTTTGGGGTGAAAATGGATGGAAAATGGGGAGTTTGGATGCTGATTTAGCGGTTTGGTCGGCTAGCTCCTTGCCCTCTATGCCTACATGGCCAGGAAACCACAATATTTTTATTTTGGGGGATAGCTTTATTATAAGTCATCTTATTTTTTGTGAGTAATAGTTTTTATTGTGTGTTGGCTATGGAGTCAATTGCTGAGAAAGAGTCCGAGCAAATCACGTATTTACCCTTCGAATTTTTTATTTGATTGATTGATTCTAGGATTGCTATTATTTCCGCGGAAAGTACTGATGAGAATGGGGCAAGCATACCATATTTATGATGTTATTTTCTGTTGTGACTGCGTACGTTGTGGAGTAATCCATTTTTGATCCGTCTATGAATATAAACTTGTATGGTTTGTGGCGTTTGTTTGTATATTTTTGTGTATGTGTCTGCAGATGTTGCATGTTTTTTATATATTCAGAATGTTGTATCTATGAGGTTGGGATTGAGTCTCCAGGGTGGATCACATTTGTATAGTTTTTGTGGTTGGTATGGTATATTTAGAAGGTGGCAAAATTGTGTTATATGGTCGATGGTGGATAGGTGTTTTTTTTGTTTCCGGTATTTAACAAAGTTGTATGTTATTGGTATTGGTATGTCTCTTGAGAAGATTAGGTTTTTGGTAAGTTTGGCTGTTTTTTGGTCGCGCTTTAATTTTATTGGGGGAATATTGGCTTCGTGGATTAAGTTATTTGGTGTGGTTCGGTAGGCTCCAAGGGCTAATCGAAGTGCAGCATTGAGTGGAGTCTTCAATTTGTTTAGGGTGCTTTTGGGTGAGTGGCCGTAAAGGAACAAACCATTCCAATTTGTATGAGGAGAGTGTTCCATTTGTATTTACTGTTGAATGTTAATCCTAGAATTTTAAGTGAGGTCACGGTGGGTATTTAAGTATTGTTGCAGGTTATGAAACAAGTGCAATTGCGTTTTTTGCAAATGTGTAGGTGTTGGTAGGAAATAAATCGTCGGCGTATGCGTTAAATTTAATATTTTGGTAAAAAGCAATAGTAGTTGAAAGTTTATTGTAAGCTATTAGGAATAGTATTACTGATATAGGTGATCCTTGGGGGATACCATTAAATAAAGGGTGTGAACCGGCTATGTGTAAAGGACCTATACGGACAATTATTTTTCTGTTGTGCATAAATTTTTTTATGTAATTTTATATTTTTGGGCCTGTTTTCCACTCTTGGAGCTGTTCTATTATGGTGTGCACACCTACTCGGTCGAAAGCTCTTGTGAAGTCATGAGTGATGAGTGAGGTGTGCATCTTTGACTTTGCTATGAGGTAGTCAACTTAAAGCAGACTGTCCGAAGTCGATTTCCCTTTTTTAAAGCCGAATTGGTTTTCGTTGATGATTGGTTTTGCGTGACAATGATCTTGTCACGGGCAATGATCTTGTCGAGCGTTTTGGCAAGACAGCAGTTGAGGGAGATTGGTCTGTATGAGTTTATTTTTGTTTTTTCAGCTTTTGGCTTACGGATCGGTATAATAAGGCTTGTTTTGTATGCTTGTGTAACTGTCTAAAATTTTGTTAAAAAGGTCTTTTATTCTGTTTTTTGTGGTAGTTGTTATCATTTCGTATGAAGTTTTATTTAATCCTAGAGTGGCTCCTTGAAGTATTTAATGGGCTGATATTAGTTCGAGGTAGGTAATCTTTTCCTCTATGATTTTGGCTGTTGGGCAGGGGGTGTAATTGTTTGTATTGGTTTTGTATTTGTTATTTAGGAACTTTGGGAGAAGTTCCGGTCGCTTGAAAGCTCATAGAAATGTCGGGCAAAAATATATTATAAATAATTTCGCTGCTTGAAGTGGTTGCGATGTTGTTCTCGGGGTTTAGGATTGAATGAATTTGTTTGACCGGGTTAAGTCCGCAAAAGCGTCTTATATTGGCCCAAATTTTTGATGTAGGGGTCTATGGTAGATGTGAATGAGTTGGATGCTACATTTTTACTTTTTTTAACTTCAAATATTTTTTTGGCATTCTTTCGATTGTAATCTGTAATGTTTTGTAGATTTATGTTTCGATAAAGTTCTTTCTATGCTAATGGTTTTTTTTTTTGTAACCTAGCTAAGTTTTTGTTCCACCAGGGAACCTTATATGGTTTAATATTTGGTGAGGTTTGTTTGAAAGAGGTGTTCGCACTGTTACGGATAATTTTATTGATTTGGGCAGCCTCTTTGTTTACATTTCCTGAGGTTACGAATTTTATATCGTTCTTTTGTGTGGGCGGAGTACTGTTTCCAATCAATGTTTTATAGTTTGAAAAAGGGTCTGTTGAATTTATTAAATTTGCTTAGTGGGAATAGGGAGATGATTATTGGGAAGGGGTCGCTGCCATGGAGGTCATTGAGTATTTTTCATTTGGCGTGTGGGGTTAGTGACGCCGAGCAGAGTGTGTGTGTATGCGTTGTGTGTTGAAAAGTGGGTTGGTGATTTGTCATTTAATAGGATAAGTTGGGATCTGTCTATGAATTTTTGGGTTATTTTACCTCTTGAGTTTGACGTTGGGGCGCCCCATGCTGGGTGCCAACGCCGCCAAGTCTGTCGGTGCCTGTGTTTGTTAGTAGAGTGTAGTTTACGGGGGTTTGTATGTTATTGGTGTGTTGTATGTGTGATTCTTGGAGGGCAATGATGTCAGGAGAGTGCCTTTTTATTAATATTAGGAGTTTGTTGTAGTTATTAGAATATCCTTTTATATTCCACTGGATAATAATAAGGGACATTTTTGCAGTGAGGTTCGGCTTATGTTAGGGTGTTTTGGATTTTAAATGGATTCGCTGTCGCTGTTATTGGTGTTTGATTTTTGTAAAGGATTTGTTTTTGGATTTGTGTGGTTTAAGGTTCGTGGAGACCGTGTTTGACTTTTCTTTGGAGAAGATTCTTAATTTTAAGTCATTTGTGAGCTTTGATCCGTATGGTGCTTTTGGTCTGCGGTGTCGGTTTCCATGGCCTCGAAGTCGTCTTGTTCTTTGTGGTAATTGTCATTTTCGGGTGTGTTTGTTTTGGTGACTGTGGTGCTTTGGTTGTATTTTCGTGGGGTATTGATATGTTGTGGTATTTTGTGAGTGATTTTTGTGTGTAGTTATTTCTTTTGGTGTGGTGGTGTTTGAGGATTGTGATTTTCCTTGATCCTGTGTTGTGGTGCTGGTGAGTGTTTTTGCATATGTGGTTCTTGTTAGGTATTAATGTCGACCGAAGTATATCCCAAGGGCACTTTGGTGGTCAACTTTCAGTGTAAGCTCTTGCTGTATCAGGAATGTGGGGCATTTACGGTCAATTGGGCTGTGCTGTAGGTTGATATCGGGGTTATTTATACAGTTAAGGCACTTTTTATCTTTTTTTATTTTCGCAGTGTGCTCCTTCAGTACAGTGTTTCTCTTCGGAGCACTTTTGACATTTGTTTGTGCTCTTGGATATGGTGGCTGGGTGTTCAAAGCGTAGTCACTTTCTGCAACGTAGAGGGAGTGGAGTCACGTACGCGAACAGTTTCATATTCAATTTCTAGTATTTCCGGAAGTTTGTGAGATTCAAAAGTTATTATGACTAGGCCGGTTTCAATTAATGCGTCGGTGGTGTTGTTGTTGGTATTGATTTTTGTGGATTGTCTATTCATGAATTTTTTAGCTTCAATTACTTTTTGTGGTTTCAGTTCTTGAAGAACTGAAGAACGTTGCTGTAGACAACTCCTTTCGAGGAGTTTAATGTTTTGTGTTCTGTAACTATTATTTTTATGTTGGCGATTTTGTTAAGTTTAAGTAGTTTTGTGGCTTGTAGGTGAGATTTTTTTTTAACTAGGAGGGTTATATCTTTTTTTTTTTTTACGGAATCGACTTTTCCTCCACAGGCGTAGTCTACTGATTTTTGGATTATGAAGGGAGAAACTGTTTTAAATGATTCGTTATCCTTTCTTTTGATTACCATAAATTTAGGTTCTTTTAGTTGTGATGTTTTTGTGGCATATCTGCCTATATGGGGTGGTTTGGGCATAGTTGTTTGTAAAGGCCTTGAGCCTGGGTCTAGTAATGCGCATGTGTTTTTTGTTTTTGTGTTTTTTAATTTCGTTTTGTGGTCAATATTTGTTTGTTAAAATTTTTGCTGATAAGGTTTATGAGGTTTGTTCTCGCAGCTGCTGTTTAAATACTACTTGTCTCTTCATATGTTTAAGTGAAGGTACTGACTAGTTCTACATATCTAGTTCTAAATACATCTAAAACTATCTCAAATTTTGTTAAAAAGGTCTTTTATTCTGTTTTTTGTGGTAGCTGTTATCATTTCGTATGAAGTTTTATTTAATCCTAGAGTGGCTCCTTTAAGTGTTTGTAGGGCTGATATTAGTTCGAGGTAGGTAATCTTTTCCTCTATGATGTTGGCTGTTGGGCAGGGGGTGTAATTGTTTGTATTGGTTTTGTATTTGTTATTTAGGAACTTCTGTGAGAAGTTTCGGTCGCTTGAAAGCTCAGAGAAATGTCGGGCAAAAATATATTATAAATAATTTCGTTGTTTGAAGTGTTTGAATTTGTTTGACCGGGTTACGTCCGCAAAAGCGTCTTATATTGGCCCATATTTTTGATCTAGGGGTCTATTGTAGATGCGAATGAGTTGGATGCTTCATTTTTACTTTTTGTAACTTCAAATTTTTTTTTGGCATTCTTTCGATTGTAATCTGTAATGTTTTGTAGATTTATGTGTCTATTAAGTTCTTTCCATGCTAATGGTTTTAATTTTTGTAACCTAGCTAAGTTTTTGTTCCAACAGGGAACCTTATATGGTTTAATATTTTTTGATGTTTGTTTGATAGAGGTGTTCGCACTGTTAAGAATAATTTCATTGATTTGGGCAGCCTCTTTGTTTACATTTCTTGAGGTAACGAATTTGATATCGTTCTTTTGCGTAAGGGCGGCGTACTGTTTCCAATCAGTGTTTTATAGTTTGAAAAAGGGTCTGTAGTGGGAATAGGGAGATGATTATTGGGAAGGGGTCGCTGCCATGGAAGTCATTGAGTATTTTCCACTTGGCGTGTGGGGTTAGTGACGCCGAGCAGAGTGAAAGGTCAATGTATGTGTATGTGTTGCGTGCTAAAAAGTGGGTTGGTGATTTTTCATTTAATAGGATAAGTTGGGATGTGTCTATGAATTTTTGGGTTATTTTACCTCTTGAGTTTGACGTTGGGGCGCCCCATGCTGGGTGCCAACCGTTAAAGTTTCCTACGATTATTGAGGGCACTTGATGTCTATGCAATGTGTTTTCTAATATTTGTCTTGTAACAGTTTTGCTCGGAGGAATATAAGTTGACAGACATACAGATGTGAATGTTTTGTTGAGATTTTACCAGTATTTCTAGTGTTTCGAGATCGTTTGGGGTGTTAATTAAAGAATATTAAATTGATTTGTGTACCAAAAGTGCAACGCCGCCAAATCTGTTGGTGGCTGTGTTTGTTAGTAGAGTGTAGTTTACGAGGGTTTGTATGTTATTGGTGTGTTGCATGTGTGATCCTTGGAGGGCAATGATGTCAGGAGAGTGCCTTTTTATTAATATTAGAAGTTGGTTGTAGTTATTAGAATATCCTTTTATATTCCACTGGATAATAATAAGGGACATTTTTGCAGTGAGGTTCGGCTTATGTTAGGGTGTTTTGGATTTTAAATGGATTCGCTGTCGCTGTTATTGGTGTTTGATTTTTGTAAAGGATTTGTTTTTGGATTTGGGTGGTTAAGGTTCGTGGAGACGGTGTTTGACTTTTCTTTGGAGAAGATTCTTAATTTTAAGTCTTTTGTGAGCTTTGATCCGTATGATGGTTTTGGTCTGGTATCTGCGGTGTCGGATTCCATGGCCTCGAAGTCGTCTTGTTCTTTGTGGTAATTGTCATTTTCGGGTGTGTTTGTTTTGGTGACTGTGGTGCTTTGGTTGTGTTTTCGTGGGGTATTGATTTGTTGTGGTATTTTGTGAGTGATTTTTGTGTGTAGTTATTTCTTTTGGTGTAGTGGTGTTTGGGGATTGTGATTTTCCTTGATCCTGTGTTGTGGTGCTGGTGAGTGTTTTTGCATATGTGGTTCTAGTTACGTATCCATGTCGCTCGAAGTATATCTTAAGGGCATTTGCGGTCAACTTTCAGTGTAGTTTATATGGCTGTAAGCTCTTGCTGTATCAGGAATGTGGGGCATTTACGGTCAATTGGGCTGTGCTGTAGGTTGATATCGGGGTTATTTATACAGTTAAGGCACTTTTTATCTTTTTTTATTTTCGCAGTGTGCTCCTTCAGTACATTGTTTCTCTTCGGAGCAGTTTTGACATTTGTTTGTGCTCTTGGATATGGTGGCTGGGTGTTCAAAGGGTAGACACTTTCTGCAACGTAGAGGGAGTGGAGTCACGTACGCGAACAGTTTCATATTCAATTTCTAGTATTTCCGGAAGTTTGTGAGATTCAAAAGTTATTATGACTAGGCCGGTTTCAATTAATGTGTCGGTGGTGTTGTTGTTGGTATTGATTTTTGTGGATTGTCTATTCATGAATTTTTTAGCTTCAATTACTTTTTGTGGTTTCAGTTCTTAAAGAACTGAAGAACGTTGCTGAAGACAACTCCTTTCGAGGAGTTTAATGTTTTGTGTTCTGTAACTATTATTTTCATGTTGGCGATTTTGTTAAGTTTAAGTAGTTTTGTGGCTTGTAGGTGAGTTTTTTTTTTTAACTAGGAGGGTTCCATCTCTTGTTTTTTTTACGGAATCGACTTTTGCTCCACAGGCGTAGTCTACTGATTTTTGGATTATGAAGGGAGAAACTGTTTTAAATGATTCGTTATCCTTCCTTTTGATTACCATAAATTTAGGTTCTTTTAGTTGTGATGTTTTTCTGGCATATCTGCCTATATGGGGTGGTTCGGGCGTAGTTGTTTGTAAAGGCCTTGAGCCTGGGTCTAGTAATGCGCATGTGTTTTTTGTTTTTGTGTTTTTTAATTTCGTTTTGTGGTCAATATTTGTTTGTTAAAATTTTTGCTGATAAGATTTATGAGGTTTGTTCTCGCAGTTGCTGTTTAAATACTACTTGTCTCTTCATATGTTTAAGGGAAGGTACTGACTAGTTCTACATATCCTTCACGAGTTTGACAAGAATGAAGGCTGTTGGGATCAGCAGCTAGGCTCCGTGAGAGCCCCACAATAACCAAGATAAGAAAATGTAAACAAACCATGCGTAGGTGATAAGCACAGCCGAGTCTTCATAGCGCAATGCGTTTGTGATGTGAGCCGTTAGCTCTGGGGGAACGTATTGTTCTTCTATGCACTTTCGGACAGTTGATTTTGGTGCGAGAGTCGCTGCGGTCGTGGACCTTTTGAGTTGAATTTCTTGCGTAACTTGTGAACTGTATGAAGAACAAAAAACCCAGAAATTAAATTTTGATTTTAATTCTCGCTTGATCAAGCGAGAATTGAAATCAAAATTCATCGGCAGCACTGAACTCTGATGATAATTACTTTGTGGCTCTTGATCTTTTGCGTAACCGTTTTAGTAATCGTCGATTGATTTTTCAGACCCACGTAAATGAGATCCTCCACCTTCGAGCAGTCGAGCCCGAGTCTGTAACAATGCTTCGGGAGTTGTCCGACAAATTCAATGGGCACATGCGAGCGCTGATGAGTTCTGGATCGTCTAAGGAAATACAAGACTGCCTACTTGTGCAAATCCTGTTCCAGAAGCTGGATCCGTCCACGCAGGCCAAGTGGGAGGAGTCTCAAGCGGCCTCTAAGGACGATGCTATTCCGACGTGGGAATCCATGGCCAGATTTTTGGAGCAGCGATGCGGGACGCTCAAAACGGTGGACATCGCCATGGCTGCTCATGCGTCTGGCCATGGGGCCCGACGGAGACCGGCCAACAATCGATCCTGCATGCTAGCCAACACCCCCGTCGATGCGTGCTCCCTGTGTGGCGCCTCAACGCACTCTTTGCCTGCCTGCCCGAGGTTCAACGCCTTATCTGTTGAGGAACGGTGGCGTGAAGCCACGAGATTAGCTCTGTGCTTTCTGTGCCTGAAACCAAGTCACTTTGCACGTGGATGCAACTCTTCGCATTGTCGGATTTGCCATCGCAGGCATCATGCCTCCGTGCATTCACGGGAATCTCTGCCTGGCAACATAGCCTCTGCCTCATCTGGACCTGGTGTACCTTCTCCTGACCAGGTCGTTGACTCAGCCAGGCATGCACCCCCTGGAAATTCACTTGTGGTTCAGGATCGCCATTCGGAAATTGCGTTGTTGCCTACCGCTAGCATTTTAGTGCGTGGCCGCTCTGGTGCCATGTTTCCTTGTCGGGCGCTATTGGACTCTGGCTCGCAGGTGCACCTCATTACGTCTCGATTGGCAAGCCTGCTCCAGCTTTGTCATTCAAGATGCGCCGTGGCCATAACTGGACTTGGAGATACCGAGGTCTCAACGGATGGCAACTCCGTAAGCCTCCACACTCAATCGCGGATTTCCGATTATTCCGCTTACATCAAGGCAATTGTCGCCTCGAAAATCACCGAAATTCAGCCCAGCGGTCCTATAAATGTGTCGGACTGGGAGATCCCTGGAAACTTAGTGCTCGCCGATCCCAGCTTCCACGAGCCGCAGCGCATAGATCTTTTGATTGGCGCAAGTCTGTTCTTTGACCTATTTTCTGTTGGCCAAGTTCAGTTGCGTGTTGGTCTTCCAGTTCTGCAAAAAACGCGCCTGGTTATCTCGGGTGGTGGCAGCCGAGCCCGAGGGGCCATCGCAGCCACAACATACCACTTGCCGTCACTTGAGGCCAAGGGCGCGCTGGAGGAGCGTCTGGATGATCTCCTGCGTCGATTTTGGGAAGTTGAAGCTTGTTCTGATCCGGTGGTGAAGGCGACTAAGGAGGAGCTTAACTGTGAGGCCCACTTCTCCAGCCATCATGTGCGACTCGACTTCGGAGCGTATTCCGTTCAACTTCCAACCAAGCACAACCTAAAGCTCTTGGGAGAATCAAATGCACAGGCAGTTCGTAGATTTCGGTCCCTTGAAGGAAAGTTGGACCGTCGTCCCGGCTTAAAGGCCCAGTACGCAGCGTTTATGAAGGAATATCTGGACTTGGGCCACATGTCCTTGGTTCCGGAGGAACAAAGGAGACGTTGCAAATACTTTCTGCCTCATCATTGCGTCCTAAAGGAAGATAGCTCCACCACAAAACTTAGGGTTGTGTTTGACGGTTCAGCTGTAACTTCCTGCGGATACTCGCTCAATGATGTGTTGATGGCCGGCCCCGACATCCAGCCCAAGCTGTTCAGCCTGCTTCTTCGCTTCCGGTCGCACCTGGTTACAATAACTGGTGATATCTGAAAGATGTACCGCTGTGTAAGAGTGTCATACGAAGACACTTTCTTGCAGTACATCCTGTGGAGGGATTCTATCAAGGATAAGCTGTTTGTTTTTAAGTTGGACACCGTCACATACATTTATCCTGGGACGAAACCCTACCTCAAGCTCTCCTCCATGACTGGCTGAAATTCTGCAGCAGTTTCTCTCAAATCCGTTCAATGAGGTTCCCGCGTTTGTCTATTAGCGTTCCAGGAAATGTCGAAGTTCATGAATTTTGTGATGCCAGCATCGATGCGTACGGAGCTTGTGTGTACGTTGTTTCGAAGTTGGAGAGCCGGCTGTTGTGCTCCAAGTCTCGCGTCGCCCCAATAAAGTCGCTCACCGTGCCGAAGCTAGAGCTATCGGGTGCAGAACTGCTAGCCAGGCTGATAGCCGAGGTTGCTGCGTTAAAGGTTTACAATGGAGCCTATTATTGCTGGTGTGATTCTTCCGTCGCATTGGCTTGGATTCGAGATGAGCCAGCTCGGTTCAACATTTTTGTTGCCAACCGCGTTGCCACCATTCAGGAGCTTACCAAGTCTATGGAGTGGAGATACGTTCCCACCGCGTCTAATCCTGCAGATATTAGGGGCTCTACCGACTGAGCTGTCCGAATCGGCCTTGTGGGTTCGCGGTCCTCCCTTTATCTCCTTGTCTAAGGCTTCCTGGCCTCTTGTCATTCCAACCGAGAAGCCGACGCTGGAACTCCAAGCAAGAGTCTTTCTGACCATGTCACCGCATCATGACATCGTTGCTGCTTCGAAGTTTGCTAATTCATTTTCATCGTTGCAAAGAGTCTTCGCATACGTGTATAAGTTTTGCCGTCGCCTGCGCCATAAGGGAATTAACGTCAAGGAGCTTCAAGGAGGGACGCATATCTTATTGAGACTTGTTCAACGGTCGCATTTGTTGAGCGATTTGAAGTTGGTTAAGGAACAAAAATTGCTGCCACCCTCAAGTTCGCTTGCATCACTCTCCCCGTTCATCGACGAAGAGGATCTACTATAATCTTGCCGAGAGGGCATCCACTGACGGCGAGCATCATAAGGCACTTTCACGAACGGAATCTGCATTCTGGCCCCCTGGCGCTGTTGGCAAAAATCAGATCTCAGTACTGGCCAATCGGGAGGAGAAAAACTGTCTCGAAGGTGGTCAGCAAGTGCATCAGGTGTTTTCGCACCAAACCCCGACTATTGGAGCAAATCATGACTGATTTGCCAAAAGAGCGTGTTGAAGGTTTCAACGTTTTCGACGTGACTGGCATAGACTTCTGGGGGCCATTTTATCACAAGGCTGAGACTTGGAATAAGGCGCCCATAAAATGCTACGTCAGCGTGTTCATATGTTTTGCCACGAAAGCGGTGCATTTGGAGTTGGTGAAGGATTTATCCACCCCTTCCTTTTTGGGCGCACTGAAAAGATTTGTTTGCACCAGAAAGAGTCCCAAGCAAATTTGGTCGGATAATGCAACAAACTTCGTGGGAGCCAAGAACGAATTACTCAAGCTAAGGCGGTTGTTCCTTAGTTCTGAGCATAATGATTGATTGGCGATTTATCCCTCCTCGCTCTCCGCACTTTGGTGGACTTTGGGAAGCAGCCGTAAAAACAGCGAAGCACCACTTATATCGAGCGGTTGGGCCCATGATTCTTGGTTTCGATTAGCTAAGGACATTGGTGTGCCAAATCGGCTCGATAATTAATTCAAGGCCTCTTGTCTCCCTTTTAGAGAGCCAAGATGACGTAGACGTACTAACTCCTGCCCATTTTTTGCATGGTGGTCCTGCGTCGGCATCAGTGGAGTCAGACCTAAAGGCTCTCAATGTAAGCCGCCTTGATGCGTGGCAGCGCGTGTCGTTCCTGCAGCAGGTCTTCTGGGCCCGTTGGAAAGAGGAATACCTCACTCTTCTGCAACAGAGATCTAAGTGGCGCTCTCCAGGGACAGTCATCGCTGTAATGGTCAAGGATGAGAACCTTCCCCCTATGAAGTGGCCGCTTGCCAGGGTCATTGAACTCATTCCTGGGAAGGATGGAGTTCATCGAGTTGCTGCTTTAAAAACCGCCACTGGGATGACCAAATGTGCGGTGGCTAAATTGTGTCTGCTGCCCCTCAGGGACGATATTGGTAGCAAGCTTCGACTGGGGGGAGAATGTTTGGATCAGCAGCTAGGCTCCGTGAGAGCCCCACAATAACCAAGATAAGAAAATGTAAACAAACCATGCGTAGGTGATAAGCACAGCCGAGTCTGCATAGCGCAATGCGTTTGTGATGTGAGCCGTTAGCTCTGGTGGAACGTATTGTTCTTCTATGCACTTTCGGACAGTTGATTTTGGTGCGCGAGTCGCTGCGGTCGTGTACCTTTTGAGTTGAATTTCTTGCGTAACTTGTGAACTGTATGAAGAATAAAAAAACCCAGAAATTAAATTTTGATTTTAATTCTCGCTTGATCGCGACAAAGACTTTAATGAAGTTTCAATTGATATAATTACGAATCATTGTGCAAAATACATCTAAAACCATCTCAAATTTTGTTAAAAACGTCCTTTATGCTGTTTTTTGTGGTATTTGTTATCATTTCGTACGAAGTTTTATTTAATCCTGGAGTGGCTCCTTTAAGTGTTTGTAGGGCTGATATTAGTTCGAGGTAGGTAATCTTTTCCTCTATGATTTTGGCTGTTGGGCAGGGGGTGTAATTGTTTGTATTGGTTTTGTATTTGTTATTTAGGAACTTCTGGGAGAAGTTCCGGTCGCTTGAAAGCTCAGAGAAATGTCGGGCAAAAATATATTATAAATAATTTCGTTGTTTGAAGTGGTTGCGATGTTGTTTTCGGGGTTTAGGAATGAATGAATTTGTTTGACCGGGTTAAGTCCGCAAAAGCGTCTTATATTGGCCCATATTTTTGATGAAGGGGTCTATGGTAGATGTGAATGAGTTGGATGCTTCATTTTTACTTTTTTTAACTTCAAATCTTTATTTGGCATTCTTTCGTCTGTACTCTCTAATGTTTTGTAGATTTATGTTTCGATTAAGTTCTTTCCATGGTAATGGTTTTTATTTTTGTAACCTAGCTAAGTTTTTGTTCCAACAGGGAACCTTATGTGGTTTAATATTTTTTGATGTTTGTTTGATAGAGGTGTTCGCACTGTTAAGAATAATTTCATTGATTTGGGCAGCCTCTTTGTTTACATTTCTTGAGGTAACGAATTTGATATCGTTCTTTTGCGTAAAGGCGGCGTACTGTTTCCAATCAGTGTTTTATAGTTTGAAAAAGGGTCCGTTGAATTTATTAAATTTGCTTAGTGGGAATAGGGAGATGATTATTGGGAAGGGGTCGCTGCCATGGAGGTCATTGAGTATTTTCCACTTGGCGTGTGGGGTTAGTGACGCCGAGCAGAGTGAAAGGTCAATGTATGTGTATGTGTTGCGTGCTAAAAAGTGGGTTGGTGATTTTTCATTTAATAGGATAAGTTGGGATGTGTCTATGAATTTTTGGGTTATTTTACCTCTTGAGTTTGACGTTGGGGCGCCCCATGCTGGGTGCCAACCGTTAAAGTTTCCTACGATTATTGAGGGCACTTGATGTCTATGCAATGTGTTTTCTAATATTTGTCTTGTAACAGTTTTGCTCGGAGGAATATAAGTTGACAGACATACAGATGTGAATGTTTTGTTGAGATTTTACCAGTATTTCTAGTGTTTCGAGATCGTTTGGGGTGTTAATTAAAGAATATTAAATTGATTTGTGTACCAAAAGTGCAACGCCGCCAAATCTGTTGGTGGCTGTGTTTGTTAGTAGAGTGTAGTTTACGAGGGTTTGTATGTTATTGGTGTGTTGCATGTGTGATCCTTGGAGGGCAATGATGTCAGGAGAGTGCCTTTTTATTAATATTAGAAGTTGGTTGTAGTTATTAGAATATCCTTTTATATTCCACTGGATAATAATAAGGGACATTTTTGCAGTGAGGTTCGGCTTATGTTAGGGTGTTTTGGATTTTAAATGGATTCGCTGTCGCTGTTATTGGTGTTTGATTTTTGTAAAGGATTTGTTTTTGGATTTGGGTGGTTAAGGTTCGTGGAGACGGTGTTTGACTTTTCTTTGGAGAAGATTCTTAATTTTAAGTCTTTTGTGAGCTTTGATCCGTATGATGGTTTTGGTCTGGTATCTGCGGTGTCGGATTCCATGGCCTCGAAGTCGTCTTGTTCTTTGTGGTAATTGTCATTTTCGGGTGTGTTTGTTTTGGTGACTGTGGTGCTTTGGTTGTGTTTTCGTGGGGTATTGATTTGTTGTGGTATTTTGTGAGTGATTTTTGTGTGTAGTTATTTCTTTTGGTGTGGTGGTGTTTGAGGATTGTGATTTTCCTTGATCCTGTGTTGTGGTGCTGGTGAGTGTTTTTGCATATGTGGTTCTAGTTAGGTATCCATGTCGCTCGAAGTATATCTTAAGGGCATTTGCGGTCAACTTTCAGAGTAGTTTTTATGACTGTAATCTCTTGCTGTATCAGGAATGTGGGGCATGTACGGTCAATTGGGCTGTGCTGTAGGTTGATATCGGGGTTATTTATACAGTTAAGGCACTTTTTATCTTTTTTTATTTTCGCAGTGTGCTCCTTCAGTACAGTGTTTCTCTTCGGAGCAGTTTTGACATTTGTTTGTGCTCTTGGATATGGTGGCTGGGTGTTCAAAGGGTAGACACTTTCTGCAACGTAGAGGGAGTGGAGTCACGTACGCGAACAGTTTCATATTCAATTTCTAGTATTTCCGGAAGTTTGTGAGATTTAAAAGTTATTATGACTAGGCCGGTTTCAATTAATGTGTCGGTGGTGTTGTTGTTGGTATTGATTTTTGTGGATTGTCTATTCATGAATTTTTTAGCTTCAATTACTATTTGTGGTTTCAGTTCTTAAAGAACTGAAGAACGTTGCTGTAGACAACTCCTTTCGAGGAGTTTAATGTTTTGTGTTCTGTAACTATTATTTTCATGTTGGCGATTTTGTTAAGTTTAAGTAGTTTTGTGGCTTGTAGGTGAGTTTTTTTTTTAACTAGGAGGGTTATATCTTTTTTTTTTTTACGGAATCGACTTTTCCTCCACAGGCGTAGTCTACTGATTTTTGGATTATGAAGGGAGAAACTGTTTTAAATGATTCGTTATCCTTCCTTTTGATTACCATAAATTTAGGTTCTTTTAGTTGTGATGTTTTTGTGGCATATCTGCCTATATGGGGTGGTTCGGGCATAGTTGCTTGTAAAGGCCTTGAGCCTGGGTCTAGTAATGCGCGTGTGTTTTTTGTTTTTTGTGTTTTTTAATTTCGTTTTGTGGTCAATATTTGTTTGTTCAAATTTTTGTTGATAAGGTTTATGAGGTTTGTTCTCGCAGCTGCTGTGTAAATTTTTTTTTTTTTTTAGGCTCCTTGTAAACCAAGGGGGGTTGTCTTTAACGGACGGATACAACTATTTAAACTCCTATAAAAATATTCTAAGGCGATATTTATATCGTTGCATGCCAAAAGATCAGACCAATCAAAGGAAAGAATTAAGTTATTGAGCTTTTTAAAATCAGCCTTACTAAAGCAGCGAATTCTATTACCTACGCTATGAGGTTTAACTAAGGCAATGGTTTCGATTGAAACCTCAAGCGTAGGATGATATGGATCTTCTGGGGTCACCAAAGGCAGGGCTCTGGAAAGGGTGATTCCATCTGGATCAGACACAAAACATATGTCTAGAAGCCGACCTAAAGAATTTCTGACATGGTTAATTTGACCTAAAGACATGTCAAACATGCCCGCAGTAAAATCATGGTGTGAAGAAAGTGATAAAGCTGTAACGTTATCGATATTTGACCAAGTGAGTTCTGGTATATTAAAGTCACCCAGAACCACCAGCTGGTCGCTATCGGACATAAGATTAAAAACCGACTGGATAGCAGACAAATGATGCCAGTAAGTAGGCGGTTCGGATGAAGGCGGTATATATGAACAGGTAATAAACAGCGATTGATCAGACAAAGTGATCTTAACGCAAAGAAATTCTAAATTACCAAACTCTTGCAACTTGACCTCTTCAGAATGGAAAGAGGAGTCTACTGAGATTAGTACTCCTCCGCCTCTTTGGAGAGGTCGGTCGCGTCTGAAAGTGGTGTACCTGTCTGGGAAAACTTCGGAGCTAAGGATCTCCGGCTTTAACCAGGTTTCACTGAAGACAATAACCTGAGATGCAAAGGAAAAGCTATCAGAGTATAGCCTAGGGAGCTTACTACGAAGGCCCCTAGTATTCTGATAGGAAAGAGTAATGAAGTTTGTTAGTTTTGTAAAATAGAGGTTGGCTGATCAGTTGGTGTGGCTTTGGGGAGTTTGACTCCCGCAGGCCTGGTATTTTTTTTTTTTTACGTTTCTCGGCTGATGTTCTTGAACGAATATGTAGTCTGGCCAGAAGCCAGGCGAACATACCGTCTCAAACATCGACAAAGGCACACATATCTTAAAGGATGATGTGCGCCTCGAGAATGCAAATTTAAATTTGGAGATGTCCTCCACCTTAATTTCGGCTTTTGTTTTGGCTTTGATATAAGCCGAGATATCGATCTCTGAAGTGTCAGGGGCAAGCCGTGAAACAAATATTTGTTTCTTTGGAGGAACAACCTTTAGGGGCTTTGGTCTCGCAGCTTGTAGGACTGCGATACCAGTCGGTGCCGGGGGTCCGGACCTAATGTTCCCAGTGGGTTTTGCAGGGGTATGCATCAATTGGGGCTGTGGCGTCACTGGTAGTGATGCCATAGGGGACAAATCCGAAAGTTGCACACGATCACTGACGCATTCGGTATCCGAATTTTTATCAGTCCTGACTCTTGGAGTTGTCAGGGTGATCAGGGGTTGAGTGATAGTCGGCAGTGCGGGCAGAGGATTAGCTGGTGCACATGGCTCCACTAGGGTGGATTTATTGCGCTTTGGAGACTCTATTAGTAGCTGAAGGTTACTAAATTGAGAATCAAGCGCATTGAATTGATCGCTGATTTTGCGAAAACCCGCTTTCAATTCGTTAAATCCATTCCTTGTGTGCCGCATGAACGCTCTCATCTCGCTCTGCACGGCACGACAGTCGCTGCAACAAAAGTGCAAACCAGAGCTCCGGGACACTCCGTCCGACACTGAGGCTGTGAAACCGGCACATTTGGCATGTACCATGTTGTCACACAGCCAACAGGGGAGGCTTGGCTGGGATGCAGTTATTGTCTTATTGCAAGACTTAATTGCGCAGACTACTTTAAATTCCATATTTATTTATTAAATATTATATTTACTTTTTATTTCAATTATATTATACCTTGAACCACTGTACCAAAAGAAAATTAGAAAAAGAGGACAGTTTGAAAGTTAGTATAAGAGTTAGAGGTTAGGCTTAGAGGTAGAGATAAGAAACTCAAAGGGGAATACCGAAAAGAGCAACAACAAAAAGTAAAGCAAAGCAGAGCTATGCTTGGATTTAAATTAATAAATATTAATTCTCACCAAATATATCACTGCACACGCGTAAGCGAGACGGAAGTTATGAAAGTGATTTAAAATTGTTAATAGAATTTTAAATATATTTAAATCAAACGCCGGTTTGATCGCAAAGTAGGCAAAAAGTAAGGCAACCATTTAATGTAATCTCGCTCAAAAGCTTTAATTGCCACATATTCCGACGACGATGCTGTCCTATACTATACAGCTACAGAAACTACGTAGAAGCAGCTAACGGGCTCTAGGAATATTTAGACTCTTCTTAAAAATTGGCGCAGAAGATGGAACTTGAAGGTAAACAGTCACCCATGATTCCCGCTTAAGACAATCGTATTTCCCCCAGACCTTACTTTAATACAATCGAAGCAAGCTAAAAAAATGGGCATCACCCTAAAAAACTACTAAAAAAAAAATGCAGACCAAGGGCGCAACAAGGGCAGTGTATGTCCACTAAATTGCCCCATTATGGTTGTATGGCATACAGATTTGGGGAATGGCGGCAAAATCTCACCATAGTTTTAAAAACCGCGCTCTTAAAAAAAAATTACCAACTGCCGCTGGTACGTACGTATTGAAGAACATATTGGAAGACATTCCAGCCGATACAGGGACAGATTGGTGATACACCGATGCCGACTCGCAAGAAGACTATTACCTGCGAGTAGTTTAAGGTGGCTTAAACGGCAAGGTTTTGCCAAGGCTTTGAGCGCCTGTAAGAAAACTCCCTTCACGAACAGGAACATGGGGTTTGCTTTTTCTTTTAATTTCTTATTTGTGTTATGCTGCAATTTTGCTGAACTGATTCTACACACATTTTTAAATTAAAGAAAAAAATATATGGACATATAATACAGTTGTACTAATTTGGTTGTATTATAGGAACATTTTTTAACTTCTTTTATCATTTTCAAATTAATTTCATAAAAAACACATTTACTGCGATTATTTTTATGGCAATAATGTAGGCCAAACCAACGAATAGAACGGTTTTGAAACCATTTAAATTTAAATTCTGCTTTCCACCCTTTTTGGGTCGGATTATAAGCAAGGGAAAACAATGAATGAAATTTCTTTCCCACTCTACTCACATAAATTCAACTTGCTGAGTCTCTTTTACTTATTAAAATCTATTGCTTTCGAATATATTCTATTGCTGCAGTTATATAGTCATATAGTTACATAGTTATATAGAAATATTTAAATCAAATTTAGATGACATGTAAGAATCGGTTAAACATTCAAATTGGTTTAGTTTTATTTAAAATAGTTTCAGAACGAAATCATTGAGCATGCGAGGTTAATAGACTCTGGTCAAATCCAGAGCAAGAAATCAAAGGAGGCCGACCTCAAAGGATCACCTCAGCCGAGCTGGAGAGGAAATTGAAGGACGCTTGCAAGGTTAACGTGATGATACCGTTATGTAGAGTTCCGTGATGAGAAATAAAAGAACTTGTTTAATTTCTGCTTGTGGACTGTATTACGGATTGCAATATGTTGCAATAACTAACGACAAAATAAAAAAAAAATGACGACGCAGCGCCAAAAAATGAGTATACATAAAGTAAAAGATTATAGAATGCAACTCTGTGCATAACCGTAAACTATATGTATTAATTCCTTTTGGCTTTAGCATTGTTGCCAAGCTTTCAGCAACATGAATATGGGCTATGTTGCTAGAAAGTACTATAAGTTCCTTAACAAGCCGTTTCCTGGAGTCGGTGCATGGATGGCGACTAATAAAGGAACTGGAAGCTGGACATTACGGAAACTTCCCTAGCCTATATTAGGAAAAAAGCGAGATGATTGTTCCATATTATAATGCGTGTTTACGGAGATCACGCGGGCGTACAACTTTACGGATCTGTCGATTACCGTTTCAATATAAATGAAGTAGGAAGCAGCTATGTTTTAAATACGCAACCAGCTCAGTTGCATTCACGATGTGCCTTCAATGATCGATCGAGCACTGTCTAGAAAAGCTTGTCAAAAATCGGAGACAGAGAGCGCTTGGGTAATGTTACGCTAATAGAAAACGAGTAAAGTGGCAAGCACGAGTAAAGTGGCAAGCACGAGTAAAGTGGGAAAGGCACGCTGCAAATATTAAGCCCTTCCCAACAGTTTAGAGAAAGACTACTGTTTCGTGTATATCCGGTGTCCCTATACGGTGGTGGAAAGCTGGTGCATACCTACTCCCTGCTGGATTAAGGGTCTTCGGATGACAATTATCGACAACGAGCTGCTTGCAGTGCTTAGCATACAAGAAGTACGCAGACAGTTGACTATTTAATGGTTTGAAAGCAGAGACACCAGGAGCAAGCAATGCGATTTTGCATTTATTTGTAGGCAACTCATCATATAGGGTTACAGGCAGCAATAGCATATAGTAGGCCGATCTGAAAAAATAATGCTTGCTCAATGCTCAAGTCCCCATGAAAGAGGCTATGAGCAAAGTGCAAGATTGTATGAAATCAGGAAGTTCCGATTGTTTAGTTATATATGCTATAGCTATAGGAAATAATCGGCCTATCCCGGCCGCTCGGACAAAGAAAATAAGTGTGTGCGAAAACTCAGAGAGTTCGCGTAGAAATTAACAGACGGACTGGAGAACATACTTATCGATAATTTCGATACGTTTTAATATTAATACATACCAATGCTCTCTAGACCAAGAGAATTTGCTTTAGATTGTTTGATTGTAATTTTTCGGGTACAAGTCTCGTCAGAATTTTTCCACCACTTATCATATAACATTTGAATTTCTCCCTTTTCTTGTAGTTCAAGTATTGCTAATGAAATTTTATCTCGCCAAGGTGAACCTTTTGGGGTTGCTATTCCATATCCTTTTGAAATGTAATAAAAATAAAAATTAGATACAAAGTATGCCATTTGAGATTTACTCATCTGGGACCTATTGATTCGAATTATCTGTTTTTAAGACCGCAACAGATGTTAAAAGGTAAATATTTTATTCTATTGATGTCGTACTATATTACTTACTTTTCTACGCATCAATTAGTAAGATTGATCTTAAATTTGGTTATATTAAATCTTTTTTGGCACTCTACTACACGAATTCAACGGTAAATATATAAGAAACCTGTAAGATCACGCAAAAATTAAAAAAAAAAAGAAATAGAAAGCTAACATTCCCTAGAAGTAGCACAGCGGCTTTTATTAGAGATATTGCATAAAGTTGGCCGATCCTTACAAAAATATTCATAGCAACATTAGTGTTGCGCCCCGGCGAACTACAAGGCTGGGATCGCACACCAATTCACGGCCCTGTGAGCAGGCGTAGGCGGAATAAGGAGCTGGGAGCTACAGAAATGACCGCTAATGACCGCTGGCACAAGTCCCAACATACTCCCCCACTTCCACCATTCTTCTGGGTTATGGGATCGAGTGGAAGCGGTCGCATCCATTTACCGCAAGGGTCCAATTTCGAGGTTTCGTCTGCACCTTCTTGGCACAATGAAAGGAAAATGCAAAGGTTATCCAAACGATGGGCGGGCTGGAGAAAGTTCCCGCATATCTGATGAGGATCAGTTGCCGGATCATTAACAACGGTTGACAGGTGGCCAAAGCCCGAAGAACTGGGTGACGAAGGCGCAATTGAGAAGGGCAGCCAAATCTCAGCACTGACCTGGCAATTGTGCTCTCGGCAGCAGAAGTCGGTGCCGATGACGAAGTGGCTGATTGGCCCTCGGCTACAGAAGGATCAGGCGGCATCTTTCCAGGATAAGGTGTGGCAGAGACAGGGTCTATTTTAAAAGCATCTTTGGCGGCAATAGGATTGTCTGCAGCAGGCTTGGCAGCAATCAAGATGCAAGCGGTTGTTGCAGTATCAACGATAGCCGGATCAGGATCTTCTGGCTGCTTGACGGGTGACGACAGCACCAATGCAAAGGACCTCCCCCCATTGAAAGGGCGCGGGTCAGAACGGATGCAAAACTTGGTGCTGGCAGAACAGTTGCCGGCAAAGCTATGCACTACGAGCGGCATCGAACGGAGAGGGACATGATGGAGACGAGCTCGACGACGCATCCAGAACCGCTAATGACCGCTGTCGCTGACTACATTCAGAGAACCGATTCATAAAGCTGGCGACAGACCCAACAATTAGATGCATATAAAATGGATTTTAAAAGAAGTCCGACGCTTCTACACCTAGAAACACGAAAGTTGTGGCATTTTCGATCGTGCAGTTTTATGGCAGCTATTGGATATAGACGGCCGATCCGATTCAACATTCTACATTTAATAACATGGAAGTTACTGCATTTCCGATCGTTTAGTTACATGACAGCTATAGGATATAGTCGGATGATGAAAAGAAGGTGTGCAAAGGAAAGAAAGGTGTGTGCAAAGTTTGAAGTCGATAGCTCAAAAACTGAGAGACAAGTTTGCGGCAGACAGGCAGACGGACATGTTAGCATCGACTCAGGAGGTGATCCTGATCCAGGATATATACACTTTATGGGGTCCTAGATGTCTCTTTCACTGCGTTGCGCACTTCTGATTAATTTTCGTAATACCCTCAACAAGGGTATAAAAATAATGGAAAACTAACTTCGGATGGAGCCGTAGTTAATATACCCTAGCAGTTTTATAGCGGCTTAAATTACTTGGAGATATAGAATATAGGTGGCCGATCCTTACAAAAATATTCATAAAAAGTTTAGATTCATATAATATAAATTGGAAAAGAAGTCCAACGCTTGTACACCAATAAAAAACGACAATTTTGGCGATTCCGAATTTTCAGATGGGCCCAGATTTCCATAAAAGAGGCTCTGAGCAAATTTCAAGATTCTGTCTTTAATTAAATGGATGTTATAAAATTTCAAGAATCAAAGCAAAGAAGGGTATGGAAAGATTGAAGTCGATAGTTAAAAAACTGAGACTAGTTCTCGCAGAAAGAGACTGATATGATTATATATGATTATATTATATAGTCAGGAAGTGATCTTGATCCAGAATATATATTCTTTATATACATTCTGCTCTGCGGCTCTTGCCTGTATACGTTCAGCCACTAACCATACAACATATAGACTCCTCATTTCCTACAACGAAAATGAAATCACAAATATTTTGCTTCCACAGTAGCTCCCAGCAACTTCCAACCCAGCTCCAGCTATTTATCATACCTTTTTATGCCATTTGATCCGCCTGAGAGGCGGATCTGAAAAAGATTGCGCTTGATGCGATGTTTGTATGTATGCGTGCTTATGTATTCACATACAACTAGCATGTGTGTGAGTTTACTTCTTTACGATGCCAGCAAGAATATTTTTACTTTCAGCTTTTGATATTTGGTACCCTAACAATGTGAGGGTATTGGAGAAATTATACAACAAAAAAACCACATTCTTTAATTTTTCAATGATCCTAATTCGCAGATGATTTTTCAAATGAGAGCAAGGGAGGAGAAAGTACATGTGTTTTTTGTGTTTACAAAAATATAAAACTGGTTCGGATCCTAAATAAACTAAACCCAACAAGGGCCAATATAAACTCTATAATATTCAGAACTTTAAAGAAGCTAAGCTGCAGCCAGTTCTTTTTAATTTTTTTAAAAGTCTGCCTTCAATATGTTTGGAATTAATTAGGCGATTTGCAAACCAATGGAGATTGTCTGTAGCGGACGGATATTTCCACGGCACATATAGTTACAAAAAAAAACTTTTCAGACTTCTATTATAACTGTCTATGGACATATTTATATCATTCCACTGGATAGGATACAAACCATAAGTCTAAAAGCCGACGCAAAAAATGTTTACATGGTAAATTGACAAAAGACGTGTCAAACATGCCACCAGTAAAATCAAGGTATGTCAATAGTGATAAAGGTGAAACAATATCAATGTTTGACCAAATAAGTTCTTGTAGGTTAAAGTCACTCAGAATCACGAGCTGGTCGCTATCGGATATAAGATTGAAAGCAGCTACGTGAAGTTGGGTCGAGTGAAACGATATTTTTTGGAAAAAAAGGGTGCATTCAATTGCCCATCAAATGCCCACAAATGCCCATCAATATTATCAAATGCCCACCTCCCGTTTCAAAAATATTCAAATATGAAAATTTTTGAAAAATTTTCGAAAATTTTAAAATTTGACTTTTTGAAAATTTTTTTTTGAAATTGAAATAAAAGCAAATGCCCAAATGCCCATCTTTTAGAATTTGGAAAAATTTTTTCCCTTTAAAGATATTAAAGGGTTTACTTTTGGCCAATTTTTGACCAAATATGGACGAATTTTTAAAAAAGAAAGGCTGTAAACGTTGGCCCATAGTGTCATTATAAATGCCCAAAAATATTTTTTAATGCCCATCTTTCGTTTCAAAAATATGCAAATTTGAACAAACTTGAAAATTTTTGAAAAATTTAAAATTTGACTTTTTGAATTTTTTTTTTTTAATAATATAAAATAAAATAAATCAAATGCCTATCTTTTAGAATTTTGAAAAAAAAATATTTTTCGAGATATACGAAGTTTTCCTTTTTGGGTAATTTTTGCTTGTATCTAAAAAAATTTAAAATCGAAAGATTTCAAACGCTTAAACAGACCCAACCAAACAATGCCCATCAATATTTTCAAATGCCCATCTCCCATTTTTAAATTATTCAAATTGGAAAATTGTCAAAAAAATCAACTTTTGAATTTTTGAATTTTTTTTTTTGGAATCGAAGTAGGTTTAATTGCCCACAAATGCCCACCTTTTAGAATTTAAAAAAACCGTTTACTTTTCGAGATACATGACCCAAAAGTTTTAAACATCAAAAAATCTTAAATTTAAGACTTGCCCATCACTGCCCATCTCTTAAAAAAAAAAATTTTCAAAAACAAGAAATGCCCATCACTGCCCATCTCTCAAAATCAAAATTTCTCAAAAACAAGAAATGCCCATCGCTGCCCATCTCTTAAAAATCAAAATTTCTCAAAAACAAGAAATGCCCATCACTGCCCATCTCTCAAAAATCAAAATTTCTCAAAAACAAGAAATGCCCATCACTGCCCATCTCTTAAAAATCAAAATTTCTCAAAAACAAGACTTGCCCATCACTGCCCATCTCTTAAAAATCAAAATTTCTCAAAAACAAGAAATGCCCATCACTGCCCATCTCTTAAAAATCAAAATTTCTCAAAAACAAGAAATGCCCATCACTGCCCATCTCTCAAAAATCAAAATTTCTCAAAAACAAGAAATGCCCATCACTGCCCATCTCTTAAAAATCAAAATTTCTCAAAAACAAGACTTGCCCATCACTGCCCATCTCTTAAAAATCAAAATTTCTCAAAAACAAGAAATTCCCATCACTGCCCATCTCTCAAAAATCAAAATTTCTCAAAAACAAGAAATGCCCATCAGTGCCCATCCCTCAAAAATCAAAATTTCTTAAAAACAAGACTTGCCCATATTTACCATCGCATAAAAACATTGTCCCTATTTATTACGTTTTATATAATTACAATAATTATAAATAACATTTTCGACGCATTGCCAATTTTCCCGGTCATAAATTGTTCGACTTCTTATTGCCAACCATATTCATACATATTATAATGATAGAAGTATATGTTTTATTATAGATAATACAACATAATTTTATTATGGTTAAAACCATTCTTAGTACTTCACTTTCCTATCATATTTAACTTTGCTATAGGTAATAAGTACACGGGAAAACCCAATTTACACAAAGTAGATAATAAAAAACTCTATGCAAAATATTTAAAAGAAAAAAGGGTTAGAATCTACTTATTTATATTTATTTTTATTACCCACATAGATATAATAATCTATAAAACTTACATTGCATAATTATGCGGTTAGGGACTAAGGGAAAGCAAAGGAAAATACGAGTGGTATATCTTTTTTAACTTGGAATAACAAAAAAAAACAAAAAATATACCTGCTAAGAACATTTTATGAGGATATTTCCCAGATTTTCCACAGTTTTTATAGCGTTTTTTTGCATGGCGTTTTTTATTATCTACCTAAGGCAAAGTTAAATATGATATGAAAGTGATGTACTAAGAATGGTTTTAACCATAATAAAATTATGTTGTATTATCTATAATAAAACATATACTTCTATCATTATAATATGTATGAATATATTGGCAATAAGAAGTCGAACAATTTATGACCGGGAAAATTGGCAAAGCGTCGAAAATGTTATTTATAATTATTGTAATTATATAAAACGTAATAAATAGGCACAATGTTTTTATGCGATGGTAAATATGGGCAAGTCTTGTTTTTAAGAAATTTTGATTTTTGAGGGATGGGCACTGATGGGCATTTCTTGTTTTTGAGAAATTTTGATTTTTGAGAGATGGGCAGTGATGGGCATTTCTTGTTTTTGAGAAATTTTGATTTTTGAAAGATGGGCAGTGATGGGCATTTCTTGTTTTTGAGAAATTTTGATTTTGGTTTGAGAAATTTTGATTTTTAAGAGATGGGCAGTGATGGGCATTTCTTGTTTTTGAGAAATTTTGATTTTTTGAGAGATGGGCAGTGATGGGCATTTCTTGTTTTTGAGAAATTTTGAATTTTGAGAGATGGGCAGTGATGGGCATTTCTTGTTTTTGAGAAATTTTGATTTTTAAGAGATGGGCAGTGATGGGCAAGTCTTAAATTTAAGATTTTTTGATGTTTAAAACTTTTGGGTCATGTATCTCGAAAAGTAAACGGTTTTTTTAAATTCTAAAAGGTGGGCATTTGTGGGCAATTAAACCTACTTCGATTCCAAAAAAAAAATTCAAAAATTCAAAAGTTGATTTTTTTGACAATTTTCCAATTTGAATAATTTAAAAATGGGAGATGGGCATTTGAAAATATTGATGGGCATTGTTTGGTTGGGTCTGTTTAAGCGTTTGAAATCTTTCGATTTTAAATTTTTTTTAGATACAAGCAAAAATTACCCAAAAAGGAAAACTTCGTATATCTCGAAAATATTTTTTTTTCAAAATTCTAAAAGATGGGCATTTGTGGGCATTTCATTTTATTTCATTTAAAAAAAAAAAAATTCAAAAAGTCAAATTTTAAATTTTTCAAAAATTTTCAAGTTTGTTCAAATTTGCATATTTTTGAAACGAAAGATGGGCATAAAAAATATTTTTGGGCATTTATAATGACACTATGGGCCAACGTTTACAGCCTTTCTTTTTTAAAAATTCGTCCATATTTGGTCAAAAATTGGCCAAAAGTAAACCCTTTAATATCTTTAAAGGGAAAAAATTTTTCCAAATTCTAAAAGATGGGCATTTGTGGGCATTTGCTTTTATTTCAATTTCAAAAAAAAATTTTCAAAAAGTCAAATTTTAAAATTTTCGAAAATTTTTCAAAAATTTTCATATTTGAATATTTTTGAAACGGGAGGTGGGCATTTGAAAATATTGATGGGCATTTGTGGGCATTTGATGGGCAATTGAATGCACCCTTTTTTTCCAAAAAATATCGTTTCACTCGACCCAACTTCACGTAGCTATTGAAAGCCGACTGAGTAGCAGACAAATGATGCCAGTACGTAGGCAGTTCGGATGAAGGCGGTATATAAGAACAGGTTATACATCGCGATTGATCAGACAAAGTTACTTTAACAAAAATAATTTCTAAGTACCAAAGTTGCAAATTGATAAGGGAAAATGGAATCTACTGAGATTGCTACTCTTCCGCCTCTTTGGAGAGGTCAGTCGCCTTTAAAAGTGGTTTATCTATCTGGGAAAACTTCGCAGCTAAGGATCTTCGGCTTTAATCATATTTCACTAAAGAAAATAACTTGAGATGCAATGGAATAGCTATCAGAGTATAGCCTAGAGGCCCCTAGTATTCTGATAGGTAAGACTAAGGGAGTTTATTAGTTTTTTTAAGGAAGTAGTGGGCTGGTCAGCTGGTCTAGCTTTGGGGAGCTTGACTCCGCGGACTTGGTATTCTTTTTACATTTCTCGGTTGATGTTCTTGAACGATTATGTACTCTGGGTAGAAGCCAGGCGAACATACCGTCTCAAACATCGACAAGGGCACACATATCTTGGAGGATGATGTGCACCTCGAGAGGGTAAATTTAAATTTAGTGATCTTCTCCACCTTAATTACGGCTTTTGTGTTGGTTTTTATATAAGCCGAGATAGCAATCTCTGAGGTATCAGGGGCAAGCCAATGCTCCCCGGCTCAGCTATGGTGAAATTTTTGCGCTTAGGAGACTCAAATAGTAGCTGTAGTCTACGAAATTGAGAATCAAGCGCATTAAATTGATCGCTGATTTTACGAAAAATAGCTTTCAATTCATTAAGTCCGTTCTTTGTGTTCCGCATGAACGCTCTCATTTCGCTCTGCACGGCACGACAGTCGCTGCAACAATAGTGCAAGCCAGTGCTCCGGGCACTGGATTTGGATGCAAATAGGTACATTTTTGAAGCATTCTTTAAGTTTATTATGTAACTCTGGCCAATAGAATAATGTGTTTATTTGTTTGTAGTTTTCGTCAAACCCTCTATTAGCTCTACTTTGAGTTTTTTTGATGATTAAGTCCATTAAATTCAGTTATTTTCTACATCCAGAACAAATTTTAATGAAGTTTTTCAATTTGCAATGAAAGCCTACGGTAATATTTGGCTGTAGGTATTCTCTAAGAATTTATACCAAATTTTCTAGGTTATTTATATCTTAAATTTATAACTTTAATTTAAACTGATTTAGAGGGTTATTAGTCTCTTCAATTACATTTTCGAAACGACTTTCTGGTGAATGGTCTGCATTTTAATGAATATCTTTATATCCAGATTGATCCTTATCAGACAAATTATGTGTGTCTTCTTGACAAGGCTCCTGCAGTTGCGTTAGTCGTTCCTGGTTTATAGTTAAAAATACCAACCTTTGATTTAATATATGGGTTTTTTTCAGATACTGCTTATGACAATGGTTGATGGGTTTTGGGTTTGTATCCCGAGTACTTAAAAAGAATTTGTAAAATTTTTGAGTGCCCAAACCTTTTTTTTTATTTGTTCTTGCTCCTTTTTTTGAGGGTTTATGAAATAAGTCTATTTGTGCCCCTTCCTTTGATAATTCTGCTCTTAATGCGGAATCCTGCTGTGAAAATAAAACCTTATTTAAAGTATGGTTGGACCAATTCTATTTCATCCATTAAGTTATTTTTAAGCTCGTTAAAAGCCACGAAGAGAGAAAAACTAAAATGAGAATGTATTGGTGTGCTTTTCACTGAGAAAATCGAAGAGTATGCTTCCTATGGGCATATTTAGTTTATGGAAAGAATCATTCAAAAAGCAACTGTTGGCTTTTTCTGGAAACAAAAAATGTTTAAAAAAAATTAAAGCTAATTTTTTTAATATTTTGCGTTAAAATTGTCATGTTTTTAATTTTTTTGATTGCATGGCTCGCATAAATCGACGTAGACCTGCTCACTACGAAGCGGTCCGGCCGACCGAGTAAATTTTACTCTCATGAGTAAGAATATCGGTTTACTTCACGTACTGTATGTGGGTGACTGGTGACTGGATATCCACGAAGGTTAACGAGAAGTCTCACACGATCAAGTTTTCTTAAAAGGTTTGAGTGATTTTCAGAGTCAAATGCTTTACTGATGTCAGTACAACTGACGTCTGCTTAAAGGCCATTTTGGAAGCCATCAATAACAAATGAAGTCAGCGACGCTTAATGAAGCCATGCTGGCATAACGATATAATTGATCTATGAAGATGTTGCAGATCAGGAGTGGGGGGTCGGCTGACGGTAGTTGCAGCTAATGGCTTCAACTTGTAGAAATAATAAGTAAACAAAAAGTAAACCTTCGCTGAACATGCACAAAATCACTCAAAGTCATACGATCGCTGGCCAGCAATGGCACAGGGGCACGGCGCATAACGGTGCAGCTTGCTGGCTCAGCTCATTAGGGTGGTCATACGTGGGTAATATATAATATATAAAAAATGGATTAATAGAATATAAAGATATAAATTGGAGTAATATATAATTGTAAAGATACAAAAGTGGACTAATAAAATATATAATATATAAAAAATGAAATAAAAAAAATATAAGATTGGCGTCCTCGGGGATTACCCATTCATCAATGTCCTTCTGCAATTTGAGAGATGTTCTTTTCCTACTCCAGCGTTTTTGCAATAGGATCAGGCCGCACAATGTTAGGCTATCCGCGCCGACACGAAGTCTTTGAGCTCCTGCATAAGGCGCAGGTTGTGTTCGTTCATCCGCTGCATTAGCGGAAGCCTCATCATATTGTTGTGCCCCGTGAAGCCCCAAACCCTAGACTCTTATTAACAGAGTTGTTGAGATTTAGGTAGACCGAGTCGTTTATGACCGCTTTCCTTTCGAAGGTGATGAGATGTTCTCCGTTGACGATTATTACCGCCGTCCCGCCTGTGGGCAGTTGACGGGCGCAGCTTGGTTTAATCCTTCCAGAAGGTGGCCAGGTTGGTGGTGGAGCCTTTTGAGACCGCTAAGGTGCCGTCATCACATTCCGCTACTGTGTTGTCCTCCAGCTGCAGTATGATGTGGTAGTGCGCGATCGGGAAAAGCAGGATCTTCTTACAAATTTTCTTAACGTTAGGGTACTATACTACAATGTAGACAATGGCATTAGATTGGAAAATCTTAATTTTAGAAACATCCATGAGACTAACTATAGGGACCTAAGTGAGCTGCTCGTCAAAGATAGCCTTTAGGTTATTTTAAAAAAAAAAAGGGGAATTTATAATGTTGTTTTTAGCAAGGGTAATAGTGAGCATACCATTTTGGATTTCGGACATTAGCATTCTGGCGAGGAGTGTTTCGAACAAACGACCTGAGTCAACAAGCCTGTCCCTTTCCTCCTTCAGGATCCTATTGGCTGTGTCTGTAAAATAATGTGTTTTTATGATTCTGTGTTAATAACAACCTGTCTATTGTTAGCCTTGACCAGCGATGCCTGAATGGTATTAATTCTACAAATATTATCTCCGTCGGGTGTAAAAAATCAATGCTCCTGCTCAATTTATGGTATTCATTCTACCTTAAGCTCATCGAAAATTTTCTGGTCATGTTCGATGTCAACTTCCAGCAGCTTCCTCATGTGTGATTGTGAAAACAGTTCGAGCATTCTGACCGTGCAGTCAATTATGCGAGAAAAATCGGACAGATTTGTCGAGTGCCTCACCAGGCCATACTGATCCCCTACTAAAATATTCCCGTCTAACCGGGATGTATTTTGCATGCGAGATGTCGCTGATTCGCGCGCTTGTAGTGGAAAAATATTGTATATATAATATAGCAAATATTGAATGTTTAGTATGTGGGTATGTTTTTTTTTTTTTTTTCGCGGCTCCCACTGCATACGTACAGCCCACCTCCCGCCCAACCGACCGAGGGGCGCTGCCGTTTATCGTACGGCTCGAATCGCGGGGATAGATCCGAGACGCGGAATAAGTATTTTTTAAAAAGGTTACGAGGAAGAGTTACATTGTTGCTCTCTTAAGTGGGAAAGAATCGAGGATTTCATGCAAGAGTTCTGTGAAATGATTTGATAGAGGTTATTGTAGTCAGAACATAGTACCCTGAAAGGGTCATGCTGGGCATATGTTGACCTACAAAAGTTAAGAAATAAGGGGAGGAAAGTTCGAGAGGCCCTAAAAGGAACGTTAAATTTTAACAGACTTAAAAGGTTCTGGCTGTCGATTTCACCATTAATAAGGTTATTGATGAAAACTACACCCAGCATAGTCCTACGGTTTAGTAGGGATGGTAAGTTTATTAAAAGTAGTCTGCTATGATAAGACGGGAGTTGAATACTTGCATCCCAGGTTAGACCCCTAAGAGCAAAAAGGAGAAAGTTCGTCTGTACTGATTCAATACGGTCTTGATGAACCCCATATTGGGGACTCCAGACACATGAACCGTATTCAAAAATCGGACGAACTAAAGATATATAAAGAGTTTTGGTTATATAAGGGTCATTAAATTCCTTTGACCATCTTTTAATGAAACCAAGCACACCCTTGGCTTTATTAACCATTGCCGATATATGGTCGGTAAATTTAAGCTTGACGTCTAGGTCGTTAACCTGAGTTAATTTTTCTAGGGCGGTCCCATAGAGAAAATAAGTTGCCTGGATGGGGCTTAAGCGATAGAATGACATAAGTTTGCATTTTGACCCATTGAGTTTTAAGTCATTAGCAGAACACCAATATTGGAAGTTGTCCAGATCGGACTGAAGTTTGTATTGGGCAGAGGAAGATTTATACTGAAGACACAGCTTAACGTCGTCTGCGTACATAAGTACACGAGAGTTCGGTAACGCAAAAGGCAAGTCATTTATAAAAATGGTAAAAAGTAAAGGCCCGAGATGACTTCCTTGAGGGACTCCAGATGTAGCTCGGACTAGGGAGGAGAATACATCATTAAAAAGGACACGTTGGGTTCTTCCAGAAAGATAACTGGAAATCCACGTAAGAAGGTTAGTTGGAAATCCCAAAAGATCGAGTTTTCTCAAAAGGAGTGAGTGGTTTACAGAGTCAAATGCTTTACTAAAATCAGTGTAGATGACATCTGTTTGAAGGCCATTTTGGAAGCCATCAATTACAAATGATGTCAGCTCCAACAAGTTGGTGGTGGTGGAGCGACGCCTGATAAAACCATGCTGGCATGGAGAAATGATTGAACTACAGAGGTGCTGCAGATGAGGAGTAATAATTTTTTCAAATAGCTTTGGAATTGCTGACAATTTAGAGATGCCTCTATAATTGGTAGCATCAGATTTTTTCCCTTTTTTATGCAGGGGAATTATAAAGGATTCCTTCCACATAAGGGGAAATATCGACGTTTCCAGAGATAAGGTGAAAAGCTTTGAAAGATGTTTGCACAATGACTCAGCGCAATTCTTTAGCACACAGCGTGGTACTCCATCGGGACCTGGTGAAAGTACCGGTTTAACCTTTAAAAGATCCGATAACAAACTACGCTCGGAGAGAGATGGACCAAAAATAAGATTGGCTGTATGAATTTCATATGTGTAGGGCTGATCGGAAGTAGTACAAGGTGAATACGTTGTTTGAAAAAATTTTGCGAATAGATCTGCAATACCCTGATCTGTATTCGCAAAAGAATTTTCAAACGAGAGCAAGGAATGAGAAGATACATGTTTCCGCTTTGTGTTTACGAAATTATAAAACTGCTTCGGGTCCTGCGTAAACTGAACCCGACAACGGCGAATATAATCTCTATAACATTCAGCGTTATGCACGGTAAAGTTCGACCGAGCTACTAAGTACCTTGAGAAAGTTAGATTGCAGCCGGTTCTTTTATGTTTGTTTAAAAGTCTATTTTTAATATGTTTAAGATTATTTAGGCTCCTTGTAAACCAAGGGGGGTTGTCTTTAACGGACGGATACTTCCATGGCACACAAGAGTCAAAACAACTATTCAAACTCCTATAAAAATATTCTAAGGCGATATTTATATCGTTGCATGCCAAAAGATCAGACCAATCAAAGGAAAGAATTAAGTTATTGAGCTTTTTAAAATCAGCCTTACTAAAGCAGCGAATTCTATTACCTACGCTATGAGGTTTAACTAAGGCGATGGTTTCGATTGAAACCTCAAGCGTAGGATGATATGGATCTTCTGGGGTCACCAAGGGCAAGGCTCTGGAAAGGGTGATTCCATCTGGATCAGACACAAAACATAAGTCTAGAAGCCGACCTAAAGAATTTCTGACATGGTTAATTTGACCGAAAGACATGTCAAACATGCCCGCAGTAAAATCATGGTGTGAAGAAAGTGATAAAGCTGTAACGTTATCGATATTTGACCAAGTGAGTTCTGGTATATTAAAGTCACCCAGAACCACCAGCTGGTCGCTATCGGACATAAGATTAAAAACCGACTGGATAGCAGACAAATGATGCCAGTAAGTAGGCGGTTCGGATGAAGGCGGTATATATGAACAGGTAATAAACAGCGATTGATCGGACAAAGTGATCTTAACGCAAAGAAATTATAAATTACCAAACTCTTGCAACTTGACCTCTTCAGAATGGAAAGAGGAGTCTACTGAGATTAGTACTCCTCCGCCTCTTTGGAGAGGTCGGTCGCGTCTGAAAGTGGTGTACCTGTCTGGGAAAACTTCGGAGCTAAGGATCTCCGGCTTTAACCAGGTTTCACTGAAGACAATAACCTGAGATGCAAAGGAAAAGCTATGAGTATAGCCTAGGGAGCTTACTACGAAGGCCCCTAGTATTCTGATAGGAAAGAGTAATGAAGTTTGTTAGTTTTGTAAAATAGAAGTTGGCTGGTCAGTTGGTGTGGCTTTGGGGAGTTTGACTCCCGCAGGCCTGGTATTTTTTTTTTTAACGTTTCTCGGCTGATGTTCTTGAACGAATATGTAGTCTGGCCAGAAGCCAGGCGAGCATACCGTCTCAAACATCGACAAAGGCACACATATCTTAAAGGATGATGTGCGCCTCGAGAATGCAAATTTAAATTTGGAGATGTCCTCCACCTTAATTTCGGCTTTTGTTTTGGCTTTGATATAAGCCGAGATATCGATCTCTGAAGTATCAGGGGCAAGCCGTGAAACAAATATTTGTTTCTTTGGAGGAACAACCTTTAGGGGCTTTGGTCTCGCAGCTTGTAGGACTGCGATACCAGTCGGTGCCGGGGGTCCGGACCTAATGTTCCCAGTGGGTTTTACAGGGGTATGCATCAATTGGGGCTGTGGCGTCACTGGTAGTGATGCCATAGGGGACACATCAGAAAGTTGCACACGATCACTGACGCATTCGGTATCCGAATTTTTATCAGTCCTGACTCTTGGAGTTGTCAGGGTGATCAGGGGTTGAGTGATAGTCGGCAGTGCGGGCAGAGGATTAGCTGGTGCACACGGCTCCAGAAGGATACTAAATTGAGAATCAAGCGCATTGAATTGATCGCTGATTTTGCGAAAACCAGCTTTAAATTCGTTAAATCCATTCCTTGTGTGCCGCATGAACGCTCTCATCTCGCTCTGCACGGCACGACAGTCGCTGCAACAAAAGTGCAAGCCAGAGCTCCGGGACACTCCGTCCGACACTGAGGCTGTGAAACCGGCACATTTGGCATGTACCATGTTGTCACACAGCCAACAGGGGAGGCTTGGCTGGGATGAAGTAATTGTCTTATTGCAAGACTTAATTGCGCAGACTACTTTAAATTCCATATTTATTAAATATTATATTTACTTTTTATTTAAATTATATTATACCTTGAACCACTGTACCAATAGAAAATTAGAACAAGAGAACAGTTTGAAAGTTAGTAAGAAGAGGTTAGGCTTAGAGGTAGAGATAAGCAACTCAAAGGGGAATACCGAAAAGAGCAACAACAAATAGTAAAGCAAAGCAGAGCTATGCTTGGATTTAAATTAATAAATATTAATTCTCACCAAATATATCACTGCACACGCGTAAGCGAGACGGAAGTTATGAAAGTGATTTAAAATTGTTAATAGAATTTTAAATATATTTAAATCAAACGCCGGTTTGATCGCAAAGTAGGAAAAATAAAAATAAAAACGCAGAGCGCACAAAAAAAACACGTCCGTTCGCTTTGAAAGGCAATCGAAAGATGACCGACATTGAGTCATGGAGCAACAAGGATATATCCAGAAGTCTTAATGTATTTAGGCGAATGGCTAAAAATGCCAAAGCTTCGCATCCTGCTCAAAAGAACGGGAAAAAACTTTCGAGCAGTGTTTTGAAGGCTGTAAAAGCATTTTATACATTTATATCTTTTCCGATGCAACAGTTGGTCGCAAACACAAACTGTTTTGAATGTTTTTAATAATAATTTATAATAAAATAAATAAATTTGGTGTACAAAAAAACAATTCTTATTAAAAAAAAAAAAAAAAATTATTAAAAAATATTATTTTTTTGAACTTTTATTTTTTATTATTATATTTGAATAGATTACCGATTTTTTATTTTTTGTATAAATTGAGTACCATTGTGGGCTTAAATGACCTAAATCTTAAAAATGTTCTAGCTCAGTATCAACACGAAATATTATTTTTTAATTTTAAAAAATTTCTTATAAATAGGCCAAGCATTTTAAAAAATATTCTAACACTGCATAACAAAGTTTGGGTTGGCCTTCATTTAAAAAAAAAAAAATAACATATTTATCTGAATTCATTCTCGAGATATACAAAAACAAAAGTTTTGAAACAAAAAATTTCGCTTAACGATAAAAAAAAAACTTAAAGATATTTTCCAACAAAAAAATTTGTGCACATTCTACATTCACTTACCTTTAAAAAAATGCATAAATCTTTAATATTAAAAAATAAAATTTTCAAAGTGGCCCACTTGAAATGGCGCGACCCCATTGCCAATAATGCCAATTTGTTCCCTAAGCTTTTGTTGTTACGTAGGTGTACTTTTTCACCAACTAGGAAGACTCGGTTTTGTCTCGAAGGGTTAATCCTGTCTAGGTTAGACTGTTGTGCCTGGTCAATTTTAGCTCTAATTAAGCTGGATCTCGTCGCTGCTGCCGTGGATGACTTCCACCGGCCAAAACTCTGTGACCAAATGTAGCGACCTATTGTATTCTCCCATAGACCGCAATATAAGTTCCACAGTATCCTCGACTTTTTTTTTTTTTAATAAATTTTGAGGCATCTGACGATTTCTGCCGGGGTACTGTGAAATCTTTCTACTTGGCCATTGGAGCTACTGTGTAGCGGTGGCGCATTGACAACATCGATGCTGTATTGGTTTTTCAGCAATGATGTGATTGTTTCGAAGTTGAAAGAGGCTTCGTTGTCGATATGCAACATTTCTCCAACGTATGAAGGGATAGGCGTATTTCCCAATTCCTGCTTCTTAGGATGACGGTCGTATTAGGCTTTATTGCAGGCTTTGCAATTTTCGACCACTTCGCTAGCTAATTTAGAAATGTTAGGGAAGTAATAGTCTCGAAGAATTTGTTCGGAGTTAGGGATTTCAAGCTGTTCATTCGCGTTGGTAATGTCGCTGACGAAGGTTTTACGATGCCAAAACTTTGTCGCAAATTCCTGCCTCAAGGGATGTTGAATACGGGCCAGGGAAGGGGAAATCACAGTAAATCGCGTTCACAACTTTGGCGTTTATAATTTCTTTCACGGATTCAACAAGCGAGTCCTTTTTATTAAATTTAATGGTATGGCGAGTTCTATTTCCGCAGACTATGAAGTCTCGCCGAAGCGGTTGGCCTGCTTCTTCTAAAATGATTTGGTTTCTAAAGCAGTTCCGACTTTTGTCTGTGGTTTCTATGGTGTATGAGAGCGAAAGCTCACTATGCACTGTGGGTGCATCGGACTGGGCCTCAGTCTCTAAGCTGTTCAGGGAGTGCCGAAACAGCGCGTTAGCTACCAGGTTTTGTTTTCGAGGTGTGTTGTTCTCGTTGTTCGCATCAATAAATGCTTTTCATCGCTTGTTCTTGGTTGGTATTTTTGTCGGATACCGCGTATGTGAGAGTCTGGTGGTCTGTACATATCCGTACCTAATTGGTACAGTTTAGGAAATTTTGGAGTTTGCCTATTGCCCAGACTATTTCCAGCAATTCTCTTTCGTTAGTGACGTAGATTAGTTCGCAGTTCATTAGCGTGCGCGAAATCATGGTAATGGGTCTTTTATTTGGGATGTACCGCGCCAATTCCACTCGCTGAGGTGTCGGTAGTTAAGTCAAACTGTAATTTGAAGTCGGGGTATGTCAATATGACATCTTCTGATGCCAGGATGTTACGAAGGTGGTCGAATGCATTTCGCTGGGTTTCGTTGAACCTGTCAGCTACTTTTTTCGACATATTCTTGCTGACTATCGATAGAAGCAAAATCTTTTACAAAACTTCTGTAATAGCTTGCCAGTCCAAGGAAAGACCTGAGACTAAACAGATTTTCTCGTTCGGGGAACATTGCTCTTACTTTTTCTGGGTCTGTTCTTGTTTCTCCTGTGGTGACAATGAATCCTCAAATTCTTCGCTCTTTTTAAGGAACTTTGTCTTTTCCCGCGCCACCCTCATGTTGGCATCGAGTAGGCGCTTGCTCCGTTTCATTCTCGGACAAAATGATAACGTCGTCAACGTAGACGTAACATATTTTGCCGATTTCTTTGGAAAATACTCCCTGCGTTTTTTAGGCCAAAGGGTAGTCAGCAAAATTCGTACTTCCCACCATTAACTGAGAAACATTTGACTCTGAAAACCACTCAAACCTTTTAAGAAAACTTGATCGTGTGAGACTTCCCGTTAACCTTTGTGGATGTCCACTCACTCAGAATCACGAGTTGGTCACTAAAAAAATCCTAAGTTCCGCCAGCCTTGGCCGTCGCGGGCCCGTGATTTTCGTGTTTTTACACATACAGCACGTTAAGTTAACCGATATTCTTAATCACGAGAGTAAAATTTACTCGGTCGGCCGGACCACTTCGTAGTGAGCAGGTCTACGTCGATTTATGCGAGCCATGCACTTAAAAAAATTAAAAACATGACAATTTTAACGCAAAATATTAAAAAAATTAGCTTTAATTTTTTTTAAACATTTTTTGTTTCCAGAAAAAGCCAACAGTTGCTTTTTTGAATGATTATTCCCATAAAAAAAAGAGAACCAAGCCTGTGTAAGTCAAGCTCCTAGACCAGCTGAGCAGCCTACTTCTTCCTTAAAAATTCAATAAACTCCCTTACTCTTACTATCAGAATACTAGAGGCCTACGTAGTAAGCTCCCTTCCGAAGAGGTTAAGTTGCAACTTTGGTTCTTAGAATTTCTTTTCGTTAAGGTAACTTAGACTGGTCAATCGCGATGTTTAACCTGTTCTTATATACCGCCTTCATCCGAACTGCCTATGTACTGGCACCATTTGTCCGCTATTCAGTCGGTTTTTATTCTTATGTCCGATAGCGACCAGCTCGTGATTCTGAGTGACTTTAACATACCAGAACTCCCTTGGTCAAATATCGATAACGTTACAGCTTTATCACTTTCTTCACACCATGATTTTACTGCGGGCATGTTTGACATGTCTTTCGGTCAATTTAACCATGTCAGAAATTCTTTAGGCCGTCTTCTAGTCTTATGTTTTGTGTCTGACCCAGATGGAATCACCTTTTCCAGAGCCTAGCCTTTGGTGACCCCCGAAGATCCAAATCATCCTACACTTGAGGTTTCAATCGAAACCATTGCCTTAGTTAAATCTCATAGCATAGGAGAGAGGGTCCGCTTTTTTTGGAAGGCTGACTTTTAAAAGCTCAATTACTTAATTCTGACCTTTGATTAGTTTGATCTTTATATAAATATCACCTCGATATTTTCCCATATGTGGAAGAAATCCTTTATAATTCGTCTGCTAAAAAAGGGAAAAAATCGGATACTACCAATTATAGAGGAAGCCATTCCAAAGCTTTTTGAGAAAAGTATTGCATTTCATCTGCAACACCTACGTAGCTCAATCATTTCTCTATGTCAGCATGGCTTCATAAAGCATTGCTCCACCTCCACCAACTTGTTGGAGCTGACTTCATTTGTGATTAATGGCTTTCAAAACTCGATCTTTTAGGATTTCCTGTTAACGTTCTTACGTGGATTTCTGGAGACCTTCCTGGAAGCATCCAACGCATCCTTTTTAAAGATGTATTCTCCTTCCTAGTCCGAGCTATATTCGGAGTCCCTCAAGGAAATCATCTCGGGCCGTTACTTTTCACCATTTTTAAAAATGACTTGCCTTTTGCTTCACCGAACTCTCGTGTACTTATGCACGCAGATGACATTAAGCTGTGTCTTCAATATAAATCTTCCTCTGCCCAATACAAACTTAAGTCCGATCTGGACAAGTTCCAAAATTGGTGTTCTGCAAATGACTTAAAACTTAATGGGTCAAAATGCAAACTTATATCTTTCTATCACTTAAGCCCTATCCAGGCCACTTATTATCTCTATGGGACCTCCGTAGAAAGATTAACTGAAGTTAACGACCTAGGTCTCCTATTAAACTTAAATTTACCGACCATATATCGGCAATGGTTAATAAAGCCAAGGGTGTGCTTGGCTTCATTAAAAGATGGTCAAAAGAATTTAACGACGCTTATATAAGTAAAACTCTTTACATATCTTTAGGTAGTTCGATTTTTGAATACGGTTCATGCGTCTGGAGTCCCCAATATGGGGCTCATCAAGACCTCATGAAATCTGTACAGAACAACTTTCTCTTTAAACTGGGATGCAAGTATCTAACTCCCATCTTATCGTTGAAAACTCCTCTTAATAAATTTACCATCGTTACTAAACCGTTGGACTATGCTGGGTGTGTTTCATCAATAATTATTTCTTAACTTTTGTAGGTCAACATATGCCCAGCATGACCATTTTAGGGTGTTGTGTTCTGACTACAATAACCTCTATCCAATTATCTCACAAAACTCTTGCATAAAATCTTCTATTCTCTACTACTTTTGTGAATTTGTGGTTGCCAAGGAACGGTATCAGAAACCGGTAATATGGTCGGGGCGGGCATGATTTTAATTTGAGCAGGAGTCCGGTGTGCCACCCCAAATTGAATGCTTGTTTCACGTCCAGCCTGACTGCTAGGCAATATTTCTTTGTTTTCAAAGGAGTCCAGAATTTATTGCGCGACTCTGTGACACTGCTTTGGAATGAAGCCAAACTGGTGATCAGGAACCGGTTCAGCATCGTTTAGTACCGGCAGAGCACTGCTCAAAAATACTCATTCATATATACTCATACATTTCGTGTCGCAACACTACTAAGCTGCATACTTCCTTCCCTTTTCTTCTTTTTTTTATGCGCTCCTGGGTTTTCTTGATCCTTCTTGTCACCATCGTCATGGCCGTCAATTGGTTTTCACAATTGGCACAATTGGCATTTTGTACATATCGAACTACGTGCCCTTGACGTCGGAAGTCCTCTTTGAGGGCGGAGGACAACGCTTTGTCCGGCATTAAAACACTTGGTGGCCTTATATGTTAGTGACTTGATCTCTAATAGAGCTTTCGGTGGCTTTTTATGCTTCTTTGGGGCCTTTGGAGAAGCTGACATCTCGTGATCGCGGCTCAAAATCGCGCTTAAAATTGCTCATCGCTGGAGCTTGTAGATATTTTGGCGCTAACCTTTCTTTTGGGACGTGGTTGGGCTTTGGCAGATTGTGGTAGTCGAGGGGACGGGGGAGCTTCCCAGTCCATTTCGGTGAGAATATATCAGATGGAATTTTTTCTTGCAAACTTCTTATGCAAACTATGATTGTCGCGAGTTATTTGTCGGAGTGGACAAATTAAAGTGTGCCATTTTCATTTTTCTGCCCCGTTTCGTTTGTGCTTCGGGAAATATGACGAAGAGAGCGAAAAATTTCTTAGGGTGGCTATTGGAGATCGCTGGCCGATATTCTTTTTGCTTAGGCACTATTCATGCTTAATGATTTTTGGTTGTTGACTGTGGTGACAAAAAAACACGGACAGTTGCCTTTTAAGTTGAACTTTTAATTCTGTTTCAGGGCGTGAAATTGCCTGGGATATTTGAGTCTCCAAGGCTAGGGCCAAGTCATATAACTGGGATTTTATGTAGCCATTAGTTATTATTGGGGTATTACATCACCCAACCCATTCAATGAAAGGTTTGAGGGAATAAGCATTTCATGTCTCTTGAATGAAAAGTACGAATTTTTATTCCTTTTATAAATTCTAGCGCATAATAAACCAACTTTTTTGTTTTTATCATAGATGGAGAGCATAATTTATTATTGAAACAGTTATCGAACTTACTTAAAGCTAAGTTGATACCACTCAATACGTACTTTATACGCACCTTACCGACCGGTGATAAGCCCAGCGTACTGAACAGAAAATGGATGTTGCGTGTTTATTCCACTTAGTTTGGTAATTTTTGGACATAAGCCCTGAAAGATGGGATAGTTCTTTTGGCAGCTTTACTATGTTGTGAGTAAAGAGATGTACAATTGTAATGAAATTGTTGTTCAGTTAAAAGCAACTTAAACTCATTGTCTTTAAGCAGCGCCCAATTATTTGGTTAATCAAAAGCCATGCGGGAAGGTGTTTAACAAATAGTCACAATTAGTATTTATTTATAATATTTACCGAAATGGTGAAGGACTTGCAGCAACCTTACGTTACCATCTTTACTACGGGAATGAGGTAAGTTTATCTTTTATTTATCTTTTGTTATCTTTTGACCTTTTAGATTACTGGAAGTTTTCCCCAGTCCCCAATTTGAAAGAGGTTTGAGCGGCGCGACGTTATCTTAAGAAGTGGCAGCATTCCGGTAGGGCTGGTGCATTGAAAGATGCATTAAAAAAGAAAATGCATGCATGCCGCCGTTACATAGAAATATATTATATATACAAGTATAAATCATATGGTTGGTAAATGGATAAAAGTAAGAACTAGGAGCCTAGCTGGTTTTACAAATATGGCCTTCTTAATGCATAACAAGGAGTATTTGGCTCATACTTATCATCGGATCCAAAACGAAGAAAAAATATTTTAGAAAGGCTACGAGAGCAACTTAGCACTTAGGTAATTGCTTTGCTAAGTGGGACAAAATAAAAGACTTCATGTAAAAGGAGAGCACTTTAATAGATGATAGAGTTTATTGCAGTCAGAACATAATACCCTGAAAGGGTCATGATGTGTATAAGTTGATCTACAAAGGATAAGGAATAAAGAAGAGACATTTCTGGAAAACGGTTTGTAAGTCCTAATAGGTTCTGGCTGTCGATGTAACCATTAATAATGTTAGTGAAAAACTACAACCAGCATTCAGCGTTAATGCCACGTTCCTATTGCTTAAAAGTATCCAGGAATTCCAGGAAAGAAAAGCAGCAGTATCGTCAGCGTAGGTGGCAATTAGCTTTGACGCGGGCTCCAGGAAGGCGGCCACTGCGTCCTCCTTTTTTTTCAGTGCTTCCAAGTTAAGTACTCTATGTTACTCAAGAGTGCCATGTTGTAGGCGGAAGCCGAACAGGAATGACAGAATCGCACTAGTGATGTTCTCAAGGGACAGCAATCTGCTTAGGATCAGCCTTTAAAAAATGTTTTCCCAGTAATGGCAGTAGATTGATTAGCTTGTATGAGTTCACATCTGTCGGAGGCTTCCCAGTTTTGAGCAACATGGTATCCACCTTTAGGTGTGCTGTTTTATATTTGCACAAGAAACTGCAAAGCTAGATCCGCTTAAAGTCGAATTTGTCTTTTGTCGAGCCGGCGTCTCTAAGCGTTTTTTTGGTTGGCAACTTTGTTACTAGAACTTGAACTTCTGCCAATGAGACTGGCCTAATAGGCAGGCTCATGTGGAAATGAGTTTTTAGGAATTCGTGGACTTCTTAACTTGATTTTATAGTTACAAAGCCTGTAGCAATGGTCGAGGTTGTTAGTAAAACCTCCAGGTAAAGACACCAGCCACCTCAAGTGTTTCTAATAGCTGATTTCGGGGTGGGCTGTGCCTGGTACCGTTTCGTGATACGCCAAAGTGAGAACTTTATACTTAAGGGTCCTAAGGGTCCAACATTTCGAGAAAGCTGTCTATTTCGTTCTGGACCTTTTGGACCTTTTGTAAGCGGTTGGCCATTCTACTGTGTACCTGCTGCATGGGGGCATCTCCATGTCCTTTTTGTTGCTGTGTGCAGCTCCACTGCCTATTTTATTTTGCTTATGAGTAAGATAATGCCAAATCAGCCATAATAGGTGAGTGGTCCGACGACACATCATGGAGTGTTTGTACACTAGGCCTGCTCATCGTTTTTAAGTTTATGAACTCTATAATACAATTTTAGGGTATATAAGAGTATATAAATTTCGTCTCCGTCCGAAGTTACCTTTCCATTCTCGTTTCAAGTTCACTTCTAAGCTGAGGGTATACTTTTTTCAGCAACTAGTGTGACGGTGCCCTCCGATGTCTGCAGGTGCCACGTTTCCTTTCCAAGATGTGGGAGGCAAAGGGCTATGACACAATGTGCATATATTAATGACTGCAAAGATGACTTTGCTGTTACCACCGTGGTGGTGGGCATTTGTTTACCTGGCAGAAAGAAACGCTAAACATTGCGTATATGTGTTTGTGTCACAAGCTTCTATTTTATAAGCGCTGAGGAAAAGTCAAAGCATTTCAGAGATTATACACATTATACCACAGCCCGAATTTTAGATTGGATTGTACCATTCTGGCGATCGTGGTATAAGAACCTGGACTAGATCTTTGAAGGAGAGGAAATCTTCCACACCCAAAACAGCAAGGGAGAAAGAGGAATGGTTCCGACAGAGTCTCACAGTGAAAGACCAGGAGACCAAAAGGCCAGTGAAAGCCGTCTGGAACAGCGAGGAGTGGAGAAACGACGTGCCACGTAACGGGACAGGGAGCCCGCGTAGCAACAACGAAGAATCGGAGAAAGCAGGAGAAACGACGTGGAACGTAACAGGACAAGGAACGGGATAGCGATGGATCAAGAGAAAGCAAGAGGTCGACGGGGAAAGTAGCGGGATAAAGAGTCCGCATAGCAACAGCGAAAACAAATTGCGACGGACGAAACAAGTTGTGGCACTGGACGACGGACGCAACCAGGGTATCGGAAGGAGAAACCCAGGAAGGACAAACGTTCTCACCGGGGCCTATATAAGGAAGAGATCGGGACTGCCTTTGGAGAGTCCGGAGACTGATGCGGAACAAGTCCGTGAAAGTGCGCAAATAAGGTCGAGTGCTAGGCTAAGTACCCTAACGCGGTGAGCCCCAGTGAGCCCCAGACCCCCAGTATCTTGACCCGTTCACTTTTCCCGACTTATACGTTACCTCGCACTCGATTTGACTCACGCACTTTCCCGGACTTGCTTCGTATCAGTCTCCGGACTCTCCAAAGGCGGTCCTCGGACTTCACACTGTCCGACTCCCTGCTGACTAACCGTCCTGATCCCACGCCGGCAGTACCTTATATAGGCCCCGGCGCGGCCGTTAATCCTTCCTGGATCGCTCCTTCCGTTATCTTGCGTCCATCGTCCAGTGCCGCAACTTTCTTCTTCCGCCTTTCATTCTATCGCTGTTGCTAGGCGGGCTCCCTGTCCCGCTACTTTTCCCGTCGACCTCTGCTTTCTCCTGCTCCATCGCTGCTCCGTTGCTCGTAATGTTACTTTCTACGTTCCTCCTGCTTTCACCGATCCTTCGCTGTTGCTATGCGGGCTCTCTGTCCCGTTACGTTCCACGTCGTTTCGTCTACTTGCTCCACTCCGTCGCTGTTCCGGACGGCTTTCTCTGGTCTTCTGACCTCCAGTTCTCCCTTAGTGAGGAAGACCCGGACCCGACCCCTCCTTCCCCCCTTCCCTGTCTTGGGTGTGGGAGATTTTAACTCCTCACAAAGAGTCCTACTGACGTGTATTGTCCTTATATTTATATTTCCCCTGATACCATACGGCTCCATGATTTTAGGGTCTGTATTTTTACCAATTTTTCCACTTTTTGTACTGTTAATAATAAGAAACTCATCCGTAAGCAATATTAATTCACAAGTAACTTGTGAATTTTTTCGTTTTCGCTATTATTCAAAGATTGTCGTTTGACGGAACTATTAACGTAAATACTTGCCATCCTAGAACGAATTACATGCAAGTTTCATGGATCATGCAGGAAAAGAGGTCATGGATTTGGCTCCATGAGTTTTGTTGGGTTTCTTGGACTTGGGTCTATACATTTTATAAAAGATCGGGTTTTCTTCGGAGAACCTAGATACAATTGTAAGTCCCACAGTCCTTTTATTATTATTCAATTCAATTGTGTATTCATAACTTTTTTTTACGCTGGCAATGCGAGGTCCGCAAGATCGACATAGCTACATAATTAATAAATCAATTATAAAATGAATAAAAAAGAAAACTTTTTTAAACTATGTCTAAAAATTTTTCAGTTAAACAAAAGTTTTCGGTTACCCTTTGTATCCAATAATCCGCCAACTTGCGTCAAGTTGCAATCGCGCTGTATAATATAATCAAGCATTGTAGATTCCATCAAAAAGGCATAATTTCCCTGATTAACTCGTTTAATTCCATCTTCATACGTTGTGGTAAATGCCGATGGTTTTTTGTTGTCCATACTTCTCCACATTTTTTTATATGTTTCAATCATTGAATCCTGTTAAATTTTAAAAAAGTCACTTATTTACTTACACCATTTAAACATACCCGAAAAAATGTCATTGTTGAACCGCTTTCTAAAGTTCCATAAGATATTTCTGTTTGGGTGGCCAAATCCTCCGCATTTTCAATTGGATTTATCATTCGTTCTGTTGTTAAAAATGCCGCTAGATTTGCAGTGTAGGAGGCTATTATAATAATGGAGAAGAATCCCCAAATACTGCTAATAATACGAGTTGACATTGCTCGCGGAAAAATATTTGGCGATTGTTGCATAAGTGTTCCGATTGTAAACCAAAAGCTGTCCGCTAGAGAAAATTGGTTGCCAATAGTAATGCGGTCAAAGTTGCATGGATGAATACACTGCCATTCAATAGGTGAAAGTTTTCCTACAATGTAAATACTTATTGATACCAGGAAATATGCAACAATTACATATATCCAGATCTCCATAGCCAGAGGATTCATAAACGAAAATAACCGAGTTGGTTCTGATTCTGTGACCTGAAATATAATTGTAGCTCTTTAAACAATGTACAAGCATATTTTGATTTTACCTTAAATAGAATGCTTATTCCCAAATTCATAAAGGGTTTAGTGAAATCTATTACGCTTTCCCTTGCATACGTGATAGTCATTGAACCAACTGCCAAGTCTGCTTTCTGAAAAATATAAAATTTTTTTATGCAGACCTATGTGCAAATCAAAACCATTACTAACGTTTTTCATTAGTTGTGCAACCATTCCATTCCATTCACCGGTTATGGCGTCTTTGGCCCCATATTTGCGATCGGGAACCAAATCGAGTATGTAATCAAACCCAACTTCGTGAGAAATCATTTCCAGAATATCAACGCAAAATCCATAAAATCTTTCATTACCAGTAAAATTTTTTTCATAGTGCATCATAACATATGGAGTTTCCTAAGAATATAAGATTATATATTAAACTGAAGGATCAAAACATAGTCAGAGATACTATCCATTTTTTAAATTTATTTTTTATTTTTTTTTTATTTTTATTTTAACATCAACACATAATTATGATAAAAAAATTTTTTTTACCAAAATAGTTATAACGACCAGAGTCACATTGATAGATCCAGAATCAAAAAACATTGTTGGTTCTGTAATATTTAGATGTTCATGTGGAGTCCATTCGCCTACTTTGACAATAGAGTGCTGTTTTAATTTTACCAAATCCAACTTAAACTGCACTCTTTTGCCTTCTTTAAGTTGTATAGGGCCTGTTAAACCTTTCCATTGCACCTGAGGAAATACATAATTTACATAAAATCGAATATATAATATCAGTTTAAAATATTTAATAAAAATTATTTATTGAATTCGATTCCAATAGCAACGATTTTAATACAACCTAACGTTGTCAAAAATAGTTTTAAAAGAACAAATGCTTTAAATGCTTATTTCTTTGATTAATTGATAAATATTTCTTACTAATAACCTACATACATCGCTTCAATTATAAAAATGTGCTCGATACATTTAAGGAAAAAATCTAAATTTCTAATGTAAATCATAACTAATTTTAAATAATTAAATTCAATATATATAGTGCATAATTATATTCCTGTTACTTGATCAATATTGTTAATGATAGCGGCGGCAGAAGTCAAATAGGTGCGCATCCATTGGTTATAAGATTTCTCTTCATCTTATCTTCCTCTCCCTTTCGGATCATGAATATGTAACTAACATGCCTAACAGGAGCTTGGAGGGTGTCCCGTTCGAACAGAGAGAAACAAAGGTGGTGCGACTCCGAAAAGACGCATGCAGGTCTGGAACACTTCACTTGGTCGAAAAAAATGAAGAAAAGTCTCCAAACGGGAGAAAAGTGAGAACGGCGAATTGAATAAGTGAGAGTTAGGGGCTTCAGTCGAATTCATTCTTTAATGGACGACACATATACAATTATACAATAAAATGAATACAAAATTAAAGATAAGTTTTTGTTATTTGCTTTATTAATTTAAATTATAATTTCGTAGAAGTGTTACTATTTAATATATTTAGTTCCCAGTTCAAAGTTGAATTTGAATGTAAAAACATAATATTATTAATATTTTCTGTATTGTAATATATAAATAAATAGATGAATAATTATGAAACTATACAAAGGACGAAAAGTAACTGCAATAAAGTTACATAGAAGAATAGAAGCTATCACTTGCCCCCGCTCATCATTTTAAAAGTCTTTCTTTTAAGGGCCCAACAGAAATAAGTAACCGAATGGATGAATAGTTGTGAAACTATTCAAATGAAATTTAATCCGAAAGCACTCCATTGGCTTCCCACCATAATTCTAAGCAAATGAATGCCAGTGAGTGAGAGTGATGAGAGCGTTCATGCGGCACACTAGCAACGTGATTAAAGAAACGAAAGCTATGTTTTGCTTAAGCCCTAGAAAGATTAACTCAGGTTAATGACCTAGGTGGCCTATTAGACTTTAAGCTTAAATTTACCGACCATATATTGGTAATGGTTAATAAAGCCACGGCTATGCTTGGCTTAGTTAAAAGATGATCAATAGAATTAAAATACCCATATATAACTAATACTTTATACATACCGTCTGGTTCTACAGTACAATTTAGGTTCAATACAGAAGAATTTTCTCCTTTTTTTCTTAGGGATCTAAACTTTTAAAACTTGAGTCACTGCATTATAATGGTAAAACGTCTAAAAATTATTAAAACATTGTTCCCCAAAATGAAAAATTTTTTCGTCTTACTTTCTGGACAACCTTTTCTGAGGTTATTTTGTCATTCACGAGTTTTAAAAATTTTGTTTGGTATAACATGTTTTTTTCTTTTGCTTGTTCATATCTTGCAGCAATAAAAGGTAAGATATCCAATTTTTGAACTATATTAAAGAGAATACGTGTTTGAAACATCCTCAGAAAAATATCATGAGAAACGTAAACGCAAAAATCTGTCCTGTCTTGCGCGCAGGGATATGAAGGGTGTGTGCAAAGTTTGAAGTTCAAAAACTTATACACAAACACAAACTGAAGTCCACACTAGAGTATAAAATCTATATATACCTACATACCGCATTAATATAATTGATTAGGCTGAGCCCACCGTTCCATGGAGCTTCCTCGTCACATGTTAAATTGGATATATAAAGGGTGTGTGATTGATCCAATGTCTGCAATCCGATCGCAAAAATATATACTGAATCAAACATCAACGCTGATTCTGACTACAGTAAAAAAAAAGATTTAAAAAATCGCATGACTTTATTGTTAAACTCTTACCTTAATCATAGAAACTTTATTTATATGTGTGCTTGAATCGTATTGTTTCAATATAAACTGATCATAGTACCCAAGATCCTTCAAAATTTCTTTCACCACAACATCTCCCCTGTTGACTAAACGAAATGATGTTATATTTACATAATTATACTTGAAATCTTCCAGATCGAATGTTTCCAAATCAAAGCTTGTAAACAAATAATGATATTTGTATTCATTCATTTTCTGTTGTAATATCTACAACAATTTGAATAAGTTCAAACGGTTACAACTTTTCTAAAATCCAACTTACATATTTCAGCAATATAGTAATGTCCTGTGGGTTAGTGTCAATGATAATATTGTGTATTTCCTTTTCTTTAAACTCTTTTAATGTATACAAATAAGTCGCATGAGAAACTTGTCGCATGTGTACTTCAAATTGAACAGATCGTGTCAGCTGATGCAAGTTAACAATTCCTAAGAAAAAGAAGAGAACCAAAAATTTAATTTTAGTTAATCTAATGAGCTCTTTTTTGGGAAAAACCCGTGTTTAATATATTATAATCAGTAAAAAAAATGCTTTAAAACGATAATAAATTCAAACTTATCTAGTACCATAAATGTTAGTATGAAATGGCGGTTTATTAAAAAAAACTTGCAAAATAAAAATATGTTTGCACTCATTTAATTTTGTATTTTTTTTAAAGTAATCAAGTAAAAATCATAGAATTCAATGTACAAAACTATATAAAATACATAAGAATGACTGTTATAAAATAGTGTTGACATCTGAACACTAAGCATCAAAGGTAGGTTAAAAAGGTTGGTTGTATAAAATCCTCTGTTTATTCGTGGTTTGCATCGGATATGTATATGTATATAAGTTAATTAAGTTAACCGGTCGACTGCCATGACCGCTCGATGCGACTGCGATGATCCGGTCAAAACAGCTGAAACAGTGTCTGTCTATGCTCGTGCATAGCCGGCAAACACAGCATATTTGCCGCTATGAAATCAGATTTTTCTTAGCTTTATGTTTAGTTTATTTCTGAACTTAGACAAATAAGGAACTCAACTATATTTATTATCAATATTATCCGGCATTAGCGGTTAAATTTAATTTACTTTGTGAAATCGGTTACCGAACCTCAAGGGCCGTAACAACGGAGTTAGTAACTCCCGACGTTACTTTCAGCTAAAAGAAAGAACCACCTCTGCAACCTCCAGGCATCACCCAGGAACATCCACACTGTAACGTGCCCGGCCGGAGCAAAGGATTCTTACTAATTAGTTCTTACTAATTCTTACTAACTAGTTCTTACTAATTTTGAAATGGGAAATGTTGCCGAGACTTGTTGTAGTGTAGTGCTAAGACAGCTACATTCACTTAGACCAAAATCACCCTCGTGTTGTGGACTTGTTACGGCAGTTCTTTAAAGTAAGGTTGCATTCGAATTTCGTCGTCTATTTTTCTTAAATTAAGAAAGAAAGTTTTGGCTAGTTGCCTAGGCTAGTTACTGTGTTGGCTAATTAATGTGTGTTTGATATGTGTGTCGCTTCTTTACTTAAACTGGGTCAGAAAGGGGAAAATGGATGGCACTGTACATATAACACATTACTATTACTATTACTATTACTATTACTATTACTATTACTATTACTATTACTATTACTATTACTATTACTATTACTATTACTATTACTATTACTATTACTATTACTATTACTATTACTATTACTATTACTATTACTATTACTATTACTATTACTATTACTATTACTATTACTATTACTATTACTATTACTATTACTATTACTATTACTATTACTATTACTATTACTATTACTATTACTATTACTATTACTATTACTATTACTATTACTATTACTATTACTATTACTATTACTATTACTATTACTATTACTATTACTATTACTATTACTATTACTATTACTATTACTATTACTATTACTATTACTATTACTATTACTATTACTATTACTATTACTATTACTATTACTATTACTATTACTATTACTATTACTATTACTATTACTATTACTATTACTATTACTATTACTATTACTATTACTATTACTATTACTATTACTATTACTATTACTATTACTATTACTATTACTATTACTATTACTATTACTATTACTATTACTATTACTATTACTATTACTATTACTATTACTATTACTATTACTATTACTATTACTATTACTATTACTATTACTATTACTATTACTATTACTATTACTATTACTATTACTATTACTATTACTATTACTATTACTATTACTATTACTATTACTATTACTATTACTATTACTATTACTATTACTATTACTATTACTATTACTATTACTATTACTATTACTATTACTATTACTATTACTATTACTATTACTATTACTATTACTATTACTATTACTATTACTATTACTATTACTATTACTATTACTATTACTATTACTATTACTATTACTATTACTATTACTATTACTATTACTATTACTATTACTATTACTATTACTATTACTATTACTATTACTATTACTATTACTATTACTATTACTATTACTATTACTATTACTATTACTATTACTATTACTATTACTATTACTATTACTATTACTATTACTATTACTATTACTATTACTATTACTATTACTATTACTATTACTATTACTATTACTATTACTATTACTATTACTATTACTATTACTATTACTATTACTATTACTATTACTATTACTATTACTATTACTATTACTATTACTATTACTATTACTATTACTATTACTATTACTATTACTATTACTATTACTATTACTATTACTATTACTATTACTATTACTATTACTATTACTATTACTATTACTATTATTTAATAATTAAATGGTAATAATTATTAAATTTCAGGAATCGAATTAGGTTCGATTGCCCCCAGAAATGCCCATATTTTAGAGATTTGAGCAAGCGTTTACTTTTCGAGATACATGACCCTAAAAAAAAAAAAAAAATTTAAATTCAAGAGGTGCCATTCACTGCACATCTCTTAAAAATTAAATTTCGAAAACAAGGCATACCCAAGGCATACCTCAAAAAATCCAAATTTTTCAAAAATAAAAAGTACCATTAATGTGCAAATATTTATTTAACACTGATTCGGAGGCGTTTCGTCTTTGAAGATGAATGCTGGTTTAAGTCGATCGATGAAAATAATGTTGTCCTTTATGTGGCCTTTGAGCGTAAAGTTCTTTTCTAATACTTTTAACGGACCCTTGTAGTTTGCTTTCAAAGCGGTTTCGACCTTATCCACCCTGACGAAGACGTGGGTAAAATGGTTTAGCACTGGCTTAGTGGTTGGCAGCTGAGATATGGTTTTTTAAGAGCCTTGGCGAACTCGCACTCGGTATGTTTTTTTTGTGCTCGGTGTAAAAAATCCGCCAGGGACCCGTAATGCGGTGCCGTAACCATTTCATCTGAGCTCAGCCCGATGTCACTTTTGATTGTTGTACATAGGCCTAGTAGGATTAAGTGTTGGTAACTGCTCCAATCGATTGAATCGGCACATTTTAAGGCAGCTTTTTTTGTTCTGTGCCAGCGTTCGATCATACCGTTGGCTTGTGGGTGGTACGCTGTCTCAAATCTTGGCAAGCTCTTGGAATAGTGTTGATTAGAATAGTTGACCTTAATCTGTTGCGATGTGGAGAGGTATTCCGTACTCAGCAAACTAGCCCGTAATCAGTGCGTTGGCTACAGATTGTGCTGTGATGTCGTCTAAGGAAATTGCTGCGGCCCATCTTGATACGATCGATGCACGTGAAACAGTATCGGTATCCGTTCGATGAAAGCAGTGGGCCGACGATGTGGATATTGATGTGTTCAAAACGGGCGTCGCTGGTGGCATACTCTCCCAGTGGCGCTTTGCTAACTCCAACCACGGTTGGGCGTAGGCATCTGGGCTAGTTAGTTTGAGCCTGAAGGAGACAATTTTGTTAGAGAGATGGTATTTTATGAATCAGAATTGAGTAGCGATTGTAGTTCATCATCGATTTCTTGCTCTAGTGCCATCACGTCAAAGTCGATGTGTTTGATAGCGTCGATGCGTGAGAGAAGATAAGCCACGTTGTTTTCGTCTCCAGAGATAAGCCGGATATCGGTGCTGACTTTGCTAATAAAATCCAGTTGGCGGGCGCGTCGTGGTGATGATTTAAAGGCGTACATCAGCGGCTTGTAATCGGTGAAAATTATGAAGCCTCTGCCTTCTAGTGCATACTTAAAGTCCAAAATAGCCTGATAGATGGCAGTCAGCTCTCTATCGTAGGTCGTGTCTGCCCATTGACGATTTAATGTAACACGGCACCCATGGCGTCGTCGGAGGCATCTGTGGTTAGCTCGTTCTTCCAGGCATCGAATATATGGTCGGCTTCTGTAGACCAGAGTATCAGGGTTTTCTCGATTGTTTTATTGCCTTGGATTAGCGTATGGAGTATGTGTTGGTTATCAGCAGATAACCGGTCGATAGAAGTCGATCATACCCAGAAACATTTTTACATCTTTAGCAATAAGCGGCATTTTAAAGTAGCGGATGGCTTCCACTTTGGCTTCAGATGGTTTTAGGCCGTGTGGCTATGTCGTGTGCTAAAAACATGAGTTGCGGTTTTCCAAATTGACATTTCTCGAAGTTCCGGCTGAGATTCGAAGGCGGTCCAGGACCGTGCGGAGGTGCGTCTCGTGCTGCGCCTCAAATTCTGAAGCGATTTTAGAAAATATTTTCTTACCGTGTAAGATACTCGGTAAATCCAGTAGGTACGGAAAAGGATTTCGATCCGGCACTATAACGTTGTTCAGTGCTCGGTAGTCGCCGCATGGTTGCTACTCTCCGTTTGCGTTATGTACTAGGTGTAATGGGCTGGACCAGTTGCTTTTTGAGGGACGACATATTCCATTTTCTGTGAGATAGGAGAACTCGGTTTGTGCAACTTTGAATTTGTCGTCGGGCGCGGGCGGGAGTAGGCGGGCCGTGGTCGAGATGAAGTGCGTCACTTCGGACTTTGCTGACAGCCGGATCGAGTTGATCGTTGCGAAATCGCGGTATTCGTAAAGCAACCTAGGGTCACAAACCATATGGTAGTGCTGGAAGCTTTACCATATATTAGTGTTATTAAACTATAACGTTTGTAAAGAGTCGCAACGTCTCGCGACAACGACGGGCTAACGTTCGGGCCCCATGAACCACCTTTTCTGTTATTTGCATAAATTAAGTTTGTACGATTGTGTAATAAGCCAGCGATCAAAGGCTATATATATAATAATACGAATACGAATTACTGCCGTAGCTGTGCACCGGACCTACCGACCTACCGATAATGACATCAAATCACTAGCATCGGCAGTATGTTTACGCCTTGTTAGAAACTATTTATCAGAAGTGGGATAGATACCAACGAACATATTACTCAGATTATGAAATAGTAGAACTAGAAAAACAAAATGCTAGTTAAATGTTACTCAACGAAAAAAGTGCTGCAGCAACGATGAAGGCAAGCGGGATTATCAACGTCCGGAAATCGAGAAGACCTAGTGCAACGTTTGGACCGTTAGGATCCAAATGACGAAAAATATGCTAGTGCCGAAAATGTTAGGAAGCAAAAAAGAATTCGCGAATTGGAGAAAACGGTGCATGAGTTGCGCCAATGATCATTTCAGCCACTGGAGATTTCATCTCCCATTTCATTTGCATCGCAACGTCGGGGATGATCCATGATCAACGCTCCATCGATTTAGTAGCAAACGCGGTTACGTCTCAGCGACACGCCAACATGTTTCACGATAACGAAACAACGTCTTACCACGAAAAATATTCGGCTACGTCTCAGCCGCACGTTAATAATTACCACGAAAGTGGAACAACTTTTCACCCTGTAAACACGTACCACGACAACGGTGCAACGTCTCGACACCAACTTTATTCGGCTGCATCTCAACCGCATGTAAACACGTACCAGCATCTTTATTCGGCTACGTCTCAGCCCTACGTTAGCTATAGTTCGCACGTAAAATATCGTCAAAGCCGCTCGTCCATGCAAACGAACCACGAACAATTCGAAATTTCGCACCCACGTATATAAATGCAAACGTTCCCCTTCCCTCGCAACCCGCCTATTTTGCAACGCCACAGCAAAATTTACAGCACGCATGCGCCGAAGGTACCGTATATACCTGGGCTCAGGGATACGCAAGACCCAACACTGGACAGCCTCCAGAAACGTACTATGTCAACGAAGCAGAAACCGGATAAGACGCCAAGCATCATTATCAGTGATATTGTTGCCCTCCTTCCAGAATTTGATCGCTTTGAGTAGACTCCAGCGAACAATTCTTTAAGATATGGTCAGAGTTTTCGTCTAGGTTCCAAAAGAATTTTCCAAAAGAATTTTCCTCATCTAAAGATGTGGAAATGCAAACGAGAACCGTCCGAAACGCCGCAAGAATATTTCTACAATGCTACAATGCTCTACAATCAGGATGCTGATATTTCTACTCACTAAACTACGTATATCGAATGGAACTCACGGTTAAATATCACAACTGCAATAAAATTTGACACTATTTGGAGCACGCAGAAGCTGATCGCCAAGATTGAGATAGACGAATTTTCTCATGCTTTCAAATACTGATTGTGGAGTACGACCTATTATCACAAAATGACCTGTTGGGCAAGGATATATTGTGCGGTTACGGAAATAAGCTCATTATTGAAAATAGCCAGTGTATCATCAAAAACGGATGACAGAATACGATTCATAACATTCAACCAGCGAAACCCAACGACTCAAAAAACAATCAACGAAAACGCTACTTGCTTCACCAACGAAATAAGCGAACTGGGAAAATGTTCACTCACGAAAATGGAGTCCGACGTCCTATGCTACTTAAAGCCCTACAGAACACCATTCGCACTTCGCCCTGCAGTCTCCAACATCATTTCCGAACTCCTCGAAAACGACATTATTCGCCCCTCGGACTCGCCGTACCCCTTTTGGAATTGTGATGAAAGAAAAAGAATGAGGAATATCGCCTCTGTGTAGACTATCGACGTGTGAATAGTATAATAACGAATCTAGAAGAGCAGTTTGCTCAATAAGCAGGTAATACGTATTTTACCCAATTGGACCTACGTTTGGATTATCATCAAATCGAAGTCAGCGAATCGTCTAAAAAGGAAATAGCGTTTGTTCTGCCCGACGCAAACAACGAATACAACAGGATTTGTATGATTATATTTATGATTTATATTTATATGATATAATAATTAATAGCAAAACGTTCGATGAAGGAATGCAACTACTGGAGAAATTCCCCAAAATCTTGAAGGACCTTACCCTACGTTACGATATATGTAAGTTAAATGTAACTTCAAACGCAGATTACCTTTCTAGGACACATTGTTACCAAAGCTGGGATCACGCCAGGCGACCATAACCTAGGCGCTATCAAAAACTTTAAGGTGCCCACGAACGTCACGAAAGTTAGAAGATTCCTCGGTCTCACCGAATTTTTCAGAAAATTTGTTGAGAATTATTCTCTCATATCACGGCCCCTCACCAGACTCCTACGTGAATTAGAGCTCGTAAACTTTGTATGGACAAAGACCGAACACGACGATTTCGGAGAGTTGATCGAAAAATTAACTTGCGAACCCGTATAAACGTTATTAGATTTTTCAGCCGACTACGATGTTCTCACGAGAATGCGATTACGAAATAAGCCACCGAGCCGGAACTCAAATGACTCACGTTGACGCTTTGAGTCGCAGTTGCAGTTAAAGGACCCAGTTTTTGTTTATTCCACAGGTGATCTGGTAGTAATCAAAAACGAACCCGCAGCCATTGGAGAATATCAAAAGCTTGAGCCTCGTTTTAAAGGATAATATACGGACCAAATAAGGTGACCAAAGTCCTTGGGAACGACCGCTACGTTATGGAAGACATCACCAGAATGCAGGTTAGACAACGAAAGTATTGCTTCGTGCTGGCCAGTGACAAGATGAAGTGACAAGATGATGCACTAGGGTGCAACGGTATCCAGGATCTTGACTGCTCCGATGACTAGAACGCGGACGACCGAATCGAGGACGATTCTCTGTCAGGATTGACCGAGGTGTCGCAAACCTTATGATAGTGCTGGAAGTTTTAAGCTTAGCTAATAAGCTAGTTAGTGGCACTAGCATATTGGTTACTCTTGTCGTGGGATAAAATCGCGTTGGTTTTACGTTTAGGTGCGTGACATGTTGATTCGGCCAGCGTAGCTCGATCGATGAGTTTGCGTCGTTTTATATCGACAAGTAAGTCGAAATGTTGAAGGAAATCGAATCCAATGATAGCGCAGTTGAAATCAGGTATCACGAAGATCCAAGCAAAGTTTCGTTTTAATCCCAGTGACAATCTTATGCGTTTTTCTCTATAGGTTTGTATTTTTGCTCCATTGGCGGCAAAAAGAAGCGTTGGAGTGAGCATAGTTTTTGCAGGGTGGCATCACCGAAATGTTGCCGGTGTCGATGACGTCAGTCTCCAAAATTAGCTTATAAATTTTCCTCTGCTCGCTTTCGCAGAAGCGTTTTTGTACTTTCCAGTGCATGGTTGGTTGACGATGACGTCGTCAATTCGATTGACCGTGTTAAATTTCGTGTCGTCTGAACTTATATCTGCCAGAACGAATTGGGCTTCGATTTGCGACAACCATAATTCAGAGTGCACGGGCCAAAACGGAGGTGTTTTAACAGCTTCGTGGTTTCGACGCAGTTATTATTAACAGTTACCGCGCGTAACGATAACGTGAAATACGTTCCCCATTATAAGCACCAGTGCTCGCACGTATATAGTGATCAGTGATCAATGATAGTCGGGGTCACCAATTTAATGTTCAGATATTTATTGAAGGGTATATACGTTTACTTAAAACTAGAAAATGATAAATAAGCTAAAGTGGCAAAAACGTAGCAGAAGCGGCGGACGTAGCTGTCGATGGACTCCAGCAATATCGATACTCGCGTGAGCTGTCGAAGTCGGTCGTGCTATCGTAAGCTGCTAAGGGTTGTCACATACTCATCTCTTAAAAATCAAAGTTTTTTAAAAACAAGAGGTGCCCATTATTTACCAAAACATAAAAAAACAACTATGTTTGTACTTAACACACAAGTCTGTCCTACAAGTCTGTGAAATATAAAACATCATATTATTAATTCCAAAGAATCTTTTAGCTTGCCTCGTAAAGTCATTATGCTCTTCCCATTATGCACTCGCAATTCTTGACCGTGATCCCGCAACGTATTCATGGGAAATCGTTTCCGCACTGCATACTTTGCATTTGCCTCAATCATTTAATCATTAATCGTTGTTATTAGTCCGTCATGCACACCCAGGCTGGTAGTTGTTCAGCATCTACCAGTTCTATGCGTTCGAGTCATTTATTCAAATTGGCACAAAAAATATATAGATATTTTGGTATTCTTAATTTTAATGAATGCATTTAAAATGTTTGTGTTATCCAAAGAGAGTTCCGAGTTATTTGATGATATATAATCGGATATTTCATAATTTTTGAAGTGGTTTGTAGTTACATAGCTTAGACATTATATTCTTTAGATTGGTATATGAAACGTTATTAATTGTGGTTGTACCATTAAATGTTATAGAAAATAAACCGTCTAATTCAATGACAATATTGACAATATTGTTACCATTTATGAAAATGACATTATCTTGGATACGGTCTATTTTTTGTCTTACTTATTTAAAAATGGATTTCTCGCCGTTTAATAATCGGGTTAATCACTTTTTTTCTAAATTTAAATTCCAATAATTATTAAAAAGTTCTTTCTTAAATGTAGACATTTCATAATATTTTTTTCGCATTTTGCAACTGGATTACTTATTACTTATTTTAGTTAATTAAGGGTCTCTTAATTTTTTTAACCATCTTTTAATCAAGCCAAGCACACCCCTGGCTTTACTAACCACTGCAGATATATGGTGAATCTTGGGTGGGATAATCTTTCTAGGGAAGTCGCATAGAGAAAATAAGTGACCTGCATAGGGCTTAAGCGATAGAAAGATATAAGTTTGTATTTCGACCCATTAAGTTTAAAGTCATTTGAACACCATCTTTGAAACTTATCCAGATCGGACTGAAGTTTGTATTGGGCAGAGGAAGATTCATATTGAAGACACGGCTTTACGTCATCTGCGTACATAAGTACACGACAGTTCGGTAAAGCAAAAGGCAAGTCATTTATAAAAATGGAAAAGTAAAGGCTCGAGATGACTTTCTTGGGGGACTCCAGATGTAGCTCGGACTAGGCAGGAGAATATATCATTAAAAAGGACGCGTTGGGTTCTTCCAGAAAGGTAGCTGAATATCCACGAAAGAAAGTTAACTGGAAATATCCAAAAGATCGCGTTTTCTCAAAAGGAGTGAGTGGTTTACAGAGTCAAATGCTTTACTAAAGTCAATGTAGATGACATTTGTGTGAACGCCATTTTGGAAGCCATCAATCACAAATGATGTCAGCTCCAACAAGTTAGTGGTGGTGAAGCGACGCCTAATAAAACCTAATAAAACTGACATGGAGAAATGATTGGGCTACGGAGGTGTTGCAGATCAGGAGTAATAATTGATAATTTAGAGATGCCTGTATAATTGGAAGCATCAGATTTTTTTGCTTTTTTATACAGAGGAGTTAAAAATGATTCGGCAACGTTCGGCAAAATTCAACAAATCCGTTAAGAGGATATGCATCACGCCAATTTCTGTTAGTAATATACGTTTTTGAAGCTTCAATATCCATAGATTAGATTCCTGAGATGTTTCTTTATTTCTCCTAAAAAAATATTTTTCGAGTACCAATCGCACTGGGGTGTATAGTAACATTAAAATTTGAATAAGCTCTTGCCCTTGATTTTATCAACCACTGTTTTTATCAATTGCGGTACGAGATTTCCATTCAAGGAAAGATCCTTTTACGAAGAACACGACTAATTATCAAAAAAAATCTGCGATGCGGAAAACAATGTAAAATCATGGATGGTCTTTTTGTTTCTAAGCGAACTCTTCTCTTACTTTTAAAGCAATTGAACCAAGCCGTCCGAAACTGACACTATTATGTGCTCCATAACCTTCTCCAATGGAAGTTCTCAAATAAATTACACTACTGCACCGATTGCATCTGGGAGAAGATGCGCTATACCTCACATGGCATTTCAAAAGTTAATTGTCCCATTGCACTAAAAACAAAATATTAAAGATGAATATTAAGTTCTTAAGACAAAAAAAAACCAAGTTATGAAACAGTCACGTGATAAAGTAGTCTCGAAGAAACCTCTGTCAACTTTACTTTATTGTAAAATAATCAATACACAGCCCATGCTGTGGACATGGAAATGGACGATACGGAACTAGAATGAAAAGTCAACCAGATGCAGCTAAATGTATATACCAGAGAAAAAAGTTCGAAGCCTCCACTAACAAGTTTATAATAGGGCCATGTTAGAGAATCAAACATCTTGAAGGAATATTAAGCCATACAAATCTGGCATAAATATCTATAAAACAACATAACTATACAACATACTATACAAACAACAGAACTAAATTCAACCTGCAAAAATATGAAACCAGAGAATTCAGTTTAACATGCTAACGTATATACAATTTTTCCATGATTTTACATTTTTTTCCGCATCGCAGATTTTTTTTGATAATTAGTCGTGTTCTTTGTAAAAGGATCTTTCCGTGAATGGAAATCTCGTACCGCAATTGATAAAAACAGTGGTTGATAAAATCAAGGGCAAGAGCTTATTCAAATTTTAATGTTACTATACACCCCAGTGCGATTGGTACTCGAAAAATATTTTTTTAGGAGAAATAAAGAAACATCTCAGGAATCTAATCTATGGATATTGAAGCTTCAAAAACGTATATTACTAACAGAAATTGGCGTGATGCATATCCTCTTAACGGATTCGTTGAATTTTGCCGAACGTTGCCGAAATATATGAAAATTCGTTTATCGACGTCGATTGTATATGAACATTTCTGACCAAATGTAAGTGCATAAAAACGAACTTTAATATAAATTTCAAAATCACGTTACAAAAAAAAACGCTGACCGAAAGAAAAATAATAATCTCGACAACAAAACTTCTAACGCTGAAATTGCAGCAATCAACTGTATATTGTAATACATTGATGTATCTACTTTGTATCTACTCATTCTGAACTCACTATCTCTCCAGCGTTCAATTTGTTCAAATGCAAGTTGCGGCAATAACCAAGCAATCGGTTTATGTTAAAATTCAAAAAATATTCAACGATAAACATTTATCATGTTTTATATTCAAGATTGCAGACATGTTCAGCTATGACGGTGGAATCTTTTGATGTTGAACGTCGCAGGAGGAGCAACAAAGGTTACCAACCATTTCCAACAAAATCCATCAATAAGGGAATTTTTAAGAACGCTGCCTATGATTGGTAAAAATCAAGCGCGTAAGAAATCACCTCTATAGGGCTATGAAAGAAGGGGGTTTTTAACGCACACGAGCGAAATTTGCAAAATTTTAACCCATCGCCTTCTTTATACATATGTGAAGCTGAAATCATTCTACCCTTGCAGAGGGTATTATAATTTTGGTCAGAAGTGTGCAACACAGTGAAGGAGACATCCAGGACCCCATAAAGTATATATATTCTGGACCAAGATCACCTCCTGAGTCGATATAAGCATGACCGTGTGTTTCTACGCGAACTAGTCTCTCAGTTTTTGAGCTATCCTCTTGAAACTTTGCACACACCCTTCTTTCCTTTGCACGCAGTATATAAGTCGGAACGGCCGGGATCGGCCGACTATATCCTATAGCTGTCATATAACTGATTGGTCGGAAATGCTATAACTCCCATGTTATTAAAGATAGAAACTTGAAGTTAGCACAGATTCTCTTTTGGAAGAAAGTATAGTATTCAACGTAGTTTTATTGTTCGAAAGATCCATAATCGCTTTAATCCTACTTAGGGCGAATATTCAGTAACATTTGTAGAGGTCTCTGGAGAGTATTTTGAATCTAGTGAGATTTTCATGCTAGCTGCAAAGTTATGAGGTGTGAAACGATCATCCAGATGGTGTGCGATGGAGTTTTCTTGCTCCTCCTCATTCCTTGCCAGGTCTCATTCTGGGCCTCTGATAAGAGCATGTCTAAATGGTTACCTTCTCAATGATTTGATACACTTCCGAAGCGAATAATTTGCGTCAAATGTATAGTCCAAGGAAGCCAGGGAGGCTCTTTGGCCTCCCTTGTGAGCACAATGCCATAATTAGCGCGGTACGTCGTATTGCATGGGGTATTGCAGTTGCTTGTACCAGCTTAAATATTGTAAATTATCACATATGTATATTCCCTAAGTGCAGTTACCAGCGGCGGCCGTCAGGGGTTCATCAGCTGTCATTCCAGCATCTCCCAGCTTCTATTTCAGCATTACTCCAGCCCACAGGTCCATGCATCGGTGTACGATCCCCGCCTTGTCGTTCGGCAGGGCGCCCAAATGCATCGGACCGTATAGAGTTTGGGCAATGCGTAGGCGGATCACTCGCTTTTATCTTTCGCATCAACATTATTTGTACCGTTTTTCCTCCCCGCTGATCCGCTATCAAAAACGCTTGGTAGTGCGTCAGTCTTATTACGTTAGAATGCTGTTTCTAGTAACTGTTTAACGGCATACAGGTCAGTTTATCAGGTCAGTGCTATGGTAGTACCTAGAGGATATTGGTCCGAGTCTAGATCCCAGCTATGCCTTAGCCTGGATTGAAAGGTATGCCATCATGAACAGCGAAATTATTACAGGTCGATGTATGGCTGGGTAAATACGAGTAGCTAGTAGGTGATTCTGTATCGAGTATCTTATTTCCACTTACAGATATGGCCTCTGATAATGATTCAATGGATGGCAGGTACCTTTTTTGCTCTTTGGGATGCTTCTACCCTCAGTATATTGTTTAAATTTTTTGATGTTTTCAAACATCAAGTTCTCCAGCCTTTTCAGACGTTGAGTAAATTGATTTTTTCCTATTTACTCTTTACGTTTCTGCTGTTGGAGCCACATGAGTATTTGTTGTTGTGATTAAAGTGGTTGCTTCCGCAGCTGAAGTTGCTGTTGTTGCTGCTGAAAGAGCTATTAGGTTTTTGCTGTTGTTGTTGTCTTGCTTGGTTGGCAGCTATTAACCATATTAGTTGCCAAGGAGATTTGCTCTTGTGGCTTTCTATTGCTTGCATTGGTAGAATGCTTTCTCGGCCTTATATCGGAGAGGAGATTCTTGGTACGATTGATATTCTTTATATGAAGCCATGGAGTTTCCTTTACAGCATAAGTAAACTTAAATTCTTACTCTTTGTATGTTTTTACTCTACACATCATCGATCTTGGTATATTTTAAAGAATAATAACTTATATATTTTACTTCTCATCGCGATTTTCCATTAATTTAGGTCTGTGAAATTTTTCGATTTCATAAGACTTATAATTATATCAGTTTCAAATTGCTGTGATGTGATCCTGTGTGGCTTCTCGTTTGTCGTTTGATATGAGTGAAACTACATACCTACTTTCTCAACTATCTTTTTATTATCTATTATCGCCCCCACAGGATTAGTCTGATTGTCCATTTCATTTTCTTCACATTCGCTGTCAGGTTTAAAATTCATGTCCAGCATAGCTTTCCTGTAGCAGTTGTTTGCTGGGCATGCCTAAGAAGCATTGTGGAGATGGAGCAATAAATCGTTGTGATAAGAAGTGGAGCATATACCGCTATCAGATAGTGATTCAGCAGTTGCTTAACGCATTCTCTCATAATAACTTTGCTGAGAAACTTTGTCATTCATTTCTAAAATTTGTTGTTGCCTCTTGTGCACTGTCAGCATAGTAAAGGCAGATCATCAGACAAAATGGACTTAATCACATTGCATTTATGATTCTGTTGTTGGTCAGCTGCCGATACTGCCAAGATAGTATCCATAATCATAATCTTCTATACATTTAGCTTGAAATAACACAATTTTTACAACGTTTTTTTCGACGATGTTGTCTCTGCTGGCTGCCCTATCGTTTTTCTGATGAAAACTTCTCCGTAAATAAAAGGCAGCCTGTTTGAGTAAATCCTTTTCCACGAGCTGGACTGCCCACTCAGGCCAAGGAGGAATCGCAAGCTGCTTCGAGGATGGTATTCTGAAGAGGAAGTCAATGGCCAGGCTTCTTGGGCAGCGGGTCAGGACGCCAGAAACGGTGGACTAAGCTGCGACTATTGGCAAGCGCCAGACACCCACTTGGGTTTCATGTGATGGAGACCTATCAATAATAGATTGTGCATTATAGCTGAAGCCCCCACTGATACGTGTCCCTGTGCGTCCCCCAACGAACAAGTTTTAATGCCTCGTCGTGCCATTGCAAGTACTTTCTTCCTCATCATTGCGTCCTGCTGTGTCCGATATCTCAGTTGGCAGTGGTGGCGGGAAAAGAGTTAGCACCTCCCCCGGGGCAATTGCCCCCCGGGATCAAATAATAATGGTGGTTCAGGAATGATCTTTAAGAGACCATTTGATGGAAGTTTAACGACACCAAATGTATATTTATACTAATAAAAATCACAATTTAATTTACAAGATTGAATCCATATCATTCCACCAAATTCATTTTATATGTAGAGGGTCCGTGAACACCCCAAGTGCCGGGGCCCGGTTCGGCTCTCGACGGCCTTGTCTACATAAAAGTCAGACCCAATAGCTTCAGCAACTCGATAAAATGTTATCCTCAACGTTTAATTCAACCTCCATAACATCTTACGGCCAGAAAAAGGGCTGGTTCCAAGCCATATTATACGGTGTTGAGCTTATATAGTTTCAGTTTCAATGACTCTGATTGCTAAGAATCACCTATCTATTATTTTCCATTACTTGGTAATACATCTTTTTTATATCGGCAAACCTATTTGCCTGAACCTCAAAGTGGTTGAATACAGTTAATCCTGAATTTTTGGGCCAACGATCAGTAGCTCGCTTAGGCTCGTCAGTGTCGATGTTTTGCATAAATGCATTCATAAAAATTAGAAACTTGACAATTTTAACCGAAAATATTATTAAAATTAGTTTTAATTTTTTTAACATTTTTTAATTTTAAGAAAAAGTACATAAGCTTTCAATAAGCTCTAACTACAAACTCCAACCGAAGTTAGATCGATAGTAACATAGAACTTAAAACTTTAATCGATAGTAACATAAATTTAAAAGTCGAGTTCAGCTTGTGACTTGACACTAATAAAGTTGTGAAATCCAATTTTGGTTATTGTAATAAATAAAAACATTTTTATTATACAATCATACAATTATACAATCATATTATACAATCATATCAAACTAAATATTTAATTGGCGCATTCGATTGTTAATTTAAAAAAAAATTATATCCGCCAAAGAACTATAGTGCAAAAAAAACCGCGAAAACAGGCACTAAAGAAAAGTGAACACTAGAACAATCCTTACTAGGTGGAAGCTAATTTAGTCTCTTAAAATAAACAGAAGCTAAGTTAAATCAAGCCTTAGCTACAATACGCGAAGTGAAAGACTTCGATGGAAATCCCGAGGATCTGACATCATTCATCGGAGAAATAGAATATATCTTGAGCCTATATCCTACATCCGATTTAAGGCATCAAATACACCTATTTAGGACAATTACGAACCTTATAGTCGAAGATGCGGAGAAGACGGCGAAAAGAAGCAAACCCAACAACTGGATAGAATTGAGGACAGCCCTTAATAAAATATATTCAACGAAGACCAGCTACGAAGAACTAATCACCAATATAAGCTGCATCGAGTTCAAAGGAAATCTACGTAAGTTCGAAGAAGAAATTAGCGATAAATCTATAATAGTAGTAGATAAGATTACATTAGAAAGCGACCAAAAAAAGAATTAAGTTTCTATAACAAAGTCCTTAAGTTAACATATCTCGCATAATAACAAAGAAATAACCAGATATATACTATTAATTAACATTTTGATAAAACATAGTATCAAAACGGTTGAAGATTTAATGGAAGCTGCAGAAATAAAAGGAGTCTATGAAAATTCGGCAAAAGAAAAAAAAACCAATACCAAAATTATACACACATAATGCACACTGAAATATAAGGAGTCTATGAAAATTCGGCAAAAGAAAAAAAAAAGCAATACCAAAATTATACACACATAATACATAATAATTAAAGTAGGAGATAACAAACTAAGGGGGATTACAGACACGGGCTCATCTATTAATATATGAAAGATAAAATTATACAAACAAAATTCCACAAGAAGAAAAATCACCGTGCACTCAATAAATTGAACATACTCAATGACGGGTAGTATAATATTAACTGCTAATGAAGTCTTTTCGTTCGATGAGAAATTTTATTAATGAGTTTTCCGATTTTTTTTAAATAGTATTAGGGAGGAAATTTTTAAAAAATGAAGTGCCCACATTGATTTGGAAAATGATAAAATCATTTTAAATAATAAAGAATTTCCATGCTACTATAATTAAGAGTCTAGCACCTTAATAACCAATATACCATTAGTGGATAGTTCGGAGTTTAATTATGCAATTAATAATGATCTAAACGAGATGGAAATATCCACAAATATTTGACGAGGAAGTTAGCAAACAAATAAAAGAAATGGTAGAGCAACAATACGTAAATCGAATCGTCCTTACTGTTCTCCCATTTGGCTTGTCCCGAAAAAAAATGGATGCCTCTTAAAATAAAAATTTAGGCAGGTAGTAGACTATAGACTTCTAAACGACATAAGTGTCAATGATAAATACCCAATTTCTATAATGCATGACATCCTGGATAAATTAGGAAGATGCCAATATTTCACAACAATTGGTTTAGCTAAAGGTTTTCACCAAATTCAAACGGATGACAAATCAATAGAAAAAACTGTTTTTTCAACCAAACACGATGACTTTGAATATTCTCGAATGCCTTTTCGTTTAAAAAATGATCCTGCAACATAACAACGTTGTCTGAATAATCTTCTAGAAGATTTAATTTTCAGGGACTGTTTAGTCTATTTAGATGACATACTAATTTTATCGACATCGTTGAAAGAAAATATTTTGTGAATAAAAAAAGAGTCCTTTCAAAATTAAGGAAAGCCAATATGAAATTATAGTCACAACCGAAGGTATTTAACCAAATCCAAATAAAATAAGTACGATACTAAAATATCCCATTCTAAAAACTCCAAAAGAAATAAAATCATTTTTAGGATTATGTGGTTTTTTCCGTAAATTTGTACCAGATTTTGCAAAAATCGTCAAACCTCTAACATGAATCATCTATCAAAATGGCAATAAAATCGACATAATCGACCCTAAATACATCGAGTTATTTGAGAAAAAGAAAGTACTTTTCATATTTTTTTTATTTTTTTTTTTTCGCGACTTCCACTGCATACGTAGAGCCCACCTCCCGACCAACCGACCGAGGGGCGCTGCCGTTTATCGTACGGCTCGAATCGCGGGGATAGATCCGAGACGAGAAATAAGTATTTTAAAAAGGTTACGAGGAACAGTTACATTGTTGCTCTCGTAAGTAGGAAAGAATAGAGGATTTTATGTAAGAGTTCTGTGAAATGATTTGATAGAGGTTATTGTAGTCAAAACATAATACCCTGAAAGGGTCATGCTGGGCATATGTTGACCTTCAAAAGTTAGGATATAAGGGGAGGAAAGAGAGGCCCTAAAAGGAACGTTAAATTTTAACAGACTTAGAAGCTTCTGGCAGTCGATTTCACCATTAATAAGGTTATTGATGAAAACTACACCCGAAGCGCAGCATAGTCCTACGGTTTAGTAACCCTTGCAGTTAAGTAGCGGCTTCTATTGATTTAAGATATAGTAAATATCGGATATAGTTAGCCGATCTTTACAAAAACATTTATAACAAGCTTAGATTCGTATAAAACGAATTTTAAAAGAAGTCCGAAGCTTCTACGCCCAAAAACACGCAAGTTAAGGCATTTCCGATCGTTCAGTTATATGGCAGCTATGGGATATAGTCGGCCGATCCGTATGACATCGGCCTAGATTCCCATAAAAGAAACCCTGTGAAAATTTTCAAGCTTCTATCGTCAATAACATGGAAGTTATGGCATTTCCGATCAATCAGTAATATGGCAGCTATAGGATATAGTCGGCTAATCCTGCCCGTTCTGACTTATATACTGCGTGCAAAGGAAAGAAGGGTGTGTGCAAAGTTTCAAGACGATAGCTCAAAAACTGAGAGACTAGTGTGCCTAGAAACAGACAGACGGACAGACGGACCGACGGACAGACGGACATGCTCATATCGACTCAGGAGGTGATCCTGATCCAGATTATATATACTTTATGGGGTCCTGGATGTCTCCTTCACTGCGTTGCACACTTCTGACCAAAATTATAATACCCTCTGCAAAAGAATAAATATTATTACTCCTCATCTGCAACACCTCTGTAGCTCAATCATTTCTCCATGCCAGCATGGTTTTATTAGGTGTCGCTCCTAAAGGATTCCTTCCACATAAGGGGAAATATCGACGTTTCCAGAGGTAAAGTGAAAACTTTGAAAGAGGTTTGCACAATGACTCGGAGCAATTTTTTAGCACACAGCCTGGTACTCCATCGGGACCTGGTGAAAGTACCGGTTTAACCTTTCGATCCGATAAAAGATCCGATAACAAACTGCGCTCAGAGATAAATGGACCAAAAATAAGATTGGCTGAATGAATTTCATATATGCAGGGCTGATCAGAAATAGTACAAGGTGAATACGTTGTTTGAAAAAATTTTGCGAATAGATCTGCAATGGCCTGATCCGTATTCGCAGAAGAATTTTCAAACGAGACCAAGGAAGGAGAAGATACATGTTTCCGGTTTGTGTTTACGAAATTATAAAACTGCTTCGGGTCCTGCGTGAACTTAACCCGACAACGGCAAATATAATCTCTATAACATTCACCGTTCACCGTGCAAGTTCGACTGAGCTACTAAGCACCTTGAAAAAGTTAGATTGCAGCCGGTTCTTTTATATTTGTTTAAAAGTCTATTTTTGATATGTTTAGGATTATTTAGGCTCCTTGTAAACCAAGGCAAATGATGCCAGCAAGTAGGCGGTTCGGATGAAGGCGGTATATATGAACAGGTAATAAACAGCGATTGATCGGACAAAGTGATCTTAACGCAAAGAAATTCTAAATTACCAAACTCTTGCAACTTGACCTCTTCAGAATGGAAAAAGGAGTCTACTGAGATCAGAATCTATTTTAACCTATCCAGATTTTACAAATAAATTCGAACTTACAACTGGGCTACAAAATATTTCAGACCCTATCTTTATGGAAGAGAATTAAAAATTCTCAGTCAACTACTACGATAGTTAATAACCTGAAAAAAACCAAATATGAAATTACAAAAATGGAAAATACTACTCAACGAATATACTTGTACAATTGAGTATATAGTAGGCAAAGAAAATTATGTAGCTGACGCCCTATCGAGGATAAAAACAGAAAAAGTTTTTCTAGGAGAAAGTGTGGTTGCAACAATTCACAGCGCGCAAGAAAGTAATAGTAATTATATCCCTATAACGGAAAAACCTTTAACCTATTTTAATCGTCAAATAGAATGAAAACGAGGGGAAGTTGACCAAACAAACACAGTACATTAATTTCATTAATTAAAAATTCGAATAACCCACAAAGAGATGACCATTGATCTCGCTAAAGACATAATCAAACGATATGTTTGCACCAAAAATACGGCATTATACTTCCATAACGAGGATGATTTTTCCCATTTTTTAATTAGCCTACATTGAATTAATAAGTCTGGATAGTACAACAAAGACATTAAACTCAAATACTTAGAAACTTCATTCCTTAAACCCATTATTAAACCCAGGAATAAGAAAAATAATAGACTGGTTTAAAGGAAAGTGTTCATAAACCAAATTAAATTTTTAAGTTTAAAAATCGTTATTACTAATCACATAACAATTAGCTTTTGTCCTACTTTTAACTTCGATATACTTTAGACATACATTTAGATATACTGAGTTACAACTATTTTTAACTCTGCATTAATTTCATCAGTCGCAAAACGGCAGCGAAAGCGTCAAGTATAAAATAAAAAACTACAGTCCACTTAAATTCAATCCGCATCAGGATCAGAAAGTTTTATTACCCAGATTTTCACAAAATAATTCAAAACATAATTAATGATTGCCAAATTTGTAACGAAACAAAAACAGAACACTGAAACACAAACGCAAAACATAAAATCCAACAGAGCTAAATGATAATACGGCCTGTTGCAGAACTCGGTCACTCTAATGAGTTGTGCCATACACATCCCATATCGCTTTCTTGTATATTGAAGGGGATCCTCTATCTGTTTCGACGTCAAGGGGATCCTCCATCTGTTCTGGCGTTATCCAATGGGCGCTCATTAGTCAGTTTATATTAGTATAGTATAGTTCAACTTCCACTAGTTCTAACGGTAGTTTACTTGGTAGTTTCCTACCTTTCAAGTTCAGTGACTAATCATGATGACTGACTGAAATTGATCTAAAAATCCGACTTCAAGCGTAACCAATTCCAAACAAGTTGATACCCAACTCATCCCAACGGATCTGTAAGCGTTGAGTTATGAAGGTAATATGGGACCTTAAAAAGAATTTTGTAAAAAACATAATTACCCGTCATTTATTAGGCACCGCTCTACCACCAACAACTTGTTGCTGCTGGCTTCATTTGTGATTGATGGCTTCCAAAACGGCTTTCAAACAGCTGTCATTTACACTGACTTTAGTGAAGCCTGTAACTCTGTACTCAGGCTAACGACCTTGGTGTCCTATTAGAGTTCAAGCATAAATTTTCCGACCATATATCGGCAATGGTTAATAAAGGTAAGGGTGTACTTGGCTTCATTTAAAGATTGTCAAAAGAATTTAACGACCCCTATATAACTAAAACTCAACATATTTTTAGTTCGTTCAATTCTTGAGTACGGTTCAAGTGTCTGGAGTCCCCATTAAATCAGTAAAGAAGAATTTTCTCCTTTTTGCTCTTAGGGGTCTAAACTGGGATGGAAGTATTCAACTCCCATCTTATCGTAGTAGACTCCTGTTAATCAACTTTCCATTTTTACTAAACAGTAGCACTATGCTGGGGGTCGTTTTTATTCCCATGCAGAGGGTATTATAATTTTGGTCAGAAGTGTGCAACGCAGTGAAGGACACATCTAGGACCCCATAAAGTATATATATTCTGGATCAGGATCACCTCCTGAGTCTAGTATAGTTTGAGTATAGGCATGTCCGTCTGTTTCTACGCGAACTAGTCGCTCAGTTTTTAAACTATCGTCTTAAAACTTTGCACACACCCTTCTTTCCTTTGCGCGCAGTATATAAGTCGGAACGGCCGGAATCGGCCGACTATATCCTATAGCTGCCACATAACTGATCGGAAATGCCACAAATTTCGTGTTTTTGGGCGTAGAAGCGTCGGACTTCTTTTAAAATCCATTTTATACGTATCTAAGCTTGTTATGAATCGGCTAAACTGTATCCGATACATATACGATACGATATTTTTCTATTGTTAATCAATAGAAGCCGCTATTTAACTGCAAGGGGATAAAAGCTTCGGCTACGTCCGAAGTTAGCTTTCCATTCTCGTTATCACTAACCTTATCAATGATGAAATCGATAGCCAGCACATATTAGATCTTTTAAAATTTAACGTTCCGCTTAGACCCTTAAACTAAAACTGTTCTCTCCAATATTTCTTAACTTTTGTAGATCAACATATGCATAGCATGTATCTTTCATGGTATTATGTTCTGACTACAATAACCTCTATCCTTTTATTTTAGCGTTTTCTTCCTCTTGCATAAAATCTTTTTTTCTGTCTTAGGGCAACAAGCTAACTCTTCCTCTTCTTCTTCTTCTTTATTTTAACTTCGCAACCTCTTTAACCAATATATTTCTCATCCGTATTCATCCCCTCGATTCGAGGCGTACGATAAACGGCAGCGACCCTCAGATAAAAATAACAAAATGGAGAATAAATATCCATATCAATGTGACCTCTTTATGATGATGCAGATTAATAACACTTAACCTTTTTGTTAAACTGAACAACTTAGTCCGTACATTCTTGTTAAACTGAGGTGCCTCTTTATATATATTTTCGGTGACCTTGAACTGACGTCGGTACTACAAAACCATAAAGAGTCCCCAGGATTAAACAGAAACGCATTCGAAATTATAAGTAACAGATATCTTACCACAAAATTCACCATATAAAATCTTTTTCAATCGTTTTCAACATTTTTGAAAGCCACACACCGCAAGCCTACAGACTGGGCTTTTTCATTAGATTAAATCATTCTGATCATCACTCCAAAAAAGGGTATGCACATTTAAACTAAAAAAAAAAAACAAACTCGTTGCCAAAGGCAACGAGGTACAGGCTTACCTTGACACCCTTCTAGACAATATAAATAACTGATACTCGTACTCATCCCTACCATCTTTAAACGAGAATGGAAAGTTACTTCGGACGGAGCCGAAGCTTATATACCCTTGCAGTTAAATATCGGTTTCTATTGATTAAAGATACAGTAAATATCAAATATAGTTAGCCGATCTTCACAAAACATTTATAACAAGCTTAGATTCGTATAAAATGAATTTTAAAAGAAGTCCGACGCTTCAACGCGCAAAAACACGCAAGTTGTGGCATTTCCGATCGATCAGTTATATAGAAGCTATATGATACAGTCGGCCGATCCGTATCCAATTTTCCAGATCGGCTTAGATTTTCACAGAAGAGAATCTGTGCAAATTTCAAGCTTCTATCTTTCATAATATGGAAGTTATAGCATTTCCGATCAATCAGTTATATGGCAGCTATAGGATATAGTCGGCCGATCCCGGCCGTTCCGACTTATATACTGCGTGCAAAGGAAAGAAGGGTGTGTGCAAAGTATCAACACGATAGCTCAAAAACTGAGACTAGTTTGCGTAGAAACAGACAGACGGACTGACGGACAGACGGACAGACGGACATGCTTATATCGACTCAGGAGGTGATCCTGATCCAGAATATATATACTTTATGGGGTCCTGAATGTCTCCTTCACTGCGTTGCACATTTCTGACCAAAATTAACCCTCTGCAAGGGTATAAAAATGACAACACCTCCACATTTGCCAAAACATTCTTCTTTGGCCTTTAAAGCCAACGAACGTGTTTTTTGTGCGCTCTGCGTTTATTTATTCTTTTTCTTATCTGTTGCGCTTCCAAGCGTTTTTGGTAGCAGGAATCAAAAAGTCAAGTTAATCAATTTTATTTCAATGTTTATTCGTAATCAACAAGTCCATCACAGTATCGGCGGCTCGCAGATCAGCGGGGAAGAGCCAACGGTCCAAAACAACGGCCCTGTGGGACGGAACCGCAGATGTACGACCGAACAATGCGAAAAGATAACAACAAGTGGAGTTCCACCTAAGCAATGCCGAAACCCGATAAGGCCCGATGCATTAGGGCGCACCGGCGAACTACAAGGCGGGGATCGCACACCAATGCACTGCCCTGTGAGAAGGCGTAGGCGGAATTAGGAGCTGGGAGATGCAGAATTACCGCTGATGACCGCTGACGGCCAACTACTCTTAGAGAACCGATTTATTAAGCTGGCACAAGCCCCAACATCACCCTTGAAACGGGCGTTTGATAATTATTAAATTGATTTTACAAACTCTCTTGGGATCAGCAGCTGGGTTCCGTACATGCCGGCTGTTGGGATCGCCATGGCTGCTCATGCGTTAGGCCATGGGGCCCGACGGAGACCGACCAACAATCGATCCTACATGCTAGCCAAAGCCCCCGTCGATGCGTGCTTCCTGTGTGGCGCCACAACGCACTCTGTGCCCGGTATTGTGGTTCAGGATCGCCATTGGGAAATTGCGTTGCTGCCTGTTTCCTTGTCGGGCGGTATTGGACTCTGGCTCACAGGTGCACCTCATTACGTCGCGTTTGACAAGCCTGCTCCAGCTTTGTCATTCGAGATGCGCCGTGGCCATAACTGGACTGGAGATACCGAGTTCTCAACGGATGGCAACTCCGTTAGCCTCTACATACGGATAATCGCGGATTTCCGATTATTCCGCATACATCACGGCAATTGTCGCCTTGAAGATCACCGAGATTCAGCCCAGCGGTCCTATAAATGTGTCGGACTGGGAAATTCCAGGAAATTTAGTGCTCGCCGATACCAGCTTCCACGAGTCGCAATGCATCGATCTATTGATTGGCGAAAGTCTATTCTTTGACCTATTGTCTGTTGGCCAAGTTCAGTTGCGTGTTGGTCTTCCAGTTCTGCAAAAAACGCGCCTTGGATAGGTTGTCTCGGGTGGCGGCACCCCAGCCCGAGGGGCCATCGCAGCAGCAACATACCATCTTCCGTCACTTGAGGCCAAGGGCACGCCGGAGGAGCGCCTGGATGAAGCTGGTTCGGAGCCGGTGGTGAAGGCGACTAAGGAGGAGCTTGACTGTGAGGCCCACTTTTCCAGCCATCATGTGCGACTGGACTTCGGAACGTATTCCGTTCAACTTCCAACCAAGCACAACATAAAGCTTTTGGGAGAATCACATACGCAGGCAGTTCGTACATTTTGGTCCCTTGAAGGAAAGTTTGACAGTCGTCCCGGCTTAAAGCCCCATTCTGCAATGTTCATAAAGGAATATCTGGACTTGGGCCACATGTCCTTGGTCCCGGAGGAACTAAGGAGACGTTGCAAATACTTTTTGCCTTATCATTGCGTCCTAAAGGAAGATAGCTCTACAACGAAACTTAGGGTTGTGTTTGACGGTTCAGCTGTAACTTCCTCCGGATACTCGCTCAATGATGTTTTGATGGCCGTCCTAGTCATCCAGCCCAAGCTGTTCAGCCTGCTTCTTCGCTTCCGGTCGCACCTGGTTGCAATAACTGGTGATATCTGCAAGATGTACCGCTGTGTAAGAGTGTCATACGAAGACAGTTTCTTGCAGTGAATCCTGTGGAGGGATTCTATCAAGGATAAGCTGTCTATTTTTAAGTTGCACAAAGCCTGCTTCATACTTGGCTGTTCGAGCCATGCATCAGTTGGCTAAGGATGATGGAGCCCTGTTTCCGGTAGGGGCTCAGTGTTGCGACGGGATTTTTATGTCGACGAATGTTCAATCCCAGTTGCTGGTGACGTTACGGTTGCTGCTGATGCTGTAACCGTTCCTGATGTTGTGGTTGCTCCTGGCATAAGCCCCGATCCAGCTGCTGGATCTGTGGCTGTCGTTGGTTCAGATGTCCCGATCGAGGGGATTGTTTCGAAATCCATGTTGTTGTTGCTGCAGCTGCTTTGAAGCCTGTTTCCGCCTCTGACTGTTTCGGATACAAGGTACGATCTGGCCGATAAGTTTGCTACTGTGAGCGCCACAGCACCAGCTCTGTCTGCTGGACCCGGACCTGCTGCTGATGAAGCACCAGGTTCCGCCCATGCTGCCACCAAGCCCGACTTCGCTGAGGATGCCCGCCAGAAGCCGATTGCCACTTCTGCTGCTCCCGAGAACTCTGCCAAGCTTTCGACTGTTCCGGCCAAGATGTCTGCGGCGGTCCGAATCGCTAATCTTGCAAGAAGGAGGAAGAGTAAGGGGATGAGTGAGCTGTCTTTCATTTATCTGTCATCTATCCTTAGCATGATGGTTTGAGCTATGGTCATTTTCGGTCTCCTTTTTGCAGGCCTTCAGTCTGAAGAGATACGAGCCCAACATGCGCGACTAGGAAAGATGGACCCTGGCGGTCATCACTTGCTCGTGGTTTAAGATCCTGGCGACCAATTCCTGCTGAACCCACACCTCCTCAGAGGATCCCTTCATGGTCACCCCAGATCAGGCGAATCCTATTTCTGGATGGATTGGACCGCCCTTGTCGCTAAACATAGGCCCTGGAATGACAAATGGAATACTGCTGCTCTCCAGTCCCACTAATTTTTGTTGAAAGCTGGACTTCCAACGGGGGGAGAATGTTGGGATTAGCAGCTAGGCTCCGTGCAATCGCCCAAATAAGATAAGAAATGTAAACAAACCAAGCGTAGGGGATAAGCACAGCCGAGTCTGCATAGCGCAATGCCTTTGTTGTGTGAGCCGTTAGCTCTGGTGGAACGCATTGTGCTTCTATGCACTTTCTGGAGTGGGTTATTGATTGCGAGTCGTTGCGGTCGTGGATCTTTTTGGAGTTGATTGTTCTTGCGGAATTGTAAACGGTTAATAATAAATAAAAACTAAAATTAAATTATTGAATTTTACTCCCGCTTGTTAGCGTGACACCGGCAATAATAAAAAAAAAAATATATATATTGTATATTGTTATATATATATATATATATATATATATATATATCTAAACAAACAAAACATAAAAGGTAAGCCTTCCCTGGTACTCTCTCTCTGCATAGTGCAATGCGTTTGTTGTGTGAGCCGTTAGCTTTGGTAGCTTTGCTCTAGTGGAACTCATTATGCTTCGTTGGAAATTCTTCGGTATGTGAATGAGTTGGTATTGGATTTGCATGTACTGCGGGCGTGGACACCTTTGACTCTTATTTTGTGTATTCGTTTGGCTCAATAATATGAGACATAAATATTTGTTCCGCGGCTCACCCCTAATACCTCACAGGTTGATATCTCGGCTTATATCAAAGCCAAAACCAGTTTTATGGGGAATAATTACAAGGGATTATTCTACAGGGGAGAAGGGTCACCACTCGCTTAATGGCCTAAAGGGCAGATCAAGGGGGTGGTGTCTTTTAAGGCGTCTGAGGTGGAGACTGTTGTCCAGCAGGTTGATTGCAAGCTTTCGACTGTTCCGGCCAAGATGTCTGCGGCGGTCCGAATCGCTAATCTTGCAAGAAGGAGGAAGAGTAAGGGGATGAGTGAGCTGTCTTTCATTTATCTGTCATCTATCCTTAGCATGATGGTTTGAGCTATGGTCATTTTCGGTCTCCTTTTTGCAGGCCTTCAGTCTGAAGAGATACGAGCCCAACATGCGCGACTAGGAAAGATGGACCCTGGCGGTCATCACTTGCTCGTGGTTTAAGATCCTGGCGACCAATTCTTGCTGAACCCACACCTCCTCAGAGGATCCCTTCATGGTCACCCCAGATCAGGCGAATCCTATTTCTGGATGGATTGGACCGCCCTTGTCGCTAAACATAGGCCCTGGAATGACAAATGGAATACTGCTGCTCTCCAGTCCCACTAATTTTTGTTGAAAGCTGGACTTCCAACGGGGGGAGAATGTTGGGATTAGCAGCTAGGCTCCGTGCAATCGCCCAAATAAGATAAGAAATGTAAACAAACCAAGCGTAGGGGATAAGCACAGCCGAGTCTGCATAGCGCAATGCCTTTGTTGTGTGAGCCGTTAGCTCTGGTGGAACGCATTGTGCTTTTATGCACTTTCTGGAGTGGGTTATTGATTGCGAGTCGTTGCAGTCGTGGATCTTTTTGGAGTTGATTGTTCTTGCGGAATTGTAAACGGTTAATAATAAATAAAAACTAAAATTAAATTATTGAATTTTACTCCCGCTTGTTAGCGTGACATTTGGTGACCCCGACGTGACCTGTGCCACAGTTTGTTGCAAGTGCAACAAGTGATTAATTGTCCTTTGCTTAGCACCAACGCCTCACCCCTCTCTTGCTAAACTTAGTGCCAAATGATGGACTCTGGAGCCGAGTTCAGCACTGCCGATGCTTCCAGCAGGGAGTCATATTTAAGAAAAAAGGCGGAAATAGCGTACGTGGAGTTGGAGGAGCTGCACGTCCTGGTTGTAGATACGGTTGTAGATACTGGTTGTAGAGATTGGCAGCCCACTTTTTTGGAAATTCACCCGGCTTGCCACCAGGGTGTCCCTGACGTTACAGTCAGAAATACGGAGGCGCTCTTCGCGCCTGGCCGCACACTCGATCATCGACAATCACCCTCAACTAACGAGGATGGAGAAGCTCCGGTGGCTAGTTTCTTGTTTGAGGGATTCTGCACTGGAAACCGTTCGAGCTTTGGAAATCTCAGATGATAACTACTCTGTGGCTCTACTTGGCTCTTGATCTTTTGCGCAACCGTTTTAGTAATCGTCGATTGATTTTTCAGACCCACGTAAATGAGATCCTCCACCTTCGAGAAGTTCAGCCCGGGTCCATAGTAACACTTCGGGAGTTGTCCGACAAATTTAATGGGCACATGCGAGCGCTGATGAGTTCTGGATCGTCTAAGGAAATACAAGACTGCCTACTTGTGCAAATCCTGTTCCAAAAGCTGAATCCGTCCACGCAGGCCAAGTGGGAGGAGTCGCAAGCTTCCTCGATGCTATTCCGACGTGGGAGTCCATGGCCAGGTTTTTGGAGCAGCGATGCAGGACGCTCGAAATGGGGAATATCGCCATGGCTGCTCATGCGTTAGGCCATGGGGCCCGACGGAGACCGACCAACAATCGATCCTACATGCTAGCCAAAGCCCCCGTCGATGCGTGCTTCCTGTGTGGCGCCACAACGCACTCTGTGCCCGGTATTGTGGTTCAGGATCGCCATTGGGAAATTGCGTTGCTGCCTGTTTCCTTGTCGGGCGGTATTGGACTCTGGCTCACAGGTGCACCTCATTACGTCGCGTTTGACAAGCCTGCTCCAGCTTTGTCATTCGAGATGCGCCGTGGCCATAACTGGACTGGAGATACCGAGTTCTCAACGGATGGCAACTCCGTTAGCCTCTACATACGGATAATCGCGGATTTCCGATTATTCCGCATACATCACGGCAATTGTCGCCTTGAAGATCACCGAGATTCAGCCTAGCGGTCCTATAAATGTGTCGGACTGGGAAATTCCAGGAAATTTAGTGCTCGCCGATACCAGCTTCCACGAGTCGCAATGCATCGATCTATTGATTGGCGAAAGTCTATTCTTTGACCTATTGTCTGTTGGCCAAGTTCAGTTGCGTGTTGGTCTTCCAGTTCTGCAAAAAACGCGCCTTGGATAGGTTGTCTCGGGTGGCGGCACCCCAGCCCGAGGGGCCATCGCAGCAGCAACATACCATCTTCCGTCACTTGAGGCCAAGGGCACGCCGGAGGAGCGCCTGGATGAAGCTGGTTCGGAGCCGGTGGTGAAGGCGACTAAGGAGGAGCTTGACTGTGAGGCCCACTTTTCCAGCCATCATGTGCGACTGGACTTCGGAACGTATTCCGTTCAACTTCCAACCAAGCACAACATAAAGCTTTTGGGAGAATCACATACGCAGGCAGTTCGTACATTTTGGTCCCTTGAAGGAAAGTTTGACAGTCGTCCCGGCTTAAAGCCCCATTCTGCAATGTTCATAAAGGAATATCTGGACTTGGGCCACATGTCCTTGGTCCCGGAGGAACTAAGGAGACGTTGCAAATACTTTTTGCCTTATCATTGCGTCCTAAAGGAAGATAGCTCTACAACGAAACTTAGGGTTGTGTTTGACGGTTCAGCTGTAACTTCCTCCGGATACTCGCTCAATGATGTTTTGATGGCCGTCCCAGTCATCCAGCCCAAGCTGTTCAGCCTGCTTCTTCGCTTCCGGTCGCACCTGGTTGCAATAACTGGTGATATCTGCAAGATGTACCGCTGTGTAAGAGTGTCATACGAAGACAGTTTCTTGCAGTGAATCCTGTGGAGGGATTCTATCAAGGATAAGCTGTCTATTTTTAAGTTGCACAAAGCCTGCTTCATACTTGGCTGTTCGAGCCATGCATCAGTTGGCTAAGGATGATGGAGCCCTGTTTCCGGTAGGGGCTCAGTGTTGCGACGGGATTTTTATGTCGACGAATGTTCAATCCCAGTTGCTGGTGACGTTACGGTTGCTGCTGATGCTGTAACCGTTCCTGATGTTGTGGTTGCTCCTGGCATAAGCCCCGATCCAGCTGCTGGATCTGTGGCTGTCGTTGGTTCAGATGTCCCGATCGAGGGGATTGTTTCGAAATCCATGTGTGATCCTGAGCTTGCCGCTAACCTTGTTCCTGTTGTTGCTGCAGCTGCTTTGAAGCCTGTTTCCGCCTCTGACTGTTTCGGATACAAGGTACGATCTGGCCGATAAGTTTGCTACTGTGAGCGCCACAGCACCAGCTCTGTCTGCTGGACCCGGACCTGCTGCTGATGAAGCACCAGGTTCCGCCCATGCTGCCACCAAGCCCGACTTCGCTGAGGATGCCCGCCAGAAGCCGATTGCCACTTCTGCTGCTCCCGAGAACTCTGCCAAGCTTTCGACTGTTCCGGCCAGGATGTCTGCGGCGGTCCGAATCGCTAATCTTGCAAGAAGGAGGAAGAGTAAGGGGATGAGTGAGCTGTCTTTCATTTATCTGTCATCTATCCTTAGCATGATGGTTTGAGCTATGGTCATTTTCGGTCTCCTTTTTGCAGGCCTTCAGTCTGAAGAGATACGAGCCCAACATGCGCGACTAGGAAAGATGGACCCTGGCGGTCATCACTTGCTCGTGGTTTAAGATCCTGGCGACCAATTCTTGCTGAACCCACACCTCCTCAGAGGATCCCTTCATGGTCACCCCAGATCAGGCGAATCCTATTTCTGGATGGATTGGACCGCCCTTGTCGCTAAACATAGGCCCTGGAATGACAAATGGAATACTGCTGCTCTCCAGTCCCACTAATTTTTGTTGAAAGCTGGACTTCCAACGGGGGGAGAATGTTGGGATTAGCAGCTAGGCTCCGTGCAATCGCCCAAATAAGATAAGAAATGTAAACAAACCAAGCGTAGGGGATAAGCACAGCCGAGTCTGCATAGCGCAATGCCTTTGTTGTGTGAGCCGTTAGCTCTGGTGGAACGCATTGTGCTTCTATGCACTTTCTGGAGTGGGTTATTGATTGCGAGTCGTTGCGGTCGTGGATCTTTTTGGAGTTGATTGTTCTTGCGGAATTGTAAACGGTTAATAATAAATAAAAACTAAAATTAAATTATTGAATTTTACTCCCGCTTGTTAGCGTGACACCGGCAATAATAAAAAAAAAATATATATATATATTGTATATTGTATATATATATATATATATCTAAACAAACAAAACATAAAAGGTAAGCCTTCCCTGGTACTCTCTCTCTGCATAGTGCAATGCGTTTGTTGTGTGAGCCGTTAGCTTTGGTAGCTTTGCTCTAGTGGAACTCATTATGCTTCGTTGGACATTCTTCGGTATGTGAATGAGTTGGTATTGGATTTGCATGTACTGCGGGCGTGGACACCTTTGACTCTTATTTTGTGTATTCGTTTGGCTCAATAATATGAGACATAAATATTTGTTCCGCGGCTCACCCCTAATACGTCACAGGTTGATATCTCGGCTTATATCAAAGCCAAAACCAGTTTTATGGGGAATAATTACAAGGGATTATTTACAGGGGAGAAGGGTCACCACTCGCTTAATGGCCTAAAGGGCAGATCAAGGGGGTGGTGTCTTTTAAGGCGTCTGAGGTGGAGACTGTTGTCCAGCAGGTTGATTGCAAGCTGGTTACAGTGGGTGTCAAGTCTTTGCACGTATTTGGGGCTGAATTTGACAATCTCTGCAGATACCTTTGGGATTCATGTCATTGTGAAGTGTGTGATTCCTGACTTAGAATGGGGCATTGGTGCTCAGACGCAAGGTTTTTGTTTTGGAACCTTTGTAGAATTTCTATGTTGAAGCTCGATGCTGTTCCCCAAAGTTGGATCAGCTGTGAAGAGTGTGTAGAGGACTGGCCCGTCGTTGATTTGGTGAATATCCGACATGGCCCAGTCGCATCTTACGTAGAATAACCTTCTAAATAGGTAGTACTTAAATATCAGGTAGTACGGAGGAGCCCCAGGTGCCATACTCTATCAAAAGCTTGTTTGACGTCTAAGAAAGTATATCGATAGCTGTGAGTATGGTCTGAACTACTCTGTGGCACTGCTCAAGCGTTCCATGCTCGGTTCTAAATCCAAAATGGTGCTCTCTCGAGTATTCTCTCTATATATATTCTCTCGAATATTTTAGACAGGATTGCCAGCAAGCTGAGCGGACGGTAGGAGGCAGGATCCAATTCAGGCTTCCCGGGCTTGGATATCATTATGATTTCAGCACACTTCCACAGAGACGGGAAGTGGTGAAGCCAAATGATACCGTTGTAAATGGCCGTGAGGTATGCAAGTGCGAGTGGTGGGAGGAACTTCGTTCTCATTTGCAGCTGAGCCAGACTTGAAAGGAGCAAACGTTCTTTACAAATGAGCCGCAACCGTTTGGCCTTTCTCCCCATTAGATCGGCACCAGGAACCGTTAGAGCTGAGGATAGGTGCAATCCTTTTTGTCGGCCTTTTCAGGTATTTAGTCTTTTTATGGTCTGTTGGCCAGTAGGTGTGGTGTCCGGGTGAAATACCGATCAGGTTTGATGCTGACATGCTTGAGAACAGAGCTGATCCCTTGGGATTGCATAGTCTGGAACCCCACCAGGTGTCTGACACCGATGTCTTCAAAGATATGGTTGAACATTGCTGATGAAACTTAGTGATTAGGCGGGGAGTAAGCCGCAGCAATTGTCAACGTTCCAGTTAGGGTGTCCAGAGTCAGCATAGCTACTTGAAGCCAGGGTTCAAGTATTGGGGTGCACTCAACGTATTTGAGGTTGGCTTTCACGATTATAGCAACTCCGCCTCTTGCATTGCCGCTAGGTTTGCAGATATTAGGTTATAGCCATTGATGTTACAATATGACCTGTCAGTGAGCTGTGATTCAGATATGGGCAGAATATCTATGTGGTTCCTTTTGATGTACATTTCAATCACGGGACTACTTTTGCATAAACCGTGGGCATTCCAAACGACCAGCTTGAGACCTACTTGCATAAAGATGCCAAAGTGGCGCCCATCATTTCCGTTATCTAAGGGAACTGAGTTTGCATTAGCTGCATCATGGCTTTGATCTGAACTAATAGAGATTGCCTAGAGTCTTTAGTCCCGTGCTTGGGGCCACATTTAGTATGGCTGGACGTAGTCTGACTTTGAACTATGTCAGCATCGCTAACATCGGCTTGTGTGAGCGAGGCGCACTCAGCAGAGTGCTGGGTCCTTCACTGGTGATCACTGATTTTACCTTGGTCCCGTTGCTGCACTGCTGCTTCGTAAATTTTGCATCCCTTGTATGATGCAGTACGGCTATCTCCACAGTGTACTTAAGTTGGTGGATCTTCGCGTGGTTTGATGCAGTCCGACGACTTGTGATTGCCACTACATTTAACATCGCGAAAACGCTTACGGCAATAGCCATGCGTGTGAACAAATTCCTGGCACCTGTGGCATTGAGTGAGATCGTTGAATTTCTTTGGAGGCTCACTTACTACTATTGCGTTTCACAATCATTTGATCACGAAGATAGCTTTGTTGTTAATAGCAGGCTCAAGGTCTATGAAGAACATCGGTAGAGGGACATTAGTGGCTCGATTCTTGGCATTGACAATGTGTCAGACTGTGTGACCTGTCCGACAACGTGTCGGACTGTGTGACTTGTCTTGGACAATGCGATCCGGATGTGATCTAGGGGAGTGCTAAACCTTATGACAGCTCTGTAAGCTCTTTCCTGTTTCAGTTGGTAGGTATTGAACTCAACATTATTCTCCGTCAGTAGTTTAACTAAACTTGTCTTGTTAGCTTTACAATTCGCCATGATTCTAATATCCTATATATAACTGAACGATCGGAAATGTCACAACTTTCGTGTTTTTGGGTGTAGAAGCGACGGACTTCTTTTAAAATCCATTTTATATGATGCTAAGCTTGTTATGAATGTTTTTGTAAGGCAAAGGTTTATAAGGTTTTTGAGCAACATATCCGATATTTACTGTATCTTTAAGCAATAGAAGCCGTTATTTAACTGAAAGGATATATAAAATACGGCTCCGTCAAAGCATATAGTTTTCCATTCTCATTTTTTATACTTTACTCGGCTGATGTTTGAAGGATAATGTGAGCCTCGAGTGGTCAAATTAAAATTTTTTTTTGGTTTCTACCTGGTCTACCTGGTCTCAAGCTGGTCTACCTTTTTGTAAAACTGTAATATCACTCTGTACCAGGGGTCGGGGCTCAATGTTCCTCGAGATTTTTACCAGTGTTTTGAGCAATTGCGGCTGTGGCGTCACTAGTGGTGATGCCATAGGGGACAAATCGGACAATTGTGATGGTCGGCAATGGGAGCAGAGCTTATGAATACGAGCAACTATTGTGGATTTTTTTGCGCTTTGAAGACTCAATTAGTAGCTATAGTAGCGGTTTATTTGAGAATCAAGCTTATTGAATTTATAACTGCAAAAACCATATTTGAATTCATAAGCCCATTCCTAGTGTGCCTCATGAACGCTCTCATCAGCTCTGAACAGAAAGGCACAGACAACTTTAAATTTCATTTTAATTAATGAATTTAGTTCTTGAAACCACTGAACCAAATAGTCTAAGAAGGAAAAGGTAACGGCTTAGTAAAATCGGACTCTGGGCTAGGCTTGAAGGTAAGAACCTCAAAAAAAAAATAGCAAGAAGAGCAACAGCGAAAACTTTTGCAAAGCAAAGCTATGCTTGGATTAAAATTAGTAGCAATGATAAGCAAAAAAGAAATAAATGCAGACCCCACAAAAGAAATATCGATTATGCCGGTATTTGCACATGCTGCCTTATTTTGGATAGCGCTGGTGTTTCCCTAGTAGCAACGTGGTGAAAATGGTATGACACTCTTTCTTAAGGGTATAGGATTTATCTTCCCCGGGCTGCACGTGGGACTGATTTTGGTAAATCGATTCGATTCTTTGTTACCGGTTACAACAACCACACGGGCTTTTTACCTATCCAAGTGCCATCCGCGCCCAACATGGGAGATAACGCTCAAGTCAAACACATTCTCTGTCAGCGGATGCCATGTTTATACTTCACTTCTCCTCCAGGTACTTATTCGTTGGGCGTCCGCTTAGCTTTCATGCTACCTTACCCTTTTCCTGTCCACTTCTTTTGGAATTGGTCCTTCAATTGGGAAACTCCTGTCTCTTTTGCGTTTAGATTTTGCACCTTGTACATGTGTTCACCAACAGACTTTTGAATTCTACATAGCACTAATTTTTTCGCAAAACTTTTTTTTCCAAAGTCGCTACGTAACTTCTAGGACTGGTTGAAATTGGATCAGCGGTGTCTTCGTATTGCAGAATCAGTCACTCGCTTCGTGGGATGTTTGTTATTATATATAATATGGTAATTTTGATCAACGAGATCGTTTTCGACGCCTGCAAGAAAAAATATTTATTATTTAAAATATATTTAAAATATCCTCCAGCGCCACTACCACCCGTTGCGACCTGTTAACATGTGCTTCCCAAACATGGAAAAATATGAGGTCGGATAGTGCATTAAACTTCTCTCTCTATCATGGTAAATAGGCCCGAATTGTGTTGAGCAACAATTGATTGACTCTCTCTGCATTCGACAGCGGGGAATACACGACTGTCCTAATGTGGTCGAAATTGTATTCCTTCATAATATCTTTGAACCGTCGTAGCATAAATTGCTTGTCACAATGTATCGTTTCCGGAACACCAAACGTGTGAAATACGAACTTGACTACCTCAGCCGCCTTTTTAATGGGTTTTAGGATCACGAATATCGAATTGTAGGCCATTTCTACAACAATGATACAACAATTTCTACAAACCTCTTAGACCTGGCTTGGAAGCCAATGGGCTTCGTCCCTCCAGTAAAAGCGTTGCCTTAGATGACTCTATGAGTCTTATTTGGTGAAGTATGTACAGTGCTCAGCGATAACGGTATTCACAGTTCCCCGTGTTTCTCCGTGTTGTCGACTCTTTAATGCACGCTCCAGAGATGGGCATAAATAAAACTCAACATCCATCTCTTCTTCCTCATATTCGACTTTTAACGTCACTTTTTCCAGCACTCGTTGCGATCATATCATCGATCACTGTTCAGATCATCGCGTACCCCCGCTCCTAAGATAGAGATCTCTCCACTAACTCCAGGCACCCTTCGCTAATCAGGGTTACGGATGCTCTGGAATCTCCTATCATCGGCTTCCCAGCCACCTTGATCATTTCATTGGGCCTGGTTTTTCCACAATTCGAGTCATCGACTCTACTAAGCTGCATAATTTATTTTTTTTTTCTTCTCTTCTTAGGAACTGTAGAAATGTCTCACTTACTGGCTATTCCGCATACGACTTGCCTCCAGCCCAAATTGGATGGATCTCTTTCAGCCGACTGCCTCGGTGTTCTTGTCGATTGTCTCATCGGCTCCAAAAGTTTTCGCTTCGCCGATTTTACGATCTACCGTCTACTGAGTATTTTGCAATATCTTGGATTTTATCGTCCTAACAAGCATATCAAAAAGTACTGCCAGCTCCTTTGCCGCGCCTCCGTTGGAATTTCTGTATTCTCCTTGTGTCTCCAGTTCCTGCGACAATCAGCCCTGTTGTGACTTTAGGCTAACACATTAACATATTTGGACACTCGTCAATGATTTTTTCTCTACAACTTCCTTCATTTGCTTCGAATTCTGTTCTTCAAACTGAGACGTCTGAATGACGACTTGGATTTCCCTCCAGTCAAAGGAAGCATAGCCCTATGCATTTTCCATACTATATTCTTCTAGAATTGAACCTAGATGGACGTCGGAAAATGTTTCAAATGGCGTTTGATCTGGGGCGTGATTCTTTAAAATCGCAACTAATTGCATTGCACTGAGGCGAGTTGTACCCCTGTTTAGATCGTTGCCTTCTTGTGCGCCACTTCCTCTGTTTATTTCCGAGTCACTTTCCTCTTCAGTTAACATGGTAGGTCCGACTCTACTCCCCGCGTCTTATAAAAATAACTTATTTTTAATGGTAATGGTATACCAAATAAATAATGAAAAATAATAAACAACAAAAATTGAATAAAAAAAATTAATAAAAAAATTAAAAAAAAAATGGTAAAAAAAATAAGTAAATTTTTCGATCCTTGCAGAATATTTATAGCAAGTTTAGATTCACATAATATTCGCGAAAGTTACGGCATTTTTAAGAGTTCAGTTATTTGGTAGCTGCAGGGTATAGTCGGTCGAACCATGTAAAATTTTTCTAATGGGCTCAGGTTCGCAGTACCAGATACTGTGAGCAAAATCAAGATTATAACTTTAAAAACATGGCATTTCCGATAGTTCAATTAAATGCTATAGAAAAAAAAGAAGGGTCTGTGTAAAAGATTGAAGTCGAGAGCTTCAATACTGAAATACAAGTTCACGTACAAGTTACAAGTTCACAGACAGACGGACATGCGTATATTGACTCAGGATGTGATCCCAAATTGGCACATTTCTGACCAAAAGTATAGTACTCTCTGGTTTAATAAACAAATTGTATCTTACTGTTTTTGCTGGTTTGTTCGCTATCAATGTCGTTCCACCGAACTTAATAATTTTCAACTGAGCAGAGAAAAACTCTGAGTTGTTTCAATCTATATGTTTCCATTTATTTGTAAATAAATATATCGTACAATGGGTGAACTACTTGATTTGCTGGGAACTCCTCTCGTGGTCTGCATCCTCTGATTCCGCTTGCCCTTCCTGGTTCGCCGATCACCGCCCCGTGTTGGTCGCCGGACTTTCCACCCCTACGAGGCGTACGCCATATGGGAGTGTTGGTCTGGTTGCCTAGCAGTCTGTTTGGTAACTTGAGTCTTACCGCGTTAGGGTCGGGCGTACTCGGGGACTCTCGGGTGTCGCCTACTGCTGGATGCTGGTACCTTTTCGTCTGGTTTGGTAGCTGCTCGGATTGGTTACTTAGACCGTCCGATCTATCCGGGCTGACGCCAAGATAGACGTTAGATAACCGTGGCTGTCTCTGTCGGACGGACGGAGGTCTGGTCTCCTGGCTCCTTTGAGACTCCATCTCCGAGAGTCCCGTCCCCTCTTTTTCCTTGCTGTCTGGGATGTGTTCTTCTAATTTTTTATATATTTTTTAGTTTTTTTTTTTTGTTTTAAATGTTTTTTAGTATCTATTTTTTTATTAAACTCTATTTTTGCCTTGGTGCCTTCTTCGTTTTTTGGTGCGCCTTGCTATTGTTTTAATTCGCTGACGTGCGTCTTCTTTATCTTTCTTGAGGTGCGCTCCAGCATCACTAACACCAGGGAGACAACGTCTTTTACCTGGTATAGTCCGTCGCACCGAAGCGCCATCTTAGCGACGAATCCCTCTACAGATTTGAACAGGTGGTGCTCCTTAGCCTCCTAAATCGTCTACCTTCGGGCTCCACTGCCTGATCCTGAACAGCTTTTCCATGTTCGGTCTCACTAGGTCGAACACCCCCTTTAGCCACTCGGCGTTACCGGCTGTTGATGAGTGCTTTCCTGAGCCCAAAGCTCCCCCGTCGAACATGGCCTTCGGTATCCTTGGCTCTCGCCCCTGGGTGATGAACGCCGGCGAACAGCGGGCGGATTTCAACACGTTCGAGTTGACATCCCACGTCCTTTGATCCTTTGTCTTTGATCGATTGTCTTTACCGTCCGGTTGGTTCTCTCGGTGGGATTTAACTGTAGAGTATGTGGTACCGTAAACTGGTGGCGCGCTCCCATTTTATCCAAGAACCTTTTGAAATTCCTTCTCGCAAACTGAACGCCGTTATTCGTGACCACCACTTTTGGCACTCCAAACCGTGCCAAGATCGTCACCTTGAATGCCTTCTGCAGCGCCTCCGTGGTAGCTTTCCTCATCGGCACCTTATCAATCCACTTTGAGAACCGACCCAACATCACAACCAACATTGTTGTTAAGTCATAGGTTTTAAATTATCAAATAAATACAATCAGCTCATAACGTAAGAAGAAGTAAACGCTGACCCAAAGAACACTACAGCAAAAAACGTCACAACAAAACTGCTGACGCTCGAATTGCTGCAACCAACAGTATATTGTAACACACGCCCTATTAAAATTGTAAACTTATCATTTTGTTTTATGCTCTAATTCCATTAATTTTTCATCTAAGCAATATCAATGTATCTACTTATCTATAAATAGTGAATTTTAAAGCAAATAAAATCAGTCTCAGACAAACTCCTTCTGAACTCATTACCTCTCCAACGTCCAATTTGTTCAAGTGAAAGTTGCGGTAACAAACCAGCAATTGGTTTATGTACCCATTGCAAACCCTTTATAAATACCCTACCTAGCAATTGGTTTATGTACCTTTTGCTCAATTAATCCTCAAGGATTAACATCTTGGTGACCCCGACGTGATCCTGCCAGCCCAGGATCACACATCAAAGACTTTACGAAGTAACCTGTTGGTGAAGCCGTAATCGGTTGGACAACAAGTCCAGCACCTCAAAGAAACAAAAAAAGGAGGCTCCTTTCAAACATGGACGCAGGATCTTCTAAATTACTCTGTGCTGCTATCCTTTGATCGGTAGATTAAAAGGATACCACAAAAAGGAAAAGTCTATATTAAGGACATTTCCGAAAAGCAATCCTGCCAACAAGGCAATAGGTTTCTGCACCACATTGTGCAACGGGTTCTACACAATAGACCCTGCCACAAACTAAGTCGGTCACTGATCAACAAAGAGACCAGCCGATTCAAACCAATCAAATCAGCTCAGTTTCTTCGACCACCTTCGGTAGCGAGTCGGAGCGCATCAAGCTACTAGCACGCTAGCAGCAAATAAAACACTCCCAACGGTCAGAAACGAAGAGCGAAAAGATGGAAAAGGGATTCAATGCCCCAAAAATCCAAGAACATGCCTCAGATAAGGCTAAGGATCAAGAGCTCCTTGATGCCCAGCAAGAGATCGGGCAGGAAGTTTCGAGATGTATTCGAAACTACAAAAAGGATGGGCCAAGCCGCTGGACAAAGGCAGCATACTTCGAGTCCAAACTAGTAGTGCTTGAAGAGCGTTTCATGGAGAATAATACAAAAATAGATGCGCAGGCCAAAACTGAAAATTACCTGAAGTATGCGGATGATCTCCGGACCAATTTTGAAAAATACTGCGACATCTTCAAGGCCGGTCGGGACAAGCAAGGCCCGAGTCAGGCTGGAAACGAGAAAACAATGAAGTTCAACAATGAAGTTCAGCCCCGCAGCAACCTTAGCAAGAGGTTAGCAGGGTTATGTCGCAGGCAAGGAGATCAGATTGAATCCGTCAATGCCGCATTACATGAGCTCCGATCGATCAAGGGACAAGCCTCCAGTGGTCTTTTAAAAACGTTATGGGCCCAAGTCCAAGACACCCACTTGAATCTTTGAGGAATTCGAAAATCCCATAGAAGGCGGGTACAACAAAGCAGCCTATTTGAAACTGCAGGCGGAAATACAGAGCGCCCTTATGGCCAACATAAGTCCAGCGCCAGCAGCCAGCATAGCTGATGTACAAATGCCACGTATAAATATTCCAAGGTTCGATGAAATGGAAACAATTCCATGACCTTTTTTCATGCATGGTCCATGACACCAGCATGCCAGCAGTAAAGAAAATGTGGTACCTCAAGACTGCACTGTCAGGACGCGGAGAGGTTAATTTGCCACATCGAATTAAATGAAGACAACTATTTACATGCATGGCGCATGGCGCATAGCAAACATTGTCATCCGTCGGTTACTGCATCAGAGCCCAATTTCTGACAGTGCCAAATCGATACAGGAGCTACATATCTAGTCTTGCTTACCGATAAGCTTGACATTACTAACAGGGGTCTGTTTGAGCAGACTACTGGAAACTCAGTAAAAATACAGCCCCTCCAATCAATGTTGGAATTCCTCGAGCAAAGAGTTAGAGTCTTGAGCTCAGGAAAGACTACGCTCACAGCCAAAAGAGAGTCAAGGAATCCGACGTGCGCATCTACCACGGCCGAAAAACCAAATTCCTGCTCCTACTGCAAGGCACTGTCCCATTTATAAAAGCGACGAATTTCGAGCTAGACCCGTTCCCGAGCGATTATACTGGGAACAGACAGATAATGTGTGTCAACTTTTTTAAAACGGGTCACAAGGCTAGAGAGTGCAAGGGCAGAATTTGTTTCAAATGCGACAAAAAACATCATACCCTATTGCACCTTGAAACCACCAATCTTCAGTCTCCAGCTGTAGGCGCGGCAAGTAATAAAAGTTACAACATTCTTGCCACCGCAAAGGTAGCCGTCCAGGCAATGAACGGGCAGACGGGGAACTTCCGTGCACTGCTAGGCTCAGGATCCCAAATTAATTTGATTACTGAACGAATGGCATTAATGTTGACATTAAAGCGGCATGATACTCAGCTTCGAATCGAAGGCATCAGTGGACAACCTAAATTGAGCAAGGCCAGAGTAACGTTACTCGGCAAGGCCCTTCATGGGGATTACGAACAATACCTAGAAGCGTTCGTTCTCCCTCACATCATAGCTGATTAACCAGCTCAGCCGATATCTCGTTGTGATTTAAATTTATCCAAAGAGCGTTCATTGGCAGACCCAAATTTTGACAGACCTGGAAGAATATATCTGTTATTTGGTGCCGAGCATTATTACTCGCTACTGCTGCCGAATCAGGAGAAGATAGGTAAAAAAAGCGCCATGCTCCAAAACACGAAGTTTGGATGGATAGTAGCAGGGAGATTAGAATCCAAGATCTGCTCATCTATAGTATGTGGAGCAAGTGTCGGCGAAGAAACCGATGCATTGATCGAGAAATTCTGGAAGTTAGACAGCCTAGACACCCAGACCAATCATCGATCGCCCTCAGAAGCACATTGTGAAAAGCATTTTGTGAACAATCTAAAGAGATCAGAAGATGGATGATTTATTGTAAAGCTTCCTTTTGCCGAACACTCTTCAGCCCTGGAGAAGTCGCAGCAGATAGCAATCAGAAGGTTCCTAACGCTCGAACGAAGGCTAACAAGCGACATTAGGAAGGAATACTCCGAGTTCATGGCAGAATATGAAATATGAATATAAAACTTTTTCCATCAAAAAGTCTGCCAAAATACATTACTTCATACCTCATCATTGTGTTCTTAAACCTGATAGCAGCAGCACGAAGCTACGAGTGGTCTTCGATAACTCATGCAAAACATCAAGTGGCAAATCTTTGAATGATAAATTGCATGCAGGTCCCACCGTCCAAAGCGAGTTATTCTCCATTTTACTACGTTTCCGAGTGCACAAGTACGTATTCATGGCAGATATAGAGAAGATGTACCATCAAGTATGGATCAATCCAGATGACCAATTCCATCAACTAGTGGTATGGCGACACAAAACAGTCACGTATGGAGTTACGGCCGCCCTGTTTCTGGCAACGAAATGCCTAAATCATTTAGCACTTCGATCACAGAAGAGTATCTACTAGGATCGGCGGCATTCGGCATGGATTTTTACGTAGATGACTGTCTGACGGGCGCAAACACGATCGCAGAAGTAGTGCAAATGCAACAAGAACTCAACAAGATACTGCTGCCACACGGTTTCAAGCTTCGGAAGTGGTGCTCAAATAATGCGGACGTACTAAAAGGAATACCCAGAGAAGACGTTGTGATTAATGTCAAGCTGGATGAAACACTAGAACATCATAGTGTCAAAACTCTTGGGCTCATATGGATGCCCACCGAAGATCAACTCTGTGGCAGGACTCAAAAGAGCGAGAGCGACTCAAAGAGCGACTCAAAGAGCGACTCAAAAGAGCCTCAGTCATAACCAAGCGAGTGGTGTGCTCAGAGCTATCCCAAATCTTTGACCCAGTTGGGTTATTTGCACCAGTGGTAGTAAAAGCAAAAAAATATTTATGCAGCACCTCTGGGAATGCAAACTGGCATGGGATGATGAGCTCCCAACAGAGCTTCAGGCGAAATGGAAAAGTTACCATTCCGACCTGCAAGCATTAAATACACTAAAAATTCTAAGGCACATATTCGATGGGAAGGTTCCAATCACGCAGGAGCTACACACCTTTGTAGATGCCTCCGAGCAAGCATACGGTGCAGCGATATATGTGCGAGCCACACACAAGGACAAGCGGATTTCAGTACGACTACTGTGTTCCAAGTCGAGGGTGGCGCCCACCGCGAAACAATCCCTGCCCAAGTTGGAGTTATGCGCAGCACTTTTGGGCGCAGAACTTATAGAAAGGGTGAGGCAGGATCTCAACATGGCATCGAGCAAGGTTCCGGGGCACTATTGGACCGACTCATCCGTCGTCCTAGGATGGATCAATGCGACAGCTGCCACTTACCACACATTTGTGGCAAATCGGATAGCTAAGATGCAGGAAATAACCGACCCAAAACAGTGGCGGCATGTAGCATCCTCCAAAAATGCAGCTGATGTCTTGCCTAAAGGAACAACCGCCACTATGTTAGCGAATCATAGTATGTGGTTTTTTGGACCGTTGTTCCTGCATGGATCAACAGATAGCTGATCAATAACAAGACAAATATCACCGATCAACATGGAACCAAAAACAAAGGTTATAAGCATGGCAGCCTCGAAAGACGAATTTGGAGAAGAACTATACGATTGCAGACATGGAAATTCCTTCCATAAACTACAACGAATTGTTGCATACATGTTGCGGTTCTGTTACAAAGAGAACAGAGCGCCAACAAAAACTTTATGGTTAGGCGAAATGACCCACGCTCGCACCATTATACTGCGTACAAAATAACAAATTGAATTTTCTGCAGAACATTCCCAGCTCAAACAGCACAAGACTGTGGACAGGAAGAGCTCTCTGGTATCATTAGCCCCCATATAAGGATCCGATAGGTTAATTCGAGTCGGAGAAAGACTAGAAAAGTCAAATCTGGCTTTTGATGCAAAACACCCAGTTTTGCTACCGTACAATGACTCAATTGTGCGAATGATTTTAAGAGAACTGCACGAAAACAACATGCATTGTAGTGCTCAAGCTTTACGCATTGCTCATTGCTCGACAGCAGTATTGGTTCATCAATGATAAGACGATAGCAAGAAGCGTCATTCACAACTGCGTGCGATGCAGTAGAGTCCGGCCAAAATTGATGTATCAAATTATGGGAAACTTACCAACCCAACGGGTCACACAGGCTCGGTCATTTCTGAATGCCGGAGTAGATTATTGCGGCCCCATTTGAATCCATCACAAGATCAGAGGCAAGCGACCCGACTAGGCCTGTATTGCAGTCTTCTGTTGTTTCTCCACTAAGGCAGTTCATCTCGAACTTGTTAGCGATCTGACAACTGATGCCTATCTGGCTGCTCTACGACGCTTTCTAGGACGCCGCGGCAGATGCCAGACCACACATTGCGACAATGCTACGAATTTCATTAAAGCCAACAATAAACTGAAAGAGCTAGAGAGCGCCATCTTCTCAGATGAAGCCAAGGACAAAATCATCACAGATTGCAATAAGAAACAAGTAAATTTTAAATTCATCCCGCCAAGAGCACCATCGTTTGGTGGCCTATGGGAAGCCGCTGTCGAATCAGCAAAACGGTTGCTAGTATCGGATCCTACTGATGAGTCAGCTCTAACCCGAGGTCATTTCCTAATTAATGAGCCCTTTACTGCTCCTCCCGATGCCAACCTTATTCCCGGCGGAAGACCTCTAGTGAAAAGGTGGGAGCTTGTGTCAAGGCTAAAACACACCTTCTGGAAACGATGCAATTCTATACTGGACCATTTTCAACATCGATACTCGGAACTCGAATCAGGAAACACTCTAATGCACCATGCTCGCCAAAAAAGATCACCATTAATTGTTGGAGGGCACGTGGCCAATGCTCTATTTGGAGCAATCCATCCATCATCAGCCCTATGTTAGTATCACTAATTTAGATACGGGAGCAACTCGACCAAATTAGGGATCAAACCTCACAACAAAACTGCTGACACTCAAATTGCTGCAATCAACAGTATATTGTAACACACGCCCTATTAAAATTGTTAACTTATCATTTTGTTTTATGCTCTAATTCCATTAATTTTTCACCTAAGCAATATCAATGTATCTACTTATCTATAAATAGTGAATTTTAAAGCAAATAAAATCAGTCTCAGACAAACTCTTTCTGAACTCATTAGCTCTCCGACGCCCAATTTGTTCAAGTGTAAGTTGCGGCAACGAACCAGCAATCGGTTTATGTACCCAATGCAAACCCTTTTTTAATACCCTATCTAGCTCTTTTCCGTAGTAAATCGTTCAAAGGTCTTACGATCCCGGCGAAGTTTGGAACGCCGATTTCACGAAGCCATCCCAACGGAACGCCTTTGACGCAGTTTGACGGCGTTATCGAGGCGACTTTCATCGGGACCATGCCAATTCCGTGATTCAATGATCCAAGTACACGAGTTCTTTCCGAAAAAACTTTTCTTTGTCTGCGGATATTCTTAAGTTCGCCTCTCTAAACATTCTCCAGAATGTGCTCCTCCAGTGTTTTTCCAATGATGATTATATCGTCCTGGTATGCAAATTCGTGCGGTGTCATGTGCGGACCGATGACCCGATCCAATGCTCTCTGGAACTTGGCCGAGGTCGAGTGGAGGCCGAATGGCATCACTTTCCAATGGTATAGGGCCTTGGCTGGCACCGTAAACGCCGTATATTTCCTGTTGGTTTTTTCCAGTGGTATTTGCCAGTACCTATCAGGCCTCAGGTCGAGGCTGCTGATAAATATAGACTCTTGCAGCTGTTTTAGGATGAAGTTTATCCTTGGCTAGGATAAGCGTCATACACGGATTTGCTTCACTCCTTTAGAATTTATTTCGTCCTGGATCTTTGTATTATTTTGATAGTAACGCCATTTTCTTGGTACATCATCCTTTATGGTTATCCGTCAATCTGGACCTCTCTCCATTTCTCTGGGTCCCGCTTGTCATGTCCCTCATTGAAATTTCGATGGAGTCGCATGCGCGCGTCAATGTCGTAGCAAAATGAGTTAAGAAATCCCATCAGCCATTCATCATTCCCGGTATTATTAACAGGTTCGGCATTTTCTAGAGGCCGATCCGCATCTCTGTCTTGAACATCATGCGCACTTTCACCAAGCTCCCATATGCCATTCGGATTGGCCTTTTTGTGCTTATCATGCTGCCTGCACTTGAAAGGGGGTGTGCTCTCGTGTCCAGTATTGCCTTCGCCAATTTGGTGGTTCCTACGGTCGCCAAAAGCTGTTGCCGGTCCTCTCTCATACCGCCAAATTCTTCTAAAAGGCAGATTTTCGCGACCCCTGCTTGCCTCACTGTGGCTGGGGATGCTGCGCGTTTCCCGCCCTTTGGCAACACTCCGCGATTCACCTTCCGATCGCCCAGCACATCCAGCAAACCATCAGTCTTCGGATTCGCTTTCTGCTACGGAGTCGGTGCACATTGACAGTGCGGTGCCTCAGAAACTCTTCCGTCTTACCAGCCATCCTGGCGGCGCCAGGCGGCGCGGACTGCTGCGGGCTTCCTCTCTTCTATCTCCGCTGCAATCCTTGGTTTTACTGCTCCTGCGGTAGTGCTGTGGGTTTTCCCCCTCCTATCTCTGGATACATTGGATTATCTGGATTATCTGGATTATCATTTTCTTGTATTCCTTGGCCAGTCTTGCCACTGCCTTCAAGGAGATTCCTTTGTTCTGGCATCCGTGCATCTTGACTCTTGCGCGGCTGTTCTCTACGATAATTTCTTCGTTAGTCGCTTCGAGTAGCTTGAAAGCATCTCCGTACTGTTATTTCCGCTCCCGTACTTGACCCATCAGCTTTTGGAAGTTCTCCTTGGGACAGTGAAAAGCCTCGAAACTACCCCTAAACTGCTTTCAAGTGCGCCATCGTTAGTCGTTCAATTAAAATCATCCTTTGGAACTCTCTGCAGGAGTTCTGGCTTTGCACTGAGTATTATACGGATACGGAGGTACGGATAAATTTTGCAGTTTCTCCAGCTTACTGCCTTCGGTCTCGGACTGGACCGATGAGTGTATTTTAATTTGCAGCTTTTTACCATCAACACTATTCCCTCCTTCTTCCTATTCTCGTTGACCCTCTCCTGGTCTCTCCTTCCGAGTTCGCAGGTCACAGCCCCGTGTTGGTTGGCGTACTTTCCGGCCCCGCAAGGTCGTTGCCGTGTTTGATCACGTGAGGACACCCCTTCCGGTTCCTTTCGTGGGCCTGAGTTCACGAGGTCCTCGCGTTAGCTTACGCCTGTTCGTTGCGATGGCGGGACCCCGGTTCGCAGTTGACCGTGTCGAGGTAAGGCGGCTAACTTTACAAACGCCGCACTCGACTATTTCACCAAATGCTTCATCTGCTGCTGCTTGTCCGTGAGCTCTTCGTCTCTGCTTCTTGCTGGTTCCGAGTCTCCGTTGACTCCGTGGTTTCTGCCTCCTTGCTGGTCATCGCAACTCGCTGCACGAGTGTCTTTATCCTTCACTTTACTGACTTGTACGGAGCCTCGCACTCGGTGCGAAAAACGGCGATCTGCTTGGTCGCGTCCGGTGTCCGGTGCCGAAACTTTCGTCGTCCTTCTGCTTCCTCTCATACTTCGCTGTTCCGTTCGCTGTCCCGTTACTTTCCACGTCGTTCTCCTGCTTTCTCCAAACCGTCACTGTTCCGGTTTTGTGAATATGGTAAGTGGGCACTGATTCTGCGATTGTTCTTTAACATTATCAATTCAACAATAATCAATTATTAATTCAACAATCTCAATTCAACAAGCTTTCTTCATTTTACTATCTATTCATTTTACTTACTATTGGACACTGATATCGACGAGACGGTATATTTTTTTTGCGCGACTGCAATCGACCGAGGGGCGCGGCCTTTATCGTAAGGCTCAAACCCGATGCGAGGAATAGGTATTTTAAAAGGTCACGAGAAAGAGTTCTCTTCTCTTAAGTAGAAGAGAATAGAAGATTTCATGCAAGACTTCTGAGAAACAATTTAATAGAGGTTATTATAGTCAGAACACACTACCCTAAAATGTTCATGCTGGGCATATATTGACCTACAAAAGTTAAGAAATGAGGGAAAAAAAGTTCGAGGGACCCTAAAAAGAACGATTAATTTAAAAAGACCAAATAGGTGCTGACTGTCGATTTCACTATTGATAAGGTTATTGATTACGAGAATGGAAAGCTAACTTCGGACGGAGCCGAAGCTTATATACCCTTGCAGTTAAATAGCGGGTTCTATTGATTAAAGATATAGTAAATATCGGATATAGTTGGCCGATCTTTACAAAAACATTCATAACAAGCTTAGATTTGTATAAAATGGATTTTAAAATAAGTCCGACGCTTCTACGCCCAAAAACACGAAGGTTGTGTCATTTCCGATCGTTCTGTTAAATAGAAGCTATATGACATAGTCGACCGATCCGTATGAAATTTTGGATCGGCTTAGCTTTTCACAAAAGAGAATCTGTGCAAATTTCAAGTTTCTATCTTCAATAACATGGAAGTTATAGCACTTCCTATCAATCAGTTATATGGCAGCTATAGGATATAGTAGGCCGATCCGTATGAAATCTTCCAGATCGGCTTAAATTCCCATAAATAGGGAATTTTTGCAAATTTCAAGTTTCTATCTTCAAAAACGTGGAAGTTATATCATTTCCGATCAATCATATGGCAGCTATAGGATATAGTCGGCCGATCCGTATGAAATTTTTCAAATCGGCTTAGATTCCCATAAATAGGGAATTTTTGCAAATTTCAAGTTTCTATCTTCAAAAACGTGGAAGTTATATCATTTCCGATCAATCATATGGCAGCTATAGGATATAGTCGGCCGATCCGTATGAAATTTTTCAAATCGGCCTAAATTCCCCTTATAGTCAATCTGTGCAAATTTCAAGTTTCTATCTTTAAAAACGTGGAAGTATATACTGCGTGCAAAGGAAAGAAGGGTGTGTGCAAAGTTTCAAGACGATAGCTCAAAAACTGAGAGACTAGTTTGCGTAGAAACAGACAGACGGACAGACGGACCGACGGACAGACGGACAGACGGACATGCTTATATCGACTCAGGAGGTGATCCTGATCCAGAATATATATACTTTATGGGGTCCTGGATGTCTCCTTCACTGCGTTGCACACTTGTGACCAAAATCTGCAAGGGTATAAAAACGACTCCCAAAATAGTATAACGGTTTAATGACTATGATAAGTTAATTAAGACAAGTCACCTACGAAAAGACGGGAGTTGCATACTTGCTGCCCAGCTAAGACCTCTATTAGACCCTCTTAAGGAGCGAAAAGGAGATCATTCTTCTGTATTGATTCAATGCGGTCTGGATGAACCCCACATTGGGGACCGAATACATCGAACACCGAATCGCCAAGAGGAACTCCCGCATGCACTTCTAGCAATCAACCCGATTAATTCTTGAGATGGGATCTGGACGCCTGTCGTAACTTCATAAGAAATAAAGTTGCACATGCAGACACACCTGTTGAGAGTGCCGGCATCATTCGTTGCTTCACAAGACATCACCGCAACTTGAAAATAGAAGCAGAAGTGAGTCCCCTTTGACTCCACCGTCGCATCTCGTTCGAGTAGCTAGCTACCGACAAGCCGACCACACAATTCCTCACATCAACAGAACTCGAGAAAGCCAGATTTCTTGCCACACAAGGAATTTTTAAAGCTTTTTGATTCACAGGCCGGCACTCGTTATCTTTTTCTTTTTTAATTTTTTTAAATCGTGGATTTAATATTGGGAAAAATAAAGGAGGGAATATCAAAAAAGAAAAAAAAAAAAAAAAAAAAGAAAGATTTTTTTTTTTAAGCAACACAAGTCTACACCTCGAATTTATTGACCCACAATGGAGTCTTTTTTATGCGAGTTGGCGGTAGAATTCAACAGGCCGCCGTCAACTACAACGTTAAACATCCTATCCTTACTTCGAAATTGTCTCCCACAGCGGAACTTTTTTCCCAACATTTCCATGTCAAGTACCTACATACTGCCGTGGACGCAACCTTTAATATCCTGGGAAAACATAAACAGGACTCAGGACTCGACTACGCTGGTCCCATATCCATCAAGGAATCCAAGGGAAGAATTCCAAGAAAAGGAAAAGACTGGTTCGCAGTTTTTGTTTTCCCAGCCACCAAAGCACTCAACACCTCGAGGTCAGTGACCTCACGACAAATGCATTTGTAGCTGCTTTTCATCAAATTATGTCACGATGCTCAAAGTCGACCGATCTTTATTCTGATAATGCAACTACCTAGGAGGTACCTACTAGGAGGCAAACGCAGTTAAACGACATGAAACGACTACTGCTAGACCACTCCAACGATCTGGACTTGTCCAATTTTTTCAGCAACGAGCTATTAATTGTTATTTCATCCGTCCAGCTTTACAGCATTTTTCAGGGATTTTGGGAAATTGAAGTCCGATCAGCCCGATTTTTACAAAAAAAATGTGTAATCTGTAAATTATGATATTTAAAAATCTTGAAAATAGAAATTAATGGATATTTACATTGAATTTCCGTGCCTTTCAACTAAAACATGCAAAGAATGAATGTCATACTAAAAGGCTTGATGATATAATTATGTCTAAGTCCTCGTCAAAGTAAAATGTCATAAGGTTGCTAAGATTAGCCACTTCATTGAAATATTTTTTTTATTGAACCGTACGATTTCTTGTTTATTTTTTTTTTTTATTTTATTTTATTTTTTTTTTTCGCGGCTCAATATGATGTGTTGTTCCAATTTTTTATATATTTTTTAGTGTATATATTTTTTAGTTTTTTTTTTTGTTTTAAATGTTTTTTAGTATCTATTTTTTTATTAAACTCTATTTTTGCCTTGGTGCCTTCTTCGTTTTTTGGTGCGCCTTGCTATTGTTTTAATTCGCTGACGTGCGTCTTCTTTATCTTTCTTGAGGTGCGCTCCAGCATCACTAACACCAGGGAGACAACGTCTTTTACCTGGTATAGTCCGTCGCACCGAAGCGCCATCTTAGCGACGAATCCCTCTACAGATTTGAACAGGTGGTGCTCCTTAGCCTCCTAAATCGTCTACCTTCGGGCTCCACTGCCTGATCCTGAACAGCTTTTCCATGTTCGGTCTCACTAGGTCGAACACCCCCTTTAGCCACTCGGCGTTACCGGCTGTTGATGAATGCTTTCCTGAGCCCAAAGCTCCCCCGTCGAACATGGCCTTCGGTATCCTTGGCTCTCGCCCCTGGGTGATGAACGCCGGCGAACAGCGGGCGGATTTCAACACGTTCGAGTTGACATCCCACGTCCTTTGATCCTTTGTCTTTGATCGATTGTCTTTACCGTCCGGTTGGTTCTCTCGGTGGGATTTAACTGTAGAGTATGTGGTACCGTAAACTGGTGGCGCGCTCCCATTTTATCCAAGAACCTTTTGAAATTCCTTCTCGCAAACTGAACGCCGTTATTCGTGACCACCACTTTTGGCACTCCAAACCGTGCCAAGATCGTCACCTTGAATGCCTTCTGCAGCGCCTCCGTGGTAGCTTTCCTCATCGGCACCTTATCAATCCACTTTGAGAACCGACCCAACATCACAACCAACATTGTTGTTAAGTCATAGGTTTTAAATTATCAAATAAATACAATCAGCTCATAACGTAAGAAGAAGTAAACGCTGACCCAAAGAACACTACAGCAAAAAACGTCACAACAAAACTGCTGACGCTCGAATTGCTGCAATCAACAGTATATTGTAACACACGCCCTATTAAAATTGTAAACTTATCATTTTGTTTTATGCTCTAATTCCATTAATTTTTCATCTAAGCAATATCAATGTATCTACTTATCTATAAATAGTGAATTTTAAAGCAAATAAAATCAGTCTCAGACAAACTCCTTCTGAACTCATTACCTCTCCAACGTCCAATTTGTTCAAGTGAAAGTTGCGGTAACAAACCAGCAATTGGTTTATGTACCCATTGCAAACCCTTTATAAATACCCTACCTAGCAATTGGTTTATGCACCTTTTGCTCAATTAATCCTCAAGGATTAACATCTTGGTGACCCCGACGTGATCCTGCCAGCCCAGGATCACACATCAAAGACTTTACGAAGTAACCTGTTGGTGAAGCCGTAATCGGTTGGACAACAAGTCCAGCACCTCAAAGAAACAAAAAAAGGAGGCTCCTTCCAAACATGGACGCAGGATCTTCTAAATTACTCTGTGCTGCTATCCTTTGATCGGTAGATTAAAAGGATACCACAAAAAGGAAAAGTCTATATTAAGGACATTTCCGAAAAGCAATCCTGCCAACAAGGCAATAGGTTTCTGCACCACATTGTGCAACGGGTTCTACACAATAGACCCTGCCACAAACTAAGTCGGTCACTGATCAACAAAGAGACCAGCCGTTTCAAACCAATCAAATCAGCTCAGTTTCTTCGACCACCTTCGGTAGCGAGTCGGAGCGCATCAAGCTACTAGCACGCTAGCAGCAAATAAAACACTCCCAACGGTCAGAAACGAAGAGCGAAAAGATGGAAAAGGGATTCAATGCCCCAAAAATCCAAGAACATGCCTCAGATAAGGCTAAGGATCAAGAGCTCCTTGATGCCCAGCAAGAGATCGGGCAGGAAGTTTCGAGATGTATTCGAAACTACAAAAAGGATGGGCCAAGCCGCTGGACAAAGGCAGCATACTTCGAGTCCAAACTAGTAGTGCTTGAAGAGCGTTTCATGGAGAATAATACAAAAATAGATGCGCAGGCCAAAACTGAAAATTACCTGAAGTATGCGGATGATCTCCGGACCAATTTTGAAAAATACTGCGACATCTTCAAGGCCGGTCGGGACAAGCAAGGCCCGAGTCAGGCTGAAGATCGAGAAAACAATGAAGTTCAACAATGAAGTTCACCCCCGCAGCAACCTTAGCAAGAGGTTAGCAGGGTTATGTCGCAGGCAAGGAGAACAGATTCAATCCGTCAATGCCGCATTACATGAGCTCCGATCGATCAAGGGACAAGCCTCCAGTGGTCTTTTAAAAACGTTATGGGCCCAAGTCCAAGACACCCACTTGAATCTTTGAGGAATTCGAAAATCCCATAGAAGGCGGGTACAACAAAGCAGCCTATTTGAAACTGCAGGCGGAAATACAGAGCGCCCTTATGGCCAACATAAGTCCAGCGCCAGCAGCCAGCATAGCTGATGTACAAATGCCACGTATAAATATTCCAAGGTTCGATGAAATGGAAACAATTCCATGACCTTTTTTCATGCATGGTCCATGACACCAGCATGCCAGCAGTAAAGAAAATGTGGTACCTCAAGACTGCACTGTCAGGACGCGGAGAGGTTAATTTGCCACATCGAATTAAATGAAGACAACTATTTACATGCATGGCGCATGGCGCATAGCAAACATTGTCATCCGTCGGTTACTGCATCAGAGCCCAATTTCTGACAGTGCCAAATCAATACAGGAGCTACATATCTAGTCTTGCTTACCGATAAGCTTGACATTACTAACAGGGGTCTGTTTGAGCAGACTACTGGAAACTCAGTAAAAATACAGCCCCTCCAATCAATGTTGGAATTCCTCGAGCAAAGAGTTAGAGTCTTGAGCTCAGGAAAGACTACGCTCACAGCCAAAAGAGAGTCAAGGAATCCGACGTGCGCATCTACCACGGCCGAAAAACCAAATTCCTGCTCCTACTGCAAGGCACTGTCCCATTTATAAAAGCGACGAATTTCGAGCTAGACCCGTTCCCGAGCGATTATACTGGGAACAGACAGATAATGTGTGTCAACTTTTTTAAAACGGGTCACAAGGCTAGAGAGTGCAAGGGCAGAATTTGTTTCAAATGCGACAAAAAACATCATACCCTATTGCACCTTGAAACCACCAATCTTCAGTCTCCAGCTGTAGGCGCGGCAAGTAATAAAAGTTACAACATTCTTGCCACCGCAAAGGTAGCCGTCCAGGCAATGAACGGGCAGACGGGGAACTTCCGTGCACTGCTAGGCTCAGGATCCCAAATTAATTTGATTACTGAACGAATGGCATTAATGTTGACATTAAAGCGGCATGATACTCAGCTTCGAATCGAAGGCATCAGTGGACAACCTAAATTGAGCAAGGCCAGAGTAACGTTACTCGTCAAGGCCCTTCATGGGGATTACGAACAATACCTAGAAGCGTTCGTTCTCCCTCACATCATAGCTGATTAACCAGCTCAGCCGATATCTCGTTGTGATTTAAATTTATCCAAAGAGCGTTCATTGGCAGACCCAAATTTTGACAGACCTGGAAGAATATATCTGTTATTTGGTGCCGAGCATTATTACTCGCTACTGCTGCCGAATCAGGAGAAGATAGGTAAAAAAAAGCGCCATGCTCCAAAACACGAAGTTTGGATGGATAGTAGCAGGGAGATTAGAATCCAAGATCTGCTCATCTATAGTATGTGGAGCAAGTGTCGGCGAAGAAACCGATGCATTGATCGAGAAATTCTGGAAGTTAGACAGCCTAGACACCCAGACCAATCATCGATCGCCCTCAGAAGCACATTGTGAAAAGCATTTTGTGAACAATCTAAAGAGATCAGAAGATGGATGATTTATTGTAAAGCTTCCTTTTGCCGAACACTCTTCAGCCCTGGAGAAGTCGCAGCAGATAGCAATCAGAAGGTTCCTAACGCTCGAACGAAGGCTAACAAGCGACATTAGGAAGGAATACTCCGAGTTCATGGCAGAATATGAAATATGAATATGAAACTTGTGCCATCAAAAAGTCTGCCAAAATACATTACTTCATCATTACTCATTGTGTTCTTAAACCTGATAGCAGCAGCACGAAGCTACGAGTGGTCTTCGATAACTCATGCAAAACATCAAGTGGCAAATCTTTGAATGATAAATTGCATGCAGGTCCCACCGTCCAAAGCGAGTTATTCTCCATTTTACTACGTTTCCGAGTGCACAAGTACGTATTCATGGCAGATATAGAGAAGATGTACCATCAAGTATGGATCAATCCAGATGACCAATTCCATCAACTAGTGGTATGGCGACACAAAACAGTCACGTATGGAGTTACGGCCGCCCCGTTTCTGGCAACGAAATGCCTAAATCATTTAGCACTTCGATCACAGAAGAGTATCTACTAGGATCGGCGGCATTCGGCATGGATTTTTACGTAGATGACTGTCTGACGGGCGCAAACACGATCGCAGAAGTAGTGCAAATGCAACAAGAACTCAACAAGATACTGCTGCCACACGGTTTCAAGCTTCGGAAGTGGTGCTCAAATAATGCGGACGTACTAAAAGGAATACCCAGAGAAGTCGTTGTGAATAATGTCAAGCTGGATGAAACACCAGAACATCATAGTGTCAAAACTCTTGGGCTCATATGGATGCCCACCGAATATCAACTCTGCGGCAGGACTCAAAAGAGCGAGAGCGACTCAGTTGGAGTTATGCGCAGCACTTTTGGGCGCAGAACTTATAGAAAGGGTGACGCAGGATGTCAACATGGCATCGAGCAAGGTTCCGGGGCACTATTGGACCGACTCATCCGTCGTCCTAGGATGGATCAATGCGACAGCTTCCACTTACCACACATTTGTGGCAAATCGGATAGCTAAGATGCAGGACATAACCGACCCAAAACAGTGGCGGCAAGTATCATCCTCTAAAAATGCAGCTGATGTCTTGCCTAAAGGAACAACCGCCACTATGTTAGCGAATCATAGTATGTGGTTTTTTGGACCGTTGTTCCTGCATGGATCAACAGATAGCTGATCAATAACAAGACAAATATCACCGATCAACATGGAACCAAAAACAAAGGTTATAAGCATGGCAGCCTCGAAAGATGAATTTGGAGAAGAACTATACGATTGCAGACATGGAAATTCCTTCCATAAACTACAACGAATTGTTGCATACATGTTGCGGTTCTGTTACAAAGAGAACAGAGCGCCAACAAAAACTTTATGGTTAGGCGAAATGACCCACGCTCGCACCATTATACTGCGTACAAAATAACAAATTGAATTTTCTGCAGAACATTCCCAGCTCAAACAGCACAAGACTGTGGACAGGAAGAGCTCTCTGGTATCATTAGCCCCCATATAAGGATCCGATAGGTTAATTCGAGTCGGAGGAAGACTAGAAAAGTCAAATCTGGCTTTTGATACAAAACACCCAGTTTTGCTACCGTACAATGACTCAATTGTGCGAATGATTTTAAGAGAACTGCACGAAAACAACATGCATTGTAGTGCTCAAGCTTTACGCATTGCTCATTGCTCGACAGCAGTATTGGTTCATCAATGATAAGACGATAGCAAGAAGCGTCATTCACAACTGCGTGCGATGCAGTAGAGTCCGGCCAAAATTGATGTATCAAATTATGGGAAACTTACCAACCCAACGGGTCACACAGGCTCGGTCATTTCTGAATGCCGGAGTAGATTATTGCGGCCCCATTTGAATCCATCACAAGATCAGAGGCAAGCGACCCGACTAGGCCTGTATTGCAGTCTTCTGTTGTTTCTCCACTAAGGCAGTTCATCTCGAACTTGTTAGCGATCTGACAACTGATGCCTTTCTGGCTGCTCTACGACGCTTTCTAGGACGCCGCGGCAGATGCCAGACCACACATTGCGACAATGCTACGAATTTCATTAAAGCCAACAATAAACTAAAAGAGCTAGAGAGCGCCATCTTCTCAGATGAAGGCAAGGACAAAATCATCACAGATTGCAATAAGAAACAAGTAAATTTTAAATTCATCCCGCCAAGAGCACCATCGTTTGGTGGCCTATGGGAAGCCGCTGTCGAATCAGCAAAACGGTTGCTAGTATCGGATCCTACTGATGAGTCAGCTCTAACCCGAGGTCATTTCCTAATTAATGAGCCCTTTACTGCTCCTCCCGATTCCAACCTTATTCCCGGCGGAAGACCTCTAGTAAAAAGGTGGGAGCTTGTGTCAAGGCTAAAACACACCTTCTGGAAACGATGCAATTCTATACTGGACCATTTTCAACATCGATACTCGGAACTCGAATCAGGAAACACTCTAATGCACCATGCTCGCCAAAAAAGATCACCATTAATTGTTGGAGGGCACGTGGCCAATGCTCTATTTGGAGCAATGGGAACTTGCTGCTACAACTACTTAAAAAAAAAACTTCTATTGTTGATTCCACTATCAACATAGTCCGGAAAAGAAACTGGGCGACATCCAAGCGGCTTAGATCATTGGAACAACAGATGAACATCCTAAATCAGCAACTCGGAAAATACCAAGGTGAACACCTAATGCAGGCATTTGTGATCCTGACGGTTCATATGAACTTGTTGGCAACTGGCCTTCAGCGGATACAAGGTGAAATAACCAATGTATTAACCGATGTCCGACATAGAACCATCAGCCCTCAGTATCACTAATTTAGTTACGGGAGCAACTCGACCAAATTAGGGATCAAACCTCACAACAAAACTGCTGAAACTCAAATTGCTGCAATCAACAGTATATTGTAACACACGCCCTATTAAAATTGTTAACTTATCATTTTGTTTTATGCTCTAATTCCATTAATTTTTCACCTAAGCAATATCAATGTATCTACTTATCTATAAATAGTGAATTTTAAAGCAAATAAAATCAGTCTCAGACAAACTCTTTCTGAACTCATTAGCTCTCCGACGCCCAATTTGTTCAAGTGTAAGTTGCGGCAACGAACCAGCAATCGGTTTATGTACCCAATGCAAACCCTTTTTTAATACCCCATCTAGCTCTTTTCCGTAGTAAATCGTTCAAAGGTCTTACGATCCCGGCGAAGTTTGGAACGCCGATTTCACGAAGCCATCCCAACGGAACGGCGTACGCCTTTGACGCAGGTTGACGGCGTTATCGAGGCGACTTTCATCGGGACCATGCCAATTCCGTGATTCAATGATCCAAGTACACGAGTTCTTTCCGAAAAAAACTTTTATTTGTCTGCGGGTATTCTTAAGTTCGCCTCTCTAAACATTCTCCAGAATGTGCTCCTCCAGTGTTTTTCCAATGATGATTATATCGTCCTGGTATGCAAATTCGTGCGGTGTCATGTGGGGACCGATGACCCGATCCAATGCTCTCTGAAACTTGGCCGAGGTCGAGTGGAGGCCGAATGGCATCACTTTCCAACGGTATAGGCCCTTGCCTGGGCGTAATACGGCGTAAACGCCGTATATTTCCTGTTGGTTTTTTCCAGTGGTATTTGCCAGTACCCATCAGGCCTCAGGTCGAGGCTGCTGATAAATATAGACTCTTGCAGCTGTTTTAGGATGAAGTTTATCCTTGGCTAAGATAAGCGTCATACACGGATTCGCTTCCCTCCTTTAGAATTTATTTCGTCCTGGATCTTTGTATTATTTTGATAGTAACGCCATTTTCTTGGTACATCATCCTTTATGGTTATACGTCAATCTGGACCTCTCTCCATTTCTCTGGGTCTCGCTTGTCATGTCCCTCATTGAAATTTCGATGGAGTCGCCTGCGCGCCTCAATGTCGTAGCAAAATGAGTTAAGAAATCCCATCAGCCATTCATCATTCCCGGTATTATCAACAGGTTCGGCGTTTTCTAGATTGGCCTTTTTGTGCTAATCATGCTGCCTGCACTTGAAAGGGGTTGTTCTCTCGAAGCTAGCTATTGCTCCTGTGTCCAGTATTGCCTTCGCCAATTTGGTGGTTCCTACGGTCGCCAAAAGCTGTTGCCGGTCCTCTCTCATACCGCCAAATACTTCTAAAAGGCAGATTTTCGCGACCCCTGCTTGCCTCACTGTGGCTGGGGATGCTGCGCGTTTCCCGCCCTTTGGCAACACTCCGCGATTCACCTTCCGATCGCCCAGCACATCCAGCAAACCATCAGTCTTCGGCACTTTGAAGCCGAATGGCACTTTCCTCCGGATTCGCTTTCTGCTACGGAGTCGGTGCACATTGACAGTGCGGTGCCTCAGAAACTCTTCCGTCTTACCAGCCATCCTGGCGGCGCCAGGCGGCGCGGACTGCTGCGGGCTTCCTCTCTTCTATCTCCGCTGCAATCCTTGGTTTTACTGCTCCTGCGGTAGTGCTGTGGGTTTTCCCCCTCCTATCTCTGGATACATTGGATTATCTGGATTATCATTTTCTTGTATTCCTTGGCCAGTCTTGCCACTGCCTTCAAGGAGATTCCTTTGTTCTGGCATCCGTGCATCTTGACTCTTGCGCGGCTGTTCTCTACGATAATTTCTTCGTTAGTCGCTTCGAGTAGCTTGAAAGCATCTCCGTACTGTTATTTCCGCACCCGTACTTGACCCATCAGCTTTTGGAAGTTCTCCTTGGGACAGTGAACAGCCTCGAAACTACCCCTAAACTGCTTTCAAGTGCGCCATCGTTAGTCGTTCAATTAAAATCATCCTTTGGAACTCTCTGCAGGAGTTCTGGCTTTGCACTGAGTATTATACGGATACGGAGGTACGGATAAATTTTGCAGTTTCTCCAGCTTACTGCCTTCGGTCTCGGACTGGACCGATGAGTGTATTTTAATTTGCAGCTTTTTACCATCAACACTATTCCCTCCTTCTTCCTATTCTCGTTGACCCTCTCCTGGTCTCTCCTTCCGAGTTCGCAGGTCACAACCCCGTGTTGGTTGGCGTACTTTCCCGGCCCCGCAAGGTCGTTGCCGTGTTTGATCACGTGAGGACACCCCTTCCGGTTCCTTTCGTGGGCCTGAGTTCACGAGGTCCTCGCGTTAGCTTACGCCTGTTCGTTGCGATGGCGGGACCAGTTCAGGCGTACCCCGGTTCGCAGTTGACCGTGTCGAGGTAAGGCGGCTAACTTTACAAACGCCGCACTCGACTATTTCACCAAATGCTTCATCTGCTGCTGCTTGTCCGTGAGCTCTTCGTCTCTGCTTCTTGCTGGTTCCGAGTCTCCGTTGACTCCGTGGTTTCTGCCTCCTTGCTGGTCATCGCAACTCGCTGCACGAGTGTCTTTATCCTTCACTTTACTGACTTGTGCGGAGCCTCGCACTCGGTGCGAAAAACGGCGATCTGCTTGGTCGCGTCCGGTGTCCGGTGCCGAAACTTTCGTCGTCCTTCTGCTTCCTCTCATCCTTCGCTGTTCCGTTCGCTGTCCCGTTACTTTCCACGTCGTTCTCCTGCTTTCTCCAAACCGTCACTGTTCCGGTTTTGTGAATATGGTAAGTGGACACTGATTCTGCGATTGTTCTTTAACATTATCAATTCAACAATAATCAATTATCAATTCAACAATCTCAATTCAACAAGCTTTCTTAATTTTACTATCTATTCATTTTACTTACTATTGGACACTGATATCGACGAGACGGTATATTTTTTTTGCGCGACTGCAATCGACCGAGGGGCGCGGCCTTTATCGTAAGGCTCAAACCCGATGCGAGGAATAGGTATTTTAAAAGGTCACGAGAAAGAGTTCTCTTCTCTTAAGTAGAAGAGAATAGAAGATTTCATGCAAGAGTTCTGAGAAACAATTTAATAGAGGTTATTATAGTCAGAACACACTACCCTAAAATGTTCATGCTGGGCATATATTGACCTACAAAAGTTAAGAAATGAGGGAAAAAAAGTTCGAGGGACCCTAAAAGGAACGTTAAATTTAAAAAGACCAAATAGGTGCTGACTGTCGATTTCACTATTGATAAGGTTATTGATAAAAACGACTCCAAAAATAGTATAACGGTTTAATGACTATGATAAGTTAATAAGACAAGTCACCTACGAAAAGACGGGAGTTGCATACTTGCTGCCCAGCTAAGACCTCTATTAGACCCTCTTAAAGAGCGAAAAGGAGATCATTCTTCTGCATTGATTCAATGATTCGAATACATCGAACACCGAATCGCCAAGAGGAACTCCCGCATGCACTTCTAGCAATCAACCCGATTAATTCTTGAGATGGGATCTGGACGCCTGTCGTAACTTCATAAGAAATAAAGTTGCACATGCAGACACACCTGTTGAGAGTGCCGGCATCATTCGTTGCTTCACAAGACATCACCGCAACTTGAAAATAGAAGCAGAAGTGAGTCCCCTTTGACTCCACCGTCGCATCTCGTTCGAGTAGCTAGCTACCGACAAGCCGACCACACAATTCCTCACATCAACAGAACTCGAGAAAGCCAGATTTCTTGCCACACAAGGAATTTTTAAAGCTTTTTAAATCATTTTTATGCGAGTTGGCGGTAGAATTCAACAGGCCGCCGTCAACTACAACGTTAAACATCCTATCCTTACTTCGAAATTGTCTCCCACAGCGGAACTTTTTTCCCAACATTTCCATGTCAAGTACCTACATACTGCCGTGGACGCAACCTTTAATATCCTGGGAAAACATAAACAGGACTCAGGACTCGACTACGCTGGTCCCATATCCATCAAGGAATCCAAGGGAAGAATTCCAAGAAAAGGAAAGGACTGGTTCGCAGTTTTTGTTTTCCCAGCCACCAAAGCACTCAACACCTCGAGGTCAGTGACCTCACGACAAATGCATTTGTAGCTGCTTTTCATCAAATTATGTCACGATGCTCAAAGACGACCGATCTTTATTCTGATAATGGAACTACCTAGGAGGTACCTACTAGGAGGCAAACGCAGTTAAACGACATGAAACGACTACTGCTAGACCACTCCAACGATCTGGACTTGTCCAATTTTTTCAGCAACGAGCTATTAATTGTTATTTCATCCGTCCAGCTTTACAGCATTTTTCAGGGATTTTGGGAAATTGAAGTCCGATCAGCCCGATTTTTACAAAAAAAATGTGTAATCTGTAAATTATGATATTTAAAAAACTTGAAAATAGAAATTAATGGATATTTACATTGAATTTCCGTGCCTTTCAACTAAAACATGCAAAGAATGAATGTCATACTAAAAGGCTTGATGATATAATTATGTCTAAGTCCTCGTCAAAGTAAAATGTCATAAGGTTGCTAAGATTAGCCACTTCATTGAAATATTTTTTTTATTGAACCGTACGATTCCTCGTTTATTTTTTTTTTTCGCGGCTCCCACTGCATACGTACAGCCCACCTCCGCCCAACCGACCGAGGGGCGCTGCCGTTTATCGTACGGCTCGAATCGCGAAAACTTTTTATTGTAAAAAGTTTACGAGGAAGAGTTACATTGTTGCTCTCGTAAGTAGGAAAGAATAGAGGATTTCATGTAAGAGTTCTGTGAAATGATTTGATAGAGGTTATTATAGTCAGAACACACTACCCCAAAATGTTCATGCTGGGCAATACACTACCCTAAAATGTTCATGTTGACCTACAAAAGTTAGGAAATAAAGGGAGGAAAGAGAGGCCCTAAAAGGAACGTTAAATTTTAACAGACTTAGAAGCTTCTGGCAGTCGATTTCACCATTAATAAGGTTATTGATGAAAACTACACCCAGCATAGTCCTACGGTTTAGTAGGGATGGTAAGTTTATTAAAAGTAGTCTGCTATGATAAGACGGGAGTTGAATACTTGCATCCCAGTTTAGACCCCTAAGAGCAAAAAGGAGAAAGTTCTTCTGTTTTCAACTGATTCTACTGATTCAATACGGTCTTGATGAACCCCATATTGGGGACTCCAGACACATGAACCGTATTCAAGAATCGGACGAACTAAAGATATATAAAGAGTTTTGGTTATATAAGGGTCATTAAATTCCTTTGACCATCTTTTAATGAAACCAAGCACACCCTTGGCTTTATTATCCATTGCCGATATATGTTCGGTAAATTTAAGCTTGAAGTCTAATAGGACATCTAGGTCGTTAACCTGAGTTAATATTTCTAGGGCGGTCCCATAGAGAAAATAAGTTGCCTGGATGGGGCTTAAGCGATAGAATGACATAAGTTTGCATTTTGACCCATTGAGTTATAAGTCATTAGCAGAACACCAATTTTGGAACTTGTCCAGATCGGACTGAAGTTTGTATTGGGCAGAGGAAGATTTAAACTGTAGACACAGCTTAACGTCATCTGCGTACATAAATACACGAGAGTTCGGTAAGCAAAACGCAAGTCATTGGTAAAAAGTAAAGGCCCGAGATGACTTCCTTGAGGGACTCCAGATGTAGCTCGGACTAGGCAGGAGAATACTTCATTAAAAAGGACACGTTGGGTTCTTTCAGAAAGATAACTGGAAATCCCAAAAGATCGAGTTTTCTCAAAAGGAGTGAGTGGTTTACAGAGTGAAATTCATTACTAAAATCAGTGTAGATGACATTTGTGTGAAGGCCATTTTGGAAGCCATCAATTAAAAATGATGTCAGCTCCAACAAGTTGGTGGTGGTGGAGCGACGCCTAATAAAACCATGCTGGCATGGAGAAATAATTGAACTACAGAGGTGCTGCAGATGAGGAGTAATAATTTTTTCAAATATCTTTATAATTGGTGACAATTTAGAGATGCCTCTATAATTGGTAGCATAAGATTTTTTCCCTTTTTTATGCAGGGGAATTATAAAGGATTCCTTCCACATAAGGGGAAATATCGACGTTTCCAGAGATAAGGTGAAAAGCTTTGAAAGAGGTTTGCACAATGGCTCAGCGCAATTCTTTAGCACACAGCCTGGTACTCCATCGGGACCTGGTGAAAGTACCGGTTTAACCTTTAAAAGATCCGATAACAAAATCCTAAATCATTTAGCACTTCGATCACAGAAGAGTATCTACTAAGATCGGCGGCATTCGGCATGGATTTTTACGTAGATGACTGTCTGACGGGCGCAAACACGATCGCAGAAGTAGTGCAAATGCAACAAGAACTCAACAAGATACTGCTGCCACACGGTTTCAAGCTTCGGAAGTGGTGCTCAAATAATGCGGACGTACTAAAAGGAATACCCAGAGAAGACGTTGTGATTAATGTCAAGCTGGATGAAACACTAGAACATCATAGTGTCAAAACTCTTGGGCTCATATGGATGCCCACCGAAGATCAACTCTGTGGCAGGACTCAAAAGAGCGAGAGCGACTCAAAGAGCGACTCAAAAGAGCCTCAGTCATAACCAAGCGAGTGGTGTGCTCAGAGCTATCCCAAATCTTTGACCCAGTTGGGTTATTTGCACCAGTGGTAGTAAAGGCAAAAATATTTATGCAGCACCTCTGGGAATGCAAACTGGCATTGAATGATGAACTCCCAACAGAGCTTGAGGCGAAATGGAAAAGTTATCATTCCGACCTGCAAGCATTAAATACACTAAAAATTCCAAGGCACATATTCGATGGGAAGGTTCCAATCACGCAGGAGCTACACACCTTTGTAGATGCCTCCGAGCAAGCATACGGTGCAGCGATATATGTGCGAGCCACACACAAGGACAAGCGGATTTCAGTACGACTACTGTGTTCCAAGTCGAGGGTGGCGCCCACCGCGAAACAATCCCTGCCCAAGTTGGAGTTATGCGCAGCACTTTTGGGCGCAGAACTTATAGAAAGGGTGAGGCAGGATCTCAACATGGCATCGAGCAAGGTTCCGGGGCACTATTGGACCGACTCATCCGTCGTCCTAGGATGGATCAATGCGACAGCTGCCACTTACCACACATTTGTGGCAAATCGGATAGCTAAGATGCAGGAAATAACCGACCCAAAACAGTGGCGGCATGTAGCATCCTCCAAAAATGCAGCTGATGTCTTGCCTAAAGGAACAACCGCCACTATGTTAGCGAATCATAGTATGTGGTTTTTTGGACCGTTGTTCCTGCATGGATCAACAGATAGCTGATCAATAACAAGACAAATATCGCCGATCAACATGGAACCAAAAACAAATTTTATAAGCATGGCAGCCTCGAAAGACGAATTTGGAGAAGAACTATACGATTGCAGAAATTCCTTCCATAAACTACAACGAATTGTTGCATACATGTTGCGGTTCTGTTACAAAGAGAACAGAGCGCCAACAAAAACTTTATGGTTAGGCGAAATGACCCACGCTCGCACCATTATACTGCGAACAAAATAACAAATTGAATTTTCTGCAGAACATTCCCAGCTCAAACAGCACAAGACTGTGGACAGGAAGAGCTCTCTGGTATCATTAGCCCCCATATAAGGATCCGATAGGTTAATTCGAGTCGGAGGAAGACTAGAAAAGTCAAATCTGGCTTTTGATGCAAAACACCCAGTTTTGCTACCGTACAATGACTCAATTGTGCGAATGATTTTAAGAGAACTGCACGAAAACAACATGCATTGTAGTGCTCAAGCTTTACGCATTGCTCATTGCTCGACAGCAGTATTGGATCATCAATGATAAGACGATAGCAAGAAGCGTCATTCACAACTGCGTGCGATGCAGTAGAGTCCGGCCAAAATTGATGTATCAAATTATGGGAAACTTACCAACCCAACGGGTCACACAGGCTCGGTCATTTCTGAATGCCGGAGTAGATTATTGCGGCCCCATTTGAATCCATCACAAGATCAGAGGCAAGCGACCCGACTAGGCCTGTATTGCAGTCTTCTGTTGTTTCTCCACTAAGGCAGTTCATCTCGAACTTGTTAGCGATCTGACAACTGATGCCTTTCTGGCTGCTCTACGACGCTTTCTAGGACGCCGCGGCAGATGCCAGACCACACATTGCGACAATGCTACGAATTTCATTAAAGCCAACAATAAACTGAAAGAGCTAGAGAGCGCCATCTTCTCAGATGAAGGCAAGGACAAAATCATCACAGATTGCAATAAGAAACAAGTAAATTTTAAATTCATCCCGCCAAGAGCACCATCGTTTGGTGGCCTATGGGAAGCCGCTGTCGAATCAGCAAAACGGTTGCTAGTATCGGATCCTACTGATGAGTCAGCTCTAACCCGAGGTCATTTCCTAATTAATGAGCCCTTTACTGCTCCTCCCGATTCCAACCTTATTTCCGGCGGAAGACCTCTAGTAAAAAGGTGGGAGCTTGTGTCAAGGCTAAAACACACCTTCTGGAAACGATGCAATTCTATACTGGACCATTTTCAACATCGATACTCGGAACTCGAATCAGGAAACACTCTAATGCACCATGCTCGCCAAAAAAGATCACCATTAATTGTTGGAGGGCACGTGGCCAATGCTCTATTTGGAGCAATGGGAACTTGCTGCTACAACTACTTAAAAAAAAACTTCTATTGTTGATTCCACTATCAACATAGTCCGGAAAAGAAACTGGGCGACATCCAAGCGGCTTAGATCATTGGAACAACAGATGAACATCCTAAATCAGCAACTCGGAAAATACCAAGGTGAACACCTAATGCAGGCATTTGTGATCCTGACGGTTCATATGAACTTGTTGGCAACTGGCCTTCAGCGGATACAAGGTGAAATAACCAATGTATTAACCGATGTTCGACATAGAACCATCAGCCCTATGTTAGTATCACTAATTTAGTTACGGGAGCAACTCGACCAAATTAGGGATCAAACCTCACAACAAAACTGCTGAAACTCAAATTGCTGCAATCAACAGTATATTGTAACACACGCCCTATTAAAATTGTTAACTTATCATTTTGTTTTATGCTCTAATTCCATTAATTTTTCACCTAAGCAATATCAATGTATCTACTTATCTATAAATAGTGAATTTTAAAGCAAATAAAATCAGTCTCAGACAAACTCTTTCTGAACTCATTAGCTCTCCGACGCCCAATTTGTTTAAGTGTAAGTTGCGGCAACGAACCAGCAATCGGTTTATGTACCCAATGCAAACCCTTTTTTAATACCCTATCTAGCTCTTTTCCGTAGTAAATCGTTCAAAGGTCTTACGATCCCGGCGAAGTTTGGAACGCCGATTTCACGAAGCCATCCCAACGGAACGCCTTTGACGCAGGTTGACGGCGTTATCGAGGCGACTTTCATCGGGACCATGCCAATTCCGTGATTCAATGATCCAAGTACACGAGTTCTTTCCGAATAAAACTTTTATTTGTCTGCGGGTATTCTTAAGTTCGCCTCTCTAAACATTCTCCAGAATGTGCTCCTCCAGTGTTTTTCCAATGATGATTATATCGTCCTGGTATGCAAATTCGTGCGGTGTCATGTGGGGACCGATGACCCGATCCAATGCTCTCTGAAACTTGGCCGAGGTCGAGTGGAGGCCGAATGGCATCACTTTCCAACGGTATAGGCCCTTGCCTGGGCGTAATACGGCGTAAACGCCGTATATTTCCTGTTGGTTTTTTCCAGTGGTATTTGCCAGTACCCATCAGGCCTCAGGTCGAGGCTGCTGATAAATATAGACTCTTGCAGCTGTTTTAGGATGAAGTTTATCCTTGGCTAAGATAAGCGTCATACACGGATTCGCTTCCCTTCTTTAGAATTTATTTCGTCCTGGATCTTTGTATTATTTTGATCGTAACGCCATTTTCTTGGTACATCATCCTTTATGGTTATACGTCAATCTGGACCTCTCTCCATTTCTCTGGGTCCCGCTTGTCATGTCCCTCATTGAAATTTCGATGGAGTCGCCTGCGCGCCTCAATGTCGTAGCAAAATGAGTTAAGAAATCCCATTAGCCATTCATCATTCCCGGTATTATCAACAGGTTCGGCGTTTTCTAGATTGGCCTTTTTGTGCTAATATGCTGCCTGCACTTGAAAGGGGTTGTTCTCTCGAAGCTAGCTATTGCTCCTGTGTCCAGTATTGCCTTCGCCAATTTGGTGGTTCCTACGGTCGCCGAAAGCTGTTGCCGGTCCTCTCTCATACCGCCAAATACTTCTAAAAGGCAGATTTTCGCGACCCCTGCTTGCCTCACTGTGGCTGGGGATGCTGCGCGTTTCCCGCCCTTTGGCAACACTCCGCGATTCACCTTCCGATCGCCCAGCACATCCAGCAAACCATCAGTCTTCGGCACTTTGAAGCCGAATGGCACTTTCCTCCGGATTCGCTTTCTGCTACGGAGTCGGTGCACATTGACAGTGCGGTGCCTCAGAAACTCTTCCGTCTTACCAGCCATCCTGGCGGCGCCAGGCGGCGCGGACTGCTGCGGGCTTCCTCTCTCCTATCTCCGCTGCAATCCTTGGTTTTACTGCTCCTGCGGTAGTGCTGTGGGTTTTCCCCCTCCTATCTCTGGATACATTGGATTATCTGGATTATCATTTTCTTGTATTCCTTGGCCAGTCTTGCCACTGCCTTCAAGGAGATTCCTTTGTTCTGGCATCCGTGCATCTTGACTCTTGCGCGGCTGTTCTCTACGATAATTTCTTCGTTAGTCGCTTCGAGTAGCTTGAAAGCATCTCCGTACTGTTATTTCCGCTCCCGTACTTGACCCATCAGCTTTTGGAAGTTCTCCTTGGGACAGTGAACAGCCTCGAAACTACCCCTAAACTGCTTTCAAGTGCGCCATCGTTAGTCGTTCAATTAAAATCATCCTTTGGAACTCTCTGCAGGAGTTCTGGCTTTGCACTGAGTATTATACGGATACGGAGGTACGGATAAATTTTGCAGTTTCTCCAGCTTACTGCCTTCGGTCTCGGACTGGACCGATGAGTGTATTTTAATTTGCAGCTTTTTACCATCAACACTATTCCCTCCTTCTTCCTATTCTCGTTGACCCTCTCCTGGTCTCTCCTTCCGAGTTCGCAGGTCACAACCCCGTGTTGGTTGGCGTACTTTCCGGCCCCGCAAGGTCGTTGCCGTGTTTGATCACGTGAGGACACCCCTTCCGGTTCCTTTCGTGGGCCTGAGTTCACGAGGTCCTCGCGTTAGCTTACACCTGTTCGTTGCGATGGCGGGACCAGTTCAGGCGTACCCCGGTTCGCAGTTGACCGTGTCGAGGTAAGGCGGCTAACTTTACAAACGCCGCACTCGACTATTTCACCAAATGCTTCATCTGCTGCTGCTTGTCCGTGAGCTCTTCGTCTCTGCTTCTTGCTGGTTCCGAGTCTCCGTTGACTCCGTGGTTTCTGCCTCCTTGCTGGTCATCGCAACTCGCTGCACGAGTGTCTTTATCCTTCACTTTACTGACTTGTGCGGAGCCTCGCACTCGGTGCGAAAAACGGCGATCTGCTTGGTCGCGTCCGGTGTCCGGTGCCGAAACTTTCGTCGTCCTTCTGCTTCCTCTCATCCTTCGCTGTTCCGTTCGCTGTCCCGTTACTTTCCACGTCGTTCTCCTGCTTTCTCCAAACCATCACTGTTCCGGTTTTGTGAATATGGTAAGTGGACACTGATTCTGCGATTGTTCTTTAACATTATCAATTCAACAATAATCAATTATCAATTCAACAATCTCAATTCAACAAGCTTTCTTCATTTTACTATCTATTCATTTTACTTACTATTGGACACTGATATCGACGAGACGGTATATTTTTTTTGCGCGACTGCAATCGACCGAGGGGCGCGGCCTTTATCGTAAGGCTCAAACCCGATGCGAGGAATAGGTATTTTAAAAGGTCACGAGAAAGAGTTCTCTTCTCTTAAGTAAAAGAGAATAGAAGATTTCATGCAAGAGTTCTGAGAAACAATTTAATAGAGGTTATTATAGTCAGAACACACTACCCTAAAATGTTCATGCTGGGCATATATTGACCTACAAAAGCTAAGAAATGAGGAAAAAAAAGTTCGAGGGACCCTAAAAGGAACGATTAATTTAAAAAGACTAAATAGGTGCTAACTGTCGATTTCACTATTGATAAGGTTATTGATAAAAACGACTCCAAAAATAGTATAACGGTTTAATGACTATGATAAGTTAATAAGACAAGTCACCTACGAAAAGACGGGAGTTGCATACTTGCTGCCCAGCTAAGACCTCTATTAGACCCTCTTAAAGAGCGAAAAGGAGATCATTCTTCTGCATTGATTCAATGATTCGAATACATCGAACACCGAATCGCCAAGAGGAACTCCCGCATGCACTTCTAGCAATCAACCCGATTAATTCTTGAGATGGGATCTGGACGCCTGTCGTAACTTCATAAGAAATAAAGTTGCACATGCAGAAACACCTGTTGAGAGTGCCGGCATCATTCGTTGCTTCACAAGACATCACCGCAACTTGAAAATAGAAGCAGAAGTGAGTCCCCTTTGACTCCACCGTCGCATCTCGTTCGAGTAGCTAGCTACCGACAAGCCGACCACACAATTCCTCACATCAACAGAACTCGAGAAAGCCAGATTTCTTGCCACACAAGGAATTTTTAAAGATTTTTAAATCAAGTCTAAGTCTAAGTCACAAGTCTAAGCTCAATTTATTGACCCACAAGGAGTTATGCGAGTTGGCGGTAGAATTCAACAGGCCGCCGTCAACTACAACGTTAAACATCCTATCCTTACTTCGAAATTGTCTTCCACAGCGGAACTTTTTTCCCAACATTTCCATGTCAAGTACCCACATACTGCCGTGGACGCATCCTTTAATATCCTGGGAAAACATAAACAGGACTCAGGACTCGACTACGCTGGTCCCATATCCATCAAGGAATCCAAGGGAAGAATTCCAAGAAAAGGAAAGGACTGGTTCGCAGTTTTTGTTTGCCCAGCCACCAAAGCACTCCACACCCACTACACACCACACCACACACACTACCCTAAAATGTTCATGCTGGGCAATACACTACCCTAAAATGTTCATGTTGACCTACAAAAGTTAGGAAATAAAGGGAGGAAAGAGAGGCCCTAAAAGGAACGTTAAATTTTAACAGACTTAGAAGCTTCTGGCAGTCGATTTCACCATTAATAAGGTTATTGATGAAAACTACACCCAGCATAGTCCTACGGTTTAGTAGGATGGTAAGTTTATTAAAAGTAGTCTGCTATGATAAGACGGGAGTTGAATACTTGCATCCCAGGTTAGACCCCTAAGAGCAAAAAGGAGAAAGTTCTTCTGTACTGATTCAATACGGTCTTGATGAACCCCATATTGGGGACTCCAGACACATGAACCGTATTCAAAAATCGGACGAACTAAAGATATATAAAGAGTTTTGGTTATATAAGGGTCATTAAATTCCTTTGACCATCTTTTAATGAAACCAAGCACACCCTTGGCTTTATTATCCATTGCCGATATATGGTCGGTAAATTTAAGCTTGACGTCTAGGTCGTTAACCTGAGTTAATTTTGCTAGGGCGGTCCCATAGAGAAAATAAGTTGCCTGGATGGGGCTTAAGCGATAGAATGACATAAGTTTGCATTTTGACCCATTGAGTTATAAGTCATTAGCAGAACACCAATTTTGGAACTTGTCCAGATCGGACTGAAGTTTGTATTGGGCAGAGGAAGATTTAAACTGTAGACACAGCTTAACGTCATCTGCGTACATAAATACACGAGAGTTCGGTAAGCAAAACGCAAGTCATTTATAAAATTGGTAAAAAGTAAAGGCCCGAGATGACTTCCTTGAGGGACTCCAGATGTAGCTCGGACTAGGCAGGAGAATACATCATTAAAAAGGACACGTTGGGTTCTTTCAGAAAGATAACTGGAAATCCCAAAAGATCGAGTTTTCTCAAAAGGAGTGAGTGGTTTACAGAGTGAAATTCATTACTAAAATCAGTGTAGATGACATTTGTGTGAAGGCCATTTTGGAAGCCATCAATTAAAAATGATGTCAGCTACAACAAGTTGGTGGTGGTGGAACGACGCCTAATAAAACCATGCTGGCATGGAGAAATAATTGAACTACAGAGGTGCTGCAGATGAGGAGTAATAATTTTTTCAAATATCTTTAAAATTGGTGACAATTTAGAGATGCCTCTATAATTGGTAGCATAAGATTTTTTCCCTTTTTTATGCAGGGGAATTATAAAGGATTCCTTCCACATAAGGGGAAATATCGACGTTTCCAGAGATAAGGTGAAAAGCTTTGAAAGAGGTTTGCACAATGGCTCAGCGCAATTCTTTAGCACACAGCCTGGTACTCCATCGGGACCTGGTTAAAGTATCGGTTTAACCTTTAAAAGATCCGATAACAAACTACGCTCGGAGAGAGATGGACCAAAAATAAGATTGGCTGAATGAATTTCATATGTGTAGGGCTGATCAGAAATAGTACAAGGTGAATAGGTTGTTGAAAAAATTTTGCGAATAGATCTGCAATACCCTGATCTGTATTCGCAAAAGAATTTTCAAACGAGAGCGGATTTTCAAACGTTGTCGGGTTCAGTTCACGCAAGACTGAACCCGACAACGGCGAATATAATCTCCTTAACATTCAGCGTAATGCACGGTGAAGTTCGACCGAGCTACTAAGTACCTTGAAAAAGTTAGATTGCAGCCGGATCTTTTATATTTGTTTAAAAGTCCATTTTTTTTATATATTTAAGATTATTTAGGCTCCTTGTAAACCAAGGGGGGTTGTCTTTAACGGACGGATACTTCCATGGCACACAAGAGTCAAAACAACTATTCAAACTCTTATAAAAATTTTCTGAGGCGATATTTATATCATTGCATGCCAAAAGATCAGACCAATTAAAGGAAAGAATTAAGTTATTGAGCTTTTTAAATTCAACCTTACTAAAGCAGCGAATTCTATTACCTACGCTATGAGGTTTAATTAAGGCAATGGTTTCGATTGAAACCTCCAGCGTAGGATGATATGGATCTTTTGGGGTCACCAAAGGCAGGGCTCTGGAAAGGGCGATTCCATCTGGATCAGACACAAAACATAAGTCTAGAAGCCGACCTAAGAATTTCTGACATGGTTAATTTGACCTAAAGACACGTCAAACATGCTCGCAGTAAAATCATGGTGTGAAGAATGTGATAGAGCTGTAACGTTATCGATATTTGACCAAGTGAGTTCTGGTATATTAAAGTCACCCAGAACCACCAGCTGGTGGCTATCGGACATGAGATTGAAAACCGACTGGATAGCAGACAAATGATGGCAGCAAGAAGGCGGTTCGGATGAAGGCGGTATATATGAACAGGTAATAAACAGCGATTGATCGGACAAAGTGATCTTAACGCAAAGAAATTCTAAATTACCAAACTCTTGCAACTTGACCTCTTCAGAATGGAAAGAGGAGTCTACTGAGATTAGTACTCCTCCGCCTCTTTGGAGAGGTCGGTCGCGTCTGAAAGTGGTGTACCTGTCTGGGAAAACTTCGGAGCTAAGGATCTCCGGCTTTAACCAGGTTTCAATAAATACAATAACATGAGATGCAAAGGAAAAGCTATCAGAGTATAGCCTAGGGAGCTTACTACGAAGGCCCCTAGTATTCTGATAGGTAAGAGTAATGGAGTTTGTTAATTTTTTAAAATAGAAGTTGGCTGGTCAGTTTTTGTGGCTTTGGGGAGTTTGACTCCCAAAGGCCTGGTATTTTTTTTTTTTACGTTTCTCGGCTGATGTTCTTGAACGAATATGTAGTCTGGCCAGAAGCCAGGCGAACACACCGTCTCAAACATCGACAAAGGCACACATATCTTAAAGGATGATGTGCGCCTCGAGAGTGCAAATTTAAATTTGGAGATGTCCTCCACCTTAATTTCGGCTTTTGTTTTGGCTTTGATATAAGCCGAGATATTGATCTCTGAAGTATCAGGGGCAAGCCGTGAAACAAATATTTGTTTCTTTGGAGGAACAACCTTTAGGGGCTTTGGTCTCGCAGCTTGTAGGACTGCGATACCAGTCGGTGCCGGGGGTCCGGACCTAATGTTCCCAGTGGGTTTTACAGGGGCATGCATTAATTGGGGCTGTGGCGTCACTGGTAGTGATGCCATAGGGGACAAATCAGAAAGTTGCACACGATCACTGACGCATTCGGTATCCGAATTTTTATCAGTCCTGACTTGGAGTTGTCAGGGTGATCAGGGGTTGAGTGATAGTCGGCAGTGCGGGCAGAGGATTAGCTGGTGCACACGGCTCCACTAGGGTGGATTTCTTGCGCTTCGGAGACTCTATTAGTAGCTGAAGGCTACTAAATTGAGAATCAAGCGCATTGAATAGATCGCTGATTTTGCGAAAACCAGCTTTAAATTCGTTAAATCCATTCCTTGTGTGCCGCATGAACGCTCTCATCTCGCTCTGCACGGCACGACAGTCGCTGCAACAAAAGTCGTGCAAGCCAGAGCTCCGGGATACTCCGTCCGACACTGAGGCTGTGATACCGGCACATTTGGCATGTACCATGTTGTCACACAGCCAACAGGGGAGGCTTGGCTGGGATAAAGTTATTGTCTTATTGCAAGACTTAATTGCGCAGACTACTTTAAATCCCATTTTTTATTAAATATTATATTTATTTTTTATTTCAATTTATGTTGTACCTTAAACCACTGTACCAAAAGAAAATTAGAACAAGAGAACAGCTTGTATGTTAGTATAAGAGTTAGAGGTTAGGCTTAGAGGTAGAGATAAGCAACTCAAAGGGGAATAGCGAAAAGAACAACAACAAATAATACAAATAGTACAGCAAAGCAGAGCTATGCTTGGATTAAAATTAATAAATATTAATTCTCACCAAATATATCACTGCACACGCGTAAGCGAGACGGAAATTATAAAAGTGATTTAAAATTGTTAAAAAAATTTTTAATATATTTAAATCAAACGCCGGTTTGATCGCAATGTAGGCAAAATAAAGATATAAACGCAGAGCGCACAAAAAAAACACGTCCGTTCGCTTTGAAAGGCAAAGAAAGATGTTGTTCCATGTTGGCTGTGCGACAACATGGTACATACCAAATGTTTCACGGTATCAGTGTCGGACGGAGTGTCCCGGAGCTGGAAATTGATTCTCAATTTAACAGCCTACAGCCTACTAATTGAGTCTCCGAAGCGCAAAAAAAACAGCCGAGCTGAGCCGTGTGCACCAGCAAATCATCTGCCCGCACTGCCGACCATCACTCAACCCCTAATCACTCTGAACATCACTTACTGATAAAAATCGGACACCGAATGCGTCAGTGATCATGTGCAACTGTCCGATTTGTCTCCTATGGCATTACTACCAGTTACATCACAGCCCCAAGTGCTGCAAACCCACGAGCGACATTGGGTGTGGAGCCCCAGTTCCGACTGGTATTGCAGTTTTACAAGCTGCGATACCAAAGCCCCTAAAGGTTGTTCTTCCTACTAAACAAATATTTTTCTCAAGGGTTGCCCCTGATACCTCAGAGATGGATATCTCGGCTTATATTAAATCCAAAACTAAAGCCGTAATTAAGGTGGAAGACATTTCTAAATTTAAATTTGCCCTCTTGAGGCGCACATTATCCTTCAAGATATGTGTGCCTTTGTCGATGCTTGAGACAATGTGCTCGCCATAGATAACATAGATAACATATTCGTTCAAGGAAATCGGAAGAGGCAAGTTGCAAGAATTTTGTAACTTACAATTTCTTTTTTTACGGTCACTTTGTTGGACCAATCGCTATTTATAACCTGTTCTTATATACCGCCTTCATCCGAACCACCTACGTACTGGCATCATTTGACTGTTATTCAGTCGGTTCTTAATCTTATGTCCGATAGCGACCAGCGCGACCAACTTTAATATAGCAGAACTCACTTTGTCAAACATCGATAACGTTACAGCTTTATCACTTTAACACTATAATGTTTGACATGCCTTTAGGTCAAATTAATCATGTTAGAAATTCTTTAGGTCTAGACTTATTTTTTGTGTCTGAACCAGATGGAACCCATAGATCCATATCATCCTATTCTTGAGGTTTCAATCGAAACCATTTCCTTAGTTAAATCTCGTAGCGTAGGTGATAGAATTCGCTGCTTTCATAAGCCTGACTTTAAAAAGATAACTTAATTTTTTTCTTTGGTTGGTCAGATCTTTTGGCCTGCAATGATATAAATGTCTTAGAATTTTTATAGGATTTTTAATAGGTATTTTGACTTACGTGTGCCGTGGAAATATCCGTCCATTATAGAAAATCCCCCTTGGTTTACAAGGAGCTTAACTAATCTTATTACAATAGACTTTTAAACAAATTCCAAAGAACTGGCTGCAATCTAACTTTATTAAACTACTAAGTAGTTTGGTCTTTTGTCACCGTGCATAACGCTGAATGTTATAGAGATTATATTCGCCGTTGTTGGGTTCAGCTCACTCAGGATCCGAAGCAGATTTATATTTTTTTTAATTTGCTCTCGTTTAAAAACTCTTCTGCAAATACGGATCAGACTACTAAACCGTATTACTATGCTGGGTGTAGTTTTCATTAATAACCTTCAGTGAAGGCTCTAAGATTTACTTAGCTATCTCGGATACTGGTCGCAGGACACACACGCACTTACATAAAAAATAAAGAAGGGTAAGCTATTTAAGCTAAGCTAGGCAGGATAAGCAGTCACACTTTCCGGATATCGTCCAGGTTGTGCGCGGGCTACGTGTGGGCACCCAACTGTAGATTATCTTAATCGTGCTTTGGACAATGAAGCCGTGATAGGGTTTCAGGGTGCGCTCGTAGGCATCTTGGAGATGCTGTTTGAGGGCCTCCTTGCCTTGGGCGTCGTTGTAGATGTTCTCGAAGAAGGTGCAGATGAGTTGGAGTCCTCGTTTCAGCCAAAGCAGTGCATTGGCCGCAAAATAAAAACGATAAGATCCTCCAGATATTGGTATTTTAGAACGTCCGCTCAATAGGCCTTGGTTAGTTTATTAATATTTCCATTTATATCACTGATCACCGGCGTAAATAATTTTTCAAAGCTCTCTATGACAATCACTATCTCCTTGGCGGCGTTAAGGAAGGCCTGCGTCTCCAGCTTATCATCGGTGGTGGCCAGAATTCCCTTCAGCAATTTGAACTGAATCTGCGCGGATACCTCGGTGGCAGCCATAATCAGGGATTTTCCAAATTCTTGGCAATGGGATTCGGACAAGGAGACGGCAGTCGAAGACGCTGGCTCCAGTTCCAGGTCTCTATGAGTCACAGGACAAGCGCATAGTATCGCCGCTGGTGGTCAGCACGAAAGCGTAATGAGAGCGCTGCTCCGCCAGGAGGTCCCACAGTGAGCCAGGAAGCGGAAAGCGATGCACCGCCGCCTCCAGATGGAACTCCTCGTAGTGGGCCACTAGACTGTTCCGGTTGCAGCGCAGCTCCACTAGCCAAAGCAGCTAATTCGAGACAATCTCCTTGTTATTACAACTAATCTGGATCTCTGCCGGCTCTGGATCCGTTGCGTCCAAGTTAGGATTAAGCCAGCGGTGATGGGCGAGGATGACGGCGCAGTTGCGGGCAAAGTAGAAGCTGTCGTGACGCCTCTGATTGTGATGATTGTCCAGCAACTTGAAGTCTGGCTGGAAGCGGGGACAAGCTGGGGCCGATCCTCCGGCGCCTTCTGCTGCTGCTGCTCCCTCCACTAACCTGTGCGGCAGATGCTCGGTGGGCTGGTCCACGGTCAGGACTCGTTTCAGATAGTCGAATCCCTAGCCCATCACCTCCGCGGAGGTGTGGCCCAGATCAAAGCAATGGCCCAGCTCGTGGCACAATGGTGAAATCGACAGCCAGCCCCTATTAGGTCTGTTAAAATGTAACTTTATTTTTAGGGTCTCTCGAACTTTCTTTCCCTTATTTCTTAGCTTTTTTGGTCAGAATATGCCCAGCATGTCCCTTCCAGGGTATTATGTTCTCACTATAATAACCTCTATCCAATTATTTCTCAGAACTCTTGGGTGAAATCTTCTATTATTTCCTACTAAAGAAAGCAACAATGAAACTCTTCCTCGTGACCTTCTTTAAATACTTGTTCCTCGTCTATCCCTGCGATTTGAGCCTTGCGATAAACGGCGGCGCCGCTCGGTCGGTTGGGCGGGAGGTGGGCTGTACGTATGCAGCGGGACCCGCGCGAAAATAAAATAAGGCCAGGCTTTAAGTGTCAGTAATTGTTGAAGTATGCTTGAAAATTCCACAAAGGAAAACATTGCGCAAGAGAAGAGAGTTCATTTTTTGGATTAAATAACCTCGGATAATCATTGAACAGTAGAAATCAGCAGCGCCGTTGAATGCTAGAGCGATGCTGATTTTACTGGTTGCACAAGCTCCTCAGGATTCATTGCTCTATGGGAAAAAATTCCCGATTTTAAGGCATTAATTAGTAACTCGTAGACTAATCAATAGTTGTGAATGTTTTTTTTTTCTAGTATTATATGAAGCAATAAAATTGGCGTGGCTCCACCGCCATAAATATATTTAAAATAATAAATTTGTTTGTAATTTAATATGAAAATTAAATATTTATATGCAAAATCAATTTAATCATACTATGTATATATATATATATTATATTTACATTATATGTATATAATATGTTATATTAAACTAAAAATAACTCAAATTTGATTTATATTTATCTTTTATATGAAAATTTTTTACAGTATGTATTTTGCTCTACCAAAAGCTCTTAATATCGCGCCTTTTCAAGCATTTTTCAATTTATTTGACAGAAAAATACTAATTTAATCATATTAATAAAATCAGTTTGTTCCCCATGGAAAATAATGAACAAAAAAAATAAAAACTATTTTTGGTAGAATTTCCTAGCAATTTATTTTTCTAAAAGATATGGTTAAAATCATTGTGATCACGTGGGGGCTTTTTTGGTAGCTCAATGGAAACTTAAATTTTAGTTTTAAAAATAAGTCACCGAGATTAATTTACAAAATCTTGTAAAATACGTTGAGACATACCAACATAGAACAAACATTGCTCAGTTAAAGCCGAAATAAACAATATTTTTTTTAATTTTTAGAAATTGGTTTATTTTCTTCGGCGAAAGTAAATTTAAATTTTAACATAAATTTCACATTGTTACTAGACCTGGGCTATGTAACTGCAAGGGTATATCGTATAAGCTTCGGCTCCGTCCGAAGTTAGCTTTCTCGTTTTAAAATAAGAATGTTAAGTAAAAATTTTGTATATGTACACTGATAAATTTAAATATTTCGAACATGTTTTTATCAAAATCTTTTAAATATTGATACCTCAGATTCAAAGTTTCTATACTATAATTCTATACACTCCCTCAGTCACACAAATTTCGCTCCGCACTCTATTTCACTCAATTCTTTTTAAGAGTTGTGCAATTGAATACTGTTTTTTGGCTACTCATGCAGACTTTAAAGATTTTTCGTTTATTAACTAGCCGAAAAAACTTAAGAATTAAAAGTTATAATAACAAAATCTTACCATATTGGTTTTCATGTAAAATTTTATATATTGTCGCCGAAATCGTAGCAGCAAATAAAGATACAAACGAAATAATTTAGCTAAAAATATTATTTCAAGAAACCGGCCGGTTGGACCAAGCTTTCATTCTTCAGGTCAATTATACTACTACCTTAAAACTAACTCATCACTCGAAATTCCATGGCAGGACCAAGCATATAGCCAACAGGCAATATTTAGGTATGAAGAAAATTGTGAAGGAGAATTTAGAATCGAGAAAATCACGAGAAAATTAAAAATTACCAGCGTTCAATTCTCAAAGATTTTTCGTTTATTAACTGGCCGAAATAACTTGAGAAGTAAAAGTTATAATAACATAATCTTACCATATTGGTTTTCATGTAAAATTCCCATACGGGTCCAATTCAGATAGTTTATAAGATCAATAAATGCCTGATTCACATACTTTTGCGATGGATAAATGTTGATGGAAAAGTCATGCGCGGAACGACCTATATCAGGAATATCTAAGGCATCGCATATAGAATGTATATGAGTAGCTAAAACTGAATCGGGTGGACTAAAAACTGCTTGAACTCCATTCCGTATAAGTTTGCACCCTAGTAAAGTAAATGGTTTTCTCAATAAAAAACAAATAACTCTATAGTATGATCTTACCTTTTTTAACGGTTTCGAAAGAGTTATGTTGGTTTACATATTCAATATCGTATTCAATAATTGTTTCTGGTAGTAGACTTGAGTCCCGGTTTAGCCTATAAACAGCAAACCAATATATATTTCCTACCTCAAAACAATAATGCAGAAAATTAAAAAAACATACCTATGTATTGCGTATCTGAAAGCTAACTCAGAACTATGTTTGGCCGTCTGCTTTGGAAATATGGCTCCTAAAAATTCATTATTAGTTGTTTCTCCTATATTTTAATATTGTTCATAAGAATATTACCAATTCTTATCACAGGTGGAACACTTTGAACAGATAAAAAAAACTGAAGTATAAGTAAAACTGTTAATGTGAAATACATAATGAGCACTGAAAGCGCTTTTTCTTTGTCACCGAATTATTTTTCTGAAGCCAGATAACTGCATGCACAGAAAAAAAGAATTTACTAAAATATGTGCACCCTACATATTATTAAGTAAAAAAAATTTAGCCAAATCTGCTTGGCATACATTTTAAAATGAGTATTAACTTTTTTGTTCCAAGTTGTACCATATATGTAAAAAGTGACTTTATCTGTTACATTTAAAATGGTTAACCCGACCGACCTCTAATGCTTATATTGATTAACCGTATATACATATACATATAAATATAAATATATGTATATATAAATAAAAATTTACTAAGAATTCTTCTTCTTGTGTGTCTAGTTAGGGCAGTCATTTTTTTACTCATGTTTTCCTGCAATAGCTTAAATATACCATAAACTTTACAAAATTAACCAGTGTATCTAATTGAAAATAATCGTTGCCAAGTACAAAATCACCCCATCATTTTGGGGGTTGTTTTTTTCTTCGCGGCTTCCACTGCATACGTACAGCCCACCTCCGCCCACCTCCGCCCACCTCGTACGGCTCGAATCGCGGGGATAGATCCGAGACGAGGAATAAGTATTTTAAAAAGGTTACGAGGAACAGTTACATTGTTGCTCTGTTAAGTAGGAAAGAATAGTGGATTTCATGCAAGAGTTCTGTGAAATGATTTGATAGAGGTTATTGTAGTCAGAACATAGTACCCTGAAAGGGTCATGCTGGGCATATGTTGACCTACAAAAGTTAAGAAATAAGGGGAGGAAAATTCGAGAGGCCCTAAAAGGAACGTTAAATTTTAACAGACTTAGAACTTTCTCAGACTTTCTCTGCAGCGCCTAGGCGAAGTTCCCCGATATTATAAGATGATAAAACCAGGTTTCTTTCTTTTCAAAACGGGTAAAAACCGCATCAATTTTTATACCCTTGCAGAGGGTATTATAATTTTAAAGTATATATATTCTGGATCAGGATCACCTTCTGAGTCGATATAAGCATGTCCGTCTGTCCGTCGGTCCGTCTGTCCGTCTGTCTGTTTTTATGCAAACTAGTCTCTCAGTTTTTGAGCTATCGTCTTGAAACTTTGCACACACCCTTCTTTCCTTTGCAAACAGGATATAAGTCGGAACGGCCGGGATCGGCCGACTATATCCTATAGCTGCCATATAACTGATTGATCTGATATACGGATCAGCTGACTATATCCTAAGGCTGCCATATAACTGAACAATCGGAAATGCCACAACTTGCGTGTTTTTGGGCGTAGAAGCGTCGAACTTCTTTTAAAATCCATTTTATACGAATCTAAGCTTGTTATGAATGTTTTTGTAAGGATCGGCTAACTATATCCGATATTTACTATATATTTAATCATTCGAAGCCGTTATTTAACTGCAAGGGTATATAAGCTTCGGCTCCGTCCGAAGTTAGCTTTCCATTCTCGTTGATGTGTCAAATTACTGCATCGCTGCAAATAATAAGGGACCAAGACCAACATCCAGCGCTTGTCGTTTTTTATACCCCATAAGATAAAATGTAGGTTGCAAATGTATGTAAGCCCTTTAAAATATATATAAAATTAAGCAGAATCAAGAGCCATCCCCGTCTGTACCCTGTTTGTCAAGACCTACTCTACATACTCTAAACTACTCTACGTATATAGCCGTAGAAATAATCATTTTCTTTGTAAGTCCCATTGGTGATAAGGGTATGATAAGGGTATAGTTTTAATAAAATAAATGTATCCAAAAATAGAAAAACTAGTATTCAATTGATTAAGAACAGTGAGGTCAGTAAACTTCTAAGTAAAATTATTCAATTCGATTCGATTCTTTATTATGCATTTCGTTTCAAAGTTATTGAAGGAATAAGATTATTTTGTTTTGTTTGCGGCTGCCACATACGTACAGCATACCACCCGCCCAACCGACCGAGCGGCGCTGCCGTTTATCGTACGACTCGAATCGCGGGGATACATCCGAGACGAGGAACACGTATTTTAAAAAGGTCACGAGGAAGAGTTACATTGTTTCTCTCTTAAGTAGGAAAGAATAGAAGATTTCATGCAAGAAATCTGTGAAATAATTGGATAGAGGTTATTGTAGTCAGAACATAATACCCTGAAAGGGTCATGCTGGGCATATGTTAACCTACAAAAGCTAAAAAATAAAGGTAAGAAAGTTCGAGAGACCCTAAAACTAACTTTAAATTTTAACAGACAAGAGGTTCTGGCTGTCGATTTTACCATTGAAAAAGTAGTTTGCTATAATAAGACGGGAGTTGGATGCTTGCATCCACCAAAGAGCAAAAAGGAAAAAGTTCTTCTGTACAAATTCAATACGGTCTTGAGGAACCCAATATTGGCGACTCCTGACACATGAATTGTATTCAAGAATCGGACGAACTAAAGATATGTAAAGAGTTTTAGTAATATAAGGACCGTTACATTCTTTTAACCATCTTTTAATGAAACCAAGCACACCCTTGGCTTTATTATCCATTGCCGATATATGGTCGGTAAATTTAAGCTTGAAGTCTAATAGGACATCTAGGTCGTTAACCTGAGTTAATATTTCTAGGGCGGTCCCATAGAGAAAAAAAGTTGCCTGGATGGGGCTTAAGCGATAGAATGACATAAGTTTGCATTTTGACCCATTAAGTTTTAAGTAATTTGCAGAACACCAATTTTGGAATTTTTCCAGATCGGAATGAAGTTTGTGTTGGGCAGAGGAACATTTATATTGAAGACACAGCTTAATGTCATCTGCGTACATAAGTACACGAAAGTTCGGTAAAGCAAAAGTCAAGTCATTTATGAAAATGGTAAAAAGTAAAGGCCCGAAATGGCTTCCTTGAGGGACTCTGGATGTAGCTCGGACTAGGCAGGAGAATACATCTTTAAAAAGGACGCATTTGGTTCTTCCTGAAATCCACGTAAGAAGATTAACAGGAAATCCCAAAAGATCGAGTTTTCTCAAAGGGATTGAGTGGTTTACAGACTCAAATGCTTTACTTAAGTCAGTGTAGATGACATCTGTTTGAAGGCCATTTTGGAAGCCATCAGTCACAAATGATGTCAGGTCCAACAAGTTGGTGGTTGTGGAGCGACGCCTAATAAAACCATGCTGGCTAGGAGAAAATATTGAGCTACAGAGGTGTTGCAGATGAGGAGTAATAATTTTTTAAAAGAGCATTGGAATTGCCTACAATTTTAGATGCCTCTATATCGGTAGCATCAGATTTTTTTCCTTTTTTTTGCAGGGGAATTATAAAGGATCCCTCCACATATGGGGAAATATTGACGTTTCCAAAAATAATTTGAAAAGCTTTAAAAGAGGTTTGCACAATGACTCTTCGCAATTCTTAAGCATGCAGCCTGGTATTTCATCGGCACCTGGTGAAAGTACCGGTTTACCCTTTAAAAGATCCGATCAGAAACTGCGCTCGCATATAGATAGACCAATAATAAGATTTGCTACGTGATCAGGCTGATCAGAAATAGTATAAGTTGAATAGATCTGCAATGGCCTGATCCGTAATCTCAGAAGAATTTTCAAATGAAAGCAAGGAAGGATCTTCTCCTTTGTTCCGCTCTCCATGTTTCCGCTTTGTGTTTACAAAATTATAAAACTGCTTCGGATCCTGAGTAAACTGAACCCGACAACGGCGAATATAATCTCTATAACAACCGATCTTCTAAGTACTTTCAGATAGTTGTTTAAAAATTTATTTAAAAGTCTACTTTTCATATGTTTATGAATTATTAAGGATTAACCAAGGAGGATTGGCTATGATTTTCACCGAACACATAAGTAAAAAAAAATATTGAGCCATCAAAGTTTTTGTAGCTGGCAGTTTCCCAGACTCTAATAATTAATTCGACAATTTCGGGTAATCAATCTGCGGAGAGGAGTCAACGGCTAGATGTCTGCTCGGCGCAATACATTTCTCACAACCCAAAGCTTTCACTATATAGATATGCACAGTGAAGCCAACAGCAACCAAAGATCCAAAGCCTTTCCATAGCTGCCAAAGAACCAAAGACGGCCACGAGCACTAGGCCTTCCTGAACAGCAAGTGCCGCGCTTTAGCGGTGATAACCAAAAAGGGAGAGGAAGGTGAGATGAAGAGGGACCTTGCAACCAGTGATGCGCGGAGAGGGGGTTAGTGGTAACAATTGTATAACTTACATGTTGGGTTCGTATCTCTCCAACATCACACTGAAGTCCCGCAGAAAGGAAACCGAGAAGGACCAAAGCCCAAACCATCATGCTAAGGATAAGGGACAGATGAATTAGAGACAGCTCAGTCATCCTCTTACTCTTCCTCCTTCTTGCACGATTAGTCACGCGAGCCGGCACAGACATCTTGGTTGAAACAGCAGAAGAACAGCAGCGGCGATCGGCTTGTGGCGGCCACCCTCGGCGAAGGCGGGCTTGGCGACAACATGGGTGGTAGTTGCCGATTCACCAGCCACAGCAGGAACAAGACCGGGTCCGGCAGAGAGAACTATATTCAATTTAGTCGGAACAGCAACAGGAACAAGGCCAGCAGCGTGGGCTAGTAAGGCGTTCACAGAACTGTATATTTTGACTACAGCAGCTGGATCAGCAATCAGAAGGAGCTACTACATCAGGAGTATTAGCCGGCATCAGGATGGATGGAAAAGCAGCCAACGCAATGGCAAAGGCGGAAGTCGGCATGGCAGCAACATGCTCTACTGCAACAATGCAAAACAGAAGCAGCATCGTCAGGAGCGGTGTCTGATGTGGTGGACGGAGTAGCTACGGGAACTGGTGAGGCTGGTGAGGCGGGTACGGAAACTCATCGTTTAACTTTAGCAGCCAGATCAGTAACCACGAGTGGGCTGCCAGGTATAACAGGAGCATCAGCCAAGATCAGAATAGCTGGAGCAGCAGACTCCGGTGACTGTCACGGCAGCAAACTTATCGGCCGGGTCGCACCTTCTGTCCGAAGCAGCTGGGATTCAAAATAAAAGGAGCAACAACAGGAACGAGGTCAGTGGTGAGATCAGGATCGGACATGGAGGTCGAGACAATCCCCTTGATAGGGACATCAGAATCAACGAAAGCCACAGGTCCAGCAGCTAGATCGGGGCTTGTGACGACAGGAGCAACAGCAACAACGGAGAATGCGATTACAGCATCAGTAGCAGGCACTGGAGCAACCGTAACATCATCAGCAGCTGGACTTGAACATTCGTCGACGATAGGAGCAGCATTCTTTACGCATATAGAAAGAGCAGCAAAGACAGGTATTGAGTTCTTACTATATCTTTATAGCGTTAGGAACAACAACCGGGATCGATGCAGCCTCCAGATGCTGTACCTCGGTTATGCAATCGGTGCGAAAAGCTAGAGGCGGCGCTGATGAACTCCAGGAGTCGAAGACTCCTTGATTCCAGGCTCAGTTGCAGATATAGGACTAGGCTGCAGTCCTGAAGCCTCCTGAAATTCCACACTCAAGAATTGTTAATTTCGTTTTTTATAAATTTTTGCAGACCATCAAATTTTCCACATATCTCAGCAGCACGGCTGAGAAAGTAGTTAAGCGGCGCAAACTCCAATTAACTATGCACAACATCGGCCTTTCTCCAGAGAAAGCCCCTCCGGCCCGATGGGCCCTGCCCGGTGTGTCCAAAGCGCCGAACAAGTGGAACAAAGAATCGCAACAAATAAAAGCAAATAACGGAACCCGAATAAGGCAGAGGTAAATTTGCAATTGAAAACGCAACTGGGAAAACGTGCAAATAAAAGCAATTCTTACAACTCAAATATATAGAGAACCACAGCAGCAACCAAAGATCCAAAGCTGTCAAGTCTTTCAATAGCGGCGCCTAGAGAACCAAAGCCGGCCACGCACACTAGGCATTTTATCAGCACGCTATGAGATTTACCTAAGGCAATAGATTCGATTGAAACCTCAAGCGTAGCATGATATGCATCTTCGGGGGTCACCAAAGACAAGGCTCTGGAAAGAGTGATTCCATCTGGATCAGATAAAAAACATAAGACAAAAAGCCGTCCTAAAGAATTTCTGACATGGTTAATTTGACCTAAAGCCATGGCAAACATGTCAGCAGTAAAAGTATGGTGTATCGAAAGTCACAAAGGTGAAATATTATCGATGTTTGACAAAGTAAGTTCTGGTATATTAAAGTCACCCAGAATCACGAGCTGGTCGCTATCGGACATAAGATTAAAAACCGACTGAAAAGCAGTCAAATAGTGTCAGTACGTAAAGAGTTCGGATGATTGCGGTATATAAGAACAGGTAATAAACACCGATTGATCAGACAAAGTGACTTTAGCGCAAAGATATTCTAACTTACCAAACTCTGAGATTACTGACTACTGAGGTTAGAACTTCTCTGCCTCTTTAGAGAAGTCGGTCGCGTCTGTGGTGTACCTATCTGGAAAAACTTCGGAGCTAAGGATCTCCAGCTTAAACCAGGTTTCACTAAGGACATCAACCAGAGATGCAACAGACAATCTATCAGAGGATAGTCTAGGGAGCGCCCCTAGGATTCTTAAAGGTTAGTATTAGGGAGGTAATTATTTTCTTGAACGAATATGTTTTTTGACCAGAGGCCAGGCGAATAAACTGTATCGCCAAGGATGATGTGTGCTTGGAGGGGGCAAATTTAAATTTAATAATGTCTTCCACTTTAACCGCGGCTTTTGTTTTGGCTTTGTTGGTGGAACCCCCGCTGGAATCGCTGCTTGTAAAACTGTCATATCGTTCGGTACTGGAGTCCGACCCAATGTTCCCCATCGGCAGTGGCGTCACTGATATGGAAATTCAATCTCCAAATTTTAGGCAGTCCTAGCTCTTAGTAGCCAGGGTAATCAAGGGCAATGGGCAGCAGTGCGGGAAGAAGATTAACTGATTAACAGGAGAGGCACCGCTGGGACGCAGTTATAGCCCTAATGCTAGACGTTATTGCACAGACATCTTAAAATTTTATTTTTAACGAAGAAATTTAACACCTCAAACCAGTGTCTCAAATTGAAAAAGACAATGAGACATCGGTTTAGTAAAAACGTGTAAAAGTTAGACTCGGGGCTAGGCTTGGTGATAAGAATTTCCAAAAGAGAATAGCGAAGAGAATAGAGAAACGGATACTGTAGTCATTGAGGATATGTTAATAAATTCAATTATTTTTTCTATCAAACATAAAGAAATTACAAAAAAGATCAATAAACGCAAAGCACACAAAAAACACTTCCGTTCGCTTGTAAAAGCAACGGAAGATATTATTTTAATGTACTATAATTTTCTACAATTATATTATATTATGGTATATTATTCTATTATATGAATTTTTATTAGATATGTGGAAAATGGAAATATTATTTCATTTGTCATTATTGGGATCAACAGCTAGGGTCCGTGCAAGCCCCCAATAATTAAGATATAAAGATGTAAACAAGCCAAACGTAGGAGATAAGCACAGCCGAGTCTGCATAGCGCAATGCGTTTTTTGTGTGAGCCGTTGCTTTGGTAGCTTTGCTCTGGAGAAATGCATTATGCCTCTATGCACATTCTTCTTAAGTTTGTTATTGGATTTGAGGCACTGCGGTCATGATCCTTTCGGCTTTTACTTATATACGCGAAAATTGTCAACGCGGTTAACGTTAAACAAAAATAAAATTGAAATTAATTTTCGTGACCTTTGATTCTCGCTACCAAAAACGCTTGGTAGTAAAACATTCGGTAACCCCGACGTGATCTGTGACACAGTGTGTTGCAAATGCAACAAGTGAATAGTTGTCCCTCGCTTAGCACCATCGCCTCACCCACCCCTCTCTTGCTTAACTTAGTGCCAAACTTAGATGCTTCTAGCAGGTAGTCATATTTAAAAGAAAAAGGCGCAAATAGCGTACGTGGGATGGTAGAGGATGAGGATGCTTTTCCGACGTGGGAATCCATGGCCAGGTTGTTGGAGCAGCGATGCAGGACGCTAAAAACGGTGGATATCGCCATGCTTGCCCATGCTTTAGGCCATGGGGCCCGACGGAGACCGACCAATAATCGATCCTGCATGCCAACGCCCCCGTCGATGCGTGCTCCCTGTGTGACGTCTCAACGCACTCTTTGCCCGCCTGCCCGAGGTTCAACGCCTTATCTATTGGAGAACGGTGGCGTGAGGCCACAAGGTTAGCCCTTTGCTTCATGTGCTTAAACCGAGTCACTTTGCACCTGGATACAATGCTTCGCATTTTCAGGCATTATGCCTACTTGCATTGGACTCGCGTTTGGCAAGCATGCTCCAGCTTTGCTATTCGGGATACCCCGTGGCCATAACTGGTTTTGCAGACACCGAGTTCTCAACAGATGGCAACTCAGTTAGCGTCTACATGCAATCGCGGATTTCCGATTATTCCGCTTTCATCACAGCAATTGTCGCCTCGAAGATCACCGAGATTCAGCCCAGCGGTCCCACTAATGTTTTAGACTGAAAAATTCCTGGAAATTTGGTGCTCGCGGACCCCTGCTTCCACGAGCCGCAACGCATCGATATATTGATTGGCGCAAGTCTGTTCTTTGATCTATTGTCTGTTGGCCATGTTCAGTTGCGTGTTGGTCTTCCAGTTCTGCAAAAAACGCGCCTTGGATGGGCTGTCTCGGGTGGAGGCAGTTGATCCCGAGGGGCCATCGCAGCAGCCTCATACCACCTGCCGTCACTTGAGGCCAAGGGCGCGCTGAATAAACGCCTGGATGAATTTCTGTGTCGATTTTGGGAAGTTGAAGCTTGCTGTGATCCTGTGGTGAAGGCGACTAAGATTAGACTGTGAGGCCCACTTTTAAGCTATCAGATGCTACTGCACTTAGGTGCGTATTCCGTACGACTTCCAGCATAGGAAGCATAAAGCTCTTGGGAGAATCGTATGCAAAGTCATTTCGTAGATTCCGGTCCCTTGAAAAAAAGTTGAACCGTCGTCCCGGCTCAAAGGCTCAATATGCAGCGTTTATAAAGGAATATCTGGACTTGGGCCTCATGTCCTTGACACAGGATAAGCTAAGGAGACGTTGCAAATACTTTCAATCTCATCATTGCGTCCTGAAGGAAGAGAGCTCCACAACGAAACTGAGGCTTGTTCGACAGTTCAGCTGTAACTTCCGCTGGATACTCGTTGATTTTATGACAGGCCCAGTCATTCAACCCAAGCAATTCAGCCTGCTTCCTCGCTTCCGGTCTGACATGCTTGCAATAACTTTTGATATCTGTGTTAGAGTGTGTAAGAGTGGTGTAAGAGTGTCATACAGTTTCTTAGAGTGCATCCTGTGGAGGGATTCTATCAAGGATAAGCTGTCTAATTTTAAGTTGGACGCCGTCACATACGGAACAAAGCCTGCCTCATACTTGGCTCTGGATTATGAGGTAGTGTATCAGGTGTTACGGGATTTTTATGTGGACGACCACATATCTGGTGACGGCTCGGTGGAAGAGGCCGTTGAAATAATGAATCAGACGTCATGCCTTCTAAGCAAGGGCAACTTTCGCCTAAGAAAATGGTGCTCAAATGTTCCCGCTGTTCTGAAAGGCCTTCATGATGAGGATAAGGAGTCCTACTTGGAGTGCAATAACGGCACTTCCTTTACCAAGACGCTGGGGCCTGCTTGGAAGCCAACTAGTGATCAGTTGCTGTTTTCGTTTGAGTCTCTGCAGCCTGCTACAAGCCCAACTAGGCGGTCAATCTTATCCTCAATAGCTTGCTTTTCTGATCCAATGGGATTAATGGGTCCTGTCGTGACTAGAGCTAAGATTCTCCTGCAAAGGTTGTGCAGAGAAACTTTATCCTGGGACAAAAGCCTGCCTCAGCTCTCCTCCATGACTGGCTGAAATTCTGCAGCACTTTCTCTCAAATTCGCTCAAATTCGCAAATTTTTTTCCATTTTCGTTCCAGGAGATGTCGAAGTTCATGGAGCTTGTGGGTACGTCGTTTCGAAGTTGGAGAGTTGGGTGCTGTGCTCCAAGTCTGGCGTCGCCCCAATAAAGTCGGTCACCGTGCCAAAGCTGGATCTATCGAGTGAATAACGGCCAGGCTGATGGCCGAGGTCGCTACGTTAAAGGTGTACGATGGAGCATGTTATTTCTGGTGCGACTCTTCTGTTATATTGGCTTGGATTCGGGACGAGCCAGCTCGCTTCAACGTTTGTGTCGCCAACCGCGTTGCCCCCATCCAAGAGAATACCAAGTCTATGGAGTGGAGATACGGTCCCACCGCGTCTAATCCTGCAGACGTTTTGCCTGCACTGCCTGGGCCCTTGTCATGCCAAGCGAGAAGCCGGCCCTGGAACTCCGAGCAAGAGTCTTGTTGTCCACTTCGCCGCACCAGGACATCGTTACTTCTTCGAAGTGTGTTAATGTATGTTCATCGCTGAAAAGAGTCTTCTATTAGGGAATTAACATCAAGGAGCTTCAAGGAGGAACACATATCTTATAGAGCGCCTTCGCAATTCCTTGTTGGATTTTGACGGGCGCCATCCCATAATCTTGACGAGGGGTTTTGGACGAGGGGGCATCCAGTGACAGCAAGCGTCATAACGCATTTTCATGAGAATAAACCTGGTGCTTTTGGCCAAAATCAGATCTCAGTTTTGGCCCTTGAAGGTTTCAACGTTTTTGACGTGACTGGTATAGACTTCTGCGGACCATTCTATTACAAGCCTGAGACTAAGAATAAGGCTCCAATAAAATGCTACGTCAGCGATTTCTTATGACTTGCCATGAAGGCGGTGCATTTGAAGTTGGTAAAGGATTTATCCACCGCTTTCTTTTTGGGCGCACTGAGAAGAAAAAGGCTCCAGAATGCTCCAGAAGGATTCCCAAGCAAATTTGGTCGGACAATGCAACTAACTTCGTTGGAGCCAAGAACGAGCTACTCGAGCTAAACCGGTTGTTCCTTAGTAGCGAGCATAAATCATCCATTTAGGAGATTTGTCTGGCTGAGATGATTGATTCGCGATTTATTCCTTTTCGCTCTCAGCACTTTGGTGGACTTTGGGAAGCAGCCGTGAAAACCCCGAAGCACCATTTATATGGAGCAGGCCAATAATTCTTGATTTCGATGAGCTAAGGACATTGGCGTGCAAAATCTGCGCAATAGTTAATGTTGAGCTACCAGCGTTTGGTAGCAGGCAGTTTCCCAGATTCCAATAAAACTTCCTAGCGGCAACCGGAGATCCAATGCCGGCCACGCTCATTAGGCCTCTCTTGAACAGCCAGAGCTGAGCTTTAGCGGTGATAACTAGAACGGGATGGAAGATTAGATAAAGAGGGCGCTGATTTCCCACCTATTGACGGCCACCGCGGCTATTATTAACAATTATAAAAAATCCAAATAATGGGGAAAGTCTATTCCAGTCACAAGTCCCTACAGTTAATTCAAGGCCTCTCCTAACTCCTCCCCATTTTCTGCATGGTGGTCCTGCGTCGGCATTAGTGTAGTCAGACCTAAAAGCTCTCAATGTAAGCCGCCTTGATGATTGGCAGCGTGTGTTGTTCCTGTAGCAAGCCTTCTGGTCCCGTTGGAAAGAAGAAAGAGGACCTCGCTCTTCTGCAACAACGATCTAAGTGGCGTTCTCCAGGGATAGTCATCGTTGTAGGGGGCGTTGTAATGGCCAAGGATGTTCACCTTCCCCCTATGAAAAGGCCGCTTGCCAGGGTCATTGATCTCATCCCTGGGAAGAATGGAGTGCATCAAGTTGCTGCATTGAAAACCGCCACTGGGATGAGCAAGCGGGCGGTGACTAAGTTATGTCTGTTGCCCCTTAAGGATGATATTATAAGCAAGCTTCCAATGGGGGGAGAACGTTGGGATCAGCAGCTAGGGTCCGTGCAAGCCCCCAATAATTAAGATATAGAGATGTAAACAAACCAAACGTAGCAGATAAGCACAGCCGAGTCTGCCTAGCGCAATGCGTTTGTTTTGTGAGCCGATAGTTTTGGTAGCTTTGCTTTGGTGAAACGCATTATGCTGCTTTGCACATTCTTCTTAAGTTCATGTTTGGATTAGAGACACTGCGGTTGTGGACCGTTCCGTTTTTGATTATATATGCGAAAATTGTCAACGCGGTTAAAGTTAAATAATAAGAAAATTGAAATTTATTTTCGTGACCTTTGATTCTCGCTTGGTAGCGCAACAGACAATATTTTAAAATTCAAATATTTAAATATAAAAATACCAAATGATATCGCCAGGCTAGCCAGGAGAACAGTAAAAGTTTGACTATAATGAGCTCTCAGAAATTAAACTAAGTTTATGGCAAAATATTTCGATATAATTTGAATGTTATTCTTCCCGAATAGCATTTCGGCGAGGAAAGTTTAGCGTAAAACTTCGAGCGATATGTGGCGGCATGAACGGTGAGCGCAAAGTGTTTCATATTTGATGGCGGCACTACAAGTTTGAATTTATAATAATTCACGACTTATTAAGTCTTTTGCCACTGAGCAAACTTTAAAACTAGTTCGTAAAATGTGTTATAATCATTTAACGAAAGCAGTTAAAATACTAAAAGTTCAGTATGGACCAAAACGAGATTTTACAACGAAATTAATATCAGGCAAGAGACCTAAAAGAGCTAAAACATAAGACGCTAATCTTAAGAAAGTGCGCAAAAACTTTGGTAAGGTTACTCTCCCCCGACCTCTCAGTTGTTCGTATAAATGTGCGTACGGGACCCTCTTTTATATGACTTCGCTTGCTGACTAGAGGTCGCCAAACCATAATTGCGTTCTCAGATCGTTGGCATCGCATGTACATCTACGATAATAAATATTAAACATTTAATCTTTTTTCTTGGAAAGAAAATTTTTGTAGTTATCAGATAAGGCCGGTAACTCAACACTCTTTTCATTTGGAAAAAGAATAAGGAAAGAATACTACCAAGCCTTTATTGGTAGCTGCAAAAATCAAAGTATGAGGTAGTTAAATTTGTAATATAAGTTTATTAAATTCAATCATAGTGAACATGCAAGTAGCGGTTACTCGCGTTCAGCGGGGAGAAAGAGCGGTCCAAACAACGGCGCTACGGGACAAAATCACAGCTGCACGACCAAACGATACGAAAAATAAGAGCAGGAATTATTCACCTACGCATTTCAAACCTGATAAGGTCCGATGCATTAGGGCGCTCCGCCGAACGACAAGGCGGGGATCGCACACCAATGCACGGCCACCGCTACAAACTTAATATAACATATATCTAGCTGGCACAAGACCCAACATTCTCAGAGAAGTCCAACTTTCAAGACAGTTGCGGCGGGGTATGGAAACCTCCAACTAGAGTTTTCTTGGCCGGAAAAACCGCAATAGCAACTAAAGCAACAGTAGCAGACGTAGGAGGCACAGCACAGGTCGCGGGAACAAGGCGTTTGGCGGCTGCTGCTAATTAACATAATAACAATCTTAGCAGCAACTGAGTTGGCAATTGCTGTTTTGGTAGCAGATATCGGAACAGATGACGAACTTAATGATTGACCCGCCTAGCCAGGAGGATAAGCTACGCATCTTTCCGGATAGAGATGCGGCAGAGATAGGATCCATTTTACCAGCAACCTTGGTGGTGGCAGCAGGCTCAGCGTGCTATTCGTCTGGAGCAGCTCAAGCATTCCTAGCTTCGGGCGACGACAGCAGCTAGGCAAGGTACCTTCCCCTAGTGGAAGGTCGATGGTAAAGACCTACAACAGAATCGGCAGTTCACTTGCCAAATAATTGCCGGCGATACAGGCGAGGAATTGGAAACAGTAACTCCAGAGAAACCATCCCAGACAACTTGACGAGCGTCATGAAACAGAGATGGAAGCTTTGAGTTGTTAGAGTTGAATCGCGCCGAGCAGACATCTTGCCTTTGACCCTCCGCCGCAGTTGAATAACCCTGAATAATAAGTTAAAGCGCGTTGACGAATTGATTATTGGAATGCCAAAACGATGGTAGCTCGAGATTTGTAGACCCCGAAGAGATTGTCCTGACACATCCTGCCCAGACTTTCACACCGTTTATTGGCACGTTTGGCACAGTAGCGTAATCAATTGCAAATTCACCTCCGCTTTATTCGGGTTCCTTTATTCCTTTATAGTTATCACGACAATTTGGTCCACGTATTCGTAGCTTCCCATTCTTAGATCCCATTGCGCAGGGGGGCTTTCCCTGGAATACCTGCTCGAGATTTTTAAGAAGTCGAGTTTGCGCCGCTTAACTACTTTCTCAGCTGTGCTGCTGAGATAAGTGGAAAATTTGATGGTCTGCAAATGAAACTGGAGGATCTATGCGACGACGAAATTAACAATTCTCGAGTGTGGAATTCAGGAGGCTTCAGGACTGCAGCCTAGTCCCATATCTGCAACTGAGCCTGGAATCAAGAAGTCTTCGACTTGGGTTTCTTTTATCGGCACCCCGCATCACTCAATTGTTTGGAGTTCATCAGCGCCGCCTCTAGCTTTTCGCACCGATTGCATAACCAAGGTACAGCATCTGGAGGCTGCATCGATCCCGGTTGTTGTTCCTAACGCTATATCTTACTCAATACCTGTCTTTGCTGCTCTTTCTATGTGCGTAAAGAATGCTGCTCCTATCGTCGACGTTCAAGTCCAGTTGCTGATGATATTACGGTTGCTCCAGTGCCTGCTACTGATGCTGTGATCGCATTCTCCGATGTTGCTGTTGCTCCTGGCGTCACAAGCCCCGATCTAGCTGCTGGACCTGTGGCTTTCGTTGATTCTGATGTCCCTATCAAGGGGATTGTCTCGACCTCCATTTCTTTGACCGCCTCACCAGCCCACGCTGCGGGCCCTGTTCCTGTGGCTGTTCCTGCTGTGGCTGATGAATCGGCAGCTTTCCCCCATGCCACCACTAAGCCCGCCTTCGCCGAGGATGCCCGCCAGAAGCCGATCGCCACTGCTCTTCCTTCCGAGAGGTAAAAAATGTATGCGCCGGTCCACGTCGCTAATCATGCAAGGAGGAGAAAGAGTGAAGAGATGCTCCTAGTTCAAGATCCTGGCGACAAATTCTTGCAGAACCAGTACCTATTCAGAGAATTGCTACATGGTCATCCTAGATCAGGCGGATCCTATTTTTCGATGGTGTCAATCCTTGAGACTTATTTAAGCTCAAAGATAAATTATCCAATTGCTAGGTTGTACATTAAGAGGGGTTTTGCAAAGGGCACATAAACCGATTGCTGCGTTATTGCCAAACCTTGCACTTGAACAAATTGGGCGTTGGAGAGATACTGACTTCACAAAGAGTTTGTCTTATTATATTATGATTTTATTTGCTTTAAAATTCACTATTTATGGATAAGTATATAGATTGATAAAGCTTAGGTGGTAAATTAATGGAAACAGAGCATACAAAAACATGATAAGTTTACAATTTAAAGAAGGCGTGTATTAATGATGATAGCAGCAATTTGACCGTCAGCAGTTTTGTTGTCGGGTTTTCGCTATAGTGTTCTTAATCTTTGGATCATCATTTATTTCTTAAAACTTTATGAGCTGATTATATTTATGTGGTAATTTAATATTGAACCCTATGACTTAACATTCTCCCGGCCGTTGAACCGTTTTTTTATCGTCCAACTCTATTGTAAAATGTCTTTGGGTAGGTTCTGGAGCGGCTTCATTGTTAATTGAGTTGAGTTTTCGGAGTCCATAGGGATTATTGATATAATCCAGTAAAATTATTGATATTGCTAATGTTGAATACGATAATTTTGTCTGGTGGTCCATCTGGTATAGCGATAGCGGTCCTTTAGCTTAGCGAGTTGTTGTTGTAGAACCTGCAGATCGCGTCTTCAATGGATTACTGGAGGTGCTAACAGTCTCTTTTTTTTGTGTTGTTTAGGGGGATCCTCTGTATATTCCGGGTGACTGGCCTCGTCTAACGAACGCTTTTTGAATATCGCTGCTGAAGTTTTGACGTCGACTACTCGTACAGGTACTCGCATGTCTATTGTTTCCAGAAAGCGTATTTTTGCCTTGAAACAAGTTCCCGTCTTTTCGCCAGAGGTATTTCGCCGGGGAAAAAGTTGGCGTCGAGGGAGCAGTTAAGACTCACCAATTAAGAAATGGCCTGGGGTTAGCGCTGAATCATCAGTAGGATCCGACGACATCGAAGTGATTGGATGGAAATGAAGAATAGCTCTAATTTCCACTACCATTGTGTTTAACTCTTCAAATGTCAGGGATGCTGTGGCTGTGAGCCTGTGTGACTCTTTCTGTTAGTAAAATTCCCATAATTTGATACATCAATTTTGGCCGGACTCTACTGAATCGCACGCAGCTATGAATGATGCTTCTTGCCATCCTCTTATCATTGATAATCCAATACTGCTGACGAGCAATAGCGCGTAAGGCTTGAGCACCACAATGCATGTTGTTTTCGTGCAGTTCTCTTAAAATCATTCGCACAATTGAGTCATTATACGGTAGCAAAACTGGGTGTTTTGCATCAAAAGCCAGATTTGACTTTTCTAGTCTTCCTCCGACTCGAAATAACCTATCGGATCCTAATATACCAGAGAGCTAATGATACCAGAGAGCTCTTCCTGTCCACAGTCTTGTACTGTTTGAGTTGGCAATGTTCTGCAGAAAATTCGCTTTGTTATTTTGTACGCAGTATAATGGTGCGAGCCTGGGTCATTAAGAATAAAGCATAAAAGCATAAAGCATAAAGTTTTTGTTGGCACTCTGTTCGCTTTGTAATAGAACCGCAACATATATAAAGAATTCGTTGTAATTTATGGAAGGAATTTTCAAGTCTACAGTGGTATAGTTCTCCTTCAACTTCGTCTTTCGAGGCTGTCATGCTTATAACCTTTGTTTTTCATTCCATGTTGGTCGGAATTATCTGCCGTATTATTGACCAGCTATCCGTTGATCCATGCAGGAACAGTGGTCCAATAGCACATACTACGATTACATGACGCCACTGTTTTGGTTCGGTTTTTCCCTGGATCTTAGCTATACGTTTTCCTACAAATGTGTGATAAGTGGAAGCTGTCGCGTTAATCCATCCTAGTGCGACGGATAAGTCGGTTCAATAGTGCCCCGGAACCTTGCCCAATGCCATGTTAAAATCCTGTCTCACCTTATGGGTAAGTTCTGCGCCCAAAAGTGCTGCGCATAACTTAAACCTAGGCAAGGATTGCTTCGCGGTGGGTGCCACCCTCGACTTGGAACACAGTAATCGTACTCAAATTAGCTTGTCCTTATATGTTATATATCGTTGCTCCATATGCTTCCCGGACGCATCAACAAAAATGTGTAGCTCCTGTGTGATTGAAACTTTCCTATTGAATATATGAATTGGATTTTTTACTGTATTTTATGAATACGTACTTGTGCATTTGGAATCGTAGTAAAATGGAGAATAACTCGCTTTGGACAGTGGGACCTGCATGCAATATATCATTCAAAGATTTACCACTTGTTGTTTAGCATGAGGCGTCGAAGACCACTCGTAGCTTCGTGGTGCTGCTATCAGGTTTAAGAACATAATGATGAGGTATGAAGTAATGTTCTTTTGGCAGATTTTTTGGTACCAATTAGCAGATCTATTCTTCCAGGTCTGACAAAATGTGGGTCTGCCAATGGACGCTCTTTGAATAAATTTAAATCACAACGAGATATCGGCTGAGCTGGTTGATGAGCTACGATGTGAGGGAGAACGAACGCTTCTAGGTATTGTTCGTAATCCCCATGACCTTGACAAGTAACGTTACTCTGGCCTTGCTCAATTTAGGGTGTCCACTGATGCCTTGCTTCCTTTACGGTGGCAAGAAGGTTGTAACTTTTATTACTTGGCGCACCTACAGCTGGAGGCTGAAGATTGGTGGTTTGAAGGTGTGTTTCAATAGGTATGATGCCTTTTGTCAAATTTTAAAAAAATTTCTGTCCTTGCACTCTCTATCCTTGTGATCTGTTTTAAAACAGTTGACACACATTTTCTGCCTTTGTTCCCAGTTTAATAGTTCGCCATGGACCATGCATGAAAACAGGTCATGGAATTGTTTCCATTTTTTTATATACCCATCAAATTTTAGAATTTATATAAGTGGCAATTGTACATCATGGATGCGCTCCGACTCGCTACCGAAGGTGGTCGAAGAAACTGAGCTGATCCGATTGACCAGTGACCGACTTAGTTATTGGCAGGGTCTGCTATGTAGAGCCCATTTGTACGATGTGGTGCGGAAACCTATTGCCTTGTTGGCAAGATTGCTTTTTTGAAAAGTCCTTGGGATACACTTTTTTTTAGTGTTCTTTTAATCTACCGATTAAAGGATAGCTGCACAGAGTAAAATGCCATAAGATAGACTTTTTTTTTTTTTTTTCGCGGCTCCCACTGCATACGTACAGCCTACCTCCCGCCCAACCGACCGAGGGGCGCTGCCGTTTATCGTACGGCTCGAATTGCGGGGATAGATCCGAGACGAGGAATAAGTATTTTAAAAAGGTTACGAGGAAGAGTTACATTGTTGCTCTCTTAAGTAGGAATGATGAAAACTACACCCAGCATAGTCCTACGGTTTAGTAGGGATGGTAAGTTTATTAAAAGTAGTCTGCTATGATAAGACGGGAGCAAAAAAAAGAAAAGAGCAAAAAGGAGAAAGTTCTTCTGTACTGATTCAATACGGTCTTGATGAACCCCATATTGGGGACTCCAGACACATGAACCGTATTCAAGAATCGGACGAACTAAAGAAATGTAAAGAGTTTTGGTTATATAAAGGTCATTAAATTCCTTTGACCATCTTTTAATGAAACCAAGCACACCCTTGGCTTTATTAACCATTGCCGATATATGGTCGGTAAATTTAAGCTTGAAGTCTAATAGGACACCTAAGTCGTTTACCTGAGTTAATCTTTCTAGGGCGGTCCCATAGAGAAAAAAAGTTGCCTGGATGGGGCTTAAGCGATAGAATGACATAAGTTTGCATTTTGACCCATTAAGTTATAAGTCATTAGCAGAACACCAATTTTGGAACTTGTCCAGATCGGACTGAAATTTGTATTGGGCAGAGGAAGATTTATACTGAAGACATAGCTTAACGTCATCTGTGTACATAAGTACTCGAGAGTTCGGTAAAGCAAAAGGCAAGTCATTTATAAAAATGGTAAAAAGTAAAGGCCCCAGATGACTTCCTTAAGAGACTCCAGATGTAGCTCGGACTAGGCAGGAGAATACATCATTAAAAAGGACGCGTTGGGTTCTTCCAGAAAGATAACTGGAAATCCACATAAGAAGATTAGTAGGAAATCCCAAAAGATCGAGTTTTCTCAAAAGGAGTGAGTGGTTTACAGAGTCAAATGCTTTACTAAAGTCAGTGTGGATGACATCTGTTTGAAGGCCATTTTGGAAGCCATCAATTACAAATGATGTCAGCTCCAACAAGTTGGTGGTGGTGGAGCGACGCCAAATAAAACCATGCTGGCATGGAGAAATGATTGAACTACAGAGGTGCTGCAGATGAGGAGTTATAATTTTTTCAAATTGCTTTGGAATTGCTGACAATTTAGAGATGACTCTCTTTTTTATGCAGGGGAATTATAAAGGATTCCTTCCACATAAGGGGAAATATCGACGTTTCCAGAGATAAGGTAAAAAGCTTTGAAAGAGGTTTGCACAATGGCTCAGCGCAATTCTTTAGCACACAGCCTGGTACTCCATCGGGACCTGGTGAAAGTATCGGTTTAACCTTTAAAAGATCCGATAACAAACTACGCTCGGAGAGAGATGGACCAAAAATAAGATTGGCTGAATGAATTTCATATGTGTAGGGCTGATCGGAAGTAGTACAAGGTGAATACGTTGTTGAAAAAATTTTGCGAATAGATCTGCAATACCCTGATCTGTATTCGCAAAAGAATTTTCAAACGAGAGCGAATTTTCAAACGGTCGAACTTTACCGTGCATTACGCTGAATGTTAAGGAGTTTATATTCGCTGTTGTCGGGTTCAGTTCACGCAAGACTGAACCTACTAAGTACCTTGAAAAAGTTAGATTGCAGCCGGATCTTTTATATTTGTTTAAAAGTCCATTTTTTTATATATTTAAGATTATTTAGGCTCCTTGTAAACCAAGGGGGGTTGTCTTTAACGGACGGATACTTCCATGGCACACAAGAGTCAAAACAACTATTCAAACTCTTATAAAAATTTTCTGAGGCGATATTTATATCATTGCATGCCAAAAGATCAGACCAATTAAAGGAAAGAATTAAGTTATTGAGCTTTTTAAATTCAGCCTTACTAAAGCAGCGAATTCTATTACCTACGCTATGAGGTTTAACTAAGGCAAAGGTTTCGATTGAAACCTCCAGCGTAGGATGATATGGATCTTTTGGGGTCACCAAAGGCAGGGCTCTGGAAAGGGCGATTCCATCTGGATCAGACACAAAACATAAGTCTAGAAGCCGACCTAAGAATTTCTGACATGGTTAATTTGACCTAAAGACACGTCAAACATGCTCGCAGTAAAATCATGGTGTGAAGAATGTGATAGAGCTGTAACGTTATCGATATTTGACCAAGTGAGTTCTGGTATATTAAAGTCACCCAGAACCACCAGCTGGTGGCTATCGGACATGAGATTGAAAACCGACTGGATAGCAGACAAATGATGGCAGCAAGAAGGCGGTTCGGATGAAGGCGGTATATATGAACAGGTAATAAACAGCGATTGATCGGACAAAGTGATCTTAACGCAATGAAATTCTAAATTACCAAACTCTTGCAACTTGACCTCTTCAGAATGGAAAGAGGAGTCTACTGAGATTAGTACTCCTCCGTCTCTTTGGAGAGGTCGGTCGCGTCTGAAAGTGGTGTACCTGTCTGGGAAAACTTCGGAGCTAAGGATCTCCGGCTTTAACCAGGTTTCACTAAAGACAATAACCTGAGATGCAAAGGAAAAGCTATCAGAGTATTGCCTAGGGAGCTTACTACGAAGGCCCCTAGTATTCTGATAGGTAAGAGTAATGGAGTTTGTTAATTTTTTAAAATAGAAGTTGGCTGGTCAGTTTGTGTGGCTTTGGGGAGTTTGACTCCCAAAGGCCTGGTATTTTTTTTTTTACGTTTCTCGGCTGATGTTCTTGAACGAATATGTAGTCTGGCCAGAAGCCAGGCGAACACACCGTCTCAAACATCGACAAAGGCACACATATCTTAAAGGATGATGTGCGCCTCGAGAGTGCAAATTTAAATTTGGAGATGTCCTCCACCCTAATTTCGGCTTTTGTTTTGGCTTTGATATAAGCCGAGATATTGATCTCTGAAGTATCAGGGGCAAGCCGTGAAACAAATATTTGTTTCTTTGGAGGAACAACCTTTAAGGGCTTTGGTCTCGCAGCTTGTAGGACTGCGATACCAGTCGGTGCCGGGGGTCCGGACCTAATGTTCCCAGTGGGTTTTACAGGGTATAATTGTTGCCCCCATTAATTGGGGCTGTGGCGTCACTGGTAGTGATGCCATAGGGGACAAATCAGAAAGTTGCACACGATCACTGACGCATTCGGTATCCGAATTTTTATCAGTCCTGACTTGGAGTTGTCAGGGTGATCAGGGGTTGAGTGATAGTCGGCAGTGCGGGCAGAGGATTAGCTGGTGCACACGGCTCCACTAGGGTGGATTTCTTGCGCTTCGGAGACTCTATTAGTAGCTGAAGGCTACTAAATTGAGAATCAAGCGCATTGAATAGATCGCTGATTTTGCGAAAACCAGCTTTAAATTCGTTAAATCCATTCCTTGTGTGCCGCATGAACGCTCTCATCTCGCTCTGCACGGCACGACAGTCGCTGCAACAAAAGTCGTGCAAGCCAGAGCTCCGGGATACTCCGTCCGACACTGAGGCTGTGAAACCGGCACATTTGGCATGTACCATGTTGTCACACAGCCAACAGGGGAGGCTTGGCTGGGATGAAGTTATTGTCTTATTGCAAGACTTAATTGCGCAGACTACTTTAAATCCCATTTTTTATTAAATATTGTATTTATTTTTTATTTCAATTTTTTTTGTACCTTAAACCACTGTACCAAAAGAAAATTAGAACAAGAGAACAGCTTTTATGTTAGTATAAGAGTTAGAGGTTAGGCTTAGAGGTAGAGATAAGCAACTCAAAGGGGAATAGCGAAAAGAACAACAACAAATAGTACAGCAAAGCAGAGCTATGCTTGGATTAAAATTAATAAATATTAATTCTCACCAAATATATCACTGCACACGCGTAAGCGAGACGGAAATTATAAAAGTGATTTAAAATTGTTAAAAAAAATTTTAAATATATTTAAATCAAACGCCGGTTTGATCGCAAGGTAGGCAAAATAAAGATATAAACGCAGAGCGCACAAAAAAAACACGTCCGTTCGCTTAGAAAGGCAAAGGAAGTTGGTATCCTTTTGGTATCCTTTTTTATTTGGTATCCTTTTAATTTACCGATTAAAGGATAGCTGCATAGAGTAAACTGCAAGATCCTGCGTCCGTGTTTGAAGAGAGTCTTCTTTTTTGGTTTTTGAGGTGTTGGTTTTCTTGTCCAACAGATTACGGTTTACCAACAGGTTACTTCGTAAAATCTTTGGATGTGTGATCCTATGATGGAAGGATCCCGTCGGGGTCACCAAAATGTTTATCCTTGATGATTAAGCTCAAAGATACATAAACCAATTGCTAGTTTGTATATTAAGAGCAGTTTTGCAAAACCGATTGCTGGGTTTTTGCCGCAACTTGCACTTGAACAAATTGGACGTTGAAGAGATGAGTTAGGAACGAGTTTGTCTGAGACTGATATTATGTACTTTAAAATCCACTATTTGTATATAAGTATATACATTGATATAGCTTTGGTGGTAAATAAAACAAAATGATAAGTTTACAATTTAAATAGGGTGAGGGTTACAATATACTGTTTATTGCAGCAATTTAAGCGTAAGCATTAAGCCCTACAACTTAACAGTTTGATTAAACCGCCTTTGTCACCAATTGGAATGAAAGCTGGACTTTTTTTATAAACTTTATTTATAATTACTTATGATAGCGGCGGCAGATGTCAATTGGTGCGCATCACTGGTCTACAAGCTCCCTCTTCATCTAATCTTCTTATGCACTTGCTTTTCGAAAAGGCCTAGTGTGCGTTTGATGTTTGGTTGATGTTGGCTTTGCTGTGGTTATATGTACACTGGGAGCTTTGAATTTTTAGAATAACATCGGAACATAATTTAGTTCAATGTTTTATTATCCCAGGTGGCGACGGCACGCAGACCAACGGGGAGAACAAACGGTCCAAATAATGTCATTGCTGGACGAAACCTTAGGGTCACGACCAAATGGTGCGAAGAGATAAGACCAAGTGCTGATCCACCTACGCATTGCTCAAATCCAATAAGCCCCGATACATTAGGGCGCAGCGGCGTACGACAAGGCGGGGATCGCTCACCAATGCACGTAAGGCGGAATTAGGAGCTGGAAGATGCTGGAATGACCGCTCATGAACCTGGCCGTCGCTACTAACTGCATATTTATTATTTATTTAGAATTAAAAGATTAAAGGATAAGAAAAAAAAACATCTTATCGGTTTTTGAACAATCGCTTAATGAATTTCTTAATAATTTGCATTTTAATATTCAAACTTAAACTTTACTTAATCAGCCTATTGATAAAAAAATTATTGATTGCATTGAGTTACTATAAAAACTAAAGAGAATGGCATGCAAATCAAATATAAGGCCAGATTGGTAGCTCGAAGATTTACTCAAGAGTATTTTTAGATTAGAATGAGACATACACTTTAGTTGAATGTATGGATGCGAAGTCATCATTCCTCTTGCTGGGCAGTCAGCAGGATTTTTCTTGAGATGATGGGCTGTTCAATATTTTGAAGGTACGATTAGCCACAAATGTTTTCATCTTCGATAGTGGATGCGATAATCAATTCGTTGAATCGCACCATGCGTGAACCCTTATGTCCTTGTAGTGTATGCTGTTCTTTAGTGAGCGCACCAACGTAGTAGGGGACTGGTGTTTCAGTGGTGATACAATTTTCAGACCCAAGAGAGATGGAATAGGTTCCGTATTTATTTTAAACAGCAGCATCATGTGCCTTCGTTGGAGCGTCAGAAAAGGCGTGATGAGAAATCGTGGAATCTTCAACAGGAGTCGGCATTTTTGGTTGGAAGGTCAAAATCCCAGTCCAGATCCAATAGCCACAATTGCTGGAACATGACAACATACAATAGGATTTGTCTTCCTTTACAGTTTGAGTCTCGGAACAAGGATGTTTTTTACATCAAAAGGTTCTGAGAAGGGTTCCTGAAGATGCCAAGCACTTTTGCATGAGCATCATTTTGTTTATTTACGGTGATATCAGCAACGCTGGAAATGCTGATACAAGATACCCACTTGGCGAGTTCCAATTTTGAATGTGACATGAGTTGGAGCAACTTATTACGATTGGTCATGGGGTCGTCTTCGTTGTTTGAATTCGTTGTCGACATTAAAATCGTCCAATAGGATTTTCGATGCAGTTGGATATAAATCCTGGTGATTATGTGCCGTTATGGCCAGGTATGGTGCGCAGGCTGTGGCATTAGTTACGGTACACAGCTGATGCATAACCTTATTCTGGCGAAACATTTTTACAATGTCTGCCGAGAAGACGAATGTATACATCAGGAAGCGTAAGCATACAGGTTGCTTGGCCTGATGTAAAAAGTGTCACTACCAATTACTTGGCGTCTTTAAATAATTCGTTAGTATTGCGTGGTGCGGCAAATAAAAGACTTTTCCTGTTTTGTTTTTTTCCTATTGACATGTGTGCCATCGCCATCTCGTTGGTGAGTTTGGAGAAAGTGTTTTACCACCGTATAGAAATCTCGATGTTTCTTCGTGTATTCGCCAACGTGCTTCCAATTCCCAAAATGTGCAGTAACATCCATAGTGTGCTCCGGCACTCGGGATTTGGTGTGTAGCTTGGTAAAGCCTCTATTCGGGATAAAGAACGTGCGAGTCAAAGGGCAATGTCACTGTCGGTAATTGGTAAATGGGCAATAAGATTTGCAGCCTTCTCGCCCAGCAATCCTTTGAAATAATACACTTTTCTGTGTGTTTGACAGCTATCGTTTCTTATGGATGGTAATTTCATATACATTTTGGAATGCAGGCCATTCCTTGTAGCCGCCATTAAAAAAGTCTTTGGCGGTATTCCTTGTGGCTTTAGTAAGTGCTTCTTTAAATTGGGAACCCTGGACATTGCGTCTCCAAGCCACTCGAATTCACTGCATGCTTCAAGACGATCAACCTCCCCACCATTCATCGTTGTGTAATCGTAGCTTAGAGTCTGCGGCGGCCTTCAACCATAGATTTATATCCCTCCATGTTAAGACGATACTACTTAAATTAACACTTTCAACAAATCCGGTTTAGAAGGACCAAACCGACCAAAGATAATAAATAAAACGCCTTGGGGACGGTATATTTCGTGCCGAGTTCTGTACGGATCAGTTGCGAATTGATAACTAAAGAGACAGAAAAGAAAAAGCGGCGCAGCTCCAAAAAATGGATGTACATAAAAGGTAAAAGATCATGCCACGTTTGCAGATCTATTGACTTAATATCCAACAAACTTTATTCGTTTCCACCGAAACGACCTTTAGGACTAGTGATTGTGATATGTGCAGTTTCGTCACATACAGATAAATTCGAGACGAGTGACAAGTATTTTAAAAAGGTCACGAGGAAAAGTTACATTGTTGCTCTCTTAGCTAGGAAAGAATAGCAGATTTCATGCAAGAAATCTGTGAAATAATTGGATAGAGGTTATTGTAGTCAGAATATAATACCCTGAAAGGGTCATGCTGCCCTACAAAAGCTATGAAATAAGGGTAAGACAGTTCGAGAGAAAGCACGTAAGAGACCCTAAAACTTTTTTTTTTTTTTTTTTTAAATCGGTTTATATTTATTCAAAATTAACAGGTATACTGCTACCTATGAGGCAGCTTGAGCATGTTTTAAATATAGGGGGTAACAAAGTGTTGGTATAAAGGTTATACAATATTTCTGTTCTTTTACAACTAAAATTATAGCAGATATTATCTATTTACAATTATTCTAGTTATTTACAATTTTAAATTACTGCAGACTTTACAAGTACCTTGGTGTAATTTTGGATAGAGGACTCACCTTTCAGAGGCACACAACAATGGTGAAGCAGTCAGTGCTTTCAAAGGCAACAAGTATGTCCTGGCTACTCACGTCAAGAAATAAGCTTTCGTTATCCAACAAAGTGCGGATATATAAATCAATTCTCAGTCCTATCTGGAAATATGGATTACAGGTCTACGGCATAGCGTCTAAGTCGAACCTTAACAAAATACGTGCAGCGCAAAGCAAGATTGTTAGATCGATTTGTAATGCCCCATGGTTCATGCGAACCAGAGACATAGAAAGAGATCTAAAAATCCCAAAGAAAACTACTTCAAACGCCTAGGCTCTCATCCTAACTCCCTCGCGAAGAGGCTTACTAGGAGACTAACAAGAAGAAGACTAAAAAGATACCACCCACATAATCTTCCTTTAAGATATATTTAACACCCTAAAGACCCTAAAACTAACATTATATTTTAACAGACTTAATACGTTCTGGCTGTCGATTTCACCATTGATAAGGTTATTGATGAAAACTACACCCAGCATAGTCATACGACTTAGTAGCGATGGTAAGTTTATTAAAAGTAGTCTGCTATGATAAGACGGAAGTTGGATACTTGCATCTCAGTTTAGACCCCTAAAAGCAAAAAGGAAAAAGTTCTTCTGTACAGATTCAATACGGTCTTGATGAACCCAATATTGGCGACTTCAGACACATGAATTGTATTCAAGAATCGGAATATAAGGACCGTTACATTCTTTTAACCATCTTTTAATTAAGCCAGGACCACCCTTGGCTTTATTAATCATTGCCGATATATGGTCGGTAAATTTAAGCTTGAAGTCTAATAGGAAACCTAGGTCGTTAGCCTGAGATAATCTTTCTAGGGCAGGCCCATAGAGAACATAAGTGGCCTGGATAAGTCTTAAGCGATAGAATGACATAAGTTTTCATTTTGACCCATTAAGTTTTAAGTAATTAGCAGAAGACCAATATTTTTCCAGATCGGAGTGAAGTTTGTGTTGGGCAGAGGAACATTTATATTGAAGACACAGCTTAATGTCATCTGCGTACATAAGTACACGAAAGTTCGGTAAAGCAAAAGTCAAGTCATTTATGAAAATGGTAAAAAGTAAAGGCCCGAAATGGCTTCCTTAAGGGACTCTGGTTGTAGCTCGGGCTAGGCAGGAGAATCTTTTAAAAGCACGCGTTGGGTTCTTTCAGAAATCCACGTAAGAAGATTAACATGAAATCCCAAAAGATCGAGTTTCTCAAAAGGAGTGAGTGGTTTACAGAGTCAAATGCTTTACTAAAGTCAGTGTAGATGACATCTGTTTGAAGGCCATTTTGGAAGACATCAAACACAAATGATGTCAGCTCCAACAAGTTGGTGGTGGTGGAGCGACGCCTAATAAAACCATGCTGGCATGGAGAAATGATCGAGCTGCAGAGGTGTTACAGATGGGGCGTAAAAATAAATACTTCCAATGCACACAAGAGTCAAAGAAACTATTCAAACTCCTATAAAAATATTCTAAGGCAATCATTGCATGCCAAAAAATCGGACCAATCAAAGGAAAGAATTAAGTTATTAAGCTTTTTATAGTTAGCCTTACGAAGGCAGTGAAATCTTTCACCTTCGCTATGAGATTTAACTCAGGCAATGGTTTCGATTGAAACCTCAAGGATGATATGAATCTTCAGGGGTCACCAAAGAAAGGGTGATACCATCTGGATCAAACACAAAACATAAATCTTGAAGCTGACCTAAAAAATTTCTGACATGGTTAATTTGACCTAAAGACATGTTTAACACGCCCGCAGTAAAATCATGGTGTGTCTAAAGTGATGAAACTGTAATGTTATTGATATTTGACCAAGTGAGTTCCGGTATGTTAAAGTCACCCAGAACCACCAGCTGGTCGCTATCGGACATAAGATTGAAAACCGACTGGATAGCAGAAAAATGATTAGGACTTCTAAAATTTGTCGCGGATCAAAATAGGATATTGATTATCATGTATTTAAATCAGGCGCCGCCAGGGTGCAAGAAGTTTGGTATTACCGGATTCATAGATTGTTTGTAATTGGGCACACTAATTGTGATCCAAAGCTTACACGAAGGAAACTTCGCGGTCATTCCGATCACCAAAATCAACAGAAGAGGAGAGGAAATACTCCGGTAGGATATTAAGATTAAGATAAGTTGAGGTTACAGTGGCGGACAAAAGTCTACATACGACCCCGTCACGACACTTCCATAACTTATATCAAAAAAATAAAAATGCAGTTTTGTTTTAAATGTTGTGAGCATATAAAAACCAAAAAAGTAGTTTCATTCAGCATAAACTTATTTAATTATTAACAAAAAACTAAAAAAGGCACTGACAAAAGTGAACATACGATTTGTTGCAAAGATGTTTCCTCTATTCTTTCCAAGTAACATCAAATGCCAAATTACGGCTAATTTTTGTTTTATGCTTTACTTATTATTTGGCTATGGTTATATTGCATTTCATCATTCAAAAAACAATACAATCGCAAAATGTCTCCTCGAAAAGAAATTTCGCTTTCCGTGCGTAGATTAGTAGTTAGACATCGACAAGACAAAAAATCTTTTGGCGAAATTGCTAAATTATTAGATTTAAGCAAAGCTACAGTTCAAACAATTATTAAAAACTTTAAAGAAACCAGCACATTTGAGAGCAAGCCGCGCAGTGGCCGTCCAAAGAAGCTTGCCCGTAGGGACATATCCCTCATCCGTAATGAAGTGAACCAAAACCCCAAGGTACATGCTACTGACTTGGCCCAAGAGATAGCCGAAAGATCGAAAATTATTGTCCACCCACGGACAATTACAAGGACTCTCAACAATGAAGGCTACCGAAGCAGAATTCCTCGAAAGAAACCTCTAATAAGCGATAAAAATAGATTACTACGATTAGAGTTCGCTAAAAAGCATTTAAATAAGGACATAGAGTTTTGGAAAACGGTTTTATTTACGGATGAATCGAAATACAACATATTTGGATACGATGGAAGAGCAAAAGTTTGGCGGAAACCAAACACTGCATTGGATCGCAAACATATTGTCCCGACCGTAAAGCACGGTGGTGGGAGCGTCATGGTGTGGGGAGCAGTTTCAGCCTCGGGTGTCGGAAATTTGGTATTTGTTGAAGGAAATATGGACCGATTTCAATATAAGACCATATTAGAAAGTAATTTAAAAGCCTCCGTGGACAAATTATGCCTTGGAACGAGCTGGGTCTTCCAACAGGATAATGACCCTAAACATACGGCTAAGATCGTAAAGGTTGGCTGCTTTATTATGCTCCCGGCAATTATTTTCACCACCACAAAGCCCAGACCTTAACATTATAGAGCATGTTTGGGAAATTTTAGAGAGAAAATTCGAAAACATCAAATATTGAATGCTGATATGCTTAGAGAGAGGCTCCAGGACGAGTGGGTCAAAATAACCAAGGAAGAGCTGCAAAATTTGGTTGATTCAATGCCCAGACGATTGCAGGCGGTTATTGATGCCAAAGGAGGCCCAACAAAATATTAAAGTTCTTAGTTTTACTTATTATTTTAGTTTTAAGCTCTAATTAGGAAATCGTATGTTCACTTTTGTCAGTGCCTTTTTTTAGTTTTTTGTTAATAATTAAATAAGTTTATGCTGAATGAAACTACTTTTTTGGTTTTTATATGCTAACAACATTTAAAACAAAACTGCATTTTTATTTTTTTGATATAAGTTATGGAAGTGCCTAAAATGAAGAAAACGGGGTCGTATGTAGACTTTTGTCCGCCACTGTAAGTTTAAGTTTGTATTATCTCAACAGAATAAAACGGCCGCCACCAGTGCCCGTATACACCAACATACTCTACCCCACTCGTAGTTGAATGGCAAGATTCGGGACCTCTTGTTTCGGTGTAGATCAACGCGTTAAAGGCAACTCTCTTCAGAAATTGTGGATTGGCGTCAGTAAGGCTGACTTTAAAAAGCTCAATAACTTAATTCTTTCCTTTGATTGGTCTTTTGGTTTTGATTGGTTTTGACTCTTGCGAGCCATGGAAGTATCTAAACATATCACAAATAGACTTTACTAGAATTTACTAGAATTTAGTTTAACGTTAAAGTTTATTTGTTTACATTTTACTCGCTGAGCTTTGATATTTTACAACCACATGGTAATTGAATTTGTTATGGCTAGTGAAAAAAATAGGAAAATTCTTGATTTACTGGAAGCTGGTGAATCTGTCAGGAAAGTGGCTAACAAATTCGGTGTTAGCCATATGACTGTGCAGCGGCTCAAAAAACACAGTCTAGGAAACATTCCAATTAATTAATTAACAAAGAATTTTGAGTGAACGTGACACACGCCACCTCGCTAACTTGGTAACATGCAATCCTGATATCACACCAATAAAAGCGGCGTCAATGCTTAATTTGAATGCCAGTGATTGGACAGTTCGCCGAAGTCTTAACAAATTGGGTCTTAAATTTAAATAAATGGAAAAAAAAACTGTCGCGCTAGCAAGCGGGAGTAAAACTCAAGAATTTAATTTTAGTTTTTATTATTGTTAACCGTTCACAATTCCGCAAGAACAATCAACTCCAAAAAAGTTCACGACCGAAGCGACTCGCTATCAGTAACCAACTACCGAAAGTGCATAGAAGCACAATGCGTACCACAGAGCTAACGTCTCACACAACAAACGCATTGCGCTATGCAAACTCGGCTGTGCTTATACCCTACACGTGGTTTGTATACATTTTTATATTTCTTCTATTTGGGGCTTGCACGGAGCCTAGCTGCTGATCCCAACAAAAACGTTTCTTACAAAAAGACACATACACGAATTGGACATTAGTGGATTGGGATACTGTAAGTCATTGCTATCAGTGTCTAAGAAAGCAAACAATTCCAAAAATTAATCGTTTCGAGTCAGATGGACGCTTTTGGTATTGGACTAGAGACCCTACGATCCAGTCACCAAGGAATGTGCGGCAAACCGTCAAGCACGGTGGCGGTTCCATCATGGTTTGACATGAATGGAGTCACGTGAAATCGCAGCTGGCGAAATATGCAGTTCCTCCACAGTGTAATGTGGAATGAAGGAGTTGTGGGAACGGACACAGGACGTTTGGAATGCTATTCCCCCGGAAATAGTACATCGGTATACCCAAAGTTTGACCAATCGCATAGAAGAGTTGGAAAAGTCCAAGAGGATGTGGACTCATTATTAAAAAATCATTAATAAAAATATTTGTTAAAAAAATAACCAGATTTTTTGCAAAACTGTAAGATGAAGTTGAACCAATGAACTCGTGTTACAGTTTTGCTCGGCAGTGTACATGAAATTTATTCAGCCAATCTTATTTTTGGTCCATCTATCTCCGAGCGCAGTTTGTTGTCAGATCTTTTAAAGGTCAAACCGGTACTTTTAGCAGGTCCCGATGGAGTACCAAGCTGTGTGCTAAAGAATTGCGCCGAGTCATTGTGCAAACCTCTTTCAAAACTTTTCACCTTGGAAAACGACGATATTTCCCCATATGTGGAAGGAATCCTTTATAATTCCACTGCATAAAAAAGGGAAAAAAATTTATGCTACCGATATAGAGGCATCTCTAAATTGTCAGCAATTTCAAAGCTATTTGAAAAAATTATTACGCCCCATCTGCAACACCTCTGTAGCTCAATCATTTCCCCATGCCAGCATAGTTTTATTAGGAGCTGACATCATTTGTGATTGATGGCTTCCAAAATGGTCTTCAAACAGATGTCATCTACACTGACTTAAGTAAAGCATTTGACTCTGTAAACCACACACTCCTTTTGAGGAAACTTGATCTTTTGGGATTTCCTGTTAACCTTCTTACGTGGATTTCCATTTATCTTTCTGGAAGAACCCAAAGCGTCCTTTTTAATGATGTATTCTGTGGCTGCCAAAAACGCTTGGTAGCGCAACAAATGCTACCGAATTCAAATTTGGCAACCTCCTTAATTGGCAGTAACATCCATGTTTTTAAATATATATTATTTAAACTTTGAAGCTAGGAAGTAAATTAGAGTTCAAGCGGTTGGGTTCTACGCAGTCTTCTGGTATACTCACTGTTGTCCAGAAGAAAGATGGGCAGCAGATTAGGATCATCTTTAAGCTTCTGCAAGTAACGATGGCTGCTCCTCGATATTTCCTTCTTTACCCATAGGAACTTTAGTACCTCGTTGATCTTATTTTGTGCGATGCAGAGGACTTTGTGGTATTACCTTTTTTTTTGATATTACCTTTAGCAATTACCCTACAATTGTATGGCGAGATCGTTCTTATGATGGCTTTGTATACAAATAGCTTTGAGGATGTCCGCAGTTTGGACTTCCTTTCACACCAATAGAAAGGCATTTTAGTTTTCTTCTCTTCGTGGGCACCGCTGTTATAACATAAAGTATATGCATTCTTGATCGGGATCACTTCCTGAGTCGTCTGTTCGTCGGTCTGTTTAGTTCTACGGAAACTAGTCTCAGTTTCTGAGTCATCGACTTTAAACTTTTCACATACCCTTCTTTCCTTTGCACTCAGTATTTAAGTCGAAACAGCCGGGATCGGTCAAGCATACTTGCCATAACTATTTGGCAAGAACGATCGGAAATGCTATACCTTCCATGTAATTTAAGATGGAATCTTGGAAATTTCATACGGATCGACTGACTACTGACTAATGCCACAACTTCAGTGTTTTAGCTGTAGAAGCGTCGGACTACTTTAAAATAGCATTTTATATAAATCTGTGCTTGTTTTTGTAAGAAAGGGCTAACTATATTCTGTAAGCAATAGAAGCCGCTATGCAACTGCAAGGATATACATACATCGGCTCCGTCCGAAGTTAGCTTTCAATTCTTGTTTTAGATAAAAAAATAAGCTTATTTCCAAAAAAAAAGGAATTTGAAATTCAAATTTTTCCCACACAAAAATATTTTTAGATTCAAAGACAATAACTTCGTTGATATTTTTTATTGTGATTTAATATATAACCGAAATTTTCGGTGGGAATGCTTTAACGAAAGCAAAACCGCAAAAGGATTATAACTTCCTATAATATAACATAGGTGTTTTTCCTTATTGGAAACACAAAAAACTCACGAATAGTTCTATGCATTTGGAAAAATACGACGTATCTATACATATGTACATAAGTAAAATACATACAGCCATGGTCTTATAACTGGCACAAAAAATGTAAAAAAAAGGAATTTAAGTTATGTTTCCTGATCATCTCAAAATATAAATAATCTAATAATATTGAAATTTCTTAGCCTATTTAAAAAGATTATTGGTTTTGAAAAGAGGTTTTAATTTAAATTAATCACTTTGAAAATACTTTAGAAAATATAGAAAAAAGTCGAAAATTTTCTGGTCACATAATTGGCACACATCTATTTAAATGATTTCTAGAAATGAACTTATATTTTATATTATTATTTGTATTTATATATTATTTGGTACAGGAACCACTTTTTAAAGGTCTTTTTAACATCTAAAGGCTTTCAGTCGTTACCTTCCCTTTAAATCGATCCATTGGAATGGATTCTTGGACCCCAGCGCATTGTTCAAATCATTTTTTTTTCTATAAGTGGAGCAGTTTCACTTTATTTCAAATATTTTGAATTGTGCTCAAGTCTTAACTTTACGCAAGCCAGTCTATAACTTCCAATTTTCCTTCATCACCAATTTTCATGAGTACTTTGATCGTATATGGTTTAGCTGGTATCTTTTTGAAAGCATACTGTTTTGTGTTTAATTTATTGACCATGGCAATGCACACCTTAACATTCTGCCTTCTGCATACCTCACTTTTTTTATGTTAAGGATTGAGATCCTGGTTTTTTTAAGGACGCAAACATGTTTTTTCTTTTCGTCCTATCTTAATTATTATACATTTGTTTTTATTTTATCAAACAAAAGATTATTTTAAAAATTTTACGACATTGTCAAAATATGGCCTTACAAAGTTGTAAAACTTTTTAATATTTTCGGTAGATCCGTCCAAAAAAAGAAGCTTCAAATAATCATCTTTCAACAAGATGATTAGAAAGACCCCCATGTACTCTTTCGAACTTGTGTCCTGTACATGCTCTGTTCGTTTGGTCCATTTTTTTAATATCGGATATTTACCCCAAAAAAGCTTTAATTAAATAATCCAATTAAATTGTGGAGCATTTAACAAAAACAGGCATTGATTTTTATTTTTACTATGTTTTTGTGATAATTCCTTTAGTTTGCACGTAATTCTTTATTCTTCCAAAGTTCAAGACTTTCCGATGCCCATTTAATCTCAAATTTAATCAGTAGAATAAAATAAAAAAAATTATAAAACAAATTCTATTTACCCAAAAAATGTGTTTAAAAAACATATTTATTTATGTACTTAATAGACCAGGCATTTTTCGACTTTTTTTTTTCAATTATATGATCATGGCTGTATATGGGATTCTAACATTTCCTTTGCCTCTGTGTCGAAATTTGACGCAAAGTACAAATAATTCTGTTATTGCTTACGACGTTATCCCTGAATGCCACCAGCACTCATTTTCATCCATGTCTTATTTGAATGTACATTTTTATTCATTTTAAATTTATTATTTTTCTTTATTAACACACTCGTAAGTTTTGAATGGAGGCAATTACGACATATTTCCCAAAAGTAAGTAATGTACTCCAACATGTTCTCTCATATAGGAAAATATACCTTATTAATGCAGCAAACGATTCAAAAATTCAATTATGACAGCATATACATAAATATATAAGTATATATCGAATATTTTGTTTTTGTTGATTAAATTTTAACTTACTCATACAAGATTAGGTCTATGAACGACGAAGAAAAATAAATCTACGGCCATACAAAAATCTAAGTCAATTTGTCTATCAGTCGATCCACTTTTATAATTTTCACATGATCATGCTTTCCATACATATACTTAGTATCAAATTATTTGAATCTTTTGGGTGAGTGTCTTGAGTCACAGAAAGCGATAGTAGATGGTAAATAACCAATGGAATTGGTCGCTATTCTTTAATCATCAACAATGGAACAAACAAATTGAGATATATAATCATAATCGGCCTCTCTGCCCGTTGGCCTGCTCTGACTTTGAACAGGTTGGTTTTGGCCCGTCTGGCGCCAGGTAGAGCTGGTACTGTTGGAACCACTAGCCTGATTAGCAGGCAAAGAAACATTGTTTGCACTACTTTTTGGGCCAGCACTGCTGGTAGAGCCTGGACCACCATTTACAGTATTGGCACTAGTTGTTGTGGTGCCAACCGTGCTTACTGATCCTGAAGGAGAAGATCCACCAGTAGGATTTGTAACAGAGCAACCACTGGCATTTACTAAATTGGAGTTTACTACATTTGCATTAGCATTGGTACCACCCACAATTCCACTGACATTGCTATTGCTATTGCAGACCGCACTGTTGGCATTACCATTTCCATTACTACTATTTCCAGATAAGCTGCTGGGAACTGAACTGCTTGAACTATTAGATGATGTTGCGACGCTACCAGCGGCGCTTGCGCTGGAGTTGGCTAAGGATGGCGATTGTGGCAAATGCTGAATTATGTTCTGTACCTCATTTTCATTAGGAGATTCGGCATATATTGTTGTATTGGCAAGAACACAGTTATTCAATGCCATTTGAGCCTTGTTTGCCTCCTCTCTGGTGGAATATTTACATAAGGCAATTCCTTGGGTTAAGTATAGATGAAAGCTCACAAGAGGACCATGTTGCATACACAATGTACGTAAGGTTGAACCGTCAATCTAAAAATGCAAGAGTCAGGAAGAAATATGTAATAATATTATTGTTAAAATTAAATATACATTGAATTACATTAAAAAAAAAACAAAATGTTAAACCTCATACTTTGAAACAGCGCTGCCGTCCGCTTATAGTACGGCTCAAATCCAGGAATAGATTCAAGACGAGGAATAGGTATTTTCAAAAGATCACGAAATAATTGGATAGAGGTTATTGGAGTCAGAACATAATACCCTGAAAGGGTTATGCTGGGCATATGTTGACCTACAAAAGCTAAGACATAAGGGAAAGCAAGTTCGGCCCTAAAAGGAACGTTAAATTTAAATACTTATTTAATACCAGTATGTGCTGGTTACGGTTTAGTAACAATGGTAAGTTAATTAAGAAAAGTCTACTACGATAAGACGGGAGTCGGATACTTGCATCCCATTTTAGACCCCTTAGAGCAAAAAGAAGAAAGTTCTATGTGCAGATTGAATACGGTCTAGATGAGCCCCATATTGGGGACTATGTATATTGAATCGTACTAAAAAATCGGACGAACTAAAGATAAGTTATATAAGGGTCGTTAAAATTTTTTGACCATATTTTATTGAAGACAACACTCTTGGTCATTGCCGATGTATGGTCGGAAATGGAACACCTAAGTCATTAACCTGAGTTAATCTTTCCAGGGCAGTCCCATGGAGCCAATAAGTAGTCTGGATAGGGCTTAAGCGATAAAAGTACATAAGTTTGCATTTTGACCCATTAGGTTTTAAGTCATGTGTCGAACACCAATTTTGGAACTATCGGTCCGTACGATAAACGGCAGCGCCCATCGGTCGGTTGGGCGGGAGGTGGGCTGTACGTATGCAGGAGCCGCGACAAAAAAAAAATACAAATACATAAGTACACGAGAGTTCGGTAAAGCAAAATGCAAGTCATTTCTGTACATGGTAAAAAGTAAAGGTCTGATATGGCTTTTTTGACGGACTCCAGATGTAGCTCGGACTAGGCAGGAGAATACATCTTTAAACGAGAATGGAAAGCTAACTTCCGACGGAGCCGAAGCTTGTATACCCTTGCAGTTAAATAGCGGCTTCTATTGATTAAAGATATAGTAAATATCGGATATAGTTAACCGATCTTTACAAAAAACATTCATAACAAGCTTAGATTCGTATAAAATGGATTTTAAAAGGAGTCCGACGCTTCTACGCCCAAAAACACGAAAGTTGTGGCACTTCCGATCGTTCAGTTATATGACAGATATAGGATATAGTCGGCCGATCGGTATGCAATTTTTCAGATCGTCTGAAATTTCCATAAAAGAGAACCTGTGCCAATTTCAAGCTTCTATCTTCAATAACATGGGAGTTAAAGCATTTCCGATCAATCAGTTATATGACAGCTATAGGATATAGTCGGCCGATCCCGGACGTTCCGACTATATACTGCGTGCAAAGGAAAGAAGGGTGTGTTCAAGACGATAGCTCAAAAACTGAGAGACTAGTTTGCGTAGAAACAGACAGACGGACCGACGGACATGCTTATATCGACTCAGGAGGTTATCCTGATCCAGAATATATATACTTTATGGGGTCCTGGATGTCTCCTTCACTGCGTTGCACACTTCTGACCAAAATTATAATACCCTCTGCAAGGGTATAAAAACTTGGAGCGAAACAAATAAACGAATAAAAAAATATTTGTCTTTAGTTCAAATATTTTAAATAAAGATACTTAAATTATTATTTGACATGTTTTTCATAAAACATACCTGGGCAGTAAGGTTTTTTAAAAGCAACCAACTAGAGCTCCATGGCGAATTACCTCCACTCCAAGTTGTACTTGTAGCTTGAACGCTACCACCTCGAGTTTGTAACCAACCATTAGCACTGCCAGATATTGCTGTCGACGTTGAAGTAGTACCTCCATTTCCAGATTTATTTGAACTGGCAGTTAGTCCAGGTGGAGGTCCACGAGATGATGATTTGTTCAAAGGGCTAGTCCACAGTTCAGAAGTTCCGGCACATTGCTGACTACTGTCAGACCAGCTAGTAAAAAGTGAGCTTTTTAATCCCTGTTTTTATCATGGAATTGGAAAATTCATTTACCTAGGAAAGTTTTGGTTCGGATTGAAACTCCAAGTAGACGAAGATAAACTTAGTGGCGGTAGATCAGTCGGTGAATTTTTTCCAGTATTATTAAAAATGTCAGCTTCTTTTGGCGTCGGATTAATGGACAAAGGGGATCTTGCAACGCTTCCAGGAGTAATGCTGGGATCGTCTTCTATACTTTTAATCTGAGAACCCTTAAAACAAACTTCTGCTTGGATATGTTTGGGTTTTATGCAATGGTACAGTTTTACCTTCCATGGTTTGCCTGGCTCGAATTCTTGAACCAAGTCGGTGTAAACAGTTGCTGCTGTAGTTTGTGGTGCAACTGACCAGTCTTTATTCTCGTTATCAGATGAGGCATCCGGCCAACCATCTCCAATGCTTCGACCGGTTGACCATGTCCTTAGTTACAATGTTAAAAAAAAAGAGAAAAGATGATCAGTTCACAAAAAAAATATATGTTTAAATCAACAGGTCCACATAAATAAATACACACAACAAGAAAGAAAAGCTTGTTTCGGATAGATCCGTTGATGTACAGTGATGGAAGAAACAATAGAAACAAGCTGGTTGCATTTTTGATCGTAATTTTTTTGTAATACCCAAAGCAACATTTTTTTAAATCTAATTTTTTGGACTAAGATAAAAGTATATTTCATAACATTACCAGAAGTTTTTTAAAAATTTTGTATCAAGAAAAAAAATTACCTTAAACCTTTGCCCTTGAAAAAAATAATAGAAACAAGACACTTAATAGCATATAAAAATTAAAATTTCTCCTATTTTCCTAAAAATGTAATTCATTTAATATTTAGAGGTAATATTTTTTTAAGATGAAAGTTCATTGGCATCTACAAATTTATTAAAAGTATAAGGTATTACCAAAGTAACACAAAGATATGAATATTTAAAAAGTTTTTTAAATTTTCGGACGTTTAAAAATTATGTTTTTTAAATTTTGTCTATCCTCTAAACGTGTTGTATTGATGTTAAGTTGGAGACTGGTTCCTAAATTTCTAAATTTGTTTGCCCAGAAACCATATTAAATTTCCAAGTTTTTCCTCTCGGCATGTTAGAAAGCTAAAACTTACATTTTAGAAAATTTTTGTCCGTATCTTATGCTCCTTACTTTTTTTTTTTAATATATTTATGTAGTCCAGAATTTTAATGTTTTGCCCTATGCCGACTATTGGACAAACCACCAAGGGGGAAAAGAGGTCCCCGAGCGTTCTGTTGTAAACACCATGCATGCAACCCGGTTTTCCTGGTCAATACACAGTACCGATATAAGGGTCTATATAAAATCGGTTTTACTCAAATAGTTTCCGTAATTTTTAAATTTGTAGCTTTTGGTGCAAGTGTTATTTTTGTTTCTATTATTTTTTCCATCACTGTATGTATCCCTGAAGTTATATAGCTGTTTCTATTTTTTAGAGATAAGCAAACATAGGATATAGTTGGCCCATCCTTTGGCTTAAAGGAGGCTTAATTCCCATTTCCCAGATGCCAAATTCCCATTTCAAGGACTTTTAAATTATCCAAATAGAAATCCATACACCGAATGATCAATTTTTAAGTTTATGTAACTATTAAGTTTATGTAATTTTTTTCATATTGAATTCTTATTTTGGATATTTTTTAAGGGAAAATAATATTCTATATTTACCTTAAAGATATAGTGAATATCGGATATAGTTACAATAAAATTCATAACAAGCTTTGATTCTGATACTTCTACACCCGAAAACACGAAAGTTGTGGCATTTCGGATCGTTCAGTTATATATATAGGATATAGTCGGCCGATCCGTATGAAAATTCAGATCGGCTTAGATTCGCACAAAAGAGAATCTGTGTAAATTTAAAGTTTCTATATCTTAAAACATGGAAGTTATAGCATTCCAGATCGTTAAGATATATGGCAGCTATAGGCTATAGTGAATTGATCCTGCCGTTCCGACTTATATACTGCGTGCAAAAGGAAAGAAGGGTGTGGGCTGAGAGACTAGTTTGCGTAAAAATAGGAGATTATCCTGATCCAAAATATGTATACTTTATAGGGTATTTGATGTATCCTTTACTGCGTTGCACACTTCTGATCCAAATTATAATACCCTCTGAAAGGGTATAAAAATGGTTAAAAAAGATCAATTTTGTAATTGAACAATGTGAAACAACCATTACTAAGGTCATTTTCTTTAATGAATATTTGCAGCGCACCTCCATTTGCAAGGAAATCTGCTAAGCATCCTATACTAACACTACGAAATCCTATCTAAAGCTTTCTATCCCAAACCTTTCCTTTGGTGATGAACTTGGAGATGATATTTTATAAAATTAGGGTGATAAAGGCACAAGGCACAGAGGTCAAAGGGTACCGGCACAATAAGTATCCGGACTATTGAAGCTTGCGTACGTATTGATTGAAGATGGCTTTGTACAATGTATTGGGCCTGCCCTGCTTATAGGAAAAGAACCAAATAAAAACCTTCATATTTATAGAATTTTGTGTTGTATCTGGTCCTCAGAAAGCCATTCAAAATAATTTGGTTCCAAAAAAGTAAGTTCTCTTAGAATTTTTTTTTTTGATCGTGGTCTGTCAGATATTTCCAGAACATAAAAGCACCAAGTTTGTGAACTTACCCATCGTTTTGAAGTCCCAAAGAGCCCATAGTGCTCGCATTGGTTGTAATATTTTGTTTTGTTGTCCCTGGTGCACGTGAAAATTCAGGGCCTTCAGCATTTATATCTTTTTCTAATACCGGAAGCTTCCATTGATTTAACCGAGATTGCTGATTGGACGCCCCTTGATATCCTCCTTGCTAAAATTTATATTTTAGTTTAAGTATTCTTAAGTAAACATTTTTGTACCTTACCTTATTTATATTAAGCTCAGAAAAGTTATTTTGCAGGTTGTTAATAGCATCGTGACCTCTTAAATAGTCGTTTGCAGAATTATTTATGTGTGTTGGATGTTGCTGCTGCTGCTGCTGCGAAGCTGCTGGTATATTTTGCTGTTTCACATATACAGATTGTTGGGCATTTATTTGGTTTTGCAGATTCTGGATTTGTTGCTTGTATTTTGATATTGCTACATTTACTGCCATAGGATTTGCGTTTCCACCTCTAGCAAGGGACTGTTGAGCTGCTTGAAGGTGCTGCAACCAAGTTTAACTTTAAGGATGTATTTTGGCAGACTATATTTATTTAATTACCTTTATATTGCTAAGAAGTTGATTAAGGAGATTAAGAGTTGTCTGCGTTAGCGGTTGCGTCAATATTTGACTTGATATAAATCCACTATGGATGGCTAACTGAATTTGCTGACCAAGCATTCTTATTTGTTGGCCAGATGGTTGACTGCTTGAATTAGAAGCAATATTTACAGTCGTGGCTGCTGCAACTGCTGCGTTTGATGTGTTTTGTCCGAATCCTACTGACAGGGCGGATGCATTCCCGACAGATTGGGGCCCAACAGCAACACCATGTGGACCCTGGTTCAAGTACTTTTGCACTTGCAAAGCGGTGATGCTGGGATTATTGTTACCACCTCCGGTAACTGCACCTCCACCCATATTATTCATAAGATTCTAAAGGAAAAAAAAACAAAGAAATAAGTACATTAATAGAAAGTGTGCTTAAGCGGTAAATAAAAAGAAACAAGAATGGAAAGCTAACTTCGGACGGAGCCGGAGTTGATATACTTGTGCAGTTACATATCGCCTTTTATTGCTTATTTGCAAATATGATTTAATTGGCCGATCTTTACAAAAACATTCATAAATAGATTTTAAAAGGAGTCCAACGCTTCTACACCTAAAAACACGAATGTTGTGGCGCTTTTCATCGTTCAGTTATATATAAAATGTATAAAAATGGGCTTTAGTCTTTATATATTGGTGTCAGAGTCTTCCGACTTATATATTGGTGTCAGAGGTTTGCAGCGGTGGCTTTTTTCAGATCTACTAGTATCGCCAATGCTGTTGCGGTGTTAAAGCACCGGTCAAAAATTACTACAAATTTTTCCCATGTGTCCAGTTGGGGAAAACATTTTTATACATTTTTGCAAATGGTTTTAAAATTTTGGTCAAAAGTATGCAACGTAGTGGTCAAGATCACCTCCTGAGTCAAAATAAGCATGTCCGCATACCGTCTGTATCGGTATAAACACTTTAGATTACCTGTTTATTATTAAACTCTAAATGATGGCTATCTTCAGGCGGAGTAGAAGTTCATACACTTTTGGAGCTACATACTGTATTTTATTGCTTTGAGAAAGGAAATAGTTACCCGATATTTATGTTAATCTAAATCAGAATGTTTACTTCCAAACAAAAGAAATTTGAAAAATACGAAGCTTCTATACCTATAAACTCGAATAACCATTTCTAACCATTCAGTTAAATGGCATTATCAGGCTTTCTGAAAAATGTTCTACATCGGCTAGGATCTTTATAAAATAGGCTCTGATCAAATTTCAAGTTAAGAAATTATTTTCAAGATTTCAAATTATACTACCATTTACATAGGTACGAAAAGCTGCACAATAAAAATTATAAGTAATCCGAATTATATTTTACTGTAACAAGATTCATAACAAAATTTGGGTGCTGAAAATAAGCTATAATAATATAAGTTGTCAAAAGCTCAATCGAAAAGAGCAATACATTTATAAGCCTGAGTACATTTATTACATACATTAACGTCATACCCCTGTAGCCCCGGTTTTTGCGATTTATAATAGGTAAACATTTAGAAAATGTAGTTGGTAAACATATATATTTACATATTTCTAGAAAATACTTCTTTAATAAAAAACAAGATCATTATGGGGGACTGAGCGCTGAGACGCTTTGAACTGAAAGACCTCTGCTGTACGCAGATTTAGATGTAATGTAGATCGGTATAGCCAGAGAAAAACATGTAATAACAATTTATAGTTTTTTCTAAAATTTATAAAGAAAAAAATTTGGAATGTGTTAAAAAATTGTTTGAGATCTGCTGCAAAAAAAATTAAATTCATGTCTGCAATTCCAGTCTTTCTTGTCCTACATATAAGTACAAAAAAAATTAAGCCCCATTAGCGTGAACAGTTTGTAATAATCATCCATAATTCACATTAAGTATAACTAAAAGTAAAGAATTGCATTTTTGCTATTGCTACTGCTATAGTTTTTTAGATGACGAAAATCCGAGCAGAGCGAATAATTTTCTTTTTAGTTATGCTGCCACCCCTTTGCTCCGGCGTAATAATTTTATTAGTCTTGCTGCTACAAAGTAGTAAATGCAAACCCTAAAAAAAATCAAAAACAAATTATTGAACTTACAGGAGGAAATGACATTGTCGGTTGTGAGCTGCCCACTGGATATCGGCCTGGAAATCCTCCGCTACTTGTTGAACTTGAATGGTCAGAATAGGAACCAATGCTCTCATCGTGCCTACGCCAGCCGTCCATGGCTAAGGAGGAATTTGTTCGTAAAATATCGGCAGCTTCTTCAATATTCATATTTGAACTGATTAAAGCCCGCTCCACGTCGTCCTTTTTGAATCCATTCTCGACCAGAATTCGATATTGCTTGCTTTGTTTTACTATATCCGGATTAAGAACCATTCCCACATTTATACCCGTCAGTTTTTGCTGCTGCTGTGTTTTCCCAACAATTGCACTATGTGTGTTCCAATCAGAGGTCAGGTCTCCGCTGTCAACCACGCTCACACCTGACGCTGTGCTCCATCCTGCCGATGTGTTATTTCCTGCTAATTTGTTTTGCTTACCACCCCAACTGACTCCAACAGAGGCAGCGTCGCTCCAAGAGTTCTGCACCAGTGTCGTGTTGGTTTTGTCATCAACCCAGTTATTTACTGAAACTGCATTTGCACTAGGTGCTCCGACGCTAACGTTGTGGCTCTCCTCTCCCCAGGAAGTTACCCCAGTTACCGGATTTCTACTACTAACATTGTTTGAATGTACCCACATGGTACTACCTTCAGGCTTGTGTTGTACGCCTCCAACCGACGCTAAGCGTGCTTGCGGTCCAACAACACTGGCAATGTTGGGATTATTGGGATTGACACCCACTGGAACATTACTATTGGCCACTCCTGTCATACCAATGCCTACCGACTGGCCTTGGCCTCGCATCAAATGACCGCCGCGATTGATTGAGTCATTCATATCCTTCCAATGTCCGCTGGCGGAGGGAACACGAGGCTGCTGCCCCCATAATGATGTGCCATCATCATAATTTGGAATACTTCGGCGCTGAGGCGGTGGAGATGGCTCTTCCCATCCACTTATTTGTTTAGATATGTCTTTAGATCCTACTGCCTGAACAGGCCCCCACTGTGTTGCGATATTAGTGGAAACTGGAACTGAATTGGGACCTCCAGTAATTCCTGGACCTGTAGAACCACTAACATTTGTACCGGAAGATGTTACACTTTGACCAACCAATTTGTTCATGTTTTGCATTTGGTTGTGCGACATTTGTGGGTGATGACCCCACATTTCAGAGGTTCCGTTAAGGCGTCCAGAAATTCCGCGGGGATCTCCCCGAATAGGGTCTCGAGGATCAATCATTCTAATGTCACGAGGATCACTCGAAGTCGATCCTGAGCTATTGCCTCCCCGATGATCCACATTTCGTATATCAATTGAACTAGCGCCGCCTGCAGTCATAGGGCGAATTTCCCGAGGATCTCCCCATCCGTTTCCAGCATTGTTGGCGTTGCTGCCACTATTACCACCAGTGACTCCAGTAGCTCCCGTAATGTTGCTTGATCCACTTGTTCCTAAAAAACATAAAAAAAAATAAATGTATTAAAAATACTGAAAAAAATACGACGACTTGGGCACCAGTAAGGCAACTCACTACATATTATATACACTACTGGCCAAAATAATAAGTACTTAGATATAGTGTTTTTTTGTTTCATTATAACTCGATTAATATTGAATGAACCAAGCCAAGCCAATTTTTTTATATTGAAGGGTTACAGTGTAACACAATTTTTAAAACTAAAATCAAATAGGGATCACGCGAGTATTTAACACAGAACTTAAATTTCTGCTGGATGAGCGATTTCGGTCTGGCCAAAATAATAAGTACACCTGTGTATTTGATAAATTTTAAAGGATTTAAGGTAGAATTGGGTCAAGGTATCTTGGTTTTTATTATTTCCTTGCATATTCAAGTATATCCCAGAAAAAAATATTCTATAGATGGGCAAAAAAAAAACATTGTACTGAAACATTGTACCGGTACACAAAAAAGACCGTTAAACACGGGTGCGTTAACATAATGGTTTGGGGCTGTTTTTCTTGGCATGGAGTTGGTCCTATTCATCGGATTACCGATACTATGACCCGATTTGGGTATAAAAATGTACTATCTGACATAATGCTGCCATATCCCGAGGAAGACATGCCCTTGAGATGGGTCTTTCAACAAGATAACGACCCAAAACATACATCGAAGCTGGTCAAGGCCTGGTTCGCTGCAAACAAAGTTGACTTTATGATGTGGCCAAGTCAATCTCCAGACTTAAACCCCATCGAAAACCTATGGGGAGAGCTCAAACGTCGGATTGCCTCAATCAATTTTCGAAATACGGAAGAATTGTGGAAATTCGTAGAGAAGACGTGGTACGAGATTCCTTTAGAGACTTGCCGTAAACTAATTGCCAGCACGCCGAAAGGTATAGCCAAAGTCATAGAAAAAGGGGGGATATACTGGGTAGTAGCATAGTATTAGATTAAAATGAGAATGGAAAGCTAACTTCGGTCGGAGCCGAAGCTTATATACCCTTGCAGTTAAATAGCAGCTTCTATTGATTAAAGATATAGTAAATATCGGATATAGTTAGCCGAACTTTACAAAAACATTCATAACAAGCTTAAATTCGTATAAAACGAATTTTAAAAGAAGTCCGACGCTTCTACGCCCAAAAACACGCAAGTTGTTGCATTTCCGATCGTTCAGTTATATGGCAGCTATAGGATATAGTCGGCCGATCCGTATGAAATTTTCCAGATCGGCTCCCATAAAAAGGAATTTGTGCAAATTTCAAGTTTCTATCTTCAAAAACATGGAAGTTATAGCATTTCCGATCAATAAGATATATGGCAGCTATAGCATATAGTCGGCCGATCCCGGCCGTTCCGACTTATATACTGCGTCCAAAGGAAAGAAGGGTGTGTGCAAAGTTTCAAGACGATAGCTCAAAAACTGAGAGACTAGTATGCGTAGAAACAGACAGACGGACAGACGGACATGCTTATATCGACTCAGGAGGTGATCCTGATCCAGAATATATATACTTTATGGGGTCCTGGATGTCTCCTTCACTGCGTTGCACACTTCTGACCAAAATTATAATACCCTCTGCAAGGGTATAAAAAGAAAATTGGGATACTGTTGTTTATTTTTAAGCGATTTTAAAACGCAAATCTTTTGGGGGCCACCCTATATATACTTTATACGATCGGAGATGTCTCCTTCATTACCCTCTGCAAGGGAATACAAAATAGATATTTTAAATTTAACAAAACGGACACAACGTCTTAAGCTTAAAATGCTCCTTAGCGACGTTGGGCGCAAAAATAAATATATTTATATTAAAGATGAAAACTGAACTACAGAACTACATCGTTACCTGAAGTTCCAAGTCCAACAACTCCTGGGGTCCACTGGGGTCCTGTGGAAGCAACGACTCCTCCCGGACCAACATTGACACCGCTTTGGTTTACGCCTACTGCTCCTCCAGATCCAGAATTGCTGACAGATCCTCCAGCCCATACACTACTCGTGTCTGTACTATCATCATCTTCTCCCCAAGTGCCGCCTAGATTAGAGGATGGGGTATGACCCCAAGACGGTTTGGGTACTTGCTGAGCTGTAGGCTGTCCACCATTCCGCAAATTTGATTCCCAAAGATCAGTGCCATTGTTAATGCTTGGCTTCCACAAAGGTGGTCCTGCAACATCTTTGTTTGTTGGCTCTGGAGAGCTAGGGACCTCCCAATTTGTATCCTGGTTAACATGCTGGCAGCCCCAGCCATCCTGAGAAAAAAGAGCTTCGCGCATCGTATTTAAATACTGCAAATAGACGTCAGCTTCAATTTTAGCATTCCCGACTAATCCCTCATTAAATTCCAATGGAACTTCATAATTGTAGGCAATCGCAATGTTAATGAATTCCAAAATTTGTTTTAAGAGAAAGAAGCCGTTCCGTTGGCCACGATTTTAAAATTCTGTTTGATTTAGCAATTAAAAAAATGTAGTTAGTCTTTTAATAAAACTTATTTTTATACAAAAACCTAAATACTTAATAACTTAGTAACTAATACTTAAATAAACGTAAATTAAATTTTCCAAAATTTATCTACTTTACAATACTAGAAGTAAATTTTATTGTATTGTACTTTATTACGCATACATATATAAGAAGATATAGTGTATATGTATACCTGTAGGTACACATATATGTATGTGATTTGGTATCCTTTCTTTATTTATTTAAAAACATATATTTGTCATATTTGTTGTAAAGGACTTGAAAGGACACTTCAAAAATTTGTAATTGAAAAGACTTATATACATATGTATAAAAAAATTGCTGTATAAATACACATGTAAATACATGGAACACACTTTTTACGAACGTATGTATATATGTGTCGATCTTATTTGACAACCCTATGCAGTCCGCATTGACGCAATCACCAAACTTCAAGTTATTAAATATTCAAAAGCATGTAACATTAATTAAAAACCTTTTAATTATTTACTAGCTGACTTAAAAAAAATGTCTTACATATACATTTAAAATAACGTTTGCATGGTTGAATACAGAAATTTTTCTATATGCAATTAATGTATACTTTTATGTATGTATGTACCCATGTGCATCAATTTACAGACAAATAAGTTCGAGAAAAAAAAATAAAATGGAGAACCGAAATAGCACCATTTAATATTTTACTGATTGAAATAATTAATTTCTTATTATTTGACCAATGAGATGAATAAATTAATAATATACGAATGTCGATTTAAATTGTAATATTCCATATACATAGATCCATAGGTAAATTTACATACTTTGATTAGTGGTCGTATTAATATATGTACAGGCAATTACATGTAATTATGTGCAACGCCAACCTATTTTGACGACTTCCCAACGTATGTTTGATATAAAAGGTATATGTACGTGTACTGATTCAAGAAGACTTTCAGTTTCACTTTCTCACTTTCTTTTTGATTTCAATTTTTTTTTATCTAAAACGGTGAAATACTTTTTAAAATTAATTTATTTTTTATTTTATTTCCATCTCCGGTACACATTAACCAAAGACCCGACTGTGCAAATTACGAATGTATTCAGATAAATGCATACAGATACATTTTATTTTTAATGTTGCCACCTCGTCAAAATGCATTTCATTTTTATGTATGTAGGCTTAAAATTATCATATTAAAGTTTCATCCACAAAACTCAAAAACATACTTTTATTGGCATTTTAAAATGTAAAAAGTTTAGAGTACCTAGAATTCAGTAAAATTAAAAATGATTCGTCTAATACAGATTTCGACGTCATTATATAAAATTTAAAGAGTATGGCAACTCTAACTTATTTTTCGACGCGTGATACACAAAGCGAACCGAACACACATATTTTGTAGTGATGCGAATATGTACAAATATACATGTGCAACTTCATGTGAGGGTACTTATTGAATTCGATTTTAAGATACACCAGGTAAAAAATAAAGTAATTTCTTTAATGAAATTTGTCACTAATAGCTTCTTCTGAATACATGCCTTTTAAAATTCACATTAAATCACAAATCGCCGTTTTTAAAGATGAAGATACTGAAAATTGGCCAATATCTCTCGCTCGAATGACACTACGTGTATTGTTTTTGCACGAATACCCACACCATAAAACGTTTAAATTATAGTGTGACCCTGTACAAGTAATGTAAATTGCCAAATTACCATGTAAGGGGTTAACATTTTCGTAAACTTATTAGATAGTATAAAACGACAATATAAAACAAAATAGAACAGAAATTATTGAGGTTTTCGTTATTTGATACACGGTCTCTCCCTTTCCTAATTTGTAAACTAAACAAATTTTTAAGGAAGTATATAATTGATTCGTTTTGAAACAGTCTACTTTTCAGAGTAATTTTTCTCATTTTTCCAAACCCGTTAGGTACCCGAGAAGAGTCTTTACTCAAAAAAAATAAAAATATCGAAACAATTTCAGGAAGTGTTATAAATATTTAGCGCATATCTACTTAATTTTAGTAAGTAACAATAACAATTAAACTAAGCTTATCACCTATATATATATTTTTTTATTTTGGCCACCTGCCAAGCGTGGCGAAATCGCACAGCAATGACAATTTAAAATTGCAACGGCAGGAGGTCTGTTTGGTGCGATACAATTCTAATAACTACTTAAAGCTTTATATAACCTCTCTCTTCATGTAACCTCAGCCAAACCATCAGCAACCAAAGATTCTCTTTCCATAGCGGAGCTTGGAGAACCAAAGCCGGCCACGCACACCATGTCTTTCTTAGGCAGCAAGAGCTGAGCTAATGTGGGAGCTTATAATTTCGCTATCTACGGGCTAGAGGGAAAGTTTGCATGAGTTTACCACCGCAAGTCGACTTAGGGAAATGAAAAAAAATGATTCCAAGTCCTAAAATATTACATAAAAAAATGGTTGTCTTAGAAAGTATTCGTTCTATGAAACTGTATACAAATTTGTAAATTAATTTTTTATTTAAAGTTTTTATATATATAATATTGTAATAAAGAACAAAATATTTTTCTTTTCTAAAATATTAATTTAAATTCAAAGCATCCAAAAAAATCTACCTATCCTATTATGTTTTTTAATACCCTCTTATATTTTTATTGTTTAAGTAAACATTGTATTTTCAAAAAGCAAATAATGTTTTTATATTGGCTGATACCAGGAAATGCCTCGCTCTGCTAGTGTGCTTAAAGCAAATGTGTTTTGGTTTAAATCAAAACGGTCACATTTGCTTGTTAAAAGTGCATTGTAAATAATTTCGGATTGTACATGGTACGTTTTTCGCATTTTACTTCAGATTACGCCTATGAAAAACGTTATGATAAGGAACAACTTTTCGTTTCAAAAATAATTGCACTTCTTGCTAAAATTTGTTTCGGAAAAAATTCTTGTTTGCAAGTGTTTTTGGACTGCCACAGAAAGACGCAAACAATTAAAGTATATATGTATATTATTTTTATCATAGGTTTTTCAAGGTTTTTTTTAATTCTTAATTTTAATTTATATATATATTTATGTTTAAAAACTGTCGTTTATCGTACGGCTCGAATCGAGAAAAGGGTTAAGGAATAAAGGTTACAAATTTCTAGAGACCCTAATCGGAAAGTGACGCCGATCCACAATTCCTAAAGAGAGTTTACACGTTGCACCACACCGTAACAAAAAGACCCAAATCTTTTAATGTATATGATTCTGGGCCGCACAACCTCCATACAACTGTACTGTTTGTTCGTGTATAGAGTGCTCCAGTGAGTGTGTGTTGTTGTTGTTGAAATAATACAAACTGTTGAGATAATACTAACCTCAACTTAACTTAATAATAATATCCTGCCGCAGTATTTCCTCTCCTCTTTTGTAGGTTTTGCTGTTCGGAATGACCGCAAAAGGAAAGTTCGTATAAGCTTTGGACCGCAATTAGTGTGCCCAAATACAATCAATCTATGAATGTAATACCAAACTTCTTGCACCCTGGCGGCGCCTGATTTAAATACATGATAATCAACATCCTATTTTGATCCGCGACAAAATTTAGAAGTCCTAATAGTTGGCTATCGATTTTACCATTGATAAGGTAAGTGATGAATCAACAAAAAAATGTCTGCCTTTTAAAGCGGACGGATCAAATCAGCGCTTCATAAATATAAAATTGAATTGAAGTTTTCAAGAGTTTATTAAAACCATTTTACAATTTCCGTCTCCCTTTCGCAAGTGAAGTGATATATTTTGTGGTAAATTAATATTTATTAATTTTAATCCAAGCATAGCTCTGCTTTTTGCTATACTTTTTGTTCTTGTGCTTTTTGTGTTTCTTATCTCAAAGCCTAACTCGACTTTTGTAGCGAACATACTTAACCGTTATATTGTTTTTATTTTATTATTTGGTACAGTGGTTTGAAAAACTAAGATCATAAAATGAAATTTTAAAGTAGTCTGCGCTTTTAAGTCCTGCAACAAGACTATAACTTCATCCTAGACTTTTGGTTGTGCGACAACTAGTTACATGATAAGTGTCTGGTTGCATGGCCTCAGTGTCGGACGGAGGGTCCCGGAGTTGTGGCCAGCACTTTTGTTGCAGCGATTGTCGTGCCGTGCAGAGCGAAATTATTAATTATGTCTCCTTAGCGCAATAAATCAACCGTAGCTGAGTCGTGTGCATCAGCTTATTCTCTGACCGCACTGCCGACCATCACCCTGATCACAACAAAAATTGGAATAACGAATGCGTCAGAGATCGTGTCGAACTGTCCGATTTGTCCCCTATGGCATCACTACCTGTGACGCCACAGCCCCAATTGCTGCATACCCCAGTAAAGCCCACGGGGAACATTGGGTCCGGAGCACCAGTTCCGACTGGTATTGCAATTTTAAAAGCTGCGATACCAAAGCCCCAAAAGGTTGTTCTTCCTACATCAAAGCTGGATGTCTCAGCTTATATTAAAGCCAAAACAAAAGCCGCCTTTAAGGTGGAGCACATTATTCAAGTTAAATTTGCTCTCTCGAAGAGCTCATCATCAAGTTATGTGTGCCTTTGTCGATGTTTGAGACTGTGTGTTCGCCTGGCTTCAGGCCAGAAAACATATTTGTTCAAGAACATCAGCCAAGAAAGGTAAAAAAAGAAGAATACCAAGGCTGTGAGAGTCAAACTCCCCAAAGTTAGACCAGCCTACTTCTACCTTAAAAAACTAACAAACTCCCTTAGTTTTACCTATCAGAATACTAGGGGCCTACTTAGTAAGCTCCCTAGGCTATACTCTGATAGCTTTTCCTTTGCATCTCAGGTTATTATTTTTAGTGAAACCTGGTTAAAGCTGGCCCAGATAGGTACACCACTTTTAGAAGCGACCGACCTCACCCAAGAGAAGGAGGAGTTATAATATCAGTGGCAACGAAGAATTTCTTCACGTAAAGGTAACTTTGTCTGATCAATCGCTGTTTATTACTTGTATTATCTTCAATAACGTTAGAGCTCTCTCACTTTTAACCCACCATGATTTTACTGCTGACATGTTTGGCATGTCTTTAAGTCAAATGAACCATGTCAAAAATTCTTTAGGTTGGCTTCGAGACTTATGCTTGTTATCTGATCCAAATGGAATCACCCGATCCAGAGACCTACCTTTGGTGACCCCCGAAGATCCTTATCATCCTACGCTTGAATGGAAACCATTGCCTTAGTTAAATCTCATAGCGTAGCTAAAGGAATTCGCTCCTTTCGGAAGGCTGACTTTGAAAGCTCTTAATTTTGTTCTTTGATTGGTCTGATTTTTTGGCATGCAATAATATAAATATCGCCATAGAACATTTTTATAGGAGTTTGAGTAGTTTTTTTGACTCTTGTGTGCCGTGGAAATGTCCGTCCGTCAAATACAATCGCCTTGGTTTACAAGGCGCCTAATTAATCTTAAACATATTTAAAATAGACTTTCAAACAAATTTAAAAGAAGTGGCTGCAATGTAACTTTTTGAAGGTACTTCAAAAATATGTAATGTAAGATGACTTTGTAAACCACTCACGACTTTAGAGATAACTCGAGCTATCCTTCTTAAGTGGATTTCTAGCTACGTTTTTGGAAGAACCCAACGAGTCCTTTCAAAAGATATATTCACCTGCGTAGTCCGAGCTACACCAGGAGCCTCTCAAGGAAGCCATACGGGTCTTTACTTTTTACCATATTCATAAATGACTTGCCTTTTGCTTTACCGAACTCTCGTGTACTTATGTATTTGTATTAGATGACAATACGTTGTTTCTTTAATATAAATCTTCCTCTGCCCAATACAAACTTCAGTCCGATCTGGACAAGTTCCAAAACTGGTGTTCTGCAAATGTATTTAAACTTAATGGACCATAATGCAAACTTATGTCATTTTATCGCTTAAGCCCTATCCAGGCCACTTATTTTCTCTATGGGACTGCCCTAGGAATATTAACACAGGTTAACGGCCTAGGTGTCCTGTTAGACTTTAAGCTTAAATTTACCGCCCATATATCGACAATGGGTAATAAAGCCAAGGGTGTGCTTGACTTCATTAAAAGATGGTCAAAGAAATTTAATGGCCCTTAGATAATTAAACCTCTTTACATATCTTTAATTCGTCCGATTCTGGAATACAATTTATCGGAGTCAATTATCTGGAGTCCCCAATTATTTTTATCGTATCGTATTTTTTATCGTTTTTTATCGTAGTAGGCTCCTCCTTATAAACTTACCTTCGTAACTAAACCGTGGGACCAAGCTGGGTGTGTTTTTTTAATGTTTTTTTAAGAACAAATATGAGTTGACTTTAGCCTTGGAGATAAAACTCCAAAAGAGAATTGGAAAAGAGCCAAAACAAAATGTATAGCCAACAGCTATGCTCGGATTAAAATTAATAAATATTTATTTCCTACAAAATATATTACTGCACACGTAAACGAAACACAAATTGGTAATAATTTTAGAGAGTTTAAAAATTTTAATTTGTATCAATCAAATATTGGCCTAATCGCAGTGTAATAGCTAAAAAATAATAAACCTAGAGTGGAAAATAAACTCGTCTGTTGACTTACATATAAAAACAGAAGAGGATATTTTCTCTAGTTAATTTTTTATTCAATCATTTTTATAATTTAGTTTTATTTGTATGTAATAAAATATAATTTTTATTAAGATTAAATTTTATAATGAAAGTAAATAAAATACATGGACAAAGCATTTTTTTACAACAAGAACAACTGCATACAGCAAAAACAAAAGCAAAAGTAAATCAAAATCAAGATATTTTTTGTGGAACCAAATTTTGTTCTTTTTGAACTCTAGGTAAACGCTTCTACCCTATTTCACCCAGCAGGTGGGTGAAAGCGGTGGTCTAAGCATTAGAAAAAAAAATTATTTTAAGTAATTCATTAACAAATTTAATCACATTTAGTTAATATAATCAAATTAAAACATAACCAAAAATTTGTTTCCAGACCATAGCTATGGTGCACAATGGTGATTTAGTAGTAATTTTTTTATTTCATAGGAATACTAATTATTATTAAGACCCGATTGGGGACCTTGGGCAAATTCATTAAAGAACTAACGCTTACCACGTAGGTTATCGTCTAAGCATATACTTATGAGAACAGAATTTTTCCCTATTTCATCAAATTAACTATTCTTTTGAAACCTATAGTTTTCCGTTGAATTTGTATATATTTTTGGTCAAATGCGTATACTAGTATGAATCCGCTTTTCCGATCAGTCTTATCTTCCTGGTATTGTGGCATGCATTTTCGCCTCTTCTTCGTTTTCTTAATATACAGTGAAATTCGCCCCTGCGTACGATTTTATTTATATTTGCACTTTGCATCAACTCACCCCTGCGTGCGATCTCTTCCCCTCATTTGCTGGAAATTCAGTGGCCGTACAGGGAGGCTTCCACTTTATGATATAACGTCGAGCATCTTGGACCACTACGTCCGACTCTAGCTCCGTTTCTATAAACCGTCAATATATTACTTAATTAATCGGCTAGTCTTTCAGATCGGGAACTGGAGAACAAAACTATTTTTTAATATATTTTTTTATATATAAAGACTAGGGGTATAGCAATGTTACAAAAAACCTAACAAATAAAAATAATTAACAAAGAATTTTTAGTATTTACTTGGTATACGATTGTGTCCCCTTCTGCTGGCAGCTTGGGGTCATAGAAAGAATGGATTCCTGGAGTGATACGAACTGTAGCATGAGCTTATACCGAGCTTACACTGTACCAACAGAGTATCAAAATGTATAAGTCGTAAACATTAAAAATAAGTGGTCAGCGCTTCTAAGTGCAAACGAAATATTGCCACCCGATGAATGTTTACAATTACTGAATATTTTCCCACCAGCTAAGCTGAATGAATTCATTTATATTTGCCCTTCTACATAGCATGTAAAAACCCAGCTTAATAATTACTTAATAATTAAAAAGTAAATTGATCGAAAACTGACAGCTCTTCGGAGCACTTCGACTAGAAAAAATTCTTTACAATTTATGAGAAAATCCCTAAAATATAATTGGTATTATCGGCCGATCCGACTTATATACTGCGTAAAAAGAAGAGAATGGTATGTGCAAAGTTTGAAGACGATAGCTCAAAAACTTAGTGAATAGTTTGCGTAGAAACAGACAGACGGACAACAACTTAGGAGGTGATCCTGATCCAGAATATATATAGTTTATAGGGCCGGAGATGTCTCCTTTACGGCGCTACACACTTCTGACCAAAATTATAATACTATCTGCATGCGATACCTTTACTGCGATGCATTAACAATGCACTACGATGCATTACTATTTTAAACGAAACATTGTAATTTTAGGCTGCACACGACAATGGCCCAAAAATTAGTTTTTTTCCAAGGTTAGCAAATTTAATAAAAAAACAATTGTTTAGGTATTTATAGTGTTACAAAGGTTATAAAATAATAAACAGATGATAGCCAAACCAAAGACACCAAGGCTAACGTTGTCAATAATGTAAAAATAGTTGACCACACTGATGAAAATAATTCCTTATTATTAATATTAACTTGGTATGTGAAACTGTATGTATGTGAAACACAACAAAATAAAAAATAAAGGGTACATGAGTAGAGCTAATAACCTACATAGAGTATGAAGTAAATATAGCTATGTATTTCCCAATCGCTTTTCTCTGTTAACCGATAGACAATCCTAATGGATTGGCAAAACACTAAAGAAATATTTAACCAAATAAAACTAAAATTTGAAAAATCATACAAATGCTTATAGGGATACTAAAAACTAAACAAAAAATGAACATAAACTACAGAAATAAATATAATTTGGATATAAAAATTCGAGCTAAACTTAACAACTCCGCCTTCTTTAACGTAACCAGAATTGCCAAATCAAAGCCGTTCGGAATCAGAGCCATTGTTTCATGAATCATGACCACATTAAAGAGTTTAGTGGTTCCAGAATTCGATGGAAAGAAAATCCACCTACAAAGATTCATAGCCGCTTTACGACTAATCGATCTAACGAAAGTCACATTTAAAAGCACAGCAATAGAAATTATTATTTAAAAAAATTTTTTTTTTTTTGCGGCTCTTACTGCATACGTACAGCCCACCTCCCGCCCAACCGACCGAGGGGCGCTGCTGTTTATCGTACGGCTCGAATCGCGGGGATAGATCCGAGACGAGGAATAAGTATTTTAGAAAGGTTACGAGGAAAAATTACATTGTTGCTCTCGTAAGTAGGAAAGAATAGAGGATTTCATGCAAGAGTTCTGTGAAATGATTTGATAGAGGTTATTGTAGTCAGAACATAATACGCTGAAAGGGTCATGCTGGGCATATGTTGACCTACAAAAGTTAAGAAATAAGGGGAGGAAAGTTCGAGAGGCCCTAAAAGGAACGTTAAATTTTAACAGACTTAAAAGGTTCTGGCTGTCGATTTCACCATTAATAAGGTTTTTGATGAAAACAACACTCAGCATAGTCCTACGGTTTAGTAGGGATGGTAAGTTTATTAAAAGTAGTCTGCTATGATAAGACAGGTGTTGGATACTTGCATCCCAGTTTAGACCCCTAAGAGCAAATAGGAGAAAGTTCTTCTGTATTGATTCCATACGGTCTTGATGGACCCCACATTGGGGACTCCAGACATATGAACCGTATTCATGAATCGGACGAACTAAAGATATGTAAAGAGTTTTATAAGGGTCATTAAATTCCTTTGACCATCTTTTAATGAAGCCAGGCAAACCCTTGGCTTCATTAATGTTTGCCGATATATGGTCGGTAAATTTAAGCTTGAAGTCTAATAGGACACCTAGGTCGTTAACCTGAGTTAATCTTTCTAGGGTGGTCCCATAGAGAAAAAAAGTTGCCTGGGGCTTAAGCGATAGAATGACATAAGTTTGCATTTTGAACCATTGAGTTTTAACTTAAACTTTCTAGGGCGATCCCATAGAGAAAATAAGTGGCCTGGATGGGACTTAAGAGATAGAATAAGATAAGTTTGCATTTTGACCCATTTTCAAGTTTTTTCAAGTTTTAAGTCATTTGCAGAACACCAATTTTGGACTTGTCCAGATCGGACTGAAGTTTGTATTGAGCAGAGGAAGATTAATATTGAAGACACAGCTTAACGTCATCTACGTACATAAGTACACGAGAGTTCGGTAAAGCAAAAGGCAAGTCATTTATTAAAATGGTAAAAAGTAAAGGCTCGAGATGGCTTCCTTGCGAGACTCCGAATGTATCTCGGACTTGGCAGGGGAATAGATCTTTAAAAAGGACGCGTTGCGTTCTTCCCGAAAGGTCGCCAGAAATCCACGTAAGAAGGTTAACAATCCCAAAAAATCTAGTTTTCTCAAAAGGAGTGAGTGGTTTACAGAGTTAAATGCTTTACTAAAGTCAGTGTAGATGACATCTGTTTGAAGGCCATTTTGGAAGCCATCAATTACAAATGATGTCAGCTCCAACAAGTTAGTGGTGGTGGAGCGACGCCTAATAAAACCATGCTGGCATGGAGAAATGATTGAGCTACAGAGGTGTTGCAGATGAGGAGTAATAATTTTTTCAAATATCTTTATAATTGGTGACAATTTAGAGATGCCTCTATAATTGGTAGCATCAGATTTTTTTCCTTTTTTGTGCAGGGGAATTAGAAAGGATTCCTTCCACATAAGGGGAAATATCGACGTTTTCAGAGATGAGATGAAAAGCTTTGAGAGAGGTTTGCACACAGCCTGGTACTCCATCGGGACCTGGTGAAAGTACCGGGTTAACCTTTAAAAGATCCGATAACAAACTGCGCTCAGAGATAAATGGACCAAAAATAAGATTGGCTGAATGAATTTCATATATGTAGGGCTGATCAGAAATAGTACAAGGTGAATACGTTATTTGGAAAAAAAAATAGGAGAAGCAACACTTTACAAAGTGCCAAACGAACTACTATCAAAGCCATAATAGAAAAATTTCAATTAGCTATTGTTGGCGATTCATACAATGTGCTTAAAGCCTAAATGAGCAATATATACCAAAGAGGTAAGACGGCAACCCAATTCACTAATGAATTGGAAAACATACGTAAGCCTCTTAAAGCATCTTACATCGATGACGGATTAAGTGTTGAACACGCTGACAAATTTAGCACAAAGGTGGCAATACAAACAACGATTAAAAACTGCAACAGCGGTAAAGCAAAAACCAAAAACCAATCCTTTAGACCTAGTTATGACACTTCACTACAACCAGAATCGTGGTCAACATAATAATAGAGGTAACCGAGGAGGATACATCAACTCCCGGCAAAACTCAAATAAGAGTAAGAGTCATTGACGCAGAACAGGAAAACTAAATACTAAATAACTAATACTAATATTATTTATGTCCAAATTAAAAACTACTAAACCAAAAATAATAGATAAACCCTCCTAATGGATATCGGTTGAGATATATGTACCCTAAAAAAAATGTAGATGATTTTGGTGAAATAGATACAAATTCCACAGTATCAATAGTAAGAAGTTGCACCTTGAATTGAATCACAGGGCTTAACAAATATAGAACTGCAAGCATGAAAATTCGTAATACCTTATCATTTTAAAATAGTAGCAGAAGACTTTCCAATACCATGTGATAGTATATTAGTATGGTATGGACAAATAGACTGCCAAGTAGATTGTTGGGGCTTGTGATTGCGGCAGATTTCTTCCATATTTGTACATATTTGTAATTGTTTATGATAGCGGAGCCGGATGTCAATAGGTGCGCATCACTGGTCTGAAAGCCCCCTTTTGCCCCATCTTGTGTAACTGCTTACCACCACAAGCTGCGCTTGCTGTTCAAGAAAGGCTTTGGTTCTCCGTGCGCCGCTATGGAAAGGTTTGGCAGCTTTTAATATTATTGGGTTGCGGCTGGCTTGGATATAGGTTGTTGTTGTTAGAATTGAATCGCGCCGAGTAGACCTTTTGCCGTTGACCCTCTGCCGCCCATTGAATAACTGAATAATGACAAATGACAGATTAATTAAAATTGCCAGATTAATTGTTGGGACCTGGGAAAACTGTCTGCTACTAAAACGCTGGTAGCTCAACAAAGATCCAGACTGTACTTACCCAATCATTTAATGGCATAGATCTTCCAGTAGCATATCCATCAAAAACTTTTACTAACAGGATTTTACATCAATATTAAGCAATAAATTATTTTAGACCATACATACATATATGGAAAGCACTTCACAATTTAAACTGACCATAAACCACTAACATAATTTATGTTATGTTATGTTATACCTTGTATCAAAAGAAAATTAGAACAAGAGAACAGCTTGTATGTTAGTATAAGAGTTAGAGGTTAGGCTTAGAGGTAGAGATAAGCAACTCAAACGGGAATAGCGAAAAGAGCAACAACAAATAGTACAGTAAAGCAGAGCTATGCTTGGATTAAAATTAATATATATCACTGCACACGCGTAAGCAAGACGGAAATTATAAAAGTGATTTAAAATTGTTAAAGATTTTAAATGTATTTAAATCAAACGCCGGTTTGATCGCAAGGTAGGCAAAATAGTGATATAAACGCAGAGCGCACAAAAAAAAACACGTCCGTTCGCTTTGAAAGGCAAAGAAAGTCTCAATAAAAGATTCCACGTTGAAGTTAACAATAATGAGATTAGAACTAGGACACTATAAAGGTACAGCAGTATACCTTAAGGGAAAGAAAAATTATGTGGCAGACGCTCTATCAAGAATAACAATCGACGAACCAAAAACATTAAACAGAAATGTACTAAAAGTCACTACAAGATATCAAAGTATACAGAAATCCTGCACAGGAAAAAAGGGTAATGAAAAGGGATTACCAATCCAATGCCTTCGAAAAAGCTTCTGAGCTCAAAATATGTAACGCAATGAATGAATAAAGATGTTAAAAAAGTAGTAACCTTGCATCTACAAAAATTAGCAATACATTGCGCAATTCATATTGTAGTACTCATTCACGAAAACCGTACACCCGTATTCTAATCGAAGTGATTACACTGAAAAGGTTATGTTATATGATTCTTATTGAGTTGTGATAGAGTATTGTTGACTTACTAAACAAAATTTTTTTCTATTTGCTCTTAGGGGTCTAAGCTGGGATGCAAGTCTCTAACTCCATTCTTATTATATTAGACTTCGCTTGGTCACATTTATATCTTCACTAAATTGTACTACACTAAAAAGTACACGAGAGGTCGTTTTCTTGTCTAAGCTTGTCAATTGTGAAATGATGTTATTAAAATTTAACGTTCCATTTAGGTTTTTGGGCCTTATGGCTGCAGCAGACTTTCCTCATACTAGGATATATTCAATATTGTTTATGATATCGGCGGCTGATGTCAAATAGGTGCGCATCATTGGCTTATAAGCTCTCTCTTTACCTTTGTCTTCCTCTCTTATTCGTATTAGATGTAACTGCATTATTACCGCTTAGGCTTAGCCCTTGCTGTTAAAGGAACTAGTGTGCGTAGCCGGCTTTAATTTTCGGGTGCTGCTATGAAAAGGCTTGACAGTTTTGGATCTTTGGTTGCTAAAGGCTTGGCTGTAGTTTTGCATATTGGTTTTACATTTTACACATGAAAGCTTGAGTTGTCGTCAGAACAGACTTTCTGCCCTTGATCCTTCGCCGCAAAGTTGAATAACCCTAAATAAAGGGTTGAAGTGAAACAGACTAATTAATTATTGGGACCTTGAAAACTCCCTGCTGCCAAAACCTTGGTAGCTCAAAATAGGGTATCCCGAAATGTTTCTTCTTAACTTTTGTAGATCAACATATGCCCAACATGATCCCTTCAGGGTATTTTGCCTTAACTACAATATCATCTATTCTATTATTTTACACTGGTCTTCCTCTTGCATGACATATTTTATTTTTTCTCACTTAGCAGAGATTGCCCTCTATCTAACTCCTTTAAGTAAACTTTTTTACCGATTTATTTCTGGCCTCGAATCTCTTTCTGCCACTAGAGCCATACGACACACGTACCAAATGAACGTACTCAATAAAAAACAGTGCTATGCAAAAGACCATAAATGATTAAGTCAACGGACTCCTCAAGCAAGGAAGCATTGAACCATTGGAGTTTTCTGTCTCCCCGGAAACGCAAGCCACGACAACAGTGGCATACACTTCTTGCGCAAAATGTTTATGCAACTTACAGACCTTACCCCCAAGTGCTACGGATGGGCGTAGCCTCGACAGTTCGTTGGAAGGCCTGGGCAAAAACGCTGCGTCTTTTAAGTTCGCAGGCTGCGACCTTGGGAGCGTCAACACCAACCGTTACGTGGACTTTTGAGAAAACCATGCCTTGTTCTTTCACAGAGAGTCGGAGCGAGGAAAAAGGCGGACAAGGTACCTTATACCCGTCCATCGCCGCTACGACTGTTTTTGGGCACCCTGCGGATAAACGCAAAATTAAAGAAGAAGGTAAAGCAAAACTCGCCCACCGCAACAACCGAATAGCGATGGTCGAATCAGGTCACTATCAAGGGCGGTGGAGTCGTCTACATCGTTTTTTAAAGGAAGATATATGCGATAGATATACGATATAGATATATACATATATATACAAGATATATATAAGATATATATATAAGATATATATAAGATATATATATAAGATATATATAAGTATATATATAAGATATATATAAGATATATATATAAGATATATATAAGATATATATATAAGATATATATAAGATATATATATAAGATATATATATTGAATATTATGAAATATTCAGCTTGTCCATAAATTAGTATACGACACTACTGGTGTCCCAGTATCTTAGCATTGGACACGCAACCATATAGCATCAAAAAACCGAAAAATCGAAACAGGCCCAAAGCCAGAAGCATATGCGTCGCTTTTCTCTGCATTTTGCCGCCCTCCATGGTTTCTTGGGGTTTTAATTGGAATGCAAGTCTCCAACTCCTTTCTTATGATAGTAGACTTCTAAACCATCTAGCTTACCATAAGTCTATGCTGGGAGTTGTTTACATTACTAACCTTATTAATGGTCTTAGAAACCACCGCGCAGAGTCAAATATAGTCACAATAATTTTCTTTAACTGTATAATGGCGATCATATGTTTTGCCTGTAGTGTGCACTGGCTTATGTTTTATTTGATGTTCGCTTTTACAGCAGCTTAAAACCTCAAATAAAATTTTTGTTGATGGGGCAGAAAATTGCATTGTTTAATAAGGTGATTTTTAAAGATAAACCAAACTCAAATATGTGCAGTTCCAAAAAAAAAAATGCAAAAAAAATTAACTTAGTTTCATATCAAATGAATTTTCATGGAAGTCTTTCGCTTTTACACCCAAAAAGAACGAAAGCTGATATACGATAGTCTTTCGATCCGTATAAAATTTATTTTCCTTACGGCCTGAGTCCTCATTCACACTCCTCAGTCCTCAAAGATACTCTGAACAATTTCAAGATTCTATATTTCAAAACATAGGAGTTACAGCATTTCCATTTAGGAGTGCAATGCACTTATCAAAAATGGTTAAACAAAATGCAATAAGGCTATGTTAGTGGATCGTAAACGGCGTTTCTCGGAAAAGACTCGAACTCACACAGTATCTAAACGACAAAAACATTTAAATAATGCTTCTCAAAAAACGAATCTTACAGACACATATAACCTTTACAAACAAGGATACCAATTCAACGCTACAAATCACACCAATCAAAAAGGCCACGGCTACTCAGGAATTTAAATCAGGAGACGATTACTAATTTATAGCCTCCAAATAAAAATTAATGGAATTTTTAGAAACTCTAGTAACGACATTATCGCTGCATTGTTACACCTAAAAGAAAACAAGTCTACAGCGCTCTCATTAATCCAAACAAAAATATCAACATTTTGTCTCCTGGTAGGCCTACCTACTGGCCAACCGACCCTTAAAAACTTCCAGAAATAATCTATTTTTAATTGAATATATCCATTGGGATGATCGTAAAACTGGGCAAAGACAAAACGCAGCCGTCCTTCAGAACAGTAAGTCTACTTCCATGCCTTTCTAAGATCTTTAAAAAAAAAACCCTGATGCTACAATGCTAGGCCCATATCTAAAAGATAATAATACTGTACCACATCATCAACATGGCACTATCGAGAAGTTTAAACGTATCACACTAGAAATCAGAAGCGCATTTAAATAACGAGAATATTGCGGCCAGTTAGACCACCGACCACCACGACCACCCAATTTAGAAGAACGGAAGGTCAAGCCTCTTCATTCTCTACGCAGCGGACACATAATCTACACCTACTGACCTATATATGTACCTATCAATTAACAATCTTGACTTTTACTGATGACAAACGGATCCAGATGTCCAATAAAAGCACCCACCAAAAAAAATCGAACCGCAAAAAAACAGTTACACGCGAATAAGATGTTACATTAACTAAAATTACATTAACTATAATAACATAATAACATAATTACATTAACCAAAATTCCATATAACGTATTCTATATATTCGACACAATTTTGTTAGGCAGCAAAAATTTCGCAAAGGCAATATATTATTTATTGTCTCGGAGCAATCATTTATTAATATTTAAATATCACATGTATAAATTAGTTTTAATACTTGTTTTCAGTGTATTATTTATTAATGATCCCACGCTGCGGTCGGTGACGTCACGGTGTGAGGATTAATTATATTGTTGAGTAGAGTCTTGATCTTCAGTTGTCCCTCGCTGTGGTCGATGACTTTACAAGGCAGGGGAAGTTAGCTGTTGCTAGTATGATTTCCTTTCAGGAATTATGTTGAGAGCACTTGCTCTGTTATCACGGCCCTTGAGGCTTAGTGACCAATTTAATAAAATGAATTTACAAACACGGCGAAGCCGGAGTAAGATCTGATACTTCTTTATTTTACGAAGCTTGGATACAAACTAAAAACTTAAAGCTAACAAGAATATATTTAATAGCGGCCACTCAAATATGCAGCGTTTGCCGGCTATGTATGGGCATCCGGCCAGACGCTGTGTCAGCAGTTTGGCCCGAGCGGGCTCTTAGGCAACCGGACATAGCCGATGCACGGTTAACTACAGTTAACTACTCCCCCTTCAGGAATTAGGCCGCCCTCGGCCGACCTTGTTTGGGCAATCATTTTCTTTAGTTGGGCCGCTGTTCTTCGGGCCTGTGTGACTCGCCGATAGGTTAGACCGATGCAAATCAAAGCGCAGCATACTGCTCCCGCTATGAATACTATCTGGTATGTCTGATGGTGGTCGATTTCCTTCCCGAACTCCTTGATGTGTTCCAAGTTACGTTCACTCAATCGGTGAAGGTATGGAAGACTTAGAACGTTACGTTCCATGGTGATATTCAGGGAAGGCGAGCTGGCAACTCCTGGAGCCCTCTTCTGGGCTGTGTTATGATTCACCATTCGGGTTTCGTTTATAGTGGCACTCTCTGTGAACGTGATGAGATATGTGCCCTTTATATGGACACAAGTACCATTGTCCACACTCACGCGAGCTGGGCGATCGTTTATAATTGCAATCCCCTCATCTACATAGGTAATGGGGTACAGATCGCTCTGCTGGATTTCGCAATGCGCTATGCCTCCAGCATGGAGTTCTTGTGCGCACGATCTCTTTTGCGCCAGCTGGCAAAACGTGGTTGTCGTGGAGCCATTTTTTATTGTGTGGACCTCACCGTCACATTCAGCTATCACGTTGTCTTCTAGCCTGAGTATGGTGTCGTGATGCGACACAGGAAAAACAGTGATCCTATTGCAAGCCGTTTTAATTTTTGGAAACTTAATGATAAAGTGTAAGATGTTATTGGATTGTAAGATTTTAACGGACGATACGGACAAAACATCTTTGATGGCGGTCTCCGTGGGCTCTTCCATCCACACACCTTCCAGGTCTGCATGATCCAAAATGCTAGGGTTAACAACGTTAACTTTGGCAAGTGCCACCGCTAGTATTAAACCCTGCAGCTCCATTGTGATCATCCTATTTCGAGTTAAAAGCATCTCGAATAGGTGCCGTGTGTCAACTTGGGACTTTTCGGCTGACCTCAGAAGTTGGTTGACGGTTTCAAACTCCGTATACTCTGTTTTGTCGGGAGGCGTTCTCCCTATTCCGGAGCTTGTCTTGGGCATGTTTAATCTTATCCTGTATTTCGAACTGTGGGTCATTTGATTGTGTTTGGACCACGTCGGCCGGCCTCTTGTCGATGACCGAATGGATAGATTTGTTATATTTGGTTGTAGCCAGTAGGATTAGCTCTACGGTATCGCTAATGCCTTTATCAATTTTGGGGCATCTAGCAAGCTCTACGAGAGTGCTATGGAAGCGCTCCACTTGTCCGTTTGAGACACTGTGGATATTCACGCCGAAGTGGTTTTCCAGCATGGCCACCATGGAGTGCGAATTCATCGATGGTTCGTTGTCGCAGTATATGATTTTGGCCTTGGGGAAAACGTTCATCAGCTGTAGGAGCGCTGGCTTGAGGTCCTCTATGGTTCTAGAGGGAATCGGTTGAACTACAGCAAATTTTGAGAACTTGTCGATGCACGTAAGGAAATACTTTTTGTCCGTGGAGAAAATGTCTATGTGTAGCATTTCTCCTACTTGAGATGGGATTGGCGTTTTGCCAAGCTCTTGTTTCTTTGGATGTCTATCGTATTTTGCCTTAGCGCATGTTTTGCAAGTGGCGACTATTTCGTTCGCTAATTTGGTCATTTTTGGGAAGTAGTACTCGGAGAGTACCTGCTTCACATTTTCCTGAGCCGATCTGTGAGCTCTTTTGTGCTCAACAGTGAGTATTTCACGTCTTTCGGCTATTGCAAAAATGTCAGTTACTCTGTTTTTGCAGTGCCAGAATTTGGTGGCAGGGAACTGCCGAACCAATTTGTCCTGTATCATTGCTAGCGTGTGCAAATCGCAATGAATGGCGTTTACGCCTTTAGGAACTATGACGGACTCGAGCTCTTCTATCAGTGACTTTTCGCAAGTGAAGTCAATGTTATGTCGCCTCTTGTTTCCAAAGAGGACAAAGGTGCGTTTCAACGGTGAGCGTGTTTCTTCTAGAATTATTTGGTTCTGGAAACAATTAAGGGGTTTTTCCGTTGATTGCGGTGTGAGGATTAATTATATTGTTGAGTAGAGTCTTGATCTTCAGTTGTCCCTCGCTGTGGTCGATGACTTCACAAGGCAGGGGAAGTTAGCTGTTGCTAGTATGATTTCCTTTCAGGAATTATGTTGAGAGCACTTGCTCTGTTATCACGGCCCTTGAGGCTTAGTGACCAATTTTATAAAATGAATTTACAAACACGGCGAAGCCGGAGTAAGATCTGATACTTCTTTATTTTACAAAGCTTGGATACAAACTGAAACTTAAAGCTAACAAAAGTATTTTTCATAGCGGCCACTCAAATATGCAGCGTTTGCCGGCTATGTATGGGCATCCGGCCAGACGCTGTGTCAGCAGTTTGGCCGGACCGGGCTCTTAGGCAACCGGCCAGACGCTGTGTCAGCAGTTTGGCCGGAGCGGGCTCTTAGGCAACCGGACATAGCCGATGCACGGTTACAGTTAACTTATATATGTATACATAAAATATTGCCTTTTTTATAAAAGTAAAAAAAAAACTGAAAATTTGATTCTTTTTAATTTTATTTTTTTTTTGCGCGGCACCCACTGCATACATACAGCCCACCTCCCGCCCAACCGACCGAGTGGCGCTGCCGTTTATCGTTCGGCTCGAATCGCGGGGATAGATCCGAGACGATGAATAAGTATTTTAAAAAGGAGAGGTGAGGAAGAGTTACATTGTGGCTCTCTTAAGTAGGAAACAATAGAAGATTTCATGCAAGAGTTCTGTGAGAAAATTGGATAGAGGTTTTTGTAGTCAGAACATAAAACCCTAAGAGGGTCATTCTGGGCATATGTTGACCTACAAAAGCTAAGAAGAGCTAAAGAGAAAAGCTAAAGAAAACGTTAATTTTTAACAGAATAAAAAGGTTCTGGCTGTCGATTTTACCATTGACAAGGTTATTCATGAAAACTACACCCAGCATATACCTTCGATTAAGTAACGATGGTAAGTTAATCGATTTTACCATTGTCGATTTTGCCATTGTAAAGGTTAACCTCTATCCTTATGGTTGGATGCATTTACTACATCCAAAGAAAAGTCTTGGAGTGTTTTGAGAGATTGAAAGTTTTTTTTTTATTAATGTTGGAGGCGGCCGTGGTGCCGCGTCTAGCTCTCGATGGATTCTTATTCTTACAATATTCCTTATTAAGTAAGTAAGGTCTGGGTCTCGTAGCCGCGCTCCTTTCAGCGGCAGAGACGCTTATATATTCTTATGTATATATCTGTATATCTACGCGAGGAAATATGAATATTCACTTGAGTTCAAGTACCTGCGGTCTGCATGTGACAGTTTATGCTGACACTTGCAACCGGCTCGGATTTCATCCGCTTGGTCAAGAACTCGTTTATTTATCGTTTGTTTATGTTTATGCGACAATGTATGAAGTACAGGGTGCATTCGATTAATGTGCATATTACATCTCCCTCCTTTTGAAAAATAACGTAATTGCAAGAAGCTGTTTTTATGTAGTAATATTTAAAAATAAAACTACATTTATAATTATTATTATTTTTTTTTTTTTTTTTTTTTTTTTTTTTTTTTGTATATAATGTTTTTTTTTGTGTATATAGGCTTAATTAATTGATGGTATTAGATATATTAAAATGGAAATTAGAATTCAATCTTATGTGTTTCAGTTTAACCAACTGAAACAAGAAGGTTGACAAGAATGTTAATTTTGGTTCAAAAAAAAATTTAATTTAATTTTCATTTAATAAACCTTTTTCATTTTCCAATTCATAAAGAACAACGTTCTGATAAACTCCTATCTAAATTTTAGTTAATGAATATTTTTAATCTATCCTTATAAAATGTTTGTGTCTTACTCTTATCTCCTGATATTATAATATTATCCTTTTCTCCAATTTCTGTTACAGTTGTGGGCCTGTATATTTAAAATTTAGCTTATGACCTGTTTCATTTCTTAATAAAACTTGATCTCCTATTTTGAGTGATATATCTCTAGTCCTCCTATCATATAGTTCCTTATTCTTAATTTTATGATCTTCTATCATTATTCTAGGTATTTTATAAGCTACTTCTAGCCTATACTAAGATTCCTTAGCGTAGTAATCTACGTTATAAAGTGTTTTTATTTTATCTACGGTATTAAAATGTATTGGTAAGTTTGATGCTTTACTAGCTCATATGGACAATACACATGTGCCATAAAAGGTGTCGTATTGAAACAGTATACGAAATATTGTGGCCATACGTCCCAGTCAGTTTTATCTACTGAAATAGGATCGAATGAATCATTAAAAGTTCTGTGGCTTCTTTCGACTGTTCCAACAGTTTGGTGGTGGTGTGCAGTAGATGTTATATTTTTGATGTTTAAATTTCTACATAGTTCATCTATTATTGAATTTTTGTATTCAGTTTCCATGTCTGTAATGAACGTCTTCATTGGACCGTACTTCAGAATAAAATCTTTAAATATAGCTTTAGCTATTGTTTTTGCACTTTTGTCTTTAACTGGTATTGCGACGAGGTATTTTGTTAGGTCGCAGATTAGAGTAATTGTATACTCGTTGCCTTGTTCTGATTTGGGTAGTGGACCGATCGTATCCACAATTACCCTGTCGAAAGCCTCTTTGTATTTTTTGTAATCTTCGACTTTTGGCATTTAGGACATTTTCTTATATAACTGGATATTTGTCTTGTCATATTTTTCCAATGATAATGTCTTTTTATTTTTGCTAATCTTCTAGCTAGCTATGCCTGTATGACCTCCTTGTACTGGAACATCATGGAATGTAAACAGTATTGTTTCTATTTCTTTATTATTATCTGATAATAGGGTCACCGGCTTGAGTAGGGCTACTCTTAGAGATTGTAATATTTTATTGCCCATTATTTTGAAAGATTCTATTGAGATAGTGTCAAAGATCTTTTCTCTCGGTGCCACTTTGAGTTGGCTTGGAGGAAAATTTTTTGGAAATTGGTAATACAGATTTTTCTCTACATTCGGAATTAGTTTGAACTATGTTGTAGTTCGAAAGTATTTCACATTTTAAATTTTTAATATTTATTATTTTATCAGTACTGGTCGTATTTAGTAATCGGACAAATGAATTTTTGGTAGATGCAACTCTGTTGGCACCATAAATGCCATCTTGAATTTCCTGATTGGGAATTAGTACGCTATCTTCATCTGACGATAGGTGAATTTTTCGGACGACTTGAGATCTTGCTGGCAGAATTAAAGAGTTGTTACTAGAAGTGTTACTGGAACATAAATCGGAAAGTTTAAATTATTTGGTCTAATTATAAGCCAGTCTTCAGATTGATTAAGATCCAAATTGCAATTAAATTTTTTCATAAAATCAAGTCCTAATATTCCATCACAAGGGATACTGAATTTTGAGTCTTCTATATGGGAGTCATGTGGAATTATGTATTTAGACGTCTGTATTTCTATAGAGATCAACCCTTTTGATTGGGTAACCTATTTGCTTATGCCTTGTATGTTTATTATATCGTCTGTTTGTATATGTTTAAAAATGTCAGAATTTTCTTTTAATAGGGATACTTCTGCACCTGTGTCTATTAAGAAAAATAATTTATTTCCTGATTCTACGTTAATAAAGGTTGCGAATATGTTTTGAGTGAGATTGATGGTGCGAATTTTAACGTTTTGTTTTGTAGAATAACTAAGGGTCTTTATTAGTTTTCCGGCGGATTTTGAGCTATTCTCTGTTTTGTATTGTGGTTATTATCTCTATAACCTCCACGACATTTATTTGAGTTATTGGTCTGGTTTTTATCGATTATTATTTCGATAAAAAAACGGCGTTATGGTAATTACCACGACTACTACCTCTACTACGAAAATTACCTCTGTAATTGTTGCCACGATAGTTTTGTTGTCTTCAGGCATACAATATTGTGTTGGCATTGCCAGTCATTCCAGTACTGTATTGAATGTTCTTCGCGACAGCTTCATTCATGGTGCTGAAGCTATCAGCCTCTAGTATTGTTTTTAGCCTGCCATGTTCCCAATATTTAACCATTGTGGAAATGGCTTCTTTTGTGCTAAACTTATCAGCATGTTCGGCTAACAAACCTTCATCAAAATATGAAGCTTCCAGTAGTTTTCGAAGGTTTTCAAGTTCTGTGGTGAATTTTTCGGCTGTTTTTCCTTTTTGCAGTGTTTTGGCCATTTTAGCCTTAACAACGTCCGATGTTTCACCTACAATTGTGTCTTGAAGTTTCTTCACAATTGCTTCAATGGTTGTCTCATTTTGTACTCTATAAAGAGTTGACCCAATTATTTTAGATTTAATTACCTCAACGGCTAGCTCTTCGAACGAGCCTATTGTTAGGTCTACTAATTTCAACGCTGTTATGAATCTTTGGAGATGGATTTTCTGTCCATCAAATTCAAGAATTGCGTTTGAAATGTCCTTTACGTAAGACCTTTGGGCGGCTGGGTCTGCCATGGTGGTATTATAATTTCGTCTATTCTCTATTATACTAGAATTAGAATCTGAATCTATATTATCATCCAGATCATAATTTAAATCTGCTGGAATAGTGCGGTTATTATAATCTGTTTCCTCGATCTTAGGATTTAATTCTAATTTATCTGACTCTAAATCTAATTCCGACTCTTCCGACTCTACTTGTTCCACTCCAGTTGGTGCTTTTGATTTTGGTTTATCATCAGCTTCAACTGTTAATGAGGTGTTAAGTAAGTATCTTAGTCAAATTTTTGCTTAATTAATATTAAGTTTTCTCGAAGTCTAATTAAAAATTTTGATACTATGGACCAATGATCTTGATTAAGTTTTTCTCTTTTGCCATGCATTAAAATACTTGCTTCGTTGAAGCACTTTACTAATATTTCTGCGTGCTTCCTGATGGTATTCTTTGTATTGGTCTATTTTATGTTAATGATTTGTATGATTTACCAATTTCAATTTTTATTCTAGTGAGCTCGTTAGTAAGCTCGTTGTACGTTGTACAGATCGAATTTTTTTTTTTTTATTTATTCATTTTTTTATACCTTGTTACTTATTATTAATTGTAGATAATTACTATCTAATTGATATTGTTTTTGCGCTTTCTTCTTTTTTTTAAATTTTGTCCAGGTCATTTGCCTGGCTCATGTATCTTTTTATTTGATGCATTTATTATGCAACTTATACAATTTAGAGAAGCAATTTGCGCACATTATTACACACACATTATTACGCACATTATTACAACAATTATTATTAGTAGAATGTGTACTAATTTTAAATCAATAGTGTTTGACTCCACTTAATTAATAACATTAACGGTGAAGTCCACTGTCTTAAAATCTGCTAGTCCCATTTTGGGATTATGTACACTTAATTTATAAATATAGTTTTCTTTGGAATCAAATTTACTTATTGAATTATTTATCATTTAATTTACAGATTTTCTTTCCTATTGCTTCGTATGGGCAAAAATGTTTTGCTCAAAAATATTTCGCAAAAAAACAATTTCAAGCGAATAAGATGTTACATTAACTAAAATGTTTTATTCCATTTAACGTATTCTATGTATTTGACACAATTTTGGTAGGCAGCATAAAATTTCGCAAAGGCGATGTATTATTTGTTGTCTCTGACCTACCATTTATTAATATTTATAAAAGTTTTATAAAAGTAAAAAAAAAAAACTGAAAATAAATTCTTTTTAATTTTATTTTATTTTCGCGCAGCACCAACTGCATACATACAGCCCACCTCCCGCCCAACCGACCGAGGGGCACTGCCGTTTATCGTTCGGCTCGATTCGCGGGGATAGATCCGAGACGATGAATAAGTATTTAAAAAAGGTGAGGTGAGGAAGAGTTACATTGTTGCTCTCTTAAGTAGGAAACAATAGAAGATTTCATGCAAGAGTTCCAAAAGATTGATTTTTCTCAAAAGGATTGAGTAAATTACGGAGACAAAGGGTTTACTTAACTCAGTGTAAATGACATCTGTTGAAGTCTATTTTGAAAGCCATCAATCACAAATGATTTCAGCTCCAACAAGTTAGTGGTGGTGGAGCGACGCCTAATAAAACCATGCTGGCATGGAGGAATGATTGAGCTACAGAGGTGTTGCAGATGGGGCGTAAAAATTTTTTCGGTGAGCTTTGGAATTGCTGACAATTTATTTACCACTATAATTGGTAGCATCAGTTTTTTCCCTTTTTTTATACAGGGGAATTATAAAGGATTTCTACAACATATGGAGAAATATCTACGTTTCCAGAGATAAGGAGAAAAGCTTTGAAAGACGCACAATGACTCAATTCGCAATTCGCAACGACGCAATTCTTTTGCGCACAGCCTTGTACTCCATCTGGACCTGGTGAAAGTACCGGTTTAACCTTTAAAAGATCCGATAACAAACTGTGCTCAGAGATAGATGGACCAAAAATAACATTGGCTGACTGAATTTTATATATGTATGGCTGATCAGAAACAGTAGAACGTGAATACGTTGATATGAAAAAATTGGCGAATAGATCTCAAATGGCCTGATTCGCAGAAGAGTTTTTAAATGAGAGCAAGGAAGGAGAAGATATATGTTTCCGCTGTGCGTTTACAAAATTATATATTAAAATGAAGTCCGTTCTTTTAAATTAGTTTAAAAGTATATTATCAATATGTTTATGTTACATGGGGCCAGTAAACCAACGGGGGTTGTCTTAAACGGACGGATACTTCCGTGGCACACAAGAGTGAAAACAACTGTTCAAACTCTTATCAAAAAATATTCGAAAGCGTATTTATATCATTACATGCCAAAAGATCAGACCAATCAACGTGAAGAATTGAGGTGTAGAGCTTTTTAAAGTCGAAAGCAGCAAACTCTATCACCTACGCTATGAGATTTAACTAAGGCAATGGTTTCGATTGAAACCTCAAGCGTAGGATGATATGGATCTTCGGGGGTCACCAAAGGCAGGGCTCTGAAAAGGCTTATTCGCTCTAGGTCAGACACAAAACATAAGTCAAGAAGCCGACCTAGAGAATTTTTGACATGGTTTATTTGACCTAAAATCATAGTGTGTCAAATGTGATAAAGCTGTAGCGTTATCGATGTTTAATCAAGTGAGTTCTGTTATGTTAAAGTCACCCAGAACCACGATCTGGTCGCTATTGGACATAAGATGGAAAACCGACTGAATAGCAGACAAATGATGCCAGTAGGGCGGTATATAAGAACAGAAAATAAACAGCGATTGATTAGACAAAGTGACCTTAACGAAAAGAAATCGTAAATAACCAAACTCTTGCAGCTTGACCTCTTCAGAAGGGAAAGAGGAGTCTATTGAGATAAGTACTCCTCCGCCTCTTTGGAGAGGTCGGTCGTGTCTAAAAGTCGTGTACCTTTCTAGGAAAACTATGGATTTCCGGCTTTAACCAGGTTTCACTAAAGACAATAACCTGAGATGCACAGAAAAAGCTATCAGAGTATAGCCTAGGGGGCTTACTACGAAGGCCCCTAGTATTCTGATAGGTAAGAGTAATGAAGTTTGTTAGTTTTTTAAAATAGAAGTTGGCTGGTCAGTTGGTGTAGCTTGACTCCCACAGGCTTGGTATTTTTTTTTTTTACATTTCTTGGGGGATGTTCTTGAACGAATATGTACTCTGACCAAAAGCCAGGCAAGCACAACGTCTCAAACATCGACAAAAGCACACATATCTTGAAGGATTATGTGCGCCTTAAGAGGGCAAATTCAAATTTAGTGATGTCCTCCACCTTAATTGCATTTTTTGTTTTAGTTTTGATATAAGCCGAGATATCGATCTCTGGGGTTTGGTATTGCAGGTTGTAAAACTGCAATACCAGTTGGTACCGGGGGTCCGGACCCAATGATCCCTTTGGTTTTTTTTTGGGGTATGCAGCAATTGGGGCTGTGGCGTCACTGGTACTGTTGCTATAGGGGACCAATTTGAAAGTTGCACATGATTACTGACGCATTCGGCATTTGAATTTTTATCAGTCCTGGCTCTTGGAGTTGTCAGGGTGATCAGGGGTTGAGTGATGGTCGGCAGTGCGGGCAGAGGATTACCTGGTGCACACGGCTCAGCTGGGGTGGATTTTTTAGGCTGGTAAATTGAGAATCAAGCGCATTGAATTGATCGCTGATTTTACGAAAACTACCTTTCAATTCATAAAATCCTCCTCGTGTGCCGCATGAACGCTCTCATCTCGCTCTGCACGGCTCAACAGTCACTGCAACAATAGGGCAAGCCAGAGCTCCGTCTGACAGTGAGGCCGTGGCCAACAGGGGAGGCTTGACTGGGATGAAGGTATAGTCTTGTTTCAAGACTTAAAAGGGCAGACTACTTTAAATTCCATTTTATTTTTATTTTTTAAACTAGTTTTTGTAATTCCCTAAACCTCTGTACCAAGTAGGAAAATAAGAACAAGTTAGTCTTAGAGATAAGAAACTCTAAAAGGATGACATATAGTGATTGCTCAACGAATAGTGAAGCAAATCAGAGCTATTTTTGGATTAAAATTAATTAATCAATTAACTTACCACCAGATATATCTATTTAAATCATTTATAAATAAAAAAATGTATATATATATCAACGCAAGTTTGAACCCAAGATTGACAAAAGAATAATATAAATGCAGAGTCCACAAAAAATCACGTCCGTTCGCTTTAAAAGGCAGAAAGATTTTTATGCGTTTCAAAATTTGATAAACTAGTGTAAAAAAGATATAAGTAATTATATTAGATATAGTATCACGCAATAATACTACATTATTATTGTACTATCGAACAATGTGAATAGTATACACAATTCTAAAAAATGGTGGTATTTTTGAAATTGTGTTATTACATTTTGAGTGAATATCTGTACTGTTAGGGAAAGTGCACTAGAAAATTATAAAAGTAAATAAAAGTTTAACAAATATATATATTTTAAAGATAATATAAATATTTCTTAACGCATCTATTAACATATAATTAACCCAGTTAATTACTTTTCAAATATGTTTACAAAATTTTCCTACGTACATATGTATTTTAACATGTGAAATAATACGTATCCTAATATTACCTCTTATTGACGTTATGTCACATTATAAATGCAATTAATTCGAAAGAAAAAGCAAAAAATTATAAAATTTGAGCCTAAAGCGTGTATCATATATTTTTAATATTATATTCCTAGGAAGTTTAAATAAACTACACATTTTTCCACCCCTTTACAAGACGGTATTTATACATATGTACATAACATACATTCTATCTCACACGTGAATGGTTTTTTTCTGTATTATGTACATACATATAGTGCACACCGGGCCGTAGTTTTATTTTGAGCTTTAAAGTCAAAAAGAAAATAACACCATTTTCGGTCAAATATATGTATATTATAAGATTCCTTTAAATAATAATTTTACTGACGAAAATTCCGATTCCTAATTCAAGGTGTTGATCAGCTGTTATTTTTGACAAAATTTACGCAAAAAAATACTTCGCTTGTGCATCTGGTGCAGATACTGAACAGTTACAGGTGTTCTACAAAATGAAGCAAATTTTAAATTACCCTTGCAGTGTTTGTTATAAATTTGGTCAGAAGTGTGCCATACACTGACTATGAATCATGATCTAGTTTCCGTTTTTAGTTTTAGAACATCTTTCCAAGTTCAAATAATTTGTCTAAACTTTTAAACCTTCCCTAGAACTCCCAATTCGATATCAAGATAAACTGAACTCGTAGCTGACTACTATGATTTCAATTCCCTTTCAAAACACCTACAGTGCACATATGTATGTATAGTGTAATGCAAGGAAAACGCCACTGAATAATTAATCTGCTGTTTAAATGGTTATGTTGATTTCTTCAAGAAAGTCTGTAATTCTCTTGTAGTTTCCAATATTTTCCCTTCCTAGGAACTCGTGTATATCATTGTATTTTAAGAGTGTTAGAAAGTGCCGCTTTGCGGCGCTGTATTTTGAATTGTATTACAGGTTTCGCACGTGTTGTTGTTTACTACTTTTTGGCTAAAGTTGCGTTTTCAAAACAATTTCCACTAACAGTTTGTTTATTATTCTGATGTTTTTGGGATTATTTTGCATGCTGGTTGTGAAAACCATGGCTTGTTTGTGATGGATGAAAAGATGTAGCAATTTCCCCTTGGTTTGTTAGCTGCAAATTCAGCATATTCTCTTTCCCAGTCTTTTAAAATTATTTGGTGTATGGCTGAAGTGGCATCTCTTATGCTCCAAGGAATCGCATTAAAGTATCCCTGTAGTGGAGCATTCTTGGGGTCATGTCCACAAGTTCATTTCTTTCTATGTTGCAATGGCTGGGTATGTAGCGCTGTTTTATCTTTGTGATAAGACATTGCCGTACAATCTTGTTCTTGATTTGTTGAATTATGTTTGTCGCGCTAACAAGCGGGAGTAAAATTCAAGAATTTAATTTTAGTTTTTATTTTTTGTTAACCGTTCACAATTCCGCAAGAACAAACAACTCCAAAAAGGTCCACGACCGAAGCGACTCGCAATCAATAACCAACTACCGAAAGTGCATAGAAGCAAAATGCGTTCCACAGAGCTAACGGCTCACACAACAAACGCATTGCGCTATGCAGACTCGGCTGTGCTTATCCCCTACGCCTGGTTTGTTTACATTTTTTATATTTCCGTGCAATAGCCTAGCTGCTGATCCTAACAATGTTATTTTTATGAACTGCTTTCTGGAATGTTTTTGCTGTCTGTCAAAATTGCTGCACGTGTTAAAGCATTAGCTGATGCAAAATCCAACGCCTTATCTATTGTCATTGCTCTGCCGACAAGGAGGACAAGATTTTATCAGCGTAGAACGATTCCCATCTGTTGCTGTTTTTGTGCGAAAATGCGGTGCCTCCAGCATGGAGTTCTTGTGCGCATGACCTTTTTTGCGCCAGCTGGCAAAACGTAGCTCCTGATGTCGTAGAGCAATTTTTTACTGTGTGGATTTTACCGTCACTTTCAGCTAATACGTTGTCCTCTAGCTTGAGCATGGTGTCGTGATGCGACACAGGAAAGACGTTGATTTTACTGCAAGCCGATTTGATTTTCGGAAACTTAATAATAAAGTGCAGGATGGTATCGGATTGCAAAACTTTAACGGACGATACGGACAAAACATCTTTGATAGCTGTCTCGGTGGGCTCTTCGATCCACACACCTTCCAGGTCTGCATGATCTAAGATACTCGGGCTAACAAAGTTGACTTTGGCCAATGCCACTGCAGCTTCAACCCTGCAGCTTCATTGTGATCATCCTGTTTCGAGTCAAAAGCATCTCGAACAGGTGCCCTGTATCAACTTGGGACATTTCTGCTGACCTCAGAAGTTGATTGACAGTTGTGGAAATTTTATTGATTTGGGTTTGAATTCTATTGTTAATGTTAATTTGCCTATTGTTTGCATTTATAAATTGAAATTCTCTAAATTGAATTTTTTAAAAATCTTCCGCGTCAGGTGTTCCTGCTACTACCTTTAACATAGTCCCTAGGAATTCTAGACTTCTGGCTACTCTATGATGGATGCTCAACGTGTCAAACATGTCACGTAGATGGGCAACGTCAACCACCAAAAGTTTCTGCGTATGGGATTGTGGGAACATGCTGGTCAATCCACTAGTTTCCTCGATGACCCGTCTATATTCCGAGAGATTCGCTGAGTGTTTGACAAATGCGAATTCCTCCCATACTAGGATTCTTACATCAATGATGGGAATATATTTAGCCTTAGAGTAGTCTGTGACGCGTGCCGATGTTGGTGAGGTGAGCGCCTACTTAAGGTTGTCTTTGTGGACAACCCTCCCCTTAATTAGGACTGTGGTCCTCTGGTCCGCTTGAACGGTTCTTTCCTCACACAACGGCGAGAGCTTGTTGCCTAGGCGCCGGTTGGACTTCACTAGGACTTTTTCGCCAACTCCGAACACTCTTTTTTGTCGGGAGGCGTTTTCCCTATTACGGAGCTTGTCTTGGGCATGTTTAATTCTATCCTGTACTTCGAACTGTGGGTCGTTTGGTTGTGTTTGAACCACGTCGACCGGCCTCTTGTCGATGACTGAATGGATAAATTTGTTGTATCTAGCCGTAGCTAGTAGGATCAGCTCCACGGTATCGCTAATGCCTTTATCTATTTTAAGGCATCTAGCAAGCTCTACTAGAGTGCTGTGGAAGCGTTCTACTTGTCCGTTTGAGATACTGTGGAGGGGTGGTGCATTTGAAATGGTAACTCCGAAGTAGTTTTCCAGCATGGCAACGATGGAGTGCGAGTTCAACGATGGTTCGTTGTCGCAATATATGGTTTTGGCCTTAGGGAAAACATTCATCAGTTACAGGAGTGCTGGTTTAAGGTCCTCTATAGTTCTAGAGGGAACCGGTTGGACGACGGCAAATTTCGATAATTTGTCGATGCACGTAAGGAAATACTTCTTGTCCGTGGAAAAAATGTCTATGTGTAGCATTTCTCCAACTTGAGATGGGATTGGCGTTTCGCCAAGCTCCTGTTTTTTCGGATGTCTATCGTATTTTGCCTTGGCGCATGTCCTGCAGGTAGCGACAATTTCGTTCGCCATTTTAGTCATTTTTGGGAAGTAATACTCGGAGAGTACCTGCTTCACGTTTTCTTGTGCCGACCTGTGAGCTCTTTGGTGCTCGACAGTGAGGATTTCCCGTCTTTCAGTAATTGCAAAAATGTCCGTAACTCGGTTTGTGCAGTGCCAGAATTTGGTGGCAGGGAACTGCTGAGCCAATTTGTCCTGAATCATTGCTAGCGTATGCAAATCACAATGAGTGGCGTTTACGCCTTTAGGAACTATGACGGATGCGAGCTCCTCAAGCAATGACTCCTCGCATGTGAAGTCAATGTTATGCCTTCTCTTGTTTCCAAAAAAAACGAAGCTGCGTTTTGACGGAGCACTTGCTTCCTCTAGAATCATTTGATTTTGGAAGCAATTAAGGGGCTTATGCGTGGTTTGTATAGTGTGAGTTAGCGACAGCTCACTGTGAATTGTGGCCGCTCTTGAAAATGCTTCCTCCTCTTCCAGCACATTAAGTTGCTGTCTTGAGAGGGCGTCCGCAACGAGGTTGTCCTTGTCAGGCTTGTAGATGACCTTGGCACCACACTCGACGATGCGTTCTTTCCACCTTTTAATTTTGGTGTTCGGATTGGAATCCGATACCGCATAGGTCAGTGGTTGGTGGTCAGTGTAGATATTTATATCTTTGACTGCATAAAGGTAGTGACGCAGCTTTTCTAGAGCCCAAACTACAGCTAACAACTCCCTTTCATTGATAGCGTAGTTGACCTCTCTGTCTTTTAAGGTTCTAGAGATCATTGTGATTGGTCGTCCCTCTTGGAAAAGTACAGCGCCAATACCGTACGCTGAGGCATCTGACGTTAGATCAAATGCGTTTTTGTAATCGGGGTACCTGAGGATGACATCCTCAGAGGCCAGGATGCTACGCAGCTTTTCGAAAGCTAGCCTTTGCGGCTCTGTAAACTGTACCTGGATGTTCCTGGATCTGTACCTGCTGACATTTCCAAGCTCCCCTTTTAGAATGCTCGAAATGGGCTTAGCTATTGATGCAAAATCTTTAATGAAGCATCTATAGTAGCTAGCCAGGCCCATGAATGACCCTACTTCGAACACATTTTTGGGATCCGGGAATTCCTTGATAGCCCTGACTTTTTCTGGGTCGGTGGTAGTTCCATTATTGGTGACTATGAACCCTAAAAAGCTGACACTCTTTTTGAAAAATACGGATTTTTGCGCCGACACCTTCATATTGGCATCGTGCAGGTTCTTTAGGACCCAGTCCACGTGCCGTATGTGGGCGTTTTCGTCTTCTAAGAAGACGATAACATCATCGACATAGACATAGCAAAACTTGCCAATCTGCTCTCGCAGTACGTCGTCGATGGTTCTCTGGAATATACTGGCGGCATTCCTCAATCCGAATGGCAGTCGGCGAAACTCGTACTTTCCTCCGTTTACGGAAAAGGAGTTTTTTTCACGGTCACGCTCTGAGAGTGTAATTTGGTGGTAGCCAGACTTCAAATCAAGAGTTGTGAAGTATTTGGCTTTGTCTAAATTCCCTAATATCATAGAGATGTTTGGCATGGTGTAGCGATCAGGTACTGTTCTCTCGTTTAATTTTCGAAAGTCCAACACCAATCGCATTTTACGGTTGCCAGCTTCGTCTGTGCCCTTTTTGTCTACTACCCATATTGGGTTATTGTAGGGGGACTTCGACTTCTGGACTATGCCGTTTTTGAGTAAGTCTTGTATTTCCCCATTCACGAAATCAGCTGCCCCCATTGGGTAAGGGTAGGGTCTGGCATAAATAGGTTCTTCATCAACAGTCCTGATGGTGGCCACCACTGACGTGTGGTAAGGCAATGCCTCATTTGGATTTGCAAAGGCATTTTTCCTGTCGCACAGCATTTTAGAAAATGCTTTTCTGACTGAAGGTGGTGCGTTTGAGCAGTCCACTTCAGTAAAGTTTACACTGGGGCATAACTGAAATTCTAGCCTTTCTACTTCCGAGCCCCATTTGAAATGGCCGGAAGCTGGACAAAGCGATATTCCTGCCTGTATTAACAGGTCAAGACCAATTATGGCATCAAAGGATGATAAGTCTGGTAAAATGAAGAACGTGGCCTTCAAGTTGAATATGGATACGGTGCATTTTTTGGTAACAGTAGTAACACCGTGGATGGAATGTAATGGGAATGGGGAATCTACTGGGCGGACGCCTTTCAATCCTTCATATGGACGGACGAAATTTTTTGACGTGCCCATGTCTATTAAGATCTTCATTTCTACCCCTGCTACTCCTTGCTTGATGAAGGCGAGCAGGGATTTTCCCTTAAAAAATTGATGGAGTCGGACTCATAGTCCTGGATGACGTCGTCATCAATTTCTTGAGCCGCGCTAGAAGCTGCGGAGGTGTTTTTTCCCCGTTTCCGCCTGTACCCAACGCGATGTGGTTGACCCTTTAACGTTTATGCGGGCCCGATCGATCGGACACGGCCGGCTTCCTGTTTTGGTAAGCCGGGGCTTGTGATGGCTTGAGCATCCTGGACAGAGATGGGTCGATGTCCATGGGCTCTGGGACGTCTCCACTGCGTGGGGCCGAGTGTATTTGCACTTTATGCTGTTTAGTGTAGTGGGGATTTTTGCCATGGTTTGCCTGAGCAAGGTTTGGAGGAGTCTGCCGGTACTCCTGTGCCTTTGGATATTGTTTTTTATAAGCATCTTCCTGGCTTCTAGCAAAGGAAGCTGCAAAGGAGTATCTCTCATGGTTAGACTCAACTTCATGTGCCAACGCGGGGGCTGATGGCATGTCTTTCGGCTTTGCCGAGAAAAGGACGTCTGTGAGACTACGCTTAAGTCCCGAGATAAATACTCGGAGTGCGTCGTCTCGGAATTTGTCGCACAGTACTTTTGCCGCCGATGCTTCATACGACATGGTGGCTTTATTCGTGAGCAAGGTGAGTTTTTTCTCAACCTCGTCATAGTACTGTAAAAGGGTCATGTTTCCCTGCCTGAGGCTCCCCATTTCCTGCTCGATGGCATGAATTTGTCGCTTATCACTATAAGTAAAATCGAGTCGGTTTATGATCGCGTCGAAATTTAGCACCGTGCCAAACGAGGATAGCACGGCATCGGCAGGACCCCTTACTTTGCTTCTAATTATTATGACCGCGTGATAATGGCGCGAGCTGTTTACGTAATTCTTAAAAATATAATATGCGGCTACTGCCGCTTGTCGCCATGAGACATATGCGTCTTGTGCTCCCGTAAATTCCGGCAGGCACTTGACCGCAACTAGGGGCTCGTCACATTTGACGTTGTCCCTAATTTGTATGGGTTCATAAATTTTTATTTGTGGGGCACCCGCTTGGGCTGAAGGGTTTGTACTGTATTTGTTCCATGTTAAAAGCCATTTTCGAGTTTGTTTGTGCGACAGCGCTTATGCTTCTTGGTGTTGAGAATCGGGTCGGCCCTTTGGTCTCGAACTCAGAGTCAGTGGAGAATTGTTTTAAATTTCTATACCGGTTGAAGTGATTGTTCATGTGGAGCTGTGTCCATAAAATCACCCAAAGAAATTAATTCATGCTCAAATTGCATGCCCACAGAAGCAATTGGGTCAGTGAAGGGGCCGCGGGAGCTGAGCTACAGCTTTAGTTATGTGTGCGATCCCGTGGAACTGCGCGGCTGCCTTGCCGAGTACAGACAAGGTGGGGGTGCGCGGGGACTGAGCCTCCGCTATGACAAACAAAAAAAAAATAAAAACAAAGTGTCACACACTGCATGCGCGACAGTATCGTGTTCCCGAAAATGGAGTGGTGAGTCAAAACGGAAAGAAAAATAAATAGCCAGGCTGCAGCTAGTACCAAGAATTCTTTGTTAACAAAAGAAGTATATAAAAGTTGAATTAACTGTATGCAATTATATGATTTTTTTTGCTGCAGCTAAATTTTAGTTGTGGTTAAGAATTTGTATTTCGTAACTTGTGCTGTTGCATAAATTAATTATTGATTCATCTACCAAAACAAATGCAAACAATGTACTTGGAAAGCGTTTATATAAATCTTTATATAAAAAAATTATCACATATAATAAAACTTAATGTGTTCAAAAATAATTCCACCAATCAATTAATTAATGAGGATTAACTTTCATTTTAGTTGTTAGTGGAGCTGCAGATTTTATCTGGCAGCAACTATTAAAGCTTTTATTTTTCTTCCCTTTTATTCTTTTTCATAGCAGACTTGAAAGTTGTAAAAATAAAAGGCTCACTTACAAGATTTTTACGTTGGGCGCCAATTAGTTATTTTATAGGGTAGTATGAATTATTAGTGATTCCACGCTGCAGTCGGTGACGTGTCAATGGTGGGGGGTAAATCTTAGGTTGATGAAGTAAGGTGCTGTGTTGTCCCTCGCTGGCGTCGGTGACGTCACAATTGCGGGTGCTCCCAGTGGTTGCCGAGCAGGATTCCTTATACTGGAATTAAGTTGGGAGCACTTGCTCCGTTATCACGGCCCTTGAGGCTTGGTGATCAATTCAATAAGTGATTTTAATAATACGGCAAGGGCCGGAGAATGCTCTTGCACTTCTTTTTTTTAACAAGGCTTGGGAACAAACTAAAACTTGAAGCTAACAGAAATGTATTTCATAGCGGCCACTTAAATATGCAGTGTTTGCCGGCTATGTATGAGCATCCGGCCAGACGCTGTGTCAGCAGTTTGGCCAGAGCGAGCTTTCAGGCAACCGGACGTTACCGATGCGCGGTTAACTTAGTTAACTTATACATATTTAAATACATATAAAGAAAAACAATTATTTGATACAAAATTCTTGTTATTAAACCCAAAAATATTGAGCTTCAGCTTCAGCTTCGTCTCAATACGCGATTCTGTCTGCTCTGGTTCATCCAGTGTCCTGAAATTGGAAGGCTTCTTTGGAAGGCCCATTTTTTCTGAACACTAACTCTGTTGGTGCAGACCCTGTGGTTCTATGGGGAGTCACATTATACATTATAACAAAAGATTTAATTTCTTCCTTGAAGTTCTTTTAGTTAGTGTACGCAATTTTAAGCCTTTTTACTAACGATATGTTCATGTTCTCAACTTCCCCATTGACATGAGGCCAATAAGGTGGCGATGTTACTTGCTCTTTTCCGCATTGATTACGGTACTCTTTAAATTCTGCACTAACATATTGCCTTCCGTTGTCAGTTTTCACCCTAATCTAGTGAAAATCTCTTTCATGGCCCCGATTAATGATGTTGATAAGATCGATTTTAGAAACTTGTATTCCATTTACTTTGAATAATAGTCGATGGAGACTAAAATGTGTTCATTGTTAGGTAACGGTCCCAATAGGTCTGTGGCTATAAAATCCATGGTCCTTCTGGAAATGTGGTTCTTTTCATCGCAGTTGGGCTGAATGCTTGCGATACCATTAGCAATCTCTCATGATTTGACGAATTTCTCCGCGTCTCGATCTATTTGTGACCACCATACCTTGGACCGTAATCGCCGCTTCATAGCCGACGCTCCTGGATGACCTTCGTGTGCCAACGTTAGGATCGCTTGTCTTAACGCCGATGGAATAACTATGCGGGTTCCCCGCATCATGATAGTTCCAATAAGAGTTCATGTCTGAACGGAAGCAGACTGTTTGACTTCAATGCGTTCCACGCATCTACAATCTCCTCTTCATGAATGCAGTTTCAGTGATCGTCATGGATGACGGAGTCGCGATTACGTGGAGAATGCTATTTCAGCTTTTAATGTCGTATCAATTTCCATGAAATTGCTAACGCTGAAATAAATGTCCCTACATATACTATAAGTCCCAGAAAACTCCGAATCTCCTCTTTGTTCTTTGAAGGTCAAAAATATGTTATGGTGTTAATTTTCTCTGGGTCGACCTCGATGGCATGGCTCGAGAAAATGTTAACAAAAATGTTTAGTTTGGAGGCTTTGTAGACACATTTCTTTTCATTTAATAATGCGTTGTTTTATATATCCATATATCCATTTAATATATCCATTTTCTTTAAAAAAAATAGAACCATTGGTGAAATCCAGGCACTTGGTCTATTTACAGGTTCAATAATATCTCGCCTCAGAGCATCCTGAATCTTTTCGCGCACCTTTTCCTTTAATGCAATTGGTATCCGTCGAATGGGCTGTTGTACTGAAGCAGTGGCAGTGGGGGGCAGTGGCCCCCCTTCCACTTCGGAATGGCTGATACCTCCTCGATATGGTTCACCGTAGCACATCCAACTTAATTGCAGTATCTCATCCCAGCAAGACCTGTTTTCCTCTTTCAATGATGAAAAAAGAGGCAATCATTTCAGCGTGTTCACCGACAGAAATTGGTGCCTCAAATGGTGACGCAAATTACATTTAAAATTTGGTCCGAAGCATAACCTTTGAACTGGGTTTGTGAGTTCGGGCGAACATTGAACAATGAGGCTTTGTTCCTTTGTAGAGTGGCCCAGCCGTCTTGACAGATGAGGTAATAGCGAGACCCCGAATCAATGATATATATGTTTGCCCCAATGGTTTAATGGGTAATTCCGCATTCATCTTTAATAAATATGAATATCTCTCTAAATATTCATATATGGTATATAAGTATCTGAACAATCGGAAATGCTATAAATTTCATATTATTAAAGATAGAATCACAGATTCTCTTTTATGGGCCGATTCTAAGCCGATCTGGAAAATTTCATAAGGATCGGCTAACTATATCCGAAATTTTCTATATCTTTAAGCAATAAAAGGCGCTATTTAACTGCAAGGGTATATAAACTCCGGATCCGTCCGAAGATAGCTTTCCATTCTCGTTTTTTTTTTCTCTCTCTCTTCGTCAGTCTTATCTGTGGCCAACTTTGATTTTGTTGTTACTGTCTGACTGTTGACAGCTTATGGCTAACTACCTCTGAAAATTTCCTTTTAGATACTTTATTTCCTTTTTCTTTTTCATTATTTTTACTGCAATTATTATTATTATTACTGTATTACTGTTATTATTATTATTATTACTGTATTACTGTTATTATTATTATTACTGTATCCAACCTTTGTCAGCTTAGTTTGTGGCTAACTGCCTCTCATCTTCGTCAGATAGTCTTTTACTTCCTACTTTACTTTTTTATATCCTTACAGAGGGTATTATAATTTTGGTCAGAAGTGTGCAACGCAGTGAAGGAGACATCCAGGACCCCATAAAGTATATATATTCTGGATCAGGATCACCTCCTGAGTCGATATAAGCATGTCCGTCTGTCTCTCTGTTTCTACGCGAACTAGTCTCCCAGTTTTTGAGCTATCGTCTTGAAACTTTGCACACGCCCTTCTTTCCTTTGCACGCAGTATATATGTCGGAACGGCCGGGATCGGCCGACTATATCCTATAGCTGCCATATAACTGATTGATCGGAAATGCTATAACTCCTATGTTTAAAGATAGAATCTTGACATTTGCAAAGGTTATCTTTTATGGGAATCTAAGCCGATCTGGAAATTTCAAACCGATCGGCCGACTATATCCTATAGCTGCCATATAACTGAACGATCGGAAATGCCACAAATTTCGTGTTTTTGAGCGTAGAAGCGACGGACTTTTAAAATCCATTTTATACGAATCTAAGCTTGTTATAAATGTTTTTGTAAAGATCGGCCAACTATATCCGATATTAACTAAATCTTTAATCAATAAAGGCCGCTATTTAACTGCAAGGGTATTTAAGCTTCGGCTCCGTCCGAAGTTAGCTTTCCATTCTCGTTATTTATTATTGGGATCGACCAACTGCATATATATCCGATATGTATGTATATTCATATCTATATCTATAAATACAATAAAAAACTGCTATGCAACTAGAAACTTCGGCGCCGTCCGAAGTTAGCTTTCCATTCTTCTTTTTGTATAATTCCTAATCTCAATTTTTAAATTTTTTCAGATTTATATTGTTAAACAAATAAAGAAATTGCAGTATTAAGAAATATCAAATATCGTCATGCATATGTAATGGCATTGGTTAACATGCAATTTAACTTCGTTTGATAAAAATATAATGAATGATTTTATTAAACTCACTAATAATCAACAATATGAGAGAATATATTATAGACTTTGTTGGATTTCATTACTTAATTTAAGGTTGAGTCGAAAGTTGTACACTCATTGCGACGTCGAAAAGCAAAATATATCGTTTAAACTAAAAAAACGTGTGTCTCATATTAAAAATTATATTTCAATTGATTTGTCAAACTAAGAAAATTATCCAACCGATTGTAACGTAATGAATTCAATTAAAAACGCTAAAAAGAATTCGCAGAAAAATAATGGGTCATTAATTATAATCGAGAAATACATAAGTGTTGTGCTATTAGTAGAAACAATTAATTGGTTGACATTTCTTGTGCTACCGATAACCACAACAAACTTTAAAATTCTGCAAAAAGAATATATAAAGCAGTTCTTCTTTGAAAAACGAGTGGGCAGTGGAGGAACTTTTTATCAACCATTCACTAGCCTTGGATGATTAAAAAAAAATTCGAATTGGCAATTACACAGTCGACCATATAGGAGACCATAGGAGTCAACGGCCTGAAAAGACGCAGATAGAATTGTATTCTTTGTCTTATTCATCAATAAATATGATTGTTCACTTTTATTGTTTGCTTTCGAAAGTGTAAAGTTAATATATTTCAATATGTTACCTGCCATATTGGGTAGTAAATTATTCAAAGTTTCCGTTATATTTAATAAAGTAGGAAAAATGTGCAGATGACATCGTGTTTAAAACTGTGGCTGATTTAAAGCGATACTTCTTACGATACGGGTACTGATTTTGAACCTGACATACACCATAAAGCGATTAAGCTTGATTCCTTTTAAAAATATGTTCGAAAGTCAAAGTTTTGTTTCTGACTTTCCATCTGCTAGTGATGACACATTTCATCTGAAATCAATGCGTACAGACAACAAAAAAAATGAAAAGTCGTATTTAGTTATGGATGAAAATATTCAGTCGTCTAAAATAGCTCATAAAAGCAAACTTTTGAAGCTAAAGTGGTGGCATTCAACCAATCAATTACAGGACGTGGAAGCAATTTTAATACAATCACACGTAAAAAAAACCGGAAATGACGAAACAACGGATAGATTTCAAAATAACAATATGGTGCCCACTGCACTGCCGTCCAAACCTCCCTCCATATTGCCCTGCTCCCAGGCTCAAGACTTGAAGGGGGAATCGACGGAACAACCCATATTGGAAACAGGCATTCATGAATTTGACATAAAAGACTCACTTAGACTTGTGGATGGTATGTATATTATTCCGTAAAATTATTAGTTAGTTAAGTATCAAACAAAACAAACAAAAAAAAAAAAAACAAACACCTTTTAACGATCGGCGTCAAAATTATAAAATTGTTCAGCCAATCTTATTTTTTGTCCATCTATCTCTGAAGGTATTTTGTTTTGGATCTTTTAAAGGTGAAACCGGTAATTTCACCCGGTACCGATGGAGAATCAGTGTATGTGCTAAAGAACTGTGCCGAGTCATTGTGCAAACCTCTTATAAAGCTTTTCGTCTCATTTCTGAAAACGTCGACATTTCCCCATAATTTTTTCCCCTTACATAAAAAGGAGGAAAAACCGATGCGGCCAATTATAGCCAGAATTGCCAGAATATCCAAAACTTTTGTACCTCTGTACAAAACTTTTGTACCGCCCCCCACCACCAACTTATTGGAGCTGACTTCGTTTGTGATTGATTGCTTCTAAAATGTCTTCATAAAACGTCATCTCCACTGACATAAGTAAAGCATTTGACTCTGTAAGCCCTTCACTCCGTTTGAGAAAACTTAATCTTGTGAGATTAAACTTCGTGGATTTAAAGATTTTATCTCCTGCTTGGTCCGAGCTACATACATTTGGAGTCATTGTGTTTATCCTCTTTTATCATGGTGGACTTCTCTTAAGCAACTTACCATATTTACTTAACTGTAGGACTATGCTAGGGATCGTTCTCATATGTAGATCAAGATATGCCCAGCATGACCCTTTCACGGTATTATGTTTTGACTACAATAACCACTATCCTATTATTTCACAGTGCTCTTCCTCTTACATGAATTTTTATATTTAAGTCCATAAGCATCGGAACGATCGGAAACGTCACAACTTTCGTCGGACTTCTTTTTTTTTTGTGAAGCTAAAATTGTTGTAAATGTCTTTTAAGGATGGAGAAACCATATTCGATATTTGCTATATCGCTTAACAAAGGAACCGCTAAGTAACTGCAAGGGTATATAAATTTCGGCAGCGGCTTTCCATTATAAGGAATAAAGGGGAAAAATTTTTACAGACCCTAAATATTATGAGACTTAATAGGTACTCTGTCGATTCGACCATTGAAAGCAACCCTCAGAATAGACATACGGCTTAGTAAAGATGGCAAATTGATTCAAAAAAGGTATAATATAATGAAGAAGTTAGAGACTTGCATCCAAGTAGAGTCTCCTAACAGCGAATACTAGAAAATTCGTCTGTACTGATTCAATGTGGACTTGAGAAACCCCATATTGGGGAGTCCAGCCACATTAACCTTACTTTAGAATTGGATAACCTAAAGGTATGCATAAAATTTTAGTTTTATAAGGGTCGTTAAATTCGGTTGACCATCTTTGAATGAAGTCAAGCACACCCTTTTTTTTATTAACCACGGCCTAAAATATTCGGTAAATTTAAGTATAATGGAAAACCTAAGTCGGTAACCTGAGTTAAATTAGGTCCGTTCCATAGAGAAAAGAGGTGGCCTGCTTAGGGCTTAAGCGATAAAGTGACATTAGTTTGGATTTTGATTCAAAAGGTTTTAATTTATTTGCAGAACGTCGTGATAGAAAATATCGGATATAGTTATCCGATCTTTACAAAACATTCATAACAAGCTTAGATTCGTATAAATTCCATAAATATCCATTAAATCAGGAAACACGTTTTTCCACTCCCGTAATAACGAAAAATTGACTACCCATATTGCTAGGTTCTCGAAGAAAAATCCGTTTTGGAGCTATTAAAATATAAAAGATGCGCTGAATGAACCTGCAAGTCTTAAAAATGAGTGGGTGATTCATTAAAAATAAATTGAAATTCCCCAGCCCAACGAAAATTCCTTTTCACAGCAAGGAACACTAAGCCGCACAGTTTCAATTTGCCAAGCGCCATATTGATTGGAATATGAAGATGCTTTCTGTGGTTGGATGAGTCCAAAAATATTATCCATGGTAGAAAAGGGTCTCGCCAGTATGTAAGAAGGTCCCCTAAGACGAAATTCAATCGCAAATATTGTTTAAAAACTAGTAAACACGGTGGAGCAAACAGTCTCACTTGGGCATGTTTTCCCTAAAACGGGTGGGGCCTATTCATTGGATTAGGGACATTATAAATGAGTCAAAGTATGTCAAAATTTTAGAAGGAACTATATAGTACATAGTGCTAGCTACAAAAAGCCACTACTTTGGGCCATCCAACAAGAAATTAATCCAAAGTACATGAGTCGAACCTGATGTTAGCGGTCTTAAGTGACCCAGTCACCAAACTTAAGAAGAACTCGAGAGGAGACATTTGATGCAACCGCAGGACTATGGATGGAAATTTCCCTTGAAACGCTTCTAAATTTAGTCAAATCTGTTCCTACACGATTACAAAAGTCTATTACCTTTTGCCATGGCAAAGTGGTACCGCCAGAGGCCAAAAATCAAAAAAACCAATCAAAAAATATTTAAACTCAACGTACACAGTTTGACTCTAAAAAAAAATTTTCAATTTGCAAACTGGTTTTTGCTGAACACCTAACGGTACTTTCTAAAAAAATTTAACAGCGCATCGCAGCTCTGGTGAAATATTTCGATGCAAAAGCGCTTTTCAAATCGGGTTGTTAACTATTCCAGTTTATAAAATTATATTATTTAAAATGGATTTTGTGTGTCTTAAATGTGTTTATCTAAAGGTTAAGTTATGTTCCCAAACGATACCCTATTAGAATTATAAATTTTGATTTTGTCGTATATATATAAGGTTGGCAAAAAAGTCTTGCGGTATTTCCGATAGGTGTGTTTGCAAGCGCGTAGTTCTAGTTCCATTTATCGGATCGGTTCATGCTATACCTTTTTGGAAAGCTCTTTTCCCGCGCTAACACGTGTTTGATTTATTGTTGTTTGTCTTGAGTCGTTCGTGAGTTATAGCGTCACAAACATGGAGCAAAATAAAGAGAAAATACGACATATTTTACAGTACTACTTCGATAAAGGCAAAAATGCAACTCATGCTACCAATAAAATTTGTGCAGTTTATGGACCCGATACAACGATGGTTTCAACGTTTTCGTTCTGGTGCAGAGGTGGTCGAAGATGCGCCACGGTCCGGAAGGCCTGTCGTCGAAAATTGCAATAAAATCGCTGAATTGATCGAAAGAGATCGGCATAGTAGCAGCCGTAGCATCGGCCAAGAGCTGGGCATGAGTCATCAAACCGTTTTAAACCATTTGAAGAAGCTTGGATTAAAAAAGAGCTAGATGTATGGGTGCCACACGACTTGACGCTAAAAAACATTTTTGACCGTATGGATGCATGCGAATCGCTTTTGAATCGCAACAAAATCGACCCGTTTTTGAAGCGGATGGTGACTGGCGATGAAAAGTGGATCACTTACGATAACGTGCAGCGCAAACGGTCGTGGTCGAAAAGCGGTGAAGCTGCCCAGACGGTGGCCAATTTAATATTTTAAATTTTTCGCCAGCTGCGATTTCACGTGACTCCACAAGTTTTCTATTAGATTCATGTCAGGAGATTGTGGTGGCCACTTTATAGATTGAAATTTCTGTTTTGAAATCCAATTTTTCACCAATATGGACGTGTGCTTCGGATCGTTGTCTTGCTGAAAAACGCATTTTTCGGCAGAAAGACCCATATTCCCAAAAACTTTCGGAGGATTTTCTTGCAATATGGATAGATATTGCTCCTTTCGCATTATTCCACCGATTAACACCAAGGGACCGACTCCATTTGAATTAATGCAACCCCAAACAATGATGGAACCGCCACCGTGCTTGACGGTTTGCCGCACATTCCTTGGTGACTGGATCGTAGGGTCTCTAGTCCAATACCAGGAGCGCCCATCTGACTCGAAGCGATTAATATTGGTTTCATCTGACCATATAACCTTGGAAACAAAAAAAATTTTGGAATTGTTTGCTTTTTTAGACACTGATAGCAATGACTTACAGTATCCCAATCCGCTAATGTCCTATTCGTGTATGTTGCAGCAAAGTTTTGACGCAGCATTATGTGTCTTTTTGTAAGAAATGTTTTTTTTCCATTTCTTTAGATTTAAGACCCAATTTGTTAAGACTTCGGCGAACTGTCCAAGCACTGGCATTCAAATTAAGCATTGACGATGCTTTTATTGGTGTGATATCAGGATTGCTTGTTACCAAGTTAGTGACGTGGCGTGTGTCACGTTCACTCAAAATTCTGGGTCGACCTCCTGGATTAATTGGAATGTTTCCTAGACTGTGTTTTTTGAGCCGCTGCACAGTCATATGCCTAACACCGAATTTGTTAGCCACTTTTCGGACAGATCCACTCACCAGCTTCCAGTAAATCAAGAAATTTCCTATTTTTTTCACTAGCCATAACAAATTCAATTACCATGTGGTTGTAAAATAAAATATAAAAGATGCGCTGAATGAACCTGCAAGTCTTAAAAATGAGTGGGTGATTCATTAAAAATAAATTGAAATTCCCCAGCCCAACGAAAATTCCTTTTCACAGCAAGGAACACTAAGCCGCACAGTTTCAATTTGCCAAGCGCCATATTGATTGGAATATGAAGATGCTTTCTGTGGTTGGATGAGTCCAAAAATATTATCCATGGTAGAAAAGGGTCTCGCCAGTATGTAAGAAGGTCCCCTAAGACGAAATTCAATCGCAAATATTGTTTAAAAACTAGTAAACACGGTGGAGCAAACAGTCTCACTTGGGCATGTTTTCCCTAAAACGGGTGGGGCCTATTCATTGGATTAGGGACATTATAAATGAGTCAAAATATGTCAAAATTTTAGAAGGAACTATATAGTACATAGTGCTAGCTACAAAAAGCCACTACTTTGGGCCATCCAACAAGAAATCAATCCAAAGTACATGAGTCGAACCTGATGTTAGCGGTCTTAAGTGACCCAGTCACCAAACTTAAGAAGAACTCGAGAGGAGACATTTGATGCAACCGCAGGACTATGGATGGAAATTTCCCTTGAAACGCTTCTAAATTTAGTCAAATCTGTTCCTACACGATTACAAAAGTCTATTACCTTTTGCCATGGCAAAGTGGTACCGCCAGAGGCCAAAAATCAAAAAAACCAATCAAAAAATATTTAAACTCAACGTACACAGTTTGACTCTAAAAAAAAATTTTCAATTTGCAAACTGGTTTTTGCTGAACACCTAACGGTACTTTCTAAAAAAATTTAACAGCGCATCGCAGCTCTGGTGAAATATTTCGATGCAAAAGCGCTTTTCAAATCGGGTTGTTAACTATTCCAGTTTATAAAATTATATTATTTAAAATGGATTTTGTGTGTCTTAAATGTGTTTATCTAAAGGTTAAGTTATGTTCCCAAACGATACCCTATTAGAATTATAAATTTTGATTTTGTCGTATATATATAAGGTTGGCAAAAAAGTCTTGCGGTATTTCCGATAGGTGTGTTTGCAAGCGCGTAGTTCTAGTTCCATTTATCGGATCGGTTCATGCTATACCTTTTTGGAAAGCTCTTTTCCCGCGCTAACACGTGTTTGATTTATTGTTGTTTGTCTTGAGTCGTTCGTGAGTTATAGCGTCACAAACATGGAGCAAAATAAAGAGAAAATACGACATATTTTACAGTACTACTTCGATAAAGGCAAAAATGCAACTCATGCTACCAATAAAATTTGTGCAGTTTATGGACCCGATACAACGATGGTTTCAACGTTTTCGTTCTGGTGCAGAGGTGGTCGAAGATGCGCCACGGTCCGGAAGGCCTGTCGTCGAAAATTGCAATAAAATCGCTGAATTGATCGAAAGAGATCGGCATAGTAGCAGCCGTAGCATCGGCCAAGAGCTGGGCATGAGTCATCAAACCGTTTTAAACCATTTGAAGAAGCTTGGATTAAAAAGAGCTAGATGTATGGGTGCCACACGACTTGACGCAAAAAAACATTTTTGACCGTATGGATGCATGCGAATCGCTTTTGAATCGCAACAAAATCGACCCGTTTTTGAAGCGGATGGTGACTGGCGATGAAAAGTGGATCACTTACGATAACGTGCAGCGCAAACGGTCGTGGTCGAAAAGCGGTGAAGCTGCCCAGACGGTGGCCAATTTAATATTTTAAATTTTTCGCCAGCTGCGATTTTACGTGACTCCACAAGTTTTCTATTAGATTCATGTCAGGAGATTGTGGTGGCCACTTTATAGATTGAAATTTCTGTTTTGAAATCCAATTTTTCACCAATATGGACGTGTGCTTCGGATCGTTGTCTTGCTGAAAAACGCATTTTTCGGCAGAAAGACCCATATTCCCAAAAACTTTCGGAGGATTTTCTTGCAATATGGATAGATATTGCTCCTTTCGCATTATTCCACCGATTAACACCAAGGGACCGACTCCATTTGAATTAATGCAACCCCAAACAATGATGGAACCGCCACCGTGCTTGACGGTTTGCCGCACATTCCTTGGTGACTGGATCGTAGGGTCTCTAGTCCAATACCAGGAGCGCCCATCTGACTCGAAGCGATTAATATTGGTTTCATCTGACCATATAACCTTGGAAACAAAAAAAATTTTGGAATTGTTTGCTTTTTTAGACACTGATAGCAATGACTTACAGTATCCCAATCCGCTAATGTCCAATTCGTGTATGTTGCAGCAAAGTTTTGACGCAGCATTATGTGTCTTTTTGTAAGAAATGGTTTTTTTTCCATTTCTTTAGATTTAAGACCCAATTTGTTAAGACTTCGGCGAACTGTCCAAGCACTGGCATTCAAATTAAGCATTGACAATGCTTTTATTGGTGTGATATCAGGATTGCTTGTTACCAAGTTAGTGACGTGGCGTGTGTCACGTTCACTCAAAATTCTGGGTCGACCTCCTGGATTAATTGGAATGTTTCCTAGACTGTGTTTTTTGAGCCGCTGCACAGTCATATGCCTAACACCGAATTTGTTAGCCACTTTTCGGACAGATCCACTCACCAGCTTCCAGTAAATCAAGAAATTTCTGTTTTCAATAGAAGCCGAAGAAATTTCCTATTTTTTTCACTAGCCATAACAAATTCAATTACCATGTGGTTGTAAAATATCAAAGCTCAGCGAGTAAAATGTAAACAAATAAACTTTAACGTTAAACTAATCTCTAGTACTAAAAAGCAGAGCTATGCCATTATGAGTGCAAAACTGTAACATTTGACTTTTTTTTACAGTTTGGCGTGCCATTTTCTTTAACGTAAAACAAATGGCTCTTAATTTTACTTAATATTAGCAAAAAACCTATAAAACATGACTAAGATCTTTAAAATGCCTGCATTCCAAAAAAAGTTACAGACCTTTGAAGTTGAACCAATGAACTCGTGTTACAGTTTTGCTCGTCAGTGTACGTATTATACGTTTTTCAAAATCGACCGTAAAGAAAATACAAATGAAATTGTTGATTTAATTTAAGTTTTGTTACTTTTTTTTATATTTTAAAATATTAAAATATATTTAAATATATTAAAATATATCGCCTATTTTGCATAGGCGATAGACTACGTGGTAAAGGTAAGGTTTTAAATAGATTTTTTAATTATTATTTTTTTTTTGTATTTTTAATTTAATTTTAAATTTAAATTAAAAACATAATTTAAAGAAGCGTTTATAAAATATTTGGACTTCTTAAATTGCTTTCCTAATAATAATTAAAAAAGAAAAACAAATAAAAAATAAATTAATTTAATAATTTTTATTTGACCAAAAATAAAAGCAGTGCCTAACTGTCTGTTGCCGTTGCCCCTGCGCATAATCGCTAAAATTATTTTTTCGATTCACACGAGACAGACGCACACATACATGTGTACAAACTTTCATTTACGCACACTAATAAGCACTTCTGAAAATAGAATCAAGGGCTTGCGCGTTCCCTCCTTACCTACAAGCTCAACGAAAAATGTGTCAGTTTTAACCCCAGATGTTCCATCTATGTACTGTATAATCTTTGGTTTTATGTAGACACATTGTCTATGATGTTGAAATCGGGTTTTTGGAGTGGGCAATCTAAAGATTTTACTTCCAAGTCCCTCAGATATGTTATCATTTTTGCTTTATGGCATATTCAGGATACTCAAATAGTGTGTTTGATTCATCGTCCCATTGATGGGGACAAAATCACCGATCCCGTTAAAGCAGACACACCACCAAAACATGACAGCACCATGTGCTATACATACATATGTACATACGTTGTATTATAGGTCACACTTTCTTGCAAATATTTTTGGGTAATCTGCAGTACATTTTATGTTTTGAACCATGGTACTTAAAAGAACTCTCGGTCCACAAAATTTGTTCCCAAAAAGATTAAAACTTGTTAACGAATAATTTGGCAAACGGCCAATCGTTTCAACATATTTTTAGACATCGGACGGGCCACATAAGTAACAAAGTTAGCCTCTTTCAATCTTCCTTCAACAGTTTTTCTACTAATTGAAATATTATAATCTTTATACCCTTGCAGAGGGTATTATAATTTTGGTAAGAAGTGTGCATCGCATTGAAGGAGACATCCTGGACCCCATAAAGTATATATATTCTAGATCAGGATCACCTCCTGAAATTTGCACAGATTTACTATTATAGGAATATAGGCCAATCTGGAAAATTTCATACGGATCGGCTGACTGTATCCTATAGCTGCCATATAACTGAACGGTCGGAAATGCCACAACTTGCGTGTTTTTGGGCGTAGAAGCGTCCATTTTATACGAATCTAAACTTGTTATGAATGTTTTTGTAAAGATCGGTTAACTATATTCGATATTAACTATATCTTTAATCAATAGAAGCCGATATTTAACTGCAAGGGTATATAAGCTTCGGCTCCGTCCGAAGTTAGCTTTCCATTCTTTAACTTTTTCTTTTAACTTCCATTAAAGATGCTTTTAATGTAATAAGGATATCATCATCTTTAAATTTTCAAGGATTAGACGATCTTGTCTAGGCTTAGCTTTGCGTGGTCGTCCTTTTCTGAATAAATTATCCGTCGAAACTGCCAGTTTATGTTTATTCATTTTGTAGTAAATGGTTTGTCGGGGTACGTTATGAAATATGCTGAGGCTCTGGACCGAAACCCCAGCGTAGTACTAAATTTCTATTTCGTTTCGCTGGATTTGGCTTAGCTCCCGTATTTTACCCATATTTTTATTAAATAACGGTACAGAAATTAGGAAAATTGACAAAAAAAAAATGTATTTAAAGCTGGTAACGGATTTATAAGCTGGAGTTACAAATAACAATAAACTGTCTTTAATACACACGAAACAAATAAAAACTGATTGAATGCAATGTCTAAATACTTTTGTCTACCCAAAAATGCATAGTCTCTGACATCACGTGTCATAACGAAGAATTTAATTTACTCTCTCTTAAAGCTATAAAATTTATAGTATAAATTATATATTTATAGTATAAATAGAAACTCTTACTGAAAAGTGAAAAGAATCACGTGACTTTTACGGGTACAGAGATACGCGCTGAAATATAGCTACAAATAAGCTGTGTCAAAATACTTATCTCCACGATTGTATGTATATGCTGACTGAAAATGATAATAAATATTATGTTTATACAAAAAATAAATAAATTTATAAGTGTTATCACTTTCAGCCATTACATAAATATATATACAGATATATATATAAACAACGTACATATTCATGGTACAACGTACCATAAGGTATTATATGTTCAGTGTATCTACATACTTATACGCAATGTGTAAATACATAATTTTAAAAAAAGACCATGAATGAAGAGTATGTGATGTATGAATGTGTATGTATTGTTTATGAATATGTATTGTACGCATCAATTGACAAAGATCGGCGGTGTAAAATTGCTTTAATTAAATACTTACATATGTATGTAAATAATATAAGAAAAATGTATAGACAAATTTAAAACAAAATATAATTATTTATTTATGTACCTATTTATTTTTAAATTTCTGAGATCTAAGCAGCTTCGTTCCAAAGGCTGTTTTAAATAAATGTACATATATATGTACATACATGTATACATGTACATATATATATATATATATATACTTTTACAAATTAAACCTACATACACCCTCAAAAATTCATTTTCTTTATTATTCCTAATATCAAGTAATAGGCTTACGGTCCGCAGCCTTATCATAGGATTTTATCTTCAGATGTTGCGTGTCGATAACGTATGTATTTAGCTTCAAGCTCGTGGCGTCTACTACAACAGTCCATTGAAGTAGCCTTGATCCGTTTTGTTAATACGCGTCCGATGGCGTATCGTTGAAAATAAAACAGCAATATTTGTAGAATTTTTTTTTTTAACTCTGGTAAATTTGTTTTCTATAATAGATTTATAAAATTTTGGTAGTTTGCGTCAACGATTAGTAAGGATTTTTTTAATTAAAAAACTTTACACAGAGTTTCAATACAAAAACTGTTTTTGTTGCGATATCTTGCATAAGAATAATGATAAATTCTCCTCAGTCAAAAGGTATGCATTTTATAGTCATACAATTAATTAATTAATACAATTTAATTGTCATATAGTCATACAATTAATCATACAATAAACAAAAAAATAAACAATTTTCTTGTGTATTTCGGGTTTTCTCAATTTGTTTAAATTTAGTAACAATAACATTGTAATTAATATTTTTGCAGATAATAAATCATGTACTGGCATTTTAAACCCAGATCAGGAGGATCAAATGACTATAGTCGGATATCGCCATTCTTATATACGATGCATAATATGCTGGACTTGTATATGCTTGACTGGTGGTTTGTTACGTCTTGTTTTGCATTGGTGGCGCCATTGGTATTTAATTGCCACATGCCGTCAATGTTCTCTGGATGACGCAGAAAAGGTTTTGATAACCGAAGACTATGAAGGGAAACACAAACAGTATCACGTCAAAAATGTTTGTGCTCTAAATGTGAATAATCCAAGGTGCTTTTGCATAAAAAATGCAAAAATTCAAAAAATTAACATTCATTTTTTTAGTTACAGATCATTATTCCTTAAGAACCAGGATTTAAGCCCCACAAATTCAGGAAATAATGAAAACTGGTTACAACTGTCAGTTCACTTTACTTCAGCGCAATTCAAAAGTATGTACCTATTAAATACTCAAACAATTTGTATACCCTGCAGAGAGTATTATAATTTTGGTTAGCAGTGTTCAACGCAGTCAAGGAGACGTCTCCGACCCTATAAAGTATATATATTCTGAATCGGGATCACCTTCTGAGTCATAATAAGCATGTTCGTCTGTCCGTCTGTCTGTCTGTTTCTACGCGAACTAGCGTCTCAATTTTGCAGCTATCGACTTGCACACACCCTTCTATCCTTTGCACGCAGTTTTTAAATCGGCACTGATCGACCTCTGTTCACTAAATAAGATTCGGCTACCTCTCGTTTCATCGTAGTAAAATGTATTGCTGCAATACTGTAAACCTGCGCGACCATATCTTATGATTATTGCTTCGCTAAGATTGTCCCGCAAGCACCGCAATACCGAAAGCAGTAGTCCTTCACCGTCTCCTTAGCTCGTCCGGTGTTGCTCCGAACTCCTTCCTTATAACCTGCGCGAGTTCGAAAGTACTAGTCTCTGTACTAGCTCTCCTCTGCATCATGGAAATTTTGTGGCATTAATTAATAGCTAATCCATATTTTTGAATGCGTTTTTTTCTGTAGTAATAAAAATATGAAGCAATATGCTCTTTTTGGAAAAGTGTGCGTAGCTCCTGTAGGACGGGCTCCATGTACAATTTTTATACCCTTGCAGAGGGTATTATAATTTTGGTCAGAAGTGTGCAACGCAGTGAAGGAGACATCCAGGACCCCATAAAGTATATATATTCTGGATCAGGATCACCTCCTGAGTTAAGCATGTCCGTCTGTCCGTCTGTCTGTTTCTACGCAAACTAGTCTCTCAGTTTTTGAGCTATAGTCTTGAAACTTTGCACACGCCCTTCTTTCCTTTGCACGCAGTATATAAGTCGGAACGGCCGGGATCGGCCGACTTTATCCTATAGCTGCCATATAACTGATTGATCGGAAATGCTATAACTCCCAGGTTATTAAAGATAACTCTCTCTTGTGGGAATTTAAGCCGATCTACAAAATTTCATACGGATCGGCCGACTATATCCTTTAGCTGCCATATAACTGAACGATCGGAAATGCGATAACTCCCTTGTTATTAAAGATAGAATCTTGAAATTTGCACAGATTCATTATTATTATCATATAGCTGCCATATAACTGATCGGAAATGCCATAACTTTCGTGTTTTTGGGCGTAGAAGCGTCGGACTTCTTTTAAAATCCATTTTATACGAATCTAAGCTTGTTATGAATGTTTTTGTAAAGATCGGTTAACTATATCCGATATTTATAATATCTTTAATCAATAGAAGCCGCTATTTAACTGCAAGGGTATATAAGCTTCGGCTCCGTCCGAAGTTAGCTTTTCATTCTCGTTTTTAATTAAATTAGTAGGTTTAGTTTATTATTATCACGCTAGCTCGTGGATATCAATGAAATGTCTTGAATGTCTTGACTACTTTAATGTTTTATTATTTTTGAGAATGGATTGCCAAAAATTGGTTTTTACATTATTCTTCGTGGGTTACACATCTGCTCTCCTTCACAACCAAGTTACTTTACGCTTTCTGCTTGACTCCCGTCGCTGCTTTCGATAAAACTATCGATATCGGTAAGCATTGCCATTCAGTAAAGTTTGGGTAAAACACCAAGTTCATATGAACTATACTTTTCTTCATATGTCGTTGTCTTTCGGCTCATTTATTGTACAGGATGGCACAAACTATCGTCAGGATCTTTTTGCAACCAAACTGCAAGAAGCTCTGTATGAGCTTCAGTTTGCAGCTTCAAAACTGGCTCACTAATTAACGCCACCTTAAACTTCTCAAACGCAATGGTTTGCTTGGTCTAATGTAAAAGATATCTTTGCTCTCTGTACTTTGTCCTTGTAATTTGTCTAACACTGCCTCCATGTGTGCCAGTTGTCTCGAATTATTTTTTATTCCACTTTCGATAGTCACAACAGAGTCGTTTCTTTGCATTTTTCTTTGAAACTAAAACCACAGGAGATGCATACTCCGAATTACTTGGTTAAATAATTCCCTCGTCTAACCATTCCTGAACTTGTTCGACACTCAGCTGCATGATGTCTATTTTTGTCTTTTTTAAAACAATGCACTTAAAAATTTTTTTTTGGAAAGTTCCGGATTTGGGTTCGATTTTCTTTGATTCTTCAGATTAATTTTCACGCGTTTCAAACTTGCCCTGGACCTTGTACGAGCCGTTTACCTTTTGGTAATTCACAATTTGTACTTTTAGATCCCTGATCGAGTTAGCTGAGTATAGTATGAGTTTATTTGCTTTTGAATCCGGTACTCCCTTTATAAAATATTCCACTAAGCTTTCCTCGTCTATCTCCGCTGGCTTCGCTAATTTTATTAGACAGTATAAATACTCCGGCAGGGACTCTCCTTTCTATTGTATACTCTGAACTAGCTTACGGTGTGCTTGTGCTGACGATATCAAAAATTTCAATGAATTCCAGTCACTGAGGTTCGACTGATTTGTAACAAAACACTGCAGCAATCAGCCGGACTGATTGATGAACAACAACAAGGCAACAGGCGATGATGGTAATAATGCCATTGCATTAAAATTGTACCGCCTACAAACATAAGGCTTATCACAAAAATCTCTAATAGAAAATTGGGTACTTTTCGGAAACGTGCCCAAGAATCCTTGATACCTAAGCCAGGAAAACCTGAAGCCCACCTTACCTTACCTGGTCGTGCGATAAGTTTACTGCCAATGCTCTCCAAAATACACGAAACAGTATTTTCGAGGAGAGCTCTGCCGGTACTGGACGAGGCTGGGCTGATCCCTGATCACCAGTTTGGCTTCACGCGATCCCATGGAACACCCTAGGAATGTCGTAGATGCAATACATCCAGGACGCCTTTGCAACCAGAAAATAATGTCTAGCAGTCATATGCCTGCTCCGACCATAATACCAGTTTCTGGTATCGTTCCTGAATTCACGGAGAAATCCACCGCCACCACCTTCTCCAGGAAACTGGACTCCGGTCAGACTCAACAGCACCCCATTCCTAAGTACTTGGTCTTTACGATGGATGGAAGGCTTACTTGGAAGTCTTATCTGGTAAGAAAACGCAAACTGAAAAACGAACGTCTGAAATCATTTTAGAGGCTAATGGGAAGGAAGTCCAAGCTGCGAATATCCTTAAAGCTACTTGTATACAAACCCATCATAAGACCGATCTGGATGTACGGCATACAATTGTGGGGAACTGCGGCTAAGAATCCAGACGTTTGAGTACAACTCAACTGTCCACGAGGAACTAAAGTTCCATGGGTCAAGGATGAAATAAGGAGGAGCAGCCGTCGTTACTTGCAGAGGCTTTAAAAGCATCCTAATTTGCCGGCCATCACTCTCCTGGACAACTGCGTAGGACCTACCCGCTTGACATCTCATATACTTCCTAGCTACTATTTGTAGTTCCAACTTCTAGTTATAAACGAAATTCTCCGCCAAAAAATTTAATGGTTGTCTATTACAGTTTCATATAAATACTATCTAAAAAAACAAAAGTTACATTTCAAAGACCTATCATTGAAAACATTGAATACGTAACAATTTGGAAATGTTATAAATTTAATACTTTCTATGAAACGTTTCAGAAATGTTTATAATACCCTCTGCAAAGGTATAAAATTATAATTTCTAAAATGTGTCCCAAATCCGAATTTCCACTAGACTATATTATATTAATATTTATATTATTATTTGACGAGAATTAAAAGCTAAATTCGGACGGAGCCGAAGCTTATATACCCTTGCAGTTAAATAGCGGGTTCTATAATTTAAAAATATAGTAAATATTGGATATAGTTAGCCGATCTTTACAAAAGCAACAAAAATAACAAGCTCAGATTCGTATAAAATGGATTTTAAAAGAAGTCCGACGCTTCTACGCCCAAAAACACGAAAGTTGTGGCATTTCCTATCGTTCAGTTATATGGCAGCTATAGGATATAGTCGGCCGATCCGTATGAAACTTTCCAGATCGGCTTAGATTCCCACAAGAGAGACCCATGTTATCTTCAATAACATGGGAGTTATAACATTTCCGATCAATCAGTTATATGGCAGCTATAGGATATAGTTGGCCGATCCCGGCCGTTCCGACTTATATACTGCGTGCAAAGGAAAGAAGGGTGTGTGCAAAGTTTCATGACGTTAGCTCAAAAACTAAGAGACTAGTTCGCGAAGAATCAGACAGACAGACGGACATGCTTATATCAACAGAGGAGGTGATCCTGATCCAGAATATATGTACCTTATGGGGTCCTAGATGTCTCCTGCACTGCATTGCACACTTCTGACCAAAATTATAATACCCTTATAATAGGATATTTATATCTTTGCACGCTAAAAGATCAGACCAATTAAAGGGAAGAATTATGTAAATAACGGTTTTAAACTCAGTCTAGGGGTATGGTTTCGATTAAAATCTGAAGCGTAGAATGGTATAATTCTTCGGGCGTTTCCAAAAGAAGGGCTCTGTGAAGGGTCATTGCATCTGGATTAGAAACAAAACACAAGTGTAGAGCCCGACCTAAAGAATTTCTAACATGGTTAATTAGATCCAGAGACCTGTCAAAAATGCAGTGACCATCCCAGCAGTGGCTGGGATGTCGTCGTTGCCCTTATATGATTAAGAAAATGTCTTAATCAGTTAAATTCCATATAAAATGTGTGCTCCGAAAAAATCGAAAATTGTGCCATTTGGTTCGTTTAGATATTATATATGTTAGCCATAAGTCGGGCACACCATATTTCAGATGGGTTCAGATGTTCAAAAAAGAAGCTTTTTGCAAATTTCAAGAAATGGAAGTTTTTACATTTCCGATAAATTGAATGAATTTCAAGCAAAAAAGATAGACGAAAAAGGATTAAAATGATATATTTCTTTTTATTGTGTGTCTATTCTAAGTAAATGATTTTTTGGAATAATCATTATTTTCGGTCCCTGGAATGAAAGGGTCGGTGCAAAGGGAAATCGGAAGGTGCAAGTCAAAAGTTTTAAAACTTTGAGATTAGTAGAATTTGGCAGGCGTCAACTAACAAAGTGACCCTACCCCCTATACTTAAAGGAAGCGGAGATGTTTTCTCCGCGGAGTTTCCGACTTTACCAAAATAAAAATATCTACTGTAAGGGTAAAAAGGAAAAATTCAAAATATCAATATTAATTAATTTAACTAAATTCTTTTTTTTTTTTTTATTTTTTATTTTAGAGTGTACGTCCATACGAATTTTTCGATGCAAACAGTTGGTCTATGCGTGGGACAATAATGTGAACTGTTTCAAAAAAATAAATGGCCTGGATGTTAATATACCATGTTCATATTATCACCAACAAAGAGGATTAACATCGAGCGATCAAATTTCAAGGCGGATTGTTTATGGAGATAATGAAATAACTATTCCAATTCGAGATTTTAAAACCTTGCTTTTTCTAGAAGTTTTGAATCCGTTTTATGTTTTCCAACTATTCTCAGTAATACTGTGGTTTACATATGATTATTACTACTATGCTTGCGTTATACTACTGATGTCTTTGTTTGGAATTACAGTCTCAATTATGCAAACTAAAAAGGTAAGATATCAGTTATAGAAACGTAGAAAAGGGAAATTAATATATAAATATTACTTTTCAAAGAATCAAGACGTACTTTATAAAACAGTTTGCAATACAGGAACAGCTTGGATTATTGACCATAAAGGTGTACCTAGTGAATATCCAACACAGGCATTAGTACCTGGCGATATTATTGAAATACCATCGTCAGGATGTACAATGCAATGTGACGCTGTGTTACTATCAGGCAGCTGCATCATAGATGAATCAATGCTTACAGGAGAAAGCGTTCCGATTACGAAAACTGCGCTGCCATCGAAACGTGACCTAATGTTTGACAAGAAAGAGCATGCAAGACACACAATCTTTTGCGGTACAAAGGTTATTCAGACTCGTTATATTGGGTCGAAAAAAGTATTAGCGTTTGTTATAAACACCGGAAACATAACTGCAAAGGGCGAATTAATCCGGTCTATTCTTTATCCCCCACCGGTGGATTATAAGTTCGAGCAGGATTCTTATAAATTTATCCAATTTCTTGCTTTAATAGCTTGTTTTGGGTTTATTTATACATTGATTTCAAAGGTAGATTTTAATAAAATTGTAAAAGTAACATTTTGTTTTCTTTTAATAATTAATTATTTTTATTTCTTAGGTATTACGTGGCACAGATCCTGTTAAAATAGCGGTTGAGTCATTGGATCTTATCACAATTGTTGTACCACCGGCGCTACCGGCAGCTATGACTGTTGGTCGTTTTTACGCACAAAAGCGATTAAAAGTTAGTAACATTTTTTGCATTTCTCCGAGATCAATAAATGTAGCTGGCAGTATAAATTGTTGCTGCTTTGATAAGGTTTGAATTTTTTGGTTAAAGAAAATATGAATTTTCATTAACTTATTTCTATTTTTTAGACCGGTACTCTAACTGAAGATGGGCTTGATATGTGGGGTGTAGTTCCCAAATCTTCGACAAATCAATTTCAAATACCTTTAAGAGATATTCTTCGTCTGCCATACGAACATTTCCTTTTTGGAATGGTAACGTGTCATTCGATAACAGTTCTTAATGGTGTAATGATGGGCGATCCGCTAGACCTAAAAATGTTTCAGTCAACAGGATGGACTTTAGAAGATTCTAAAAACATTCCAGAAAACGAAAAATATGGACTTATTTATCCTATTGTACTGCGTCAACCAAATGATAAAATCGAAGATTTTTCTACATTAGCAGTGACTACCAGTCATAAAGTTCGACGACTATCTTCTGTAGAGGATTTGCTTGCTACAGTTGGTCTCACTCAAACTCAAAAGCGTTATGATCATGGGATTGTTCGAGAATTTCCTTTTACATCAAGTCTGCAACGAATGTCTGTTATCACTCGATGCCTTAGTGATCATATTTTTAAAGTATACAGTAAAGGTTCTCCTGAGATGATAAAGCAGTTGTGCAAACCCCAAACCTTACCAGACGATTATTCCCAACAATTGTCGCAATTTGCTAAGAAAGGATATCGAATTATTGCAATTGCTTACAAAGCTCTTGACATTAAAACTAACTACACAAAAATTCAACGTTTTTCCCGTGAAGATGTAGAAAATGATCTTGAGTTTCTTGGTTTTGTTATACTTGAAAATCGTCTAAAGCCCGACACAACTGAAGTAATTAATACATTAAACAAGGCCAATATTCGAACTATAATGATAACTGGGGACAACATTCTAACAGCCATCAGTGTTGCTCGTGATTGCGGTATAGTAAAATCACCTCAAGCGGTGATTACTGTGCACGCAGATCCAGTTAACAAAAATGAACAGCCTTTTGATGATAGTGGGCAAGGTGATATAAATATTAACAGGAATGTCGACCCCAAAAGACAGTACAAGTTACAATACACATTGGATAGCGGGACCGATATTTGTGCTTCATATGCCATGTCAAATAATGGGAACGGAAATATTGTTTTACCCGTAAGAAGTGTAAGAAACTGCGGCGTTGAATATGCGGTAGATCTTGACAGTATAAAGTCAGCTACTGCCGTAACAAATGGATCTAATAGAAGTATTGATGAAAGCTTTGTACAGATGAGCAATAGTTTGGCTAGTATAGAGACTACAGACACATGGACTCACAACTATACAGCAGAGGTTCATTTAGAACTTGACAGTAACCCTATTCAAGACAGTAAATGGAGAGAGCAATATGTATTTGCAATGGATGGAAAAACGTGGCAGATTATCAAAGATTATTTTCCCGAGCAAATGGGAATTATATTAACACGTGGGTCCATTTATGCACGAATGTCCCCAGAGCAGAAGCAAGCATTGGTAATGGAACTCCAAAATGTAGATTATTGCGTAGCTATGTGCGGTGATGGAGCCAATGACTGTGGCGCATTAAAGGTTGCTCATGCTGGGATTTCTTTAAGCGAAACCGAAGCTTCAATCGCTTCACCATTCACTTCACGAAATCCTACGATTTCTGCGGTTATAAAAGTTATTAAAGAAGGGCGAGCTGCGTTGGTAACATCTTTTGGCATTTTTAAGTACATGGCCGCATATTCGCTTGTACAGTTCATATCTGTAATGATTTTGTACTCAATCGATTCAAACCTAACAGATAAACAGTACCTATACGTTGATCTTGGGCTTATATCGATATTTGCCTTTTTTTTTGGAAAAACGGAATCCTTTGATGGAAAGTTAGTAAAGCAAGTTCCGCTTAGCTCCTTAATTTCTTCAACACCACTAGCATCACTTGTACTTCATCTAGCTGTGGTCACAATTTTTCAGGTGGCGGGTACGTGTCCATAGATGGCTTCAATGAAATACAATATAATCTAATTTTTTTTCTTTATTTAGGATGGTTTCATCTACGTCAACAACCATGGTTTACACCTTTTCAACTAACTAGTGAAAATCATTTAGGTTGTTTTGAAAACTATACTATGTTTTGCATATCCAGTTTTCAATATATAATCCTTGCGTTCGTTTTTTCAAAAGGTGCGCCCTACAGAAAACCTTTGTGGTCAAACTGGCCTTTGTGCTTGGCTTTCATTGTTAATCTTATGATCATACTTTATTTGGTAATTTATCCCAGTAAATGGGTTTCAAATTTTTTCCAGCTCATAGTACCTCCAGTAATGAACTTTCGCTGTATTATGATAATTTACGGAATCGCTGCATTTGCATGCCACGTTTTTGTGGAGTCCTTCCTTGTTGAATTTTTAATATTTAATAAGTATCAAGTAAAACGCGAACAAAGCTGGACTAAATCGAAACAAAAATATTTGCGATTGGAGCATGATATTTCCAAATTTTCAAATTGGCCGCCCATTTCTGAACGATATGAACCAACCGAACCGGCTGAATGGGAAGAAGGTCAACCAAAATATGTTAGTTTATTGGCAGAACAGACCCACGATACGCCGCAAACTTCATTTCCAGGATTTTGAATTCCCTATATCGAAATCGATTTAATTGTTGTAAAAAAATTCAAGTGCATATATATAAAATCATGAATGATATAAGTGTATATTATATAAAGACATATATAAAAAGTGCATTTAATTTTTGTAATGCACGTAAATTATAGGTCTATCTATAAAATAAATCAACTGTACTTAAGTCATGGTGATAAAATGTACAAAAATTTTGTGTTTTTTTGGTTAAATTCAAATATGTTATATTATAAATAAAATAGAAAGAAGAATAGAAGAATAATGTTTGTGACTTTTATTTTAATATTTAAACCCTTGCAGAGGGTATCATAATTTTGGTCAGAAGTGTGCAACGCAGTGAATTAGACATCCAGGACCCCATAAAGAATAAATATTCTGGATCAGGATCACCTCCTGAGTCGATACAAGCATGTCCGTCTGTCAGTCTGTCTGTTTCTAAGCGAACTAGTCTCTCACTTTTTGAGCTATCGTCTTGAAACTTTGAACACACCCTTTCTTCCTTTGCACGCAGTATGTAAGTCGGAACGGCCGGGATCGGTCGACTATATCCTATAGCTGCCATATAACTGATTGATCGGAAATGCGATAACTCCCTTGTTATTAAAGATAGAATCTTGAAATTTGCACAGATTCATTATTATTATCATATAGCTGCCATGTAACTAAACGATCGGAAATGCCATAACTTTCGTGTTTTTGGGCGTAGAAGCGTCGGACTTCTTTTAAAATTCATTTTATACGAATCTAAGCTTGTTTTGAATGTTTTTGTAAAGATCGGCAAACTATATCCGATATTTACTATAACTTTGATTAATAGAAGCCGCTATTTAACTGCAAGGGTATATAAGCTTCGGCTCCGTCCGAAGTTAGTTTTCCTTTCTCGTTTTCTTTTAAAATGCCAAATTTTAACTGATTATATTTATTTTAAAGCAGTTGTTGCGCTACCAAGCGAGAATAAATGTCAAGAAATAAATTTTAAAAAGTGCACAATGCGTTCCACCAGAGCAAGGCTTCCAAAGCTAACGGCTCACACAACAAACGCATTGCGCTATGCAGACTCGGCTGTGCTTATCTCCTACGCTTGGTTTGTTTACTTCTCTTATCTTAATTATTGGGGGGTTTTCCCGGAGCTGCTGATCCCAACAGCAGTCTTTTAGTTTTTAACTAGAAAGCTTGAACAAAACTAAAATTTCTTACCGTTAATTCCAAAAATTTAAAGTTTATTCAAATCCGTGCGGGTTCCACAGGTCATTGGAATAAGTTGAAGAACTGTTTGCGGCCGACACAATCTGGGATGTTCGATATTTAAATCGCTTTGGCTGGCATATGAAGTTTATCAAGTTAGAATCCAAGTAGAGACTTTTTCTTTTTGGTTAAAAAACTTACTCTGCTAGAGCCCGGTGCCAAAATTCATTTGCATGCGGGTCAAACGACTAAATGGCAGGTGAAAGAGAAGTGAATTCATTATTTTTTTTTCAAATCTATGCATAGGCGATAGCCTACGTGGAAGCGTTAGTTCTTTAGCACAATCGAACTCTGGCTTCAACCTTATTTTTTTCCAAATGTTTTTTCCAAATGTATAATTTTTTTATTTTAATGCATTTTTTAAGTTTTGAGTACTCATTTTTAATAATAAAAAAAAATAATAATAACTTATAAAAATAAATTTCGCGCTAATAATTATTACACAAAAATAAAAATGTACTTATGTACGCAGATGACGTTAAGCTGTGTTTTCAATATAAATCTTCCTCTGCCCAATACAAACTTCTGACCAAGGATTTTTCAACTGATCGATTAAAACAGATATGCCTTCATAAAAACTGTCCAAAGATTCGGTTGCCTTTTACTTTGTATTCCGAATCAGCTCCTCGATATCGCAATTATCTCTTGCGATTCACAACACAACAAGTCCCACCGAACTTCGCCAACTGACTTGTGATAACGCAAATAAAACTCTAGTTCCTTCCTTTCAAAAAGTACACTAGCATTTCTGCAAAGTACCGCAAAGTTTTCATTTAGGGTTTGGTGGGTTAGAGCCTCCACTCTGTGAAAATTTCATTTTCCGCCCATTTAATATTTGGACTACATTTTCGGGTCTGTGTCTGTTAAAAAGGTCAGATACGTGCGAAATTTTAGTGGCTGAGTTAGGCAATATAAAGCCACGGTTTACCTTAGATCCAATATTGTGAACGGGTCTGCTCTTGACTCCAGGAACGGTTTGCGTTGGAGACCATCTGTTTTCGACATAAGCGGGAGTTGCTATCATACTCTGCAGGCTATTCATTACGGATCTTTGAATAAGTTCGGCCACCGTCTCTGTCAATGTGGTGAGCGGTCTGAGAGGGATCTGCTACTTCCCTAGTGTCGGACTCTCTGCCCTGCAAAATAGCAGCGTTTTGCGATGTGCATGGACCATCTTTGGCTTGCAATTGAGTTTCTTGCTCTTCCATTTGGCGACTTTTGGACAGAGCGCGAGTTTGTAAGCCTTGGCTGTTAGTTGGTTTGCTTGCTACTGCCCTACACACTGTGTGACAAAAGGGACCCTTCTTATTTTATTTGAAATGGAATTCTATGCACCTTTTATGAAACTCGTGGTCGCATGAGGTTCTATACAATTCTCCAGCGGACCTGCTTTCACTCTTGGACACCAGTTAGTCTTTTCTAAAGGTCTTTTATTAGGCAAAAAAGCGACACTCATTTTAAGTCTTAGGTCAGACGGGCATACTATACAGAAAAACTCGACCCTGATACTGGTCCGACCTAACACACCCACTCAAAAAGAATTATATAAAAAAATGTATTTTGTTTAACTAATGTAATTAGCAGATACAAAGCCAGCCATGTCGTAGGGTAACTAGGTTCTATTCCAATTTTTTCAAACGGAAGAATTGTACTTTCTACTGAAATTCTACCATATCTTTTCTTTTGGGTACTCTTGCTTTATTTCCCAGGAGTTAGGTGGGGTTAAGTCGAATTTGCAAAAAAAAAAAAAAACAAAAAGAAAAACAAAGGCACGAGATAAGACTATAAAGCAAAATTAGACTTTAGTTATCTGGGATTCTTAATGGATGATTGCTGATTCCACTAAGGCCCCAAGTTCATTACAACTGTAACGTGCAACGAAATTTTTTTAATGACGAGCGGGTATCTATGCTTGAGCGTGCTGCCACAAAAAAAAGGAAATCGCAAAAACTCTAACCGTGAGAGATACATACATAAGCAATAGTCAAAGTCTGCTACCCCAGAAATAGAAGATGGGGAAAATTAAAAGACTGGAGGGGGAGCGAATGTGATGAAAAAGTACGAGATTTTCGGAAAAGCTACCACTTATATTACATGGTCTTGAATGCCCCTCCCTACTGTTGATCACAGCAACAGAGTCTGACCCTGTTAATCCCTTTTCATCCCCTACGTTAGTGAGGTCATTGGCTTTGATCGGCTGATTACGATGAATTTAGTTCGTTTTAAATTACTTTAACTACTAACAAATCCACAAGGAGTCATCGTAGATGTACTTATAGACTAGTGTATGGATTATAGGAGATATATGTTTATACTTGATAGATAGTTATAGATTGATAGATAGATTTATATTATGACTATTATGACTGCTGAATTATTGACTCTAAACTAAAGTTCTCTAGAACAATCAAATTGTGTTTTGTTTGCATTCGAGTGTTTTGAGTCTTTCCATGTTTCGTTCAAGTAACCTTTAATCGTCTCCTAATTCCTTATTTCCTAAACTTTCATGTATTCGTTGAGTGACTTTACTTTACTTTACATTATCCGTTTAAATATCTGTTTTCTACATCATTTGTTTTACATATATGTATATATTTGGTTTTGTTGTTTTATTTTTTTGCTGCTGTTTTGTTGCGAAGTGGGCACAATGAATGTAGGCAAATCTTATATGAGTTCTTTTCTTTTGATGTAGTTGTTTTTTTGTTTTTGTTTTTGTCTTTCACATACTCACAGAGCTCCTACGGCGGGGATCGATCTCCGGCGAAGCGCTGGAATGTTGACTTCGATGAGCTAAACAGCGTAAATGGGGGTTATATAACACAGACCTGTATCATTTTTGCTCTTCCGCAACGGAAAACTGATTTTCTTTAGTTTTGTTTTGCTTGATTTCTTTTAAATATAATCTTCATTTTTAAATTCCTTATTGTTCCTTATTCCATTATTTTCTCTTAAACTCATTTTTTAAGTTAACCGTGAAGACTTCTAATTTTATAGTTGCTAACACCAATTTTACAATTAATTTTAAACTTCACGTTACAATTCTATATTTTATATTTATATTTCAGTTCATTAAGCATCTAGTTAGGTAATTTCAGCTGATATGTAGCGCTTCACGATTTTTTTCTTTTATTGACAACTAGCTCCTGACCCTGGGACCACGGCCTGGTCCACTTTTAGCTCTACTTTCTGATTGCAAGAAAACTCAATCAAATTTAAATTTTCGAACGTTATGAGTTTCTCAACTATAAATAATCGGCAGTCTCTCCACTTGGCTTGCTCTTGGTTTTTGGCTTGTCACTTCAAATCTGACAAAGCCGCGACATCTTGGCATTTCGGAGTAAAGTAGGTTTCTGGCAAAATCATCATTCTGGCACATTTCAAAGAAGCTAGTTTTTGTTGTCAATGGAACCGAGGGTCAAACGTTTCAATTAAAATGTGAACAAGGGATAATCGTCTTGATACACTGCCGGTTAAGTTGCTGTGCTTAGGCCGAATCAGCTGACGCATACGTCAAATCTGATCCACTGTGCAGCAATTGACTGACGGGCTTTTTGGGCGCACTTGATTTAAAATTGCAAACAAATTCTCCAATTCCAAATCAAGCTACAGGCGCCGCCACACTGCCCTAGAAAGATTAACTCAGATTAGCGACCTAGGTGTCCTATTAGACTTCTAGCTAAATTTACCGAATTTACAGTACAAAATAATTTTCCTTTTTTTAAGGGTCTAAGGTGGGATGCAAGTATCCAACATCCGTCTTATCGTAGTAGACGCCTTTTAATTAACTTACCATCGTTACCGTAGAACTGTGCTGGTTGTCGTTTTCATCAATAACCTAATTCATGTTAAAATCAACAGCCTATCAACCTATCAGGTCTGATAAAATTTAGCATTCCTTTTATGGTGTCTCGAACTTTATTTCCCTTTTTTCTTAGCTTTTGTAGGTCAACAAATGCATGACCCTTTCAGGGTATTATGTTCTGACTACAATAACCTCAATCCAATTATTTATCAGAACTCTTCCATGAAATCTTTTCTTTCCTACTTAAGAGAACAACAATGTAGCTCTTTTTCGTGACCTTTTGAAAATAATTATTTCTTGTCTCAGATATATCCCCTCGATTCAAGCCATACAATAAACGGCAGCGGGAGCCGCGCGAACAGCCTCCTTGTCTTAGCAGGACAGTGCAAACCTTGATCCTCGAGTTTAACTAATGATGATGTATTCGTAACATAGCATTATAATACATAAATACTTAATCCGTTTTGGCACGACAAGTGTATTTGTCTAGCCCCCTTTTTCTGCGTCTGTCTCGGCGTTGCGCTCAAACATGGCGCCTATCCTAGCGGTGTATTCGCCGCACCGCTTACTTCGACACCGCTTGACCCTTGACTAACGGGATGAAGCTTAACGGTTGAAGCTCCGTCTCTAGACTTGCGACCCTTTCCATGAGCGTCGCAATCTGTTCTTTTGTGGAAACCGTATCCTGTCCTGGCGCCTCGGCCAGTCCGATGCTGTCCTTATGCTTGGTTCCTTTTTTCTTCGGAGTCCGTGGCTGCTGTCGTCCACCATCTGCATTCTCCAAGCTGGGCGGTATTCCAGATGCTGCAGATGTGGTTGTTGTAGTCTGCTGATATTATGACTCTCTGGCTCCGTCTGGGCAAATGTGTCGTCGGCATGTCGCACGTATTTTCATGTGCGTTTTGCAATTTGATTTTGAATTGTAAAATTGGGGTCATCTACATCTTTATTTTTATTTTTCACTTAACCATTTAGTATTTTTGTGGTTAGCAAAGATAACCGGGAATACTTTGTTGATAAGCTCGTCTTTTGATAATAGATGATAGATCGATCAACAAACCAGCTCTTATTTTTACAGACAGTTGAAGTTTCTTTACATATAGCAACACATTTGATGATTTGAGGCAAGCGTTTATTTCGTCGGCAGCACTAAATCTTGAAATGACTGGTTTAAAGGTGCGCTCCACAAACACAGCAAAACCCAGAATGGCTGGTCAGACGGGAAAGTTACGGAAGGCCACAGGAGGGACCGCACCGTCAAAGGACACCGACGCCGAGACAAGAAGTAGTGTAGAATCAGGCACAGGATTGTTGCAGGTGCGGACCAATGAGCCACTGGGCGTCAGGATCTGGCAAGGTTTGCAGATCAGAAAGGAAGTTCCAACATAACGCAGCACTGGATAACGATGAAGGATGACATACCAATTAAACTGCGGTACTATCCAAAGAATACAAAGATCTAGGGCGAAATAAACGCCAAAGTAGATGAAGTGTTGGAGCTGGGATACATCGAGCCATCAACCAGCCCGTACAGCTCGCCGTTGGTAATGGTGAAGAAGAAGACGAAGAAGTGGAGGATGTGCGTCGATTTCTGGCAGATCAACGCCAAGTCCGTGAAGGACGCATATCCCATGCCAAGGATAAACTTCATCTTGGAGCAGCTGCGATAGGCCAAGTAGCCTCGAACTGAAGGATGGGTACTGGCAAATACCACTGGAAAAAGCCAGCAGGAAATATACGGCGTTCACGGTGCCAGCCAAGGGCCTGTACCATTGAAAGGTGATGCCGTTTGGCCTCCACGAAGAACGGGTCATCGCCTACACAAGCAGGACGCTGATCGGGGCCGAACGGAACTACTCCGCCACCGAAAAGGAGTGTCTGGCCATAGTGTGGGCGGTGAGACACATGCGGCTGTACTTGGAAGGGTACCAGTTCGACGTGATCACGGACCACATGGCTCTCAAATGGTTGAACAGCATCGAGAGCCCGGTCGGGAGGATCGCGAGATGGGCGTTTGAGTTTCAACAATATGACTACGAAATAAGCTACCGTAAGGGGAAGCTAAATGTCGTCCCTGACGCGTTGTCCAGGCAGCCAGTTGTCGAGAACCTAAGGGGTGCGAAGATGAAGGACAACGTGTTTGTGGATAGCGGCGCTGAAGAAGAAAATACGAGCGATACCGCAAAAAAGTACGCCGACTACACAGACGTGGTTGGACTCGTGTATCGCCACATTCCGCACCGAGCAGGGAGTGAAGAGGTGTCGTCATGGAAGATGTGTGTTCCAAAGGACATGAGGCGTCGTGTGTTGCACGAGAACCACGATGCGCCGATGGCAGGCCACCAGGGAGCCCGAAAGATCATGACGAGAGTAGCCGTTGGCGGCGGGCAATCTATAGATCAGCGACATCAGATGGTAGGGAAGGCTGACGTCGGTCCTTCGCCAGAAGAGAAGATGGCTGAGAGAAGAAGGAGTTAGTGGCGGCTGCGATGGGGGTGATGCGGCGAAGGGACGGTCTCGTCACCGAGGAGCGAGCGAAGGAGAAGCGGGCAAGGAGGGCCCTAGCGAAGTCGGAGTAAAAGCAAGCGCGGGCCCGTTTGGCCCTGATGGTGGCAAGACAGGCGGCAAGAAACGCAGTGGAAGTGACCCGAAGACGGTGAGCCATGCTGGAGAAGGCCAAAGTCCGGGTGGAGGAGAGGTGGTGAAGGAAAAGGGCAAGGCGGATGAGGAGAACGCCCATAAGGACACGGACGAGGCGGGCCGGGAGACAGGCCGAGCAAAAGAAGGCCAAGGGACGGCAAGAGAAGAACGCGGCCGGGCCAGAGCTGCAGTGGAAGCGACACTGGAACGTTCCGGGTGCTCAGGTGGAGCAGGTCCTGCGGGTGTTCCGGTGAAACGGGCAGTTGTTCCTCCAGCAGGTGTTGACAACGACGGAGGCTGCAAAGGAGGAAAAGTCACCCGAGGATGTTAGGCCAAGGATAACCTTATAACCTTTACCAACTTGTCAGAAACCATATGATAGTGCTGGAAGCTTTACCATATATCGACATAGATTTAGTGATATAAAATGACAGGCGTAGACAGTCGCTACTTCTCGCGACGACGACGGGCTAACGTTCGGGTCCAACGAACCACGTTTACATTATTCGAACAGATTAAGTTTGTACTAAGGGTTGAGACAGCGGTTAAAGACTATATATATAAATATAACACGACTGTCTACTCATTGTAAGCCGCAATTGTGCACCCGTCCTGCCACATCAAATCACTAGCATTGGAAGTGTACGCCTTGTTAGTGACATGCAGATTGTTAAATAGAACAACGAAAATGCTTGGTTACGCAACGAAAAAAGCTCTGCAGCAACGATGCAGGCGAGAATCCAAGTGATGAAGAATATGCTAGTGCGGAAAATGTAATGTTGCAAAACAGAATTCAAGAGTTGGAGAAAAAGGTGCATGAGTTGCGCCAACGATCATTTCAGCTACCGGAGCCCTCATCCCCCATCGCAACATCGGGGATTAACGATGATCAACGCTCCAACGATTTAGGAGTAGCAAACTTGGTTACGTCTCAGCCGCACGTCAACACGTACCACGCCAACGGCGCAACGTCTCTACACCAAGTTTATTCGGCTACGTCTCAGCCGCACGTAAACACGTAACAGCAAATTTATTTGGCTTCGTCTCAGCCCTACGTTAGCTATAGTTCACACGCACATACAACGCATCCATGTATTGTATACACCACGTCAAAGCCGCAACGAACCACGAATAATTGGAAACTTCGCACCCACGTTTATGAATGCAAACGTTCCTCTTCCCTCGCAACTCGCCTATTTTGCAACGCCACAACAGAATTTACAACACGCATACGACGTAGGTATCGAATATACCTTTCAAGCGCCATCAACGAAAGCTACGTCTAACAAAAAGATGGAACTCACGATTAAATGTACCAAAGTCAGCGAATCGTGTAAAAAGTACACAGCGTTTGCCACGCCCAACGGACACTACGAATACAACCGGATGCCTTTTGGACTCGTCAAAGCTCCATCGGTATTCCATTCAATAATGAATCGAATCTTTAAAAACATGAACACATGTGAAGTACTGGCGTATTTAGACGGTATAATAATTTCTAGCAAAACGTTCGACGAAGGAATTCAACGACTCGAGAAATTCCTTAAAATCTTGAAGGAAAGTAGCCTTACCCTACGCTACGATAAATGTAAGTTCCTTTAAACGCAAATTACCTTCTCAGGACACATCGTCACCAAAGACGGGATCACGCCAGGCGACCATAAGTAAGCACTATCAAAAACTTAAAGGTTCCCACGAACGTCACGGATGTTAGAAGATTTCTCGGTCTCACCGAATTTTTCAAAAAATTTGTTGAGAATTATTATCTAGCTTATATCTCGACCCCTCACCAGACTCCAGATGTAAATTGAAGTCCGTAAGCTTTGTATGGACAAAGACCGAATACGACGCTTTCGCAGAGTTGATCGAAAAATTAACTTGCCAACCTGTATTAACGTTATACGATTTTTAAGCCTACCACGAGATGCACACGGATGCTTGCGCCAAATTACGATTACATGACCAGAAAAATTTTCGTCCAGTGATCTTCTTCTGCCGCCACTGTACGGACACCGAAAGCCGCTACCATAGCTACAAGCTCAAAGCTTTTGCCGTAGTGGAGACTCTACAACGATTCCGCATATACCTTTTGGGTAAACCTTTTAGAGTCATCACCGATTGCCATTTTAACGATTAAGAATGGCAAGGGGATGCCTCCTCACGTCGAACGCTGGTGGAACAAAATCCGAAAATACGATTGCGAAATTAACCACCAAGCCGGAACTCAAATGACTCACGTTGATGCTTTGAGTCGCGCCCCCAAAACCGCCCACACGTTTGCCATTATGGATTCATCTACGCTATCCGTTTGAACGTTGACGACTGCCTATTGACTATGCAATTACACGACATGCGGGAAAACGACATGACGACATGATTAAGCAAATCAAAACGGACTACGTAATCAAAAACCATCGTCTGTATAGAAAGGATGAATACGGAAAAGCTCTTGTTGTGCCAAAAGCAGTACGATGGAGAATCGTAAAAACTTGCCACGACAAGGTAGGACAATACAACAACGATTCTGGTTCCCTCGAATGCTGAAGTACGTCAAAGATTACATTTCGTCTTGTATCCAGTGTTGGTATCACAAATCGAAATGAGGAAAGCCAAAAGGAAATATGCACTACGACGAAGCGAAGCCCATACCATTTCAAGGACTTCACGTGGATCATCTGGGTCCGAATATCCGTAGCAAACGTAAAAACCCTTATATCCTCGCAGTATCCGATCCGTTTAGCAAGTTCCTAATCGTAAGGGCCGTTAGGAACACAAAGACGACCCCAGACATCAACGTTCTCAACGAAGTTTCGAGCTTTTTCGGATTACCACGTATAAATATATCCGATCGCGAAACGGCGTTCACTTCCAAGCTGTTTTTTAGCTACTGTGAGGAAAATCGTATTCAGCATATCAAGAACGCAGTACGAACTCCTTAAGCCAACGGCAAGGTAGAACGTGCTAACCAATCGCACCATTACCAACACCCCAAAGGATTGGGAGTTTGCCTTGCCGTCCTTCAATGGACGCTGAACTCGTAGAAGAATGGCACGTCAGGATGCAGGCCTATTGATCTCGTCCTTAACTTTCGTACGACCGACGTACTGCAGAATGATCTCACCGCGGCCATACATGCAGACCTCGAAAAGCACTACGATGATCGACCAATTGACGACATCCACAATCTAGCCGCCGAAAACATCGCCCATGCACGAGCCAAATGGAAAGAGCGATTTGACACAAAACACCCTAACCCTTTTGTTTATTTTACAGGTGATCTAATGGAGAATCTCGAAAGCTTGAGCCACGTTTGAAGGACCGTATAAGGTGACCAAAGTCTGAAACGTTATAGAAGACATCCCCGGAATGCAGGTTACCCAACAAAAGTAGTGCTCCGTGTTCGCCAGTGATAAGATAAGCCCTGGTGCAACGGTATCCAGGATCTTGACTGTTCCAATGACGAGAACTCTATAATAACTCTTAGTTATTATTTTCGGAAATTAGAAATTTAATAATTAATAAATAATTTTCACAAATTCATGTCTAAAAAAAACAAATATAATAGTACCTGAACTTTGGAGACTTTTTACAAAAAAAAAAAAAAATGTCTTGAACGCACACATGATGTCTTCAGATAAAAATAATGTTTTGACTTCAAGGTCTCAGCAACCAGGCCATAAGAACTATTTGATAGGATTGGACAACAAATGTTTGACATGTAATAATCAAATCAGCATCTATTGAAATGATTAAGTATTCATTACACATATAAAGTTTTCATTGTTTTTAAGATTTATTCTGCTATTCGGGATGGAAACAAATCCAACAAATCAAAAACCATGGCAATCGGTCCAGCCGTTCTCGAGATATAAGTGCTGTAACAAATACGACTTTCTTTTATATATATAGATAATAAAACTTTTTTTTAAATTAATTTAAATCATTTATAATCGATAAATGCTAATTGAATAATGCTATTTTAAATAACATGACCCTAAAGTATTTATAAGTAGATAAAATAATAAAAGTAACGAGTTCCAAAAAATCCTTTTAAAATATTTTTTCAAACACATTTTTTTGTCAAAACGGGAAATTTTTTAGTAATTTTTTTGGGACTATACAAATTTGGGATATAACAATAATAACGAGTTCTTAAAAAATTTTTTACATGTTTTTTTTGTTGAGAGGAAAATGATCTAAGTTTTCTTTTTGGGACTTTCATTTCGGCATCTATTAGGACTTCTATTAGAACAATTTAGCAGCTTTTTGTATGAAGAGAGAAATAATTTCCCCGCTCTTTCTCTTGAAATCGAGAGCCTTAGACACGTCAGAGATAATTCGACTGTACGGACACTTGCCCAAGCGACTGCCGTATTGCGGTATGGCAGATTGACGCTCAGGCTAGGCGCTCTCACGTCGCAAACCTTACAACCAAGGTGTCTTTTATTGCGGGAGCCGCATATCTCCTCTAATTTATATAAATTGCACTTCGCCCTTGCATGCATTAATTACACTCTGCATTAATACACTTATGCGTGGGATCTCTTCTTCCTCTCTTGCAATAACAACCACTACGTCCCATCCCCGATCCACCACCAGAACAAGACAATAAAACATTAAATTGATCCGCTTTGCCTTTTGCATAAGGATCACTATATTTCATAATAATATAATTAGAAACGGCACCTGAAGTTTTTTGTTTTTCCATTATTGTATAATTAAGCCACTAATTTAAATATAACAAAGTGTAGAATTTTTAGAAATTGCATAAACTTTTTTATTTCTTTGTTTGAGCTTTATATACTCCCTATAAATAGCTTTAAAATGCCTTTGAAAGATGAGACCCATAATGGTTTATCGAATATCTCCGATCTCTGAGGTGACACCAATTAGCAGGATATACCAGCAAATAGCTTAAAAATGTGCAACATTATCTGAAAGTTTCATTAAAATCGCTCTGTACGTTTTTCATAAAATCTCCTTAAAGTGCGCCAAGTTGGTTAACAGCCCATACAAAAGAGACCCCTAAAATTTGTTTTCGTCATTGCAAAGTTCTCAAATGTGACACCACTTTGCACTGTAGATAAGTCGATGGAGCACCTTCTCTAGTATGTTTATTGCAAAAATCATGCAAATCGCTCCCTTCGATATAGAAATATATATAGAGATATAGAGAAATTTAATCAGTCCTCAATCATTTTGCCTGATAAGAGAGGTCTGCAGGTCTGCAAATATTTTACAATGTGCTCACAAATATTTTCCAATGTGATACACTGCTCAGCAAGACGTGTGATCACAACAATCAAAAATCAGTGTATATGACCTTTCGACATTACACCTACTTGCTTATACTGTAAAGAAATCTGTTGGGCCCCGCCATTCCCAGCCAAAAGCCTCAATAAACGCATCTATAGCTCTTATCAGCTGCAGTCGATGTGTGATTTTTAGCGGGTCGTTGACATGTCCCCGCAGCTGGTGAAGTTAAGCTTTTGAAGAGGCGGTTCACTCTTCGTCTGCTTGCATGTATTAAAGATTCTGCCTCCCGACTCGTCCCTTGCCTGAAGTCTATGTTACATGCAAGCTCGGGTTACTGTTTACTTTGTTACTTCTGCATTGATCTATCTCCGTGCCTCGTGTTTGTCTGATTTAATCTCAAAATAAAGAACCTTGAACCTTTAAATTTTCCGGACTTTTCCTGTCTAGCTACCAAAAGCGCTTGGTAGCTCGACAATTTGGTGACCCATACGTGATCTTGTTGTTGTTGTTACCGCGATCCTTGAAGTGGCGCACATTTCCATACAGACATTTCGTAAACAAACAAGCCGCTTGCGGACTATTTTCCAGCCGGTAATATTTGTTCCTAATTATGGATTCTGGATCGCAATCGAACGCTCCAGTTGCTATCAGCAAGGGGAAGAGACTGCGAAGAAGAGCGGAGGTTACGATCCTGGAGATGGAGGCGCTCCATGCAGGGGTCAAGGAGGCTTCGCGCAGTGATGACTCATCGGTGGCAGCCCTGGAGACGCTCGAGAAGCGGCTGTGAGAAAGGACGAGGAACTGAACTTTAAGAAAATTGTCACAGATTTATATTAGAAGTTTTCCCAGCTTACTACGGAGGTTCATGTCGACATACTGGTGGAAGTCGCCAAGCGCTCCATCAAGCTCCCTGCCCACTCGACCCTTCTCGATGCCACCAGTGGAGTCAATGCGCCACCTGCATCTTGTAAGCCTGCTCCTTCTTAACCTCCATTGCCTTTGCCGACATTCTGCGGTGGCTACGCAGAATGGTTGGATTTCTGCTCATTGTTCAAAACAACCATAGACAGCCATCCTCACTTAACAAAAATGGAAAAGCTGCGATTGGCTCATTTCTTGCCTTCCAAAGTCGGCATTGGAGACCGACCGCGCTCTGGAAATTATGGATGCCAATTACGACGTTGCCCTTGACCTGCTGCGCACACGGTTTAGTAATCGTCGCTTAATTTTCCAATCCCATATTAATGAAATCCTTCATTTACGAGCTGTCAAGGCCGGATCAGTTGGCACGCTTCGGGAGTTGTCTGACTGCTTTAATGGTCATATGCGGGCGTTAATGAGTTCCGGTCCAGATAGTCTTTTACAAGCTGGATCCCAGAAATAAAGACAGTCTGCCGATGTGGGAATCCTTGGCTCGATTCTTGGAGCAGCGCTACCGGACCTTTGAAACGGTGGACTTAGCTATGGCTGCGCCTCTGCCAGCCATACAACAATAGATCATCTTGCATGCTGGTTAACACCCCTTCTGATCCTTACTCCTTTTGTGATGCTTCAGCACATGGTCTGACGCCTTGCCCAAGGTTTAGTTCACTGACCATCGAGGAACGGTAAGATGCAGTCCGAAGGCTAGCCCTGTGTTTTGTTTGCTTTAAACGTGCCCATTTTGCTCGCGGATGCTCAGCTGCCCGCTGCCCAACATGCAATCGCCGACATCACGCCATGCTGCACCGGCGGGAGCAGCGGTCCGGTGCTGTGGCTCCTCCAACTGCTCGAGTTCATCGTTCCACAGCGGCTGCCACAGTTTCGAGCACTGCTTTGCCGGCTGCCAACGCATTCGTAACTCAGGACAGTCACGCTAAGATCGTTCTTTTGGGACTCTGAATTTGCAACGGATGGTGCCTCAGTGAATGTTTGCTTGCAGTCGCGCCTGTCTGCTTACTCCATATACATAAAAATCAAAAACTTTCTTTTGCCTTTCAAAGCAACGGACGTGTTTTTTTGTGCGCTCTGCGTTTGTATTACTATTTTGCCTACCTTGCGATCAAACCGGCGTTTGATGTAAATACATTTAAAATCTTTAACAATTTTAAAACCCTTTAATTAATTTCCGTCTCGCTTACGCGTGTGCAGTCATATATTTGGGGAGAATTAATATTTATTAATTTTAATTCAAGCATAGCTCTGTTTTGCTTTACTATTTGTTGTTGCTCTTTTCGCTATTCCCTTTTAGAGTGGCTTATCTCTACCTCTAAGCCTAACCTCTAACTCTTATACTAACATACAAACTGTTATCTTGTTCTAATTTTTTATTTGGTAGTTTGGTTCAAGGTATAACAAAAATGGAAATAAAAAAAAAATAAATAAAGTGTAATAAAAAATGGAATTCAAAGTGGTCTGCGCTAATAAGTCTTGCAATAAGACAATAACTTCATCCCAGCCAAGCCTACCCTGTTGGCTGTGTGACAACATGGTACAAATGTGCCGGTTTCACAGCCTCAGTGTCGGACGGAGTGTCCCGGAGCTCTGGCCTGCACTTTTGTTGCAGCGACTGTCGTGCCGTGCAGAGCGAGATGAGAGCGTTCATGCGGCACACAAGGAATGGATTTAACGAATTGAAAGCTGGTTTTCGCAAAATCAGCGATCAATTCAATGCGCTTGATTCTCAATTTAGTAACCTACAGCTACTAATAGAGTCTCCGAAGCGCAAAAAATCCACCCTAGTGGAGCCGTGTGCACCAGCTAATCCTCCGCCCGCACTGCCGACTATCACTCAACCCCTGATCACCCTGACAACTCCAAGAGTCAGGACTGATAAAAATTCGGATACCGAATGCGTCAGTGATCGTGTGCAACTTTCTGATTTGTTCCCTCTGGCATCAATACCAGTGACGCCACAGCCCCAATTGATGCATACCCCTGTAAAACCCACGGGGAATATTAGGTCCGGACCCCCGGTACCGAATGGTATCGCAGTCCTACAAGATGCGCGACCAAAGCCCCTAAAGGTTGTTCCACCAACGAAACAAATATTTGTTTCACGGCTTGCCCCTGATACCTCAGAGATCGATATCTCGGCTTATATCAAAGCCAAAACAAAAGCCGAAATTAAGGTGGAGGACATCTCCAAATTTAAATTTGCACTCTCGAGGCGCACATCATCCTTTAAGATATGTGTGCCTTTGTCGATGTTTGAGGCGGTGTCTTCGCCTGGCTTTTGGCCAGACTTCGTTCAAGAACATCAGCCGAGAAACGTAAAAAAAAAAATACCAGGCCTGTGGGAGTCAAACTCCCCAAAGCCATACCAACTGCCAACCAACTTCTATTTTAAAAAACTAACAAAGTCCATTACTCTTACCTATCAGAATACTAGGGGCCTTCGTAGTAAGCTCCCTAGGCTATACTCTGATAGCTTTTCCTTTGCATCTCATGTTATTGTATTTATTGAAACCTGGTTAAAGCCGGAGATCCTTAGCTCCGAAGTTTTCCCAGACAGGTACACCACTTTCAGACGCGACCGACCTCTCCAAAGAGGCGGAGGAGTACTAATCTCAGTAGACTCCTCTTTCCATTCTGAAGAGGTCAAGTGGCAAGTGTGTGGTAATTTAGAATTTCTTTGCGTTAAGATCACTTTGTCCAATCAATCGCTGTTTATTACCTGTTCATATATACCGCCTACTTACTGGCATCATTTGTCTGCTATCCAGTTGGTTTTCAATCTTATGTCCGATAGCGACCAGCTGGTGGTTCTGGGTGACTTTAATATACCAGAACTCACTTGGTCAAATATCGATAATGTTACAGCTTTATCACTTTCTTCACACCATGATTTTACTGCGGGCATGTTTGACATGTCTTTCTGTCAAATTAACCATGTCAGAAATTCTTTAGGTCGGCTTCTAGACTTATGTTTTCTGTCTGATCCAGATGGAATCACCCTTTCCAGAGCCCTGCTTTGGTGACTCCAGAAGATCCATACCATCCTACGCTTTCCTTTGATTGGTCTGATCTTTTGGCATGCAACGATATAAATATCGCCTTAGAATATTTTTATAGGAGTTTGAATAGTTGTTTTGACTTTTGTGTGCCATGGAAGTATCCGTCCGTTAAAGACAACTCCCCTTGGTTTACAAGGAGCCTAAATAATCTTAAACATATAAAAAATAGACTTTTAAACAAATATAAAAGAACCGGCTGCAATCTAACTTTTTTAAGGTACTTAGTACCTCGGTCGAACTTCACCGTGCATAACTCTGAATGTTATAGAGACTATATTCGCCGTTGTCGGGTTCAGTTCACGCAGGACCCGAAGCAGTTTTATAATTTCGTAAACACAAAGGGGAAACATGTATCTTCTCCTTCCTTGCTCTCATTTGAAATTTCTTCTGCGAATACGGATCAGGCCATTGCACCTTGTTCTATTTTTGATCGGCCCTACATGTATGAAATTCATTCAGCCAATCTTATTTTTGGTCCGTTTATCTCCAAACGCAATTTGTTTTCGGATCTTTTAAAGGCTAAACCGGTACTTTAACCAGGTCCCGTTGGAGTACCAGGCTGTGTGCTAAAGAATTGCGCCGAGTCATTGTGCAAACATCTCTCAAAGCTTTTCACTTTATCTCTGGAAATATATAGATATTTTGTGGAAGGAATCCTTTTTAATTCCCCTGCATAAAAAAGGGGAAAAATCTGATGCTACCAATTATAGAGGCATCTCTAAATTGTCAGCAATTCCAAAGCTATTTGAGAAAATAATTACTCCTCATCTGCAACACCTCTGTAGCTCAATCATTTCTCCATGCCAGCTTGCCGTTTTATTAGGCGTCGCTCCACTACCACCAACTTGTTGGAGCTGACATCATTTGTGATTGATGGCTTCCAAAATGGCCTTCAAACAGATGTCATCTACACTGACTTTAGTAAAGCATTTGACTCTGTAAACCACTCACTCCTTTTGAGAAAACTCGATCTTTTGGGATTTCCTACTAACCTTCTTACGTGGATTTCCAATTATCTTTTTGGAAGAACGCAACGCGCCCTTTTTGATGATGTGTTCTCCTGCCTAGTCCGAGCTACCTCTGGAGTCCCTTAAGGAAGTCATCTCGGGCCTTTACTTGTTACCATTTTTATAAATGATTTGCCTTTTGCTTTACCGAACTCTCGTGTACTTATGTACGCAGATGACGTTAAGCTGTGTCTTCAGTATAAATCTTCCTCTGCCCAATACAAACTTCGGTCCGATCTGGACAAGTTCCAAAGTTGGTGTTCTGTTAAAGACTTAAAACTCAATGGGTCAAAATGCAAACTTATTTCATTCTATCGCTTAAGCCCCATCCAGGCAACTTATTTTCTCTATGGGACCGCCCTAGAAAGATTAACTCAGGTTAACGACCTAGGTGTCCTATTAGACTTCAAGTTTAAATTTACCGACCATATATCGGCAATGGTTAATAAAGCCAAAGGTCTGCTTGGCTTTATTAAAAGATGGTCAAACAAATTTAACGACCCTTATATAACTTATCTTTAGTTAGTCCGATTTTTGAGTACGGTTCAATATACAGAGTCCCCAATATGGGGTTCATCAAGACCGTATTGAATCTGTACAGAAGAACTTTCTTCGTTTTGCTCTTTGGGGTCTAAACTGGGCTGCAAGTATCCACACCAGTATCTGTAACACACCAGGGAAGGTTAGTGGGTCACGGTTTCTGCGACGCTAGTTTGGATGCTTACAGAGCTTGCATTTACTAAGCTTCTGGCGCTGATTGGCTAATATGCTACAATCTAAACAATGCCAAAGCTCGAACTGTCAGGGGTTGAGTTGCTGGCAAGGCTTATTGCTGAAATAGCACGGCTTGGAGCTTATGTGGGGGACTACTATTGCTGGTGTGACCCTGCGGTGGCGTTGTCCTGGATTCATGACGAGCCCGCGCTGTTCAATTGTTCAATTGTTCAATTGCTATTGTGAAAAGTTCTCTGAGACATTCTCCATAAAGGGTTATTAAAACATGAACTACCCAAATGTCTCCAATTAAGAAACTGGGCTTGAAGAAATGGATGTTAGTGTGATATACCGTCCTGGAAACAAAATGCTTGAGGGAGATTTTACAGATATCTTCAGTTCTTGCGACCACAGATACCTTAATGGAGACGATTGAAATGCGCGTCATTGGATGTGAGGTGAAACACATAACTCGCCTAGCAGCAAAGAACTACCAGAAGCCATATCTGTAAGCGGAAGTATGATACAAGATCACCTACAAGCTAACTCATGTACCCAGCCACACACTGACCTGCACCATTATCCAAGCTAAAGCTTAACTGGGATCTAGATTCGGACCACTTTCCTCTAGATGCCACAACAGCAACCGAATCTGGTTGGCTACACACAAACACACAAACCTGTCCGCTTTCAGCTGTACCTAGATACAGCATTAAAACTCCCGGCCATTAAACCATTAAACCACAAGGGACGTCAGACAGCTTCTCAAAACCAAAAGATGCAAAAGAAGAAGAATTCAAGTTCTCTGGGGTAGTATTCTGCGGAACCGAGCTGGTGAACAACTAAGGAAACTCCTTAGAAAACTACGAACGCATTTTTTTGAACAAAAGTTGGCTCCCATGGACTACACAGCTGACGCAAATTATTCGCTATGGAAGTGTACCAAAAAATTGAAATGTCAACTATTAAAATAATTTCCTATAAGGTGCACAGGCGGAGCCTTGACAAGGAATGAAGAGCAATAAGCCAACTCCTTTGCATATCCTCTGGGTCGTCGTTTTACACTCAAAATACACTGCAGACACCTTTCCAAATGTTATTGCCAATGAAGAGATTATGGATTATTCCAAGGCACTGTCAAACAGTAAAACTCCAGGGTTGGACAGGATCTGTTTTACTACGTTAAAGGCTTTACCAACTAGATCGCTCCTGTATGTGGGGCTTATATTCAACACTATAGTCAAAGTGCATGCTAATCCTAAGCAGAGAAAAATGGCATCAGTATTGATTATAAGCCAGGCAACAAAGCAGCGTAATGACGCGCCCCTACTAAGAGGGAGTTCCTCAGTCTTGTGGTGTCCACGTTCAACCCGAAATTTACTCCGATGAAGACATACTGATCCGGCGAGCGCAAACGAAGTAAATGCCGAGGAATCTCTAGGAAGGATCACGAAGGCAACCAATTGCGTGGGCTGTCCCCGACGAAGGAGTTGTGCGTGCCAAGCAAAGGTGTGCAGCGGAAGGTAGTGGTTGTAACGAACTCGTTCTTTTGCTGTCTGTTCGCGACAAATGCCGCGGCTAGCTCACAGAGTTTGTGGGAACGTTCCACCGAATTTATATATTCGACGGGATTGCCCGAGCCCAGAAATAACACGATGTGGATTAGTCGGTACTATTCCCTTTATTACATTAGATATTTGCTTTACAAAAGGCCTACTTGCCTTGCTGTAGTTTCCTGGCGTGGCTTGGCTCCTCCGCTCGCGCTCGCCCTTCCGGGTTCGCCGGTCACCGCCCCGTGTTGGTCGCCGGACTTTCCACCCCCCGCGAGGCGTACGCCGTGGGGAAGTGTTGGCCTGGTGCCTGGCAGCCGGCTTGGTAACTGGGGCTCACCGCGTTAGGGTCGGCGGCTCTCCGATGCTTCTCGCTGCTGACTGCTGGTGCCCTTTCGTCTGGCCTGGTAACTGCTCGGGTTGGTCGCCTTGACCGTCCGATCTCTCCGAGCTTACGCCGAGATAGACCGATGGTTTCGGTGCCTGGCAGCCGAGTGTGTTACCGTGTTGGCCTCTGCCGGATGGGATGCCTCACGTTTGTCGCCCTCCTCCTCTTGTCTTGCCCACGCCGGCCCGCTAGCGCTTGGCCGGAGGCTTGTCTGACGAGGAGTCGGTGTGTCGATCGTTTTACACTGGCAACGCGGGTGCGGTCGCTCCCCGGATGCCGTGATGGATCGCGTGTGGTCACCCTTTTCGGTTCTCTCCGTGGGTCTGAGTTCACGAGGATAGCGCGTCGGCTTACGCCTGTTCGTCACGATCCAGGAACCAGTTTAGGCGTACGCCGAACTTGCCCTTGGTCGCTTCGTGGCAAGGCTACCGAATCTCAACCGCTACACTCGACTCCTTTACCCTGGGCTTCTTCCCGTGCTGCTCGCTGCAATCTCCTTGTCTCGTATCGCCTCTGCCGCCTCCTGGTGCCTCCGTGGTTCTCGTCTCCTGGCTAGTGGTCTCCCTCGCTGCACGAGTATCCTGACCGTTTCACTCTTCCCGACTTTTACTCTGTCTCGCACTCGCTTTGACTCGCGCACTGTCCCGTACTTGATCCGACTTAGTCTCCGGACTCTCCAAAGGCGGTCCTCGGACTTCACTCTGTCAGACTCTCTGCTGACTAACTAACTTCCGACGTCTAACCGTCCTTCTGTTGGTTGCGTCCATCCTCCAGTGCCGCAACTTTCTCTATGCGCCTTCCATTCTCTTGCTGTTGCTAGGCGGGCTCCCTGTCCCGCTACTTTCCCCGTCGTCCCCTGCTTTCTCCTGCTCCATCGCCGCTCCGCTGCTCGTCCCGTTACTTTCTCCGCTCCTCCAGCTTTCTCCAAACCTTCGCTGTTGCTATGCGGGCTCTCGATCCCGTTACGTTCCACGTCGTTTTCTTTACTTTCTCGAATCCGTCGCTGTTCCGGACGGCTTTCTCTGGTCCCCTGATCTCCTGTTCCCCCTCCTTGGGGAAAACCCGTACCCGACCCCTCCTTTCCCCTTTGCTGTCTTGGGTGTGGGAGATTCCATCTCCTCACATGGTTGAGGGCACAACCTATGCAGCCAATAATTGATCTTTTGCCAGAGGACCATTTCCCTTTATTACAGTTGCCAGTTTCAGTGGACCAGGAGGCTCCACTAACTCCCAACAACCTGCTGAAAAGAGAATCCAACCTCCCGGATCTGAGATGATGAGAGATCTCTTCGAGAATCGATGGGTTAATTAGTATCTGACTACTTTTGTGTGCAGAAAGAAATGGTGCGAGCACGTGAGCCCATGCGCCTTGGGAACTTGATATGTCTGCGATGAACGTAGAGGAAGTGTTCAACGGAGTAGACGGAGCGCTACGTCAGGGGCGATGCGGATTGACGACCGAGACAGGAAGATTTGTTTCGCATCAAAGCTAGCTGCATGTGACGAATGCGGCTGCTTTACAGGGATAGGGATGTCGCGGAACCAATTAGGCCATTGATAGTAGCTATTTCTTTAAGGCGCCGCAAGGATACAGAAATCAAGTATATATTAATTTATATTCTCCTTGTAATTTGTCACTCTACTGGTGGTCTAAAGCTAAGATTAATTCCAAGAGAAAAGAAGATGAGATTCTGCGGTATGTAATTAGGAGTAGTTAAGTTGAAGTTGGGGGTATGTTTTTCATATTTTTTTTTATGAAATGGTTTTAATATCGTTTTTACCATCGTCATACTCCTGCGGTGCCCAGCCTTGGCCCACGCGGACCATTGATTCACCCTTGACCTTGTGCTTACACAAACAGCACATGAAGTTAACCGATTTTCTTACTAACGAGATTAAAATATACTCAGTAAATTTACTCATTACGCTGCTGGGTACCCTATAGTATGCTGAACTAATTGATGCTGAACTTAAAGTCACCTGTAGCCGGTTGCCAAAACATGCCCAGTAATTTCTGGTCACATTTGGGCCTTCCCACATTTTCGTCGGTTCCTTGTGGCTTTGACCACGTTGGCCGAACTGAGAGACAACTGACACTTGTGTGTATCTCTCTTACCCGTTTGAAAACGGAAATAGTATCTCATTTATACCCAGTGGTCAGTACGGATGAATCTTGAAGCATTTGCGGTCTTCATGTGCTGTGCTGAGCATGGCGAACAGGCTGATCCAAATTTCATCACTGTCATCTCATACGTTTCCGGGTCCTTTGGTCGTTTGCATTTCTCAACAGGAATCGCAAAGCGTACAGGTCCTGTGGCTGCTTTAATACTTGGTGGATCATCTCCTTTATGTCCGCACAGATTCCCACGGCCTATTACGCATTACGAGTCGCTGAAGTGCCATGTTGCAATTGTTTGGAAGTCTCACCTCGATGTCCTTCGATGGCAGCCCAGTCTGATATCGTTGGCCGATCCGCTTAGTCGTACCCTCCAAGATCCCCAGGGCTCGTTCGTCGCTGCCTGCGACTGGTGGCTTACCTCCGAAGCTTCCGATTTCAATTAATAGCTGACCACCTTCTCCAGAGCGTGTAAACGTTCTTTAATCCATGTTACTTCGGCTTGCCCGCTCCACTGATCTGCAGGTTAACCAGGTAGGTTCCGCATCTTTAGTTGGCTTACCGTTAAGGCATAGACTCCGCACTAGCTCATCGCCTTTCAGCGTTACAGGCGATCCCTCTTGCAGCTTAAGTTTTTAGCTGCAACCGTCTTGTAACCGTCTGTTAATTCCGACTTCGAGGCACCAGCAGCAAATCCGGTGTTCCTAGACGACTTCCATTCGCCTCCATTCCAGAGATTTGTTGAATTTCTTGCAGTTCTTGATGATTTTCCCATAGGAAAAAAGGCAAGCTCTAGGGTAGTCCTTGTACCCCATCTGTTCCATGTCTTCCAGATGATCGGAAGATTTAGATCCAGCTTTACTTAGCCACTCGCTTAAGTACACTACCGTTGGATAAAGTTCTATTAAATGTTTCTCCTAACTCTTCGATCTTCGGACACCTTAAATTCGATCTGATACTTCAGAATCATGAACTAGAGGAATAATTAACATTTGAAAACACACTTATATATCCTTGTAGTTAAATAGCGGCATTTATTGATAAAGATATAGTAAATATCGGATATGTAGTCGGCCGATCCGTATGAAATTTTCCAGATCGACTTAGATTCCCACAACAGAGAGATCTGTGCAAATTTCAGTTTCTATCTTCAAAAGCGTGGAAGTTATAGCATTTCCGATCAATCAGTTTTATGGCATCTATAGGATAAAGTCGGCCGATCCCGGCCGTTCCGTTCGCGTAGAAATAGACAGACGGATAGACGGACATGCTTATATCGACACAGGAGGTGATCCTGATCCAGAATATATATACTTTATGGGGTCCTGGATGTCTCCTTCACTGCGTTGCACACTTCTGACCAACATTATAATACCCTCTGCAAGGGTATAAAAATGACAGATGAAATCGCCCAACATATCACGAAATCAGAAATGGGATCACCGCCTCTAGAAGATAACTCGGAGAAAAGCTGGCGCAGGCTATTGGAATCAAAATAGAGTGAATACCGAACTAGTCAAAGCTACGCCGCAGCCTTATACGCGCCGTCTCCGCGATGTTACCGACGTTCGACCCCGAAGCTGCAGAAGCCGACGCAGCAGCATGGTGGAAAACGGCGATTATGATTTCTTTCTTTTCTTTTCAACTTTCTTTTGCCTTTCAAAGCGAACGGACGTGTTTTTTTGTGCGCTCTGCGTTTATATTTTTATTTTGCCTACTTTGCGATCAAACCGGCGTTTGATTTAAATATATTTAAAATTCTATTAACAATTTTAAATCACTTTATTAACTTCCGTCTCGCTTACGCGTGTGCAGTGATATATTTGGTGAGAATTAATATTTATTAATTTAAATCCAAGCATAGCTCTGCTTTGCTTTACTATTTGTTGTTGCTCTTTTCGGTATTCCCCTTTGAGTTGCTTATCTCTACCTCTAAGCCTAACCTCTAACTCTTATACTAACTTTCAAACTGTTCTCTTGTTCTAATTTTCTTTTGGTACAGTGGTTCAAGGTATAACATAAATTGAAATAAAAAGTAAATATAATATTTAATAAATATGGAATTTAAAGTAGTCTGCGCAATTAAGTCTTGCAATAAGACAATTACTTCATCCCAGCCAAGCCTCCCCTGTTGGCTGTGTGACAACATGGTACATGCCAAATGTGCCGGTTTTACAGCCTCAGTGTCGGACGGAGTGTCCCGGAGCTCTGGCCTGCACTTTTGTTGCAGCGACTGTCGTGCCGTGCAGAGCGAGATGAGAGCGTTCATGCGGCACACAAGGAATGGATTTAACGAATTGAAAGCTGGTTTTCGCAAAATCAGCGATCAATTCAATGCGCTTGATTCTCAATTTAGTAACCTTCAGCTACTAATAGAGTCTCCGAAGCGCAATAAATCCACCCTAGTGGAGCCGTGTGCACCAGCTAATCCTCTGCCCGCACTGCCGACTATCACTCAACCCCTGATCACCCTGACAACTCCAAGAGTCAGGACTGATAAAAATTCGGATACCGAATGCGTCAGTGATCGTGTGCAACTTTCTGATTTGTCCCCTATGGCATCACTACCAGTGACGCCACAGCCCCAATTGATGCATACCCCTGTAAAACCCACTGTGAACATTAGGTCCGGACCCCCGGCACCGACTGGTATCGCAGTCCTACAAGCTGCGAGACCAATGACCCTAAAGGTTGTTCCTCCAAAGAAACAAATATTTGTTTCACGGCTTGCCCCTGATACTTCAGAGATCGATATCTCGGCTTATATCAAAGCCAAAACAAAAGCCGAAATTAAGGTGGAGGACATCTCCAAATTTAAATTTGCATTCTCGAGGCGCACATCATCCTTTAAGATATGTGTGCCTTTGTCGATGTTTGAGACGGTATGTTCGCCTGGCTTCTGGCCAGACTACATATTCGTTCAAGAACATCAGCCGAGAAACGTAAAAAAAAAAAATACCAGGCCTGTGGGAGTCAAACTCCCCAAAGCCATACCAACTGACCAGCCAACTTCTATTTTAAAAAACTAACAAACTCCATTACTCTTACCTATCAGAATACTAGGGGCCTTCGTAGTAAGCTCCCTAGGCTATACTCTGATAGCTTTTCCTTTGCATCTCAGGTTATTGTCTTCAGTGAAACCTGGTTAAAGCCGGAGATCCTTAGCTCCGAAGTTTTCCCAGACAGGTACACCACTTTCAGACGCAACCGACCTCTCCAAAGAGGCGGAGGAGTACTAATCTCAGTAGACTCCTCTTTCCTTTCTGAAGAGGTCAAGTTGCAAGAGTTTGGTAATTTAGAATTTCTTTGCGTTAAGATCACTTTGTCCGATCAATCGCTGTTTATTACCTGTTCATATATACCGCCTTCATCCGAACCGCCTACTTACTGGCATCATTTATCTGCTATCCAGTCGGTTTTTAATCTTATGTCCGATAGCGACCAGCTGGTGGTTCTGGGTGACTTTAATATACCAGAACTCACTTGGTCAAATATCGATAACGTTACAGCTTTATCACTTTCTTCACACCATGATTTTACTGCGGGCATGTTTGACATGTCTTTAGGTCAAATTAACAATGTCAGAAATTCTTTAGGTCGGCTTCTAGACTTATGTTTTGTGTCTGATCCAGATGGAATCACCCTTTCCAGAGCCCTGCCTTTGGTGACCCCAGAAGATCCATATCATCCTTCTCTCGAGGTTTCAATCGAAACCATTGCCTTAGTTAAACCTCATAGCGTAGGTAATAGAATTCGCTGCTTTAGTAAGGCTGATTTTAAAAAGCTCAATAACTTAATTCTTTCCTTTGATTGGTCTGATCTTTTGGCATGCAACGATATAAATATCGCCTTAGAATATTTTTATAGGAGTTTGAATAGTTGTTTTGACTCTTGTGTGCCATGGAAGTATCCGTCCGTTAAAGACAACCCCCCTTGGTTTACAAGGAGCCTAAATAATCTTAAACATATTAAAAATAGACTTTTAAACAAACATAAAAGAACCGGCTGCAATCTAACTTTTTCAAGGTACTTAGTAGCTCGGTCGAACTTTACCGTACATAACGCTGAATGTTATAGAGATTATATTCGCCGTTGTCGGGTTCAGTTTACGCAGGAACCGAAGCAGTTTTATAATTTCGTAAACACAAAGCGGAAACATGTACCTTCTCCTTCCTTGCTCTCGTTTGAAAATTTTTTTGCGAATACAGATCAGGGTATTGCAGATCTATTCCCAAAATTTTTTCAAACAACGTATTCACCTTGTACTACTTCCGATCAGCCCTACACATATGAAATTCTTTCAGCCAATCTTATTTTTGGTCCATCTCTCTCCGAGCGTAGTTTGTTATCGGATCTTTTAAAGGTTAAACCGGTACTTTCACCAGGTCCCGATGAAGTACCAGGCTGTGTGCTAAAGAATTGCGCTGAGTCATTGTGCAAACCACTCACTCCTTTTGAGAAAACTCGATCTTTTGGGATTTCCAACTAACCTTCTTACGTGGATTTCTAGTTATCTTTCTGGAAGAACCGAACGCGTCCTTTTTAATGATGTATTCTCCTGCCTAGTCCGAGCTACATCTGGAGTCCCTCAAGGAAGTCATCTCGGGCCTTTACTTTTTACCATTTTTATAAATGACTTGCCTTTTGCGTTACCGAACTCTCGTGTACTTATGTACGCAGACGACGTTAAGCTGTGTCTTTAGTATAAATCTTCCTCTGCCCAATACAAACTTCAGTCCGATCTGGACAAGTTCCAATATTGGTGTTCTGCAAATGACTTAAAACTCAATGGGTCAAAATGCAAACTTATGTCATTCTATCGCCTAAGCCCCATCCAGGCAACTTATTTTCTCTATGGGACCGCCCTAGAAAAATTAACTCAGGTTAACGACCTAGGTGTCCTATTAGACGTCAAGCTTAAATTTACCGATCATACATATATCGGCAATGGTTAATAAAGCCAAGGGTGTGCTTGGTTCCATTAAAAGATGGTCAAAGGAATTTAATGACCCTTATATAATCAAAATTCTTTACATATCTTTAGTTCGTCCGATTCTTGAATACGGTTCATGTGTCTGGAGTCCCCAATATGGGGTTCATCAAGACCGTATTGAATCAGTACAGAAGAACTTTCTCCTTTTTGCTCTTATGGGTCTAAGCTGGGATGCAAGTATTCAACTCCCGTCTTATCATAGCAGACTACTTTTAATAAACTTACCATCCCTACTAAACCGTAGGACTATGCTGGGTGTAGTTTTCATCAATAACCTTATTAATGGTGAAATCGACAGCCAGAACCTTCTCAGTCTGTTAAAATTTAACGTTCCTTTTAGGGCCTCTCGAACTTTCCTCCCCTTATTTCTTAACTTTTGTAGGTCAACATATGCCCAGCATGACCCTTTCAGGGTACTATGTTCTGACTACAATAACCTCTATCAAATCATTTCACAGAACTCTTGAATGAAATCCTCGATTCTTTTCCACTTAAGAGAGCAACAATGTAACTCTTCCTCGTAACCTTTTTAAAAAAATACTTATTCCTCGTCTCGGATCTATCCCCGCGATTCGAGCCGTACGATAAACGGCAGCGCCCTTCGGTCGGTTGGGCGGGAGGTGGGCTGTACGTATGCAGTGGGAGCCGCAGTGGGAAAAAAAAAAAAATGATTCTAAGTGAACATCCGCTAGCAGGTGCATCCCTGGTGATGACGCTCAGCAAATCGCTGCTCGGTAGTGCATCGCAGTGGCTGTCGCAAATTTGTTTTTCACTACAACAAATCAAGGCGCACACGTTCAGCAGAAATTTAGAATTTTCTGGAGTGGAGGGACCTGAAAAGAAGAGGTTCAAAATGCAGACGTCGATTATATGCCATAATTGCGCGAATCTTGGACATAAGGCAATGGAGTGTCGCAAGAGGAGAACAGAAGAGCGAAACTAGACTAGACCAGGCCATAGCGACAACCGTAACTTGTTTCAAGTGTTGCGGCGTTGGACATATCGCATCAGTGTGTACGAGGGTACCAGCAACAGCAAGCCGAAGCTGCAAATAAAGAAGGGTGGACTTGTGCGCATTACATCAGCCTAACGGGACTGCAACTTGCTAAGAAGTTTTCATTTTTCTTTGATTGGGGATCTGAATGCTCTCTGGTAAAAGAAACAGTCGGCGTGAAGCTATCCGGAAAAAACATAACGTAGTAATTTTTGATAGGCATAGGCGACAAAATTGTCAAAAGCAATATGCAAATTCTGGCCACCATAAAAATCTCTGAATTTACTTTAGTTTTGTCATTTAACGAAGTAGATAATAAGTGCCTTAAAAATGATATAATAATTGGACAGGTCATATTTGAACTTGGTTTTGGAGTAATGTTAGAAACAGATAGATTCGATATTAACAGAACTCAAACTTTATTATCTCTAAATAACGATAAAAATGTTAATACGATAGATTATAAAAGATACGATAGATTATAAAAGATATGGTAGTATGGATTTAAGTAATAGTGATAAGTTAAAACTAAACGACATATTTGCCAAATATTCCAAATTTCTTATTGATGGTATTCCAAGTAGACGTGCAACGTGTAACAAAACGGTTCAGACACGACCATATCGTCTTAGCGAGAGCGAGAAAGAAATACTGAGAGAAAGAAGTCAGTGAATGCTAGAATCCAACGTAAATCGACCAAGTGCTCCCCCTTCTCTAGTCCAATGTTACTAGTTAAAAAGAAAGACGGCAGTGATAGACTATGCATAGATTATCGAGAACTCAACGCAAATACTGTGTCAGATAGATACCCCTTGCCATTCATATCAGACCAAATAGATCACCTGCGAGGCGGTAAATACTTCTCTAGCCTAGACGTGGCTAGTTGTTTCTATTCAGGTGCCCATTAACCCCGATTCGCTTGAGCGAATTGCATTCGTGACCCCAGAGGGTCAATATAAATTTTTAGCCATGCTCTTCGGCCTTAAAAACGCTTCGTCTGTCTTTCAACGTGCCATAGTTCGAGCTTGAGGGGATTTGGTTAATAGATACGCAGTAGTCTACATCGATGACGTATTAATTGTTTCTAATACTATAGAGAAGGCATATGACAGATTGAAAATAGTGTTAAGCGTATTATCAAAGTCAGGTTTTTTCTTTAATATTAAAAAGTGACAATTTCTGCAAACGGAGATAGAGTAGTTCGATTTTCTTATAAGAGATAGGCGAGCTAAAACCCAATCCTTGAAAAATACAAACACTGACTCAACTGCATAAACCAGAATCAGTGACACAAAGTAGACAGTTCATAGGTTTAGCATCTTACTTTAGGAAATTCGTCCCTCATTATTCAGAAGTGATGAAGCCTGACTTATCTGTTAACTTCAAAACTAAACGAATTTGACTGGAAAGAAATGCAAATAAATATTAAGGGCTAACTAGTGACCCCGTGTTTATTATATTTGATCCCAACTTACTAATAGGGCTGCATACGGATGCTAGCGCCAATGGGTATGGCGCTATACTATTACACAAGGTAGATAATAAACGCCGTGTAGTTGAGTCTTACCGTAAATGCAGCACAATATCCGAATCAAAATATCATTCGCATGAACTCGAGACATTGGCGGTGTACAACGCGATCAGACATTTCCGACATTTTTTAAGCGGCAGAAAGTTTACAGTATATACGGATTCTAATTCTGCTAGAGCAAGTCAAGAGAAAGCGGTATTGACTCCGCATGTTCATCGTTGGTGGTAATTTTTGCAGTCATCCGAATTCTAGGTAGAATGCAAGAAATGGAGCCAAATGTCTCATGTTGAAATCCCGTCACTTTAGTAGCACAGGAACTTGACTTGGCAACTTTAACCCACAATTGGCTTGTGTTCGAACAGAAGCGTTATTAAGACATATCGCAAATCATGACCGATTTTAATAATGATGAAAAGCAGAAAGAAGTTTGCTGTTAGTTTTCTGCATCGTAAAATTCAGAGAAATGGGAAGACACGATTCATGCCAGTCGTACCCAGGGCATTTAGGTGGTTATTTGTTAATTATGTTCACGAGGCTATAGTTCACTTGGGGTGGCAAAAAACCCTAGATAAGATTTACGAGCAACATTGGTTTGATGAAATGTCAAAATTTTGTGACATGAAATTGGTCAAAATCAGCGTAAAGTAAAAGACAATCGGAGTTACATACCATTCCCAAGGTAGAGATACCATGTACCATACGGTACACATATACATAGATTAGTGGGAAATTAAGCCATAAAAAGCACGAGAAGGAATATGTCATCGTTCCAATTGATGAATTCACCAAGTTTGTCCAATTATACCACACTTGGAACTTGGACACGGTCAACTGCATACAGTCAGTAAAGTCTGCAATATCAATATTTTGTGTTCCTAACAGAATTATAGCGGACCAGGGCAGATGCTTTACAAGTAGCGAGATTCAAAATGTTATTCCATGAATAAAATTGACCTCCATGTAGTAGCAACGGGTGCCAGTAGAGCAAATGGTCAGGTGGAGCGTGTCAGACGAGTGAACGATCATGGCTAGAGGCATTGGGTCAAGTACAATTGGCAATAAATTTAATACCATGAACCGAGTAACTAACCATAGTGCTTTAGAGTTGATAATTGGAAAAGAAGCGAGGCCCTTGGGAATATTCACTGTAAATTAACAAGAGCGCGTAGATCTCAATAAGGCTAGAAAGGAATCTAAGGAAAGTATGAGTAAGAATGCTCAGTATGATAAGGCATGAAATTGGCGATCATGTATTATTGAAGAACAAGGAGCGGCACCAAACGAAGTTGGATCCAAAATTTAAGGACCACTCGAATTTGTGCAATTGGTAGATGGTGACCGATATTTGTTAAAATTATTGACAACTAGACGAGTGTATCCACATGATAGTATGCGTAGTGTGCCTAAAGATCGAGAGACTTTGGAATTGGCGAAAGAGCTTGACGACGGAAAGTAGTGCGTCCAAGCAAGAGATCTGTGATATAAGAGGGGCGCAGAAGCGAGATTTTATGCAGAAGAGAGCGTAGTACTGTGATTTGTATGTGAGACGTCTGCTAAAATAAGGTTTTAATGATAAGTGAATTGTTTACCAGATGATTGAGCTTGAGCGGAAGAGAGCGTGTACTCTAAAAGATGTAAAAAGAAGAGAAAGTTATCCTGCTAAGCTAATCTCTGATGGATATCAGATTGATTGGGTTTGTACGGAAGAGAGCTTGTACCCTAGAGAATTTGAGAAGTGTTATCCCGTTAAACTAACGCTTGGTGGCAAAAGAGGTGCAATTGAATTTGTCTTGAAGAATAAAAAAGCTATGTAATCATAAGAGTAATAAAAGTTATATAGGAGATTGGTAATGAAGTTTTATGAGAAAGGCCGTGTCGAAGATAAATTAGAAAACTTAATTATGTCTTTAGTGTATAGTTTTATAAGAAAAAATGGGCTTTCTAAATGAAGAGAGAGAAGCTTTTAAAATGAGAGCGCTGTGAGAAAGGAGAGTAAAGCCCTGCTGGACATAAAGAAAATCATTGTGACTGGCAGCGCGTTATGACTGAAAAATTACAGATATAATCGGGCAAGATTCCCTGACATATATATCTAAGTATTATGTTATGTAACAAAAAAGCTATCAGAAGTACCAAAAGCTAAAAGTTATAGGTTTGTTGCAAGAATTCATTTCACAGACACCTTTAAATTCCATTTTCAAACAAGAAATTCAAGAACTGTACCGAACATTGAAAGAAAAAGAGATAGCAAAGAGTTATAAATTTAATTATTGTATATCCCGGTTTTCAAAAATAAAAGCAAATGATAAAAGAAATTTTATAATGTACACTTTAAAAAAAAATATAAGTAACAGCTGGAGATTTTATTCTCGAATTAAGTATGAGGAAAGCTTGGAGCTCTTTTTCTTGGGTCAACATAACGTCAATCCGTATTTCACCAAAAAACTAAAATGATCTACAGATGGCAACAGAATATGGAAATCAATATCATGCGTCCTTTAATCTCCAGTTGCCCCAAAGGCAAGGCCATTCATTGGCACTCATCAAGGCCTTTGCTTTTATGCGGAGATAACACAGTCGTGGCATAGCTCATCTTGGAAAGATGTAAAAGCTTCGGGAGCCACTACGGGAGAGCATAGGAAACATTTGTAACCTAATACTTAATTTTTTTTGGGTTTTCAACTATCAGCTTGTTCAGTATACGATCGCCACTGAACAACTAGGCAAAGTTACAGCTTTTCAGCGTGCCTTTAAACATGCTATACGCATTTTAAGACGTAGAAAGGCGTCGAATTACTTTTCAAAAGTCAACCTTCTTAAATGGAGCGACCCCGGAATGGACAGTTGTCAATTGCCACAGTTTTGGACATGTGGCTAAGGACTTAAGAGAGGCCTGGACCCGAAAAATGTCATACAAATTGACATCTAGCTAAGGAGTGTGCGATATTAAAGAGCTCGTGCGAACTTATTACATAATATTTTGGAATTAATGCGAGTAGATTAAATATAAGCAGACTAAACAAGTTAGAATTAGAACGATATCGGCCTAAATGTTTATGCAAAAAGAGGTAAGATAACGCCTAAGGTAACAATTGGTAAACAATCGAAAACTTTGCACAAAAAATCGTTCCCAAACCGAATGATAGACCAAAGAACCGAATGATAGACCGTCCCTACACCCTAAGTCAACCAAGTAAGGCCATCGTCAGGTTGACTGTACTAAAGTGGTAACAACAAAATCAGATACCACATGATAGCTCTACTAAATATCTCGACATAAGATAATTTAACTACTACACATATCAACTTTAAAGTAGCAAAAGGCTGCAAGTAGTTATCAAGTTAAGTGTTGAGCTAAAACTGTTTTGGCAGAAGGTAGTTTCCCAGGTCCCAATTATCAATCAGTCAGTGGTCCGACAAACGAAGACAAACGTTAAGAGCATGATAGACATTATTTCTCAAATTAGCAAGAATAGAAATATAAACAATGTGCATCTACATGTGTATCTACAGGATAATAGCTGAACTTAGCGGAAAGGGCTCTACAGTGAAAGATGTTACGAATAAAATCAATAGAAATCAAATTTCCCCACCAAGGCTTAAGGTTGAACTGAAGCCCAACCGCAAAGCTTTACACAAAAAGAAGATCATCCGATCAATAATCTTCAATACCTGCTGCATTCTAAAATTTATCTCGAGATACGGCACAAATGAAATAAACCAGTCCAATGCACGAACTGCTGGAAATACGGCTACATGAAAACAGATTGCACTCTCCACGTAGTTTGCTTTGTCTGCAAGGACGTATGTACGTTCTACTGAGCCTCCCCCGTTAATAAGAATGAAATATAGTAGCTGTGAAAGAAACCACACTGCCAACTACAGGACTGTCCCATCCCAATTTCTAGTCAATGCCGGCAACCACAATAATTACATAGAAATAATATGCGTTATCAAAATTTTCTCCTTGGGTTCCTAATCGAGCAGAAATCTGTTTAAATTACATTGTTGAAAAGGTCTCTCTGAAAATATAATAAATGCGAGCTCTGGCAATTTCGGTACCAATTTTCTATTTGCAACATTGACATCACATCCTACAAACGGAATCCACTTTCATTTTACAGGTATTTTTATCAAGCATCGTGTAAGACACCTCTGTTTACCATAGTTTTCTTCAACGTATCTACGGCCACATCAATTCATATCGAAACATAAAGCGGATTATTAAACCTCCATTCCCGAAATGGAATATGTTAAACTCTTTGACTTTCTTGGTGATCGATTTATAGCAGCCGTTCACTATAATGCAAAGCATACCCACTGGGGATCTCGACTTATCAACCTGAAATACATCACTGAATTAGCTAAACTGTTTTCTTCCTTGCCCTCAGATTTAACACTGATACTTAACCAAGAGGAATACTTCATTCGTTGAATACTCAACAGAATTATCATCAAACAACTTGTCTGTCTTCCCCAGATCTTGCATGTCTTACTATAGTCATACCCACAACATAGAAGGTTCTCAGTTCGATGCAAAGGCTTAAGCAGTCATTCACAACAAATTTGCCGACAAATAGTCTAACAGACACTTCGAGCGAATAATACTGCAATCCTAAACCACGTAAAATGCTTAAATATAGCGAACTATCAGGAAAACACATTAGCTAATAACTTAGCGATAATTCAGAGTACTCAATCAAAGATATTGACAACTACCACTGGGTCACCATGGTACATACCCAACGTAAATATTTAAAAATAGCTCGAATTAAAGCAAAGTATCAAGCCAAATGTCAATCCCACCCTAACAGACTTGCGTAGTCCCTAACCTCATATAGCCACACCTAGCCATACACAACTTTGAAGTGAGACATCCTGGACCCCATAAAGTATATATATTCTGGATCAGGATCACCTCCTGAGTTAAGCATGTCCGTCTGTCCGTCTGTCTGTTTCTACGCAAAGTAGTCTCTCAGTTTTTGAGCAATCGTCTTGAAACTTTGCACACACCCTTCTTTCCTTTGCACGCAGTATATAAGTCGGGACCGGCCGACTATATCCTATAGCTGCCATATAACTGAACGATCGGAAATGCTATAACTTCCATGGTTTTAAATATAGAATCTTGAAATTTGCACAGATTCATTATTATTATCATATAGCTGCCATATAACTGAACGATCGGAAATGCCATAACTTTCGTGTTTTTGGGCGTAGAAGCGTCGGACTTTTTTTAAAATCCATTTTATACGAATCTAAGCTTGTTATGAATGTTTTTGTAAATATCGGCTAAATATATCCCATGTTTACTATATCTTTAATCAATAGAAGCCGCTATTTAACTGCAAGGGTATATAAGCTTCGGCTCCGTCCGAAGTTAGCTTTCCATTCTCGTTAAAATAGAACTTATAATGATTACGGTCCCTGGTATTTATTCCTCCACCCAAAAAAAAAAAAATTGTACAACCTCAATTTGACCGCGCCGTAGCATTAACGCAGCATAGCGCTGAGTGGCTTTCAGATGTATAGGTTGTGGTGTACAAGTGTACGGTGTTGCTCTCAAACCATTAGCCTTTCCTAGAGTTGTATTCGCAGCTCCGTTTATCCGGACTTGGTGCCTCGTTATGTCCAATGCTGCCCTTCTAAAATTGCCCTTAGTTGAAATTGGATTGCATCCGGAATATCACTCGGAAATATGTGTGACATGTAGACAACAGATTCACTTAGGCGGAGCATCAGACTCATCATGGCAGAGACCACTGCAGCTACAGCAACTACATCTGCAGCAAAGTAATTCAAACAAAAGGGCAGCATTGGATAGGCCGAGACGCTAGTACAGGAACAGCGGTGATGCGAATACACTACGCTAGGAATAAAAGAAATGACGAAATGAAAGAAATGAAATTCCTGAAGAGTGCTGCCTTTAACACGTTGCACCTTACAGAAACAAGAAGCCTCTATTCTTGTAACATTAACGACTCTTAACCGCACAACCGACATACAACTATGTGTCTGTGTAGAGTATGTCAGTGGTAAGAATGGAGTTTTATTTTGTTGAGTTAAGTTAATACAAACTTAATAAAAACTTCTGTTTGGACCGTGATGCCAATTAATCTTAGCTTTGACCCCAATTAGAGTGACCAATTATAAACAGATTATAGCCTAATTCGATCCGCGACAACTATTGTCTGATAAATTTCCACTCCCAGGATTTGATGATATTTTATTTCAACTAAACAGGGCAAAGAATTTTTCATGCCTTGACTTAATGTCTGGATTACATCAAATAGAACTTAAAGAAACATCTAGAAGCTGGACTGCAGGAACGAGCTGCCAAAATCATTGTGGGCCACATTGGTGCAGTCCTTCATTTATAAATTCTCGGCGCTTCATCATGAAATGAAGAAATTAAATGGCTACGAAATCGGCATCGCATCGGTTCTATCATGTCCTGCTGCGTTAGATGCCGCCCGTCAAGTTCTTTGGAATAGTTTGCCTAGAGTTGCTTTTCCTACTCCTGTGTAGGATTTGTGCATTGCTTTGCCGGCAATTATTCTGCCAGCGCCAACTGCTGCATCTGTTGCCTGGCCTCTCGCCTTTACTCGCGACCTTCCCATGGAGGGAGGTCCTTTGCATTGCTGCTGCCGTCGCCCGTCAAGAAGCCAAAAGATTCTAATCCGGCTATTGCTGAAACTGCAATCATCGCTTGCTTCTCGAGTACTACCAAGCCGGCTGCAGACAATCCTGTAACCGCCAAGGATGCTTGTATAATGGATCGTGTCTCTGCCGCACCTCATCCTGGAAAGATGCCGCCTGATCCTCCAGTCGCCGAGGTCCAATCATCCAGTTCGTCATCGGCTCCGACTTCTGCTGCCGAGAACACAATTCCCAGGCCAGTCCCTGCTAAGATTGTCACTGCAGCCGCAGCAGCCGCCAAATACCCTGTTCCCGCGACCTGTACTGCGCCTTCTACGTCTGCTACAGCAAAGCATGCTGATTTTGTGCTGTTGCGGCCAAGAGATCTCCAGTTGGAGATTTGACCGCCCTTCTCAAGCCGCGCCTTTGTCGCCCAGTTCCTCGGGCTTTGTCCACCTGTCAACCGTTGTTGCTGATCCTGCTCCCAATCCTCACCACACGTTCGGGAACTTTCTCCACACCGCCCATCGTTTGAATAAGTCTTGCATTTTCCAATACCCGCGTCCGGCTCAAACGCTCGTGTGCTGGTGCCCTATCATCGTGCTAAGAAGACGCAGACGAAACCTCGAAATTGGACTAAATGGATGCAACCGCTTGCAACCGATCTCATGACCCAGAAGATTGGTGGAAGATATTGGGCGAGCTATCCAATGTCCCGCCGCAGCTGTGTTAAAAGCTGGATTTCCAACGGGGGAGTGTAGGTGGTACCGTCGGCCTTCAGCGGTCATTTCTGCATCTCCCAGCTCCTAATTCCGCCTATGCCTGCCCACAGGGCCGTGCATTGGTGTGCAATCTCCGCCTTGTAGTTCGCCGATGCGCCCTAATACGTCGGGCCTTATCGGATTTGGGCATTACTTAGGTGGAACTCTACCGCCGGAACTCTACCGCCGCCGCTACTGTGATTTTCTTCTTGATTACGAATAAACATTGGAATAAAATTGATTAACTTGAGTTTCAATTGCGCTTGGTTTTTTGACAAAACAAATCAACGATAATATTTTTATGTTGCATCATGATTATTATTGTTCGACATTGTAGTAGCGCAGCGAGTTTCGGTCTTACGCACAAAAAGTTTTAAACGTAACTAACAGCGTCGTCGTACCATACTCTGCGACAGCGACACTACGCTGTCGCATCTTCACAACGTTCCGTTTTAAAGCGACAACAGGGAATATTACCATATATGGTAACATAGGTAAAATGATGAAATTACGCAGCACTAGAATACATTCGAATTAAATGCAATGGAGTGAGTGAAAGGTATGCAATGAGTTGAATTTGTGGGAGTGACGGGTTGAGAGAGCACTCTCACTCACTGTCCTTTCTTTGCTTAGAATCCGATCAAATTATGGTGCGAAGCCAATTGAGTGCTTTCGAATTGCCGAAAACAGCCAAATCATTTGAATGGTTTCACAACTACATATTCTATCTATTCGGTTACCTATTTCTGTGGGGCCCTTACACGAAAGATTTTAAAAATGATGAGCGGGAAGCAAGTGATGGACTAAAGGGTGAGACACAGAGTGATAGCTTCTTTTTGTCTATGAATGTTTATTACAGCAACTTTTCGTCCTATGTGTATTTGTTTAATTATATTATGTATTAATAAAATATTAATATTAATAAAATTATGTTTTTGAATTCCAATTTGAATTCGGAACTAATGATGTAAAATAATTATAATCCTACAAAATTATAATTTAAGTTATTAATGTTTTAATAATTATTATTAAATATTATATTATTTTGTTAATATTATATTATTTTGTTAAGTTATAATTATATAACTATTATATTATTTGTTAATAATACTGACTTGTTTTTAATTTTATATTAATTTTATTGTATAATTTTAATTGTATCGTCCATTTATAAATTAATTCGAATGGATTCGAATGAAGCCCCTAACTCTCACTCATTCAATTCGCTTCCTTTCTACCGAATGCTGTGGGAGTGAGATCTACACGTAGGCACTCACTCATTCACACAATTTCCGCTCCGCGCTCTATTTTACTACATTCTTTTTGAGGTTTGTTCACTCGCATATCGTTTTTGGGCTACTCATGCAGACCTCTAATCCACATGCGTGCGCCGACATTCACACGACCATTACACGACCTCGTTACCAGTTAACCAACTGGTCTCTTTCAACAGTTTCTTTTTTAACTTTTTCTTTATTTAAATTCTTGTCATTACTTTCAAACTCAACTGGTATTTGCTCATTTGGCATTTTTCTTATGTCGTCATGATCATATTTACATTTTCTATTATTTGTCAAGGACTTGAGCATAAACTCAGGTCCCCGTAAACTTTGGACCTAAACTTTGGACTTAACTTTTTTTGAAGCCTTTTTTAATTTTTTAATAATACGAAATCTCTAACGCTGTATCTAACAACTTAAGTCTGTTGCTTCTTGTAATATGTTGCTGCAGCAGAAATATTTTGACCTGCTCGTGCTCTCCCTTCTACCAAGTTAACCTCTTCTACCATATCGCAGGGTGGAAGCAACCCCAAAGGACGGGCCATTTTGCCTATAAGCGATTTTAAGGGACTTTTCTTTGTCACTCGACTACAGTTCAAAGCTAATTGAACTTCTCCCAATGCATCTAGCCAAGATCTTTGAGGTGCTCATAATGGGTTCAATTTATTCGTTTACCAACTTCGTTCCAAAAAGAGAAATCGCAAACATTACATCATTTATGCATTATTTATTTTCATCATCAATTTTAAGCGTTTAATGCAGTTCTCAACAAACTTCCGAATGTGCTTGGACATGTTATCAAACCAGTAATAGTCGTAGGCCTTATCTGAAGTCTTCTCCCATCCCGAATGCATGATGGACTCATGGACCTAGTTTATTACGGGCCATCTAAATGGTCGAGAAACAATTGTAAACACTGTAAATACGCCTACCATCTTTGTACCCTGGGACATAGATCCTGTTTATTTCTTGATGATATTATAACATTAAACGGTACTTCTCTTCCAATAATAATATCATTCTTCAAATACTCATTGTCCAAAACATGAAACAAAACTTCAGTACAGAGTTGATTAATTTTTACGTTGCTAAGTATTTGTAATGTGCTACATATGCAGAAACTACCAATACCCTTTAACATCACTACATTGTTAATTATTTTACCAACTAATTTGACACTCATCTTTTGTTTTAATAATGAACAGTCCGCTCCAGAGTCGAATGTTGTTACAAACGTCTGACCATGATGAACCACCTTTGTTTTGGGCTCAACAACTTCGCATTTTTTTCGTCTGGTGCGTATTCTTAACATTATCTATTTTGAACTTACTGCTATGTGTTGGAATATGGCCAAGTTCACCATACTTGAAGCAGTTTACATTCGCTTTTTACTGGAGGTCAAATGCAATCCTGCCATGTCGTGATAAGTGACTTTATCATACGACTCGCATAATTGGAGAGGCATTCGCTTTCTGTCTTAGAATTAGCTAACATTGACAGAAACATAGCCGCTGGCGTTTCTACACTGCCAAAACGATGCATCAAAAGTTTTTAAAATTCATCCCTAGTTATGTCAGGATAACATATTTGTGAAAGCCACTGCGAAGCACTTCCTTTTAACGATTTACTCAAAGCCATCACCAACGCGCTGTTTTTACCGTACTTTCTGCCAAAATTATATTCACCACGCCATTGGGTCGGCGCCATCAAGGTCTGCTTTGAATTTTGGTAGCACAATTGTTTTTTTGTTGTTCTGGAAGTCGCTGATTGTACGAAGCTTAATCAAATTTTTATTTTCCATTATCATTAAAATTCACCATGGCCCACCTGATATATTAGGTAGCGAGCCAGATCCCACTTCTGATGTTGCAGTATGATTATTATTGTCTCACATCGTAGTAGCGCAGCGAGTTTGGGTCTTACGCACAACAAGTTCTAAGCGCAACTAACTGCGTCTTGAGTTAGAATATGACTTGAGTTAGAATATAACTTCACTGTAGAGAATCTAAAAGGAAAGGGAAAATCACAATTCAGAAACCAAAACCAATCACAACAAATGTAAAATAAGGCACTACAATAAATCAAAGTAAACAATAAAATTCTTTCGCAGGAAAAGAAGAGAACAACCCAAAAATAAGCTTCTAAGCCCAACGTATACAAAGTCATTACAATTCATGGGGTATGAAAAGTAGTGTTTACTAACATGGTAAGAAAGTTATAGCAAGAATTCTTGTTAGCGTTGTAACAGCAATGCAAATGTTGACCTAGATCAGTTCTTCCATTACTATTGTTTTAAATATTGTGTTTTTAGAGATATAGCAAATATCGGATATAGTGGATCCAACCCTGAAAAAATAGTCAGAATACGTATAGTTTAAAAGAAGTCCGACGCTTCTATACCCAAAAACACGAAAGTTTTCGCGTTTCCAATCGTTTACAGATATTTCTCAGAAAGCTAAATATATTTTTTTTGCTTTATATATATATGAATGGTGTTTATTTAAAACTGTCCTTTAGGGGCAACCAGCATGACTGCTAGGTAATATTCCCTGGCTCCAAAAGCATCCAGGATGTATTACAGGACTCTATTTCATTCCTTGGGTTTTCCATGGGATCGCCTAAAGTTAAACTGGTGATCAGTGATCGAAAACTCTTTTGACTATTTTGGAGGGCATTAGCAGTAGACTTATCGTCGATAAGATGTAAGGTGGGCTTCTTGTTATTCCGGCTTAGGTATCAGGGGTACTTGGGCACGTTTCCATGTTATCGGAAAGTACCCGATTTCCAAGCATCTATTTAAGATTTTTCTAATAAGCCTAATGCTTGGAGGTAGCAGTTTTGATGCAATGGCATTGATACCACCATCGCCCGGTGCCTTGTTGTTCATGGCGAAAATCAGACCAGCTGTCTCCTACACCGTTACTAGTGGTATCGGGTCGGCTTCGCTTGTGGGCTCGGCTAATATTTTTTTGACCCACTGCATACGTACAGCCCATCTCCCGCCCAACCGACCGAGGGGCGCTGCCGTTTATCGTACGGCTCGAATCGCGGGTATAGCTCCGAGACGAGGAATAAGTATTTTAAAAATGTTACGAGGAAGAGTTACATTGTTGCTCTCTTAAGTAGGAAAGAATAAAGGATTTCATGCAAGTTTACTGTAGTCAGAACATAATACCCTGAAAGGGTCATGCTGGGCATATGTTGACCTACAAAAGTTAAGAAATAAGGGGAGGAAAGTTCGAGAGGCCCTAAAAGAAACGTTAAATTTTAACAGACTTAGAAGGTACTGGCTGTCGATTTCACCATTAATAAGGTTATTGATGAAAACTACATAGTCCTACGGTTTAGTAGTGATGGTAAGTTTATTAAGAGTAGTCTGCTATGATAAGACGGGAGTTCGCGATACTTGCATCCCAGTTTAGACCCCTAAGAGCAAAAAGGAGAAAGTTCTTCTGTACTGATTCAATACGGTCTTGATGAACCCCATATTTGGGACTGCAGACACATTAACCGTATTCAAGAATCGGACGAACTAAAGATATGTAAAGAGTTTTAGTTATATAAGGGTCATTAAATTCTTTCGGCCATCTTTTAATGAAAACAAGCACACCCTGCGCCAGGGAGTTTGGATGAGAGCCAAGGCGTCTGAAGTAGTTTTCAGCATGCGTTCGACAAACGTCGCCTATCTTTGGGATTTTGAGATCTCTTTCTATTTCTCTGGTTCTCATGAACCTGCCCCATGGTACAAATCGATCTGACAATCTTGCTTTGCGCTACACGTATTTTGTTTATGTTCGACTTAGACGCTATGCCGTAGATCTGTAGTCCATATTTCCAGATAGGAGATGAGAATTGATTTATAAATTCGAACTTTGTTGGACAACGAAAGCTTATTTCTTGACGTAAGTAGCCAGGACATACTTGTTGCCTTTGAAAGCACTGACTGCTTCACCATTGTTGAGTGCCTCTGAAAGGTGAGTCCTCTATCCAAAATCACACCAAGGTAGTTGTAGTGGGACTCATGACGAAGTACAAAAACGAGCATGGAAATGCCTGGGCAGTTTTTTGGCCTTGTGGAGAATGAGATACAAGCACATTTGTTGCAGTTCATGCCTATATTCCATTCGGTTGTCCATTTTTCAAAACTTGATACGTACTCCTTGCAGGTCTTGCAGGTCCTGGTCTAAGGTTGCAATGTGTTTGGACTCCTGACCATAACCACTGTGTTGTCGGCGTATGTTGCGATTAGCATGTCATCATCGTCAACTTCGGTACAACCCCAGGAATCAGTGGAATCAGTGGAATCCAATAAAAAGCTCTGTATGAGGAGGAAAAGCTGCGCCGTTAGTAGTATCTTTAGCTTACTTAGAAGGCCGTCGTGCCATACCCTATCAAAGGCTTGTTGGATATCCATAAACACAGCAACTGTATACATTTTGCTTTCCATGGCTTCCAGAGGACCATCCTACCAACTTTAAATCGTGTGAGTCGCATCTGAACAACCAATGCTTGTGAGCAAACTGCGGAGAAAATCACCCTGCAGGTTTTAAAGGATGCAAAGTTAGAATGGAACTGAGCATGAAAACTTAAAGTTGGAGTAAGTCTAAGGAGCACAACAAATTCTAGGACTAACAAAAGCCGACACGCCTTTCGTTCAATTATTCTCGACGGCAGCTACCAGAGATGGCGTATCTTATGCAGATATGGTAAGAAATAACACTCCAAACAGTAACATCATTGCAGCTAGGCGGACTACTCCACATGTACCTGAAAACGACCGCACCCCAAACCGAAACTTTTCTACCTTGGAGAAGGCAATCTTTGATATAAATACTAGGCTGGATCAACTCTTTAAACTAGTTATGGAAACGATTGAGTCGAACAAGGCTTTTCGTGATCTAGTTCAGGTTCTTATTTCTAGGAAATGACAGTCTCAGCTATAAAAATCGGATTATGGAATGCAATAGTGAGTAACAAAAGTGAAGAACTTCGTCACTTCCTTCTTGATAACTCAGTCGATATAGTGCTCATTACTGAGACACATATGCGTCCCGGTCTTAAAGTGTACCTTCCTGGTTATGACCAGTATTTTGCCAATCATCTTATCAACAAAGCTAAAGGCGGTTCTGCTATTTTTATCAAGACCAACATTATCCACACTCAGACTGAGTCCACTTCGCGAACTGAGTTACAGATAGCTAGTCTTCATATTCCAACAAATGTAGGAGTCCTTAAAATAGCTTCATTGTATCTTTCTCCCAGTAAGCCTTGGACAAAGAACGATTTTGACCAGCTTTTAGCGTCTCTGGGCCCAAAATTCTTAGCTGGAGGTGACTTTAACGCCAAGCATCCCAAGCATGGCTCTGCTTTGCTATAGTTGTTCTTTTTTTTTTATTTGTTACTGTGGCTTGAAGTACCCAGCTTGTAAAACTGCTTGTAAAAGGTCCCCTATAAGTGGTTTCACCTACGAAATAAATATTTTTTTCACGGCTCGCTCCTGATACCTCAGAGATTGACTTCTCGGCTTAAATCAAAGTCTAAAAAAAATCTTGACTAAGGTGGAGGCCATTATTAAATTTAAACTTGCCTCCACGCTGCGCAAATCATCCTTAAAGATGTGTGTGCCTTTGCCGATGTTTGAGACGGTTGCTTCGCCTGGCTTCTGGCCAGAGAATATATTCGATCTGTTATGTATAACAAAAGAGTACCAAGCCTAAGGGAGTCAAACTCCCCAAAACTAGAGCAGCCGACCAACGTACTCCCTCGTCAAAAAACTAATTGTCTCCCTAACTCTTACCTATCAAAATACTATGAATAGTAAGCCCCCTAGGCTATACTGTGGTAGTTTTTCTTTTGCATCTCAGGTTATTGTCTTTAGTGAAGTTTTCCCAGATAGGTATACCACTTCAAAGAGGCGGAGGAGCACAAATCTTTTTTGAGTATATTTTTGCGTTAAGGTCACTTTGTCTGATCAATCGCTGTTTTTCACCTATTCTTATATACCGCCTTCATCCGAACCGCCTACGTACTGGTCTCATTTGTCTGCTATTCACCCGGTTTTTTAATCTTATGCCCAATAACGAACAGATCGTGGTTCTGGGTGACTTTAATATACCAGAACTCACTTGGTCAAACATCGACAACGTTACAGCTTTATCACTTTCGACATACCATAATTTTACTGCGGGCATGTTTGACATGTCTTTAGGTCAAATCAACCATGCCAGAAATTCTTTGAACGGCTTCCTGACTTATTTTTTGTGTCTGACCCACATGGAATCATCCTTTCCAGATCCCTGCCTTTGGTGACCCCCAAAGATCCACATCATCCTACGCTTGAGGTTTCAATCGAAACCATTGCCTTAGTTAAACCTCATAGCGTAGGTAATAGAATTCGCTGCTTTCGTAAGGCTGATTTCACCATTAATAAGGTTATTGATCAAAACTACACCCAGCATAGTCCTACGGTTTAGTAGGGATGGTAAGTTTATTAAAAGTAGTCTGCTATGATAAAACGGGAGTTGAATACTTGCATCCCAATTTAGACCACTAAGAGCAAAAAGGAGAAAGTTCTTCTGTACTGATTCAATACGGTCTTGATGAAACCCATATTGGGGACTCCAGACACATGAACCGTTTTCAAGAATCGGACGAACTAAAGATATGTAAAGAGTTTTGGTTATATAAGGGTCATTAAATTCCTTTATGGTCGATATATGGTCGGTAAATTTAAGCTTGAAGTCTAATAGGACACCTAAGTCGTTAACCTGAGTTAATCTTTCTAGGGCGGTCCCATAGAGAAAATAAGTTGCCTGGATGAGGCTTAAGCGATAGAATGACATAAGTTTGCATTTTGACCCATTGAGTTTTAAGTCATTAGCAGAACACCAATTTTGGAACTTGTCCAGATCGGACTGAAGTTTGTATTGGGCAGAGGAAGATTTATACTGAAGACATGCGTACACAAGTACGTCATTTATAAAAATGGTAAAAAGTAAAGGCTCAAGATGACTTCCTTGAGGGACTCCAGATGTAGCTCGGACTAGGCAGGAGAATACATCATTAAAAAGGACGCGTTGGGTTCTTCCAGAAAGATAACTAGAAATCCGCGTAAGAAGGTTAGTAGGAAATCCCAAAAGATCGAGTTTTCTCAAAAGGAGTGAGTGGTTTACAGAGTCAAATGGTTTACTAAAGTCAGTGTAGATGACATCTGTTTGAAGGCCATTTTGGAAGCCATCAATTACAAATGATGTCAGCTCCAACAAGTTGGTGGTGGTGGTGCGACGCCTGATAAAACCATGCTGGCATGGAGAAATGATTGAACTACAGAGGTGCTGCAGATGGGGAGTAATAATTTTTTCAAATAGCTTAGGAATTGCTGACAATTTAGAGATGCCTCTATAATTGGTAGCATCAGATTTTCCCCTTTTTTATGCAGGGGAATTATAAAGGATTTCTTCCACATATGGGTAAATATCGACGTTTCCAGAGATAAGGTGAAAAGCTTTAAAAGAGGTTTGCACAATGAGTCGGCGCAATTATTTAGCACACAGCCTGGTACTCCATCGGGACCTGGTGAAAGTACCGGTTTAACCTTTAAAAGATCCGATAACAAACTACGCTTGGAGAGAGATGGACCAAAAATAAGATTGGCTGAATGAATTTCATATGTGTAGGGCTGATCAGAAATAGTACAAGGTGAATACGTTGTTTGAAAAAATTTTGGGAATAGATCTGCAATACCCTGATCTGTATTCGCAAAAAAATTTTCAAACGAGAGCAAGGAAGGAGAAGGTACATGTTTCCGCTTTGTGTTTACGAAATTAAAAAACTGCTTCGGGTCCTGCGTGAACTGAACCCGACAACGGCGAATATAGTCTCTATAACATTCAGAGTTATGCACGGTGAAGTTCGACCGAGGTACTAAGTACCTTAAAAAAGTTAGATTGCAGCCGGTTCTTTTATATTTGTTTAAAAGTCTATTTTTTATATGTTTAAGATTATTAAGGCTCCTTGTAAACCAAGGGGAGTTATCTTTAACGGACGGATACTTCCATGGCACACAAAAGTCAAAACAACTATTCAAACTCCTATAAAAATATTCTAAGGCGATATTTATATCGTTGCATGCCAAAAGATCAGACCAATCAAAGGAAATAATTAAGTTTTTGAGCTTTTTAAAGTCAGCCTTACTAAAGCAGCGAATTCTATTACCTACGCAATAAGGTTTAAATAAGGCAATGGTTTCGATTGAAAACTCATGCGTAGGATGATAAGAAAGTGATAAAGCTGTAACGTTATCGATATTTGACCAAGTGAGTTCTGGTATATTAAAGTCACCCAAAACCACCAGCTGGTCGCTATCGGACATAAGATTGAAAACCGACCGGATAGCAGACAAATGATGCCAGTAAGTAGGCGGATCGGATGAAGGCGGTATATATGAACAGGTAATAAACAGCGATTGATCGGACAAAGTGATCTTAACGCAAAGAAATTCTAAATTACCAAACTCTTGCAACTTGACATCTTCAGAATGGAAAGAGGAGTCTACTGAGATTAGTAGTCCCCCTAAAAGTGGTTTATCTATCTGGGGAAACTTCGGAGCTAAGGATCTCCGGCTTTATACCAGGTTTCAATAAATATAATAACATGAGATGCAAAGGAAAAGAGTATCAGAGTATAGCCTAGGGAGCTTACTACGAAGGCCCCTAGTATTCTGATAGGTAAGGGTAATGGAGTTTGTTAGTTTTTTTAAATAGAAGTTGGCTGTTCAGTTGGTGTGGCTTTGGGGAGCTTGACTCCCACGGGCTTGTAATTTTTGTTTTTTACGTTTCTCGGCTGATGTTCTTGAACGAATATGTAGTCTGGCCAGAAGCCAGGCGAACACACCGTCTCAAACATCGACAAAGGCACACATATCTTAAAGAATGATGTGCGCCTCGAGAGTGCAAATTTAAATTTGGAGATGTCCTCCACCTTAATCTCGGCTTTTGTTTTGGCTTTGATATAAGCCGAGATATCGATCTCTGAAGTATCAGGGGCAAGCCGTGAAATAAATACTTGTTTCTTTGGAGGAACAACCTTTAGGGTCTTTGGTCTCGCAGCTTGTAGGACTGCGATACCAGTCGGTACCGGGGGTCCGGACCTAATGTTCCCAGTGGGTTTTACAGGGGTATGCATCAATTGGGGCTGTGGCGTCACTGGTATTGATGCCAGAGGGGACAAATCAGAAAGTTGCACACGATCACTGACGCATTCGGTATCCGAATTTTTATCAGTCCTGACTCTTGGAGTTGTCAGGGTGATCAGGGGTTGAGTGATAGTCGGCAGTGCGGGCAGAGGATTAGCTGGTGCACACGGCTCCACTAGGGTGGATTTATTGCGCTTCGGAGACTCTATTAGTAGCTGAAGGTTACTAAATTGAGAATCAAGCGCATTGAATTGATCGCTGATTTTGCGAAAACCAGCTTTCAATTCGTTAAATCCATTCCTTGTGTGCCGCATGAACGCTCTCATCTCGCTCTGCACGGCACGACAGTCACTGCAACAATAGTGTAAGCCAGAGCTCCGGGACACTCCGTCCGACACTGAGGCTGTGAAATCGGCACATTTGGCATGTACCATGTTGTCACACAGCCAACAGGGGAGGCTTGGCTGGGATGAAGTTATTGTCTTATTGCAAGACTTAATTGCGCAGACTACTTTAAATTCCATTTTTTATTAAATATTATATTTATTTTTTATTTTAATTTATGTTATACCTTGAACCACTGTACCAAAAGAAAATTAGAACAAGAGAACAGTTTGTATGTTAGTATAAGAGTTAGAGGTTAGGCTTAGAGGTAGAGATAAGCAACTCAAACGGGAATAGCGAAAAGAGCAACAACAAATAGTACAGCAAAGCAGAGCTATGCTTGGATTAAAATTAATAAATATTAATTCTCACCAAATATATCACTGCACACGCGAAAGCGAGATGGAAATTATAAAAGTGATTTAAAATTGTTATTAAAAATTTAAATATATTTAAATTAAACGCCGGTTTGATCGCAAGGTAGGCAAAATAAAGATATAAACGCAGAGCGCACAAAAAAAACACGTCCGTTCGCTTAGAAAGGCAAAGGAATATGACTCACTTAATCGCGACGGCCATTTAATGCGAGGCCAAGGCCAGTCAATAGTAATAGTAATGTTCCAGTGGGTGCCAATACCAATAATCCCAACATTGCCAGTGTTGTTGGATCACAAGCACGCCAGGACGCGGTCCGAGGCGTGAAACACAAGCCTGAAGGCAGTATTGGTATTATGTGGGTACATTCAAATAATGTTAGTAGTAGAAATCCGTTAATTGGGGTAACTTCCCATGGTGGATATAAAGGAAGGAAATTTCACGACTCAAAAATAACTATTTTAAATCATACTTTCTTTTGCCTTTCAAAGCGAACGGACGTGTTTTTTTGTGCGCTCTGCGTTTATATCTTTATTTTGCCTACTTTGCGATCAAACCGGCGTTTGATTTTTGATATATTTAAAATTTATTAACAATTTTAAATAACTTTTTTTATTTCCCTCTTCCTTTTTCGTGTTTAGAATTTTTTTTTTTGATAAAAATTTTTTTTTTTTTTTTAAAAAAGATAGCTCTGCTTTGCTTTACTTTTTTTGTTGTTGCTCTTTTCGGTATTCCCTTTGAGTTTCTTATCTCTACTCTAAGCCTAACACTAACTCTTATACTAACCTTTTAATATTTTTCTTTTTTTATATTTTTTTTTTAGTGGTTCAAGGTATAATATAATTTGAAATAAAAAGTAAATATAATATTTAATAAATAAATATGGAATTTAAAGTAGTCTGCGCAATTAAGTCTTGCAATAAGACAATAACTGCATCCCAGCCAAGCCTCCCCTGTTGGCTGTGTGACAACATGGTACATGCCAAATGTGCCGGTTTCACAGCCTCAGTGTCGGACGGAGTGTCCCGGAGCTCTGGCTTGCACTTTGTTGCAGCGACTGTCGTGCCGTGCAGAGCGAGATGAGAGCGTTCATGCGGCACACAAGGAATGGATTTAACGAATTGAAAGCTGGTTTTCGCAAAATCAGCGATCAATTCAATGCGCTTGATTCTCAATTTAGTAACCTTCAGCTACTAATAGAGTCTCCGAAGCGCAATAAACCACCCTAGTGGAGCCTTGCACCAGCTAATCCTCTGCCCGCACTGCCGACTATCACTCAACCCCTGATCACCCTGACAACTCCAAGAGTCAGGACTGATAAAATTCGGATACCGAATGCGTCAGTGATCGTGTGCAACTTTCGGATTTGTCCCCTATGGCATCACTACCAGTGACGCCACAGCCCCAATTGATGCATACCCTGCAAAACCCACTGGGAACATTAGGTCCGGACCCCGGCACCGACTGGTATCACAGTCTTACAAGCTGCGAGACCAAAGCCCCTAAAGGTTGTTCCTCCAAAGAAACAAATATTTGTTTCACGGCTTGCCCCTGACACTTCAGAGATCGATATCTCGGCTTATATCAAAGCCAAAACAAAAGCCGAAATTAAGGTGGAGGATATCTCCAAATTTAAATTTGCATTCTCGAGGCGCACATCATCCTTTAAGATATGTGTGCCTTTGTCGATGTTTGAGACGGTATGTTCGCCTGGCTTCTGGCCAGACTACATATTCGTTCAAGAACATCAGCCGAGAAACGTAAAAAAAAAATACCAGGCCTGCGGAGTCAAACTCCCCAAAGCCACACCAACTGACCAGCCAACTTCTATTTTAAAAAACTAACAAACTCATTACTCTTTCCTATCAGAATACTAGGGGCCTTCGAAGTAAGCTCCCAGGCTATACTCTGATAGCTTTTCCTTTGCATCTCAGGTTATTGTCTTCAGTGAAACCTGGTTAAAGCCGGAGATCCTTAGCTCCGAAGTTTTCCCAGACAGGTACACCACTTTCAGACGCGACCGACCTCTCCAAAGAGGCGGAGGAGTACTAATCTCAGTGGACTCCTCTTCCATTCTGAAGAGGTCAAGTTGCAAGAGTTTGGTAATTTAGAATTTCTTTGCGTTAAGATCACTTTGTCCGATCAATCGCTGTTTATTACCTGTTCATATATACCGCCTTCATCCGAACCGCCTACTTACTGGCATCATTTGTCTGCTATCCAGTCGGTTTTTAATCTTATGTCCGATAGCGACCAGCTGGTGGTTCTGGGTGACTTTAATATACCAGAACTCACTTGGTCAAATATCGATAACGTTACAGCTTTATCACTTTCTTCACACCATGATTTTACTGCGGGCATGTTTGACATGTCTTTAGGTCAAATTAACCATGTCAGAAATTCTTTAGGTCGGCTTCTAGACTTATGTTTTGTGTCTGATCCAGATGGAATCACCCTTTCCAGAGCCCTGCCTTTGGTGACCCCAGAAGATCCATATCATCCTACGCTTGAGGTTTCAATCGAAACCATTGCCTTAGTTAAACCTCATAGCGTAGGTAATAGAATTCGCTGCTTTAGTAAGGCTGATTTTAAAAAGCTCAATAACTTAATTCTTTCCTTTGATTGGTCTGATCTTTTGGCATGCAACGATATAAATATCGCCTTAGAATATTTTTATAGGAGTTTGAATAGTTGTTTTGACTCTTGTGTGCCATGGAAGTATCCGTCCGTTAAAGACAACCCCCCTTGGTTTACAAGGAGCCTAAATAAATAAATGTTCTAAGGGGATATTTATATCCGTGCATGCAAAAAGATCAGACCAATCATAGGAAAGAATTAAGTTAAGTTTTTGAGAGTCAGCCTGGCGAATGAATGTAGTACCTTAAACCACTGTACACAATAACTGTAAACAAATATGAGCTGACTTTAGCCTTGGAGATAAGAACTCCAAAAGAGAATTGAAAAGAGCCAAAAACAAAATTTAAAATTAATAAATATTTATTTCCTACAAAATATGTTACTGCACACGTAAACGAAACACAAATTTGTAATAATTCTAGAGAGTTTACAAATTTTAATTTGTATCAATCACATATTGGCCTAATCGCAGTGTAATAGCTAATAAATAATAAACTCGTCTGTTGACTTACATATAAAAACAGAAGAAGAGGATATTTGCTCTAGTTAATTTTTTTATTCAATCATTTTTATAATTTAGTTTTATTTGCCTGTAATAAAATATAATTTTTATTAAGATTAAAGATTAAGATTAAGATTATAATGAAAGTAAATAAAAAACATGGACAAAGCATTTTTTTACAACAAGAACAACTGCATACAGCAAAAACAAAAGCAAAAGTAAATCAAAATCAAGATATTTTTTGTGGATCCAAATTTTGTTCTTTTTGAACTCTAGGTAAACGCTTCTACTCTATTTCACCCAGCGGATGAGTGAAAGCAGTAATCAAAGCATTAGAAAAACTAATTTTTTTAAATAATTCATTAACAAATTTAATCACATTTAGTTCATATAACCAAATTAAAACATAACCAAAAATTTGTTTCCAGACCATAGCTATGGTGCATCTATGCATAGATGAGAAAAATTTCGCTCACCCCGCTCCCACACAAAAACTCTTCTTCTGTAATTCTTAATAGGTAGTGAGAAGAAATTACAGTATTTCTCTAGTATATATTAAACACTTTTACTGGAAACCATGTCAGAAATTCTTTAGGTGGAATCACCCTTTCCAGAGCCCTGCCTTTGGTGACCCCCGAAGATCCATATCATCCTACTCTCGAGGTTTCAATCGAAACCATTGCCTTAGTTAAATCTCATAGCCTAGGCGATACAATTCTCTGCTTTCGTAAAGCTGACTTTAAAAAGCTTAATAACTTAATTCTTTCCTTTGATTGGACTGATCTTTTGGCATGCAATGATATAAATATCGCATTAGAATATTTTTATAGGAGTTTGAATAGTTGTTTTGACTCTAGTGCGCATTAAAAATATTCTTTAAACAAATTTAAAAAAAACTGTGCAATTTAACTTTTCAAGGTACTTAGTAGCTCGGTCGAACTTCACCGTGCATAACGCTGAATGTTATAGAGATTATATTCGCAGTTGTCGGGATATGTTCACTCAGCATCCGAAGCAGTTTTATAATTTTGTAAGCACATAGCGGAAATACTTATCTTCTCCTTCCTTGCTCTCGTTTGAGAATTCTTCTGCGAATACGGATCAGGCCATTGCAGATCTATTTGCAAAATTTTTTTAAACAACGTATTCACCTTGTACTATTTCTGATCATCTCTACATATATGAAATTCGTTCAGCCAATCTTATTTTTTGTCCATCTCTCCCCGAGCGTAGTTTGTTATCGGATCTTTTAAAGGTTAAACCGGTACTTTCACCAGGTCCCGATGGAGTACCAGGCTGTGTGCTAAAGAAATGCGCCGAGTCATTGTGCAAACCTCTTTTCAAAGCTTTTCACCTTATCTCTGGAAACGTCGATATTTCCCCTTATATGGAAGGAATCCTTTTAAAATTCCCTGCATAAAAAAAGGGAAAAATCTGATGCTACCAATTATAGAGGCATCTCTAAATTGTCAGCAATTCCAAAGCTATTTGAAAAAGTTATTGGCTTTCAAACAAATTTTATCTACACTAACTTTAGTAAAGCATTTGACTCTGTAAACCACTCACTCCATTTGAGAAAACTCGATCTTTTGGGATTTCCTGTTAACCTTCTTATGTGAATTTCCAGTTATCTTTCTGGAAGAACGCTTCCTTTTTAAATATGTATTCTTTGCCTAGTCTGAGCTACATCCGAGTCCCTCAAGGAAGCCATCTCGTGCCTTTACTCTATACCATTTTCATAAATGACTTGCCTTCTGCTTTTCCGTACTCTCGTGTACTTATGTAAGCAAATGACATAAAGCTTTCCTCTATTCAAATATTCCTCTGTTTATGTCATTTCATCCCTTAAGCTCTATCCAAGCAACTTATTTTCTCTATGGTACTGTTCTAGAAATATTAACTCGGGTTAACGACCTATATGTCCTATTGGACATATATGGCTTAGGTTATGCTTGGCTTCATTAAAACATGGTTGTTGGGTTTTGCGATAGCTTACATAATAAAAATGATCATTTATATATGTTTCCTAAATGCAGTTGGTAACGGCGAGCGTCAGCAGTTCATCAGCGATCATCCAGCAATTTTCCAGCTCTTAATTACATTGGTATGCGATCCCCGTGAAATGTAACCTTCAGACTTAGATTTTGTGGCTACCAAGAAGCTTGGAAGTGCAACAATGGTTAAACAAATTTAACGACCTTTATAAGGGACTATGGTGGGTGTCGTTAAACGTTCCGTTTAAGGTCTCTGAAACTTTCGTTCCTTTATTCCTTAACTTTTGTAGATCAATATATGCCCAGTATGGCCTATTCAGGGTACTATGTTCTGACTACAATAACCTCTATCCAATTATTTCACAGAGGTCTTCATCTTCGTGCGCCCTTATGAAAACCAAAAATTCTCTACGAACACAGAAATTACTCAAACTGACTACTTATCGCACAATGTTCTGGTACGCGCTAAAGAACATTGTTGGGATCAGCAGCTAGGCTCCGTGCAATCCCCCAAATAAGAAATGTAAACAAACCAAGCGTAGGGGATAAGCACAGCCAAGTCTGCATAGCGCAATGCGTTTGTTGTGTGAGCCGTTAGCTCCGGTGGAACGCATTGTAAAAACTAAAATTAAAGTATTGAATTTGATTCCCGCTTGTTAGCGTGACAAAAATGTTTTATTTACTCTAACGAAAACAAAATCTTAGAATAGATAAAACCTCAATAGAAAGTGGAATTACGGAAAATTTTGAAAAAATTTTAAGAATGATTACAGTAACAAGTCAGAAATTGGACTTATAACTCAAACATTTGAATTAACCAACCTGACAGAAAAATCGGATACAAACTGCAAAAACTAGGACACTAAAACGTAACACTTACTTAACAAAACCGTAAACTCCAACACCCCGTAAATTTTACAGCATATTAAAATTTGTATTTGTATGTAATTTTGTAACCATATAACCCTAAAAAAACTATATATTTTAAAAATGTCCCTATCTAATGTCCCCTCTAATCCTTAATTACGCGAAATTTATTCCGCGTACATTTCCTTTATAAAACCTAAAAATATTGTACTGTATTGTATATTCCAAAAATTAAAAAATCATCGATTTCAATATTTAAGGCATTGGACTGGATATTTTTTTTGTTCTTTCTAATAAAGTTTTGACTTCCATTTAATATTTCTCTAATAATAATTATTTTCTGTTTTGTCATTATTAAAAGTGTACTTTTCTTCATCAGCATCAGCAGCAATACAAACGTAAGGCTGGGCGATGCTTATTTCGAATATGGATGTTTTAAGCGTTGGACGAATTGCAGAACGTAATTAAGAGCGGGGATAGGCTTAAGATTAGATGAAATGCGTTTTGAGAAGTCGATCTTAAATATTATCCGTTTGTCTGAAAAAGAAGATCAATTTTACTTTAAGTTGGTCGTTGCCCTCAGTCAAGAAGGACCCTTTCACCACAACTGGAAGTCGATGAGTTTGGATACTCCCACGCCCCGGGGTTTGTTTTTTAAGACTACATGCCTCCAAGCAAGCCTTGGTACGATGTCGAGTATTTCCGAAGCGTTGTTCCCAACAAAAGTCTTGAGTGATGGTGGTGAATAAGCAAGCCATAACAGGACTATCAGATAGGGGCTCCATGCAAAAATCGTGACGAGTTTACCATTTAATCTAGCTTTGATGGATTGAAGAAGCTGACTTAGTGCACCACATAGTTCTAGTCGTGGCAAAGATTGTTGGTTTAAAGATGTCACCTTGGTTTTTGCAGCAAGTATTGCTACCACAATTGTTCCATCGCTGTTTACAACTCTGCTGTAGACTTTGGTAGATGTATCTGAAAATCCGGGAAATCCAATGTTTTCTATGTTGTTTCAATCAAGGTGTCGAGTTTCCGACCCAATATACTGTCGTATGCGAACAAAATCATTGAAATCTTATACATTTAACAACCCACGCACAATACTCACCTCTTTTAATATAGTTCCACGCATATCATTAATTTTTTTAAAACAATCCAGCAAAATTAATTTATTATAAGGATTGATTTCAAGTAAATTGCATAGTTTAGTTAGTTCAATAATTACCATTATCCGGCCAAAAATCCTCTGCAGATGCGATCGACTCACACTCACTAGTTTTAAACTTTGATTTTGTTTAAATAAAAATTAAATAAATAAATAATAACCTGACCTCATCAGATAAAATCGAAACAACTAAACGGTTGACTTCGGAGACTCTATTAGTAGCTGAAGGTTACTAAATTGAGAATCAAGCGCATTGAATTGATCGCTGATTTTGCGAAAACCAGCTTTCAATTCGTTAAATCCATTCCTTGTGTGCCGCATGAACGCTCTCATCTCGCTCTGCACGGCACGACAGTCACTGCAACAATAGTGTAAGCCAGAGCTCCGGGACACTCCGTCCGACACTGAGGCTGTGAAATCGGCACATTTGGCATGTACCATGTTGTCACACAGCCAACAGGGGAGGCTTGGCTGGGATGAAGTAATTGTCTTATTGCAAGACTTAATTGCGCAGACTACTTTAAATTCCATTTTTTTATTAAATATTATATTTATTTTTTATTTTAATTTATGTTATACCTTGAACCACTGTACCAAAAGAAAATTAGAACAAGAGAACAGTTTGTATGTTAGTATAAGAGTTAGAGGTTAGGCTTAGAGGTAGAGATAAGCAACTCAAACGGGAATAGCGAAAAGAGCAACAACAAATAGTACAGCAAAGCAGAGCTATGCTTGGATTAAAATTAATAAATATTAATTCTCACCAAATATATCACTGCACACGCGAAAGCGAGATGGAAATTATAAAAGTGATTTAAAATTGTTATTAAAAATTTAAATATATTTAAATTAAACGCCGGTTTGATCGCAAGGTAGGCAAAATAAAGATATAAACGCAGAGCGCACAAAAAACACGTCCGTTCGCTTAGAAAGGCAAAGGAATATGACTCACTTAATCGCGACGGCCATTTAATGCGAGGCCAAGGCCAGTCAATAGTAATAGTAATGTTCCAGTGGGTGCCAATACCAATAATCCCAACATTGCCAGTGTTGTTGGATCACAAGCACGCCAGGACGCGGTCCGAGGCGTGAAACACAAGCCTGAAGGCAGTATTAGTATTATGTGGGTACATTCAAATAATGTTAGTAGTAGAAATCCGGTAATTGGGGTAACTTCCCATGGTGGATATAAAGGAAGGAAATTTCACGACTCAAAAATAACTATTTTAAATGTTCTAAGGGGATATTTATATCCGTGCATGCAAAAAGATCAGACCAATCATAGGAAAGAATTAAGTTAAGTTTTTGAGAGTCAGCCTGGCGAATGAATGTAGTACCTTAAACCACTGTACACAATAACTGTAAACAAATATGAGCTGACTTTAGCCTTGGAGATAAGAACTCCAAAAGAGAATTGAAAAGAGCCAAAACAAAATTTAAAATTAATAAATATTTATTTCCTACAAAATATGTTACTGCACACGTAAACGAAACACAAATTTGTAATAATTCTAGAGAGTTTAAAAATTTTAATTTGTATCAATCAAATATTGGCCTAATCGCAGTGTAATAGCTAATAAATAATAAACTCGTCTGTTGACTTACATATAAAAACAGAAGAAGAGGATATTTGCTCTAGTTAATTTTTTATTCAATCATTTTTATAATTTAGTTTTATTTGCCTGTAATAAAATATAATTTTTATTAAGATTAAAGATTAAGATTAAGATTATAATGAAAGTAAATAAAAAACATGGACAAAGCATTTTTTTACAACAAGAACAACTGCATACAGCAAAAACAAAAGCAAAAGTAAATCAAAATCAAGATATTTTTTGTGGATCCAAATTTTGTTCTTTTTGAACTCTAGGTAAACGCTTCTACTCTATTTCACCCAGCGGATGAGTGAAAGCAGTAATCAAAGCATTAGAAAAAACTAATTTTTTTAAATAATTCATTAACAAATTTAATCACATTTAGTTCATATAACCAAATTAAAACATAACCAAAAATTTGTTTCCAGACCATAGCTATGGTGCATCTATGCATAGATGAGAAAAATTTCGCTCACCCCGCTCCCACACAAAAACTCTTCTTCTGTAATTCTTAATAGGTAGTGAGAAGAAATTACAGTATTTCTCTAGTATATATTAAACACTTTTACTGGAAACCATGTCAGAAATTCTTTAGGTGGAATCACCCTTTCCAGAGCCCTGCCTTTGGTGACCCCCGAAGATCCATATCATCCTACTCTCGAGGTTTCAATCGAAACCATTGCCTTAGTTAAATCTCATAGCCTAGGCGATACAATTCTCTGCTTTCGTAAAGCTGACTTTAAAAAGCTTAATAACTTAATTCTTTCCTTTGATTGGACTGATCTTTTGGCATGCAATGATATAAATATCGCATTAGAATATTTTTATAGGAGTTTGAATAGTTGTTTTGACTCTAGTGCGCATTAAAAATATTCTTTTAAACAAATTTAAAAAAAAACTGTGCAATTTAACTTTTTCAAGGTACTTAGTAGCTCGGTCGAACTTCACCGTGCATAACGCTGAATGTTATAGAGATTATATTCGCAGTTGTCGGGATATGTTCACTCAGCATCCGAAGCAGTTTTATAATTTTGTAAGCACATAGCGGAAATACTTATCTTCTCCTTCCTTGCTCTCGTTTGAGAATTCTTCTGCGAATACGGATCAGGCCATTGCAGATCTATTTGCAAAATTTTTTTAAACAACGTATTCACCTTGTACTATTTCTGATCATCTCTACATATATGAAATTCGTTCAGCCAATCTTATTTTTTGTCCATCTCTCCCCGAGCGTAGTTTGTTATCGGATCTTTTAAAGGTTAAAGCGGTACTTTCACCAGGTCCCGATGGAGTACCAGGCTGTGTGCTAAAGAAATGCGCCGAGTCATTGTGCAAACCTCTTTCAAAGCTTTTCACCTTATCTCTGGAAACGTCGATATTTCCCCTTATATGGAAGGAATCCTTTTAAAATTCCCCTGCATAAAAAAGGGAAAAAATCTGATGCTACCAATTATAGAGGCATCTCTAAATTGTCAGCAATTCCAAAGCTATTTGAAAAAGTTATTGGCTTTCAAACAAATTTTATCTACACTAACTTTAGTAAAGCATTTGACTCTGTAAACCACTCACTCCATTTGAGAAAACTCGATCTTTTGGGATTTCCTGTTAACCTTCTTATGTGAATTTCCAGTTATCTTTCTGGAAGAACGCTTCCTTTTTAAATATGTATTCTTTTGCCTAGTCTGAGCTACATCCGGAGTCCCTCAAGGAAGCCATCTCGTGCCTTTACTCTATACCATTTTCATAAATGACTTGCCTTCTGCTTTTCCGTACTCTCGTGTACTTATGTAAGCAAATGACATAAAGCTTTCCTCTATTCAAATATTCCTCTGTTTATGTCATTTCATCCCTTAAGCTCTATCCAAGCAACTTATTTTCTCTATGGTACTGTTCTAGAAATATTAACTCGGGTTAACGACCTATATGTCCTATTGGACATATATGGCTTAGGTTATGCTTGGCTTCATTAAAACATGGTTGTTGGGTTTTGCGATAGCTTACATAATAAAAATGATCATTTATATATGTTTCCTAAATGCAGTTGGTAACGGCGAGCGTCAGCAGTTCATCAGCGATCATCCAGCAATTTTCCAGCTCTTAATTACATTGGTATGCGATCCCCGTGAAATGTAACCTTCAGACTTAGATTTTGTGGCTACCAAGAAGCTTGGAAGTGCAACAATGGTTAAACAAATTTAACGACCTTTATAAGGGACTATGGTGGGTGTCGTTAAACGTTCCGTTTAAGGTCTCTGAAACTTTCGTTCCTTTATTCCTTAACTTTTGTAGATCAATATATGCCCAGTATGGCCTATTCAGGGTACTATGTTCTGACTACAATAACCTCTATCCAATTATTTCACAGAGGTCTTCATCTTCGTGCGCCCTTATGAAAACCAAAATTCTCTACGAACACAGAAATTACTCAAACTGACTACTTATCGCACAATGTTCTGGTACGCGCTAAAGAACATTGTTGGGCTCAGCAGCTAGGCTCCGTGCAATCCCCCAAATAAGAAATGTAAACAAACCAAGCGTAGGGGATAAGCACAGCCAAGTCTGCATAGCGCAATGCGTTTGTTGTGTGAGCCGTTAGCTCCGGTGGAACGCATTGTAAAAACTAAAATTAAAGTATTGAATTTGATTCCCGCTTGTTAGCGTGACAAAAATGTTTTATTTACTCTAACGAAAACAAAATCTTAGAATAGATAAAACCTCAATAGAAAGTGGAATTACGGAAAATTTTGAAAAATTTTAAGAATGATTACAGTAACAAGTCAGAAATTGGACTTATAACTCAAACATTTGAATTAACCAACCTGACAGAAAAATCGGATACAAACTGCAAAAACTAGGACACTAAAACGTAACACTTACTTAACAAAACCGTAAACTCCAACACCCCGTAAATTTTACAGCATATTAAAATTTGTATTTGTATGTAATTTTGTAACCATATAACCCTAAAAAACTATATATTTTAAAAATGTCCCTATCTAATGTCCCCTCTAATCCTTAATTACGCGAAATTTATTCCGCGTACATTTCCTTTATAAAACCTAAAAATATTGTACTGTATTGTATATTCCAAAATTAAAAAATCATCGATTTCAATATTTAAGGCATTGGACTGGATATTTTTTTGTTCTTTCTAATAAAGTTTTGACTTCCATTTAATATTTCTCTAATAATAATTATTTTCTGTTTTGTCATTATTAAAGTGTACTTTTCTTCATCAGCATCAGCAGCAATACAAACGTAAGGCTGGGCGATGCTTATTTCGAATATGGATGTTTTAAGCGTTGGACGAATTGCAGAACGTAATTAAGAGCGGGGATAGGCTTAAGATTAGATGAAATGCGTTTTGAGAAGTCGATCTTAAATATTATCCGTTTGTCTGAAAAAGAAGATCAATTTTACTTTAAGTTGGTCGTTGCCCTCAGTCAAGAAGGACCCTTTCACCACAACTGGAAGTCGATGAGTTTGGATACTCCCACGCCCCGGGGTTTGTTTTTAAGACTACATGCCTCCAAGCAAGCCTTGGTACGATGTCGAGTATTTCCGAAGCGTTGTTCCCAACAAAAGTCTTGAGTGATGGTGGTGAATAAGCAAGCCATAACAGGACTATCAGATAGGGGCTCCATGCAAAAATCGTGACGAGTTTACCATTTAATCTAGCTTTGATGGATTGAAGAAGCTGACTTAGTGCACCACATAGTTCTAGTCGTGGCAAAGATTGTTGGTTTAAAGATGTCACCTTGGTTTTTGCAGCAAGTATTGCTACCACAATTGTTCCATCGCTGTTTACAACTCTGCTGTAGACTTTGGTAGATGTATCTGAAAATCCGGGAAATCCAATGTTTTCTATGTTGTTTCAATCAAGGTGTCGAGTTTCCGACCCAATATACTGTCGTATGCGAACAAAATCATTGAAATCTTATACATTTAACAACCCACGCACAATACTCACCTCTTTTAATATAGTTCCACGCATATCATTAATTTTTTTAAAACAATCCAGCAAAATTAATTTATTATAAGGATTGATTTCAAGTAAATTGCATAGTTTAGTTAGTTCAATAATTACCATTATCCGGCCAAAAATCCTCTGCAGATGCGATCGACTCACACTCACTAGTTTTAAACTTTGATTTTGTTTAAATAAAAATTAAATAAATAAATAATAACCTGACCTCATCAGATAAAATCGAAACAACTAAACGGTAACATCCGCATAACAAATAACAATCCGGAAAACTGGCAGGAACCGTCACGATTAGGTGCATACGATTAATCTCAGTCTTAACAGTTTTATTTCATTCTATCTTATAACAACAACAAAAAGTCACATTTTGTATATATACGGGAACAAACATATCCCTAAAATTATGAAAATTTTTCCATTAAAAGCAATATTATAGAAGCCATTCAAGAAATATGCAAATATATTCTAAAATTCAAAGGATTAACTTCAAATCGATATACAGACAGATAATTATTAAAGTATTTTCCTATAATTTTTATAAATAAATATATATAATTATATATAATATATATAAATAAATATAATTTCCTAAAAGCCACCTTAAAGAAATGCAAGCGCAAGTACGAAAACTAATAGACGACGGAATAGTCGAACTATGCGTACCGGATTATAACAGCCAGCTACTGATTTTTCAAATTCCAAAAAGAAAAAAACACAGCCATGACTCTCTTTATTACCTATTGCAAGGAAAACAGCCATGCTATTTGCGATCTAAAAGAGTTAAGCGGAAAGACCTCACACCAAGGTTACTGGGGAACAAATGGTAATTATTAGCTGTTCATATATACCGCCTTCATCCGAAGCGCCTACCTCTGGCATCATTAGTCTGCTATCCAGTCGGTTTTCAATCTTATGTCCGATAGCGACCAGCTGGTGGTTTTGGGTGACTTTAATATACCAGAACTCACTTGGTCAAATATCGATTAAGTTACAGCTTTATCACAATCTTCACACCATGATTTTACTGCGGGCATGTTTGACATGTCTTTAGGTCAAATTAACCATGTCAGAAATTTTTTAGGTGGGCTTCTAGACTTATGTTTTGTGTCTGATCCAGATGGAATCACCCTTTTCAGAGTCCTGCTTTGGTGACTCCAGAAGATCCATACCATCCTACGCTTTCCTTTGATTGGTCTGATCTTTTGGCATGCAACGATATAAATATCGCCTTAGAATATTTTTATAGGAGTTTGAATAGTTGTTTTGACTTTTGTGTGCCATGGAAGTATCCGTCCGTTAAAGACAACTCCCCTTGGTTTACAAGGAGCCTAAATAATCTTAAACATATAAAAAATAAAAAAATAAAAATAAAAAATAAAAATAAAAAATAGACTTTTAAACAAATATAAAAAGAACCGGCTGCAATCTAACTTTTTTAAGGTACTTAGTACCTCGGTCGAACTTCACCGTGCATAACTCTGAATGTTATAGAGACTATATTCGCCGTTGTCGGGTTCAGTTCACGCAGGACCCGAAGCAGTTTTATAACTTCGTAAACACAAAGCGGAAACATGTACCTTCTCCTTCCTTGCTCTCGTTTTAAAATTCTTTTGCGAATACAGATTAGGGTATTGCAGATCTATTCCCAAAATTTTTTCAAACAACGTATTCACCTTGTACTATTTCTAATCAGCCCTACACATATGAAATTCATTCAGCCAATATTATTTTTGGTCCATCTCTCTCCGAGCGTAGTTTGTTATCGGATCTTTTAAAGGTTAAACCGGTACTTTTACCAGGTCCCGATGGAGTACCAGGCTGTGTGCTAAAGAAATGCGCCGAGTCATTGTGCAAACCTCTTTCAAAGCTTTTCACCTTATCTCTGGAAACGTCGATATTTCCCCATATGTGGAAGGAATCCTTTATAATTCCCCTGCATAAAAAAGGGAAAAAATCTGATGCTACCAATTATAGAGGCATCTCTAAATTGTCAGCAATTCCAAAGCTATTTGAAAAAGTTATTGGCTTTCAAACAAATTTCATCTACACTAACTTTAGTAAAGCATTTGACTCTGTAAACCACTCACTCCATTTGAGAAAACTCGATCTTTTGGGATTTCCTGTTAACCTTCTTATGTGAATTTCCAGTTATCTTTCTGGAAGAACGCTTCCTTTTTAAATATGTATACTTCTGCCTAGTCTGAGCTACATCCGGAGTCCCTCAAGGAAGCCATCTCGTGCCTTTACTCTATACCATTTTTATAAATGACTTGCCTTCTGCTTTTCCGTACTCTCGTGTACTTATGTAAGCAAATGACATAAAGCTTTCCTTTATTCAAATATTCCTCTGTTTATGTCATTTCATCCCTTAAGCTCTATCCAAGCAACTTATTTTCTCTATGGTACTGTTCTAGAAATATTAACTCGGGTTAACGACCTATATGTCCTATTGGACATATATGGCTTAGGTTATGCTTGGCTTCATTAAAACATGGTTGTTGGGTTTTGCGATAGCTTACATAATAAAAATGATCATTTATATATGTTTCCTAAATGCAGTTGGTAACGGCGAGCGTCAGCAGTTCATCAGCGATCATCCAGCAATTTTCCAGCTCTTAATTACATTGGTATGCGATCCCCGTGAAATGTAACCTTCAGACTTAGATTTTGTGGCTACCAAGAAGCTTGGAAGTGCAACAATGGTTAAACAAATTTAACGACCTTTATAAGGGACTATGGTGGGTGTCGTTAAACGTTCCGTTTAAGGTCTCTAAAACTTTCGTTCCTTTATTCCTTAACTTTTGTAGATCAATATATGCCCAGTATGGCCTATTCAGGGTACTATGTTCTGACTACAATAACCTCTATCCAATTATTTCACAGAGGTCTTCATCTTCGTGCGCCCTTATGAAAACCAAAAATTCTCTACGAACACAGAAATTACTCAAACTGACTACTTATCGCACAATGTTCTGGTACGCGCTAAAGAACATTGTTGGGATCAGCAGCTAGGCTCCGTGCAATCCCCCAAATAAGAAATGTAAACAAACCAAGCGTAGGGGATAAGCACAGCCAAGTCTGCATAGCGCAATGCGTTTGTTGTGTGAGCCGTTAGCTCCGGTGGAACGCATTGTAAAAACTAAAATTAAAGTATTGAATTTGATTCCCGCTTGTTAGCGTGACAAAAATGTTTTATTTACTCTAACGAAAACAAAATCTTAGAATAGATAAAACCTCAATAGAAAGTGGAATTACGGAAAATTTTGAAAAATTTTAAGAATGATTACAGTAACAAGTCAGAAATTGGACTTATAACTCAAACATTTGAATTAACCAACCTGACAGAAAAATCGGATACAAACTGCAAAAACTAGGACACTAAAACGTAACACTTATTTAACAAAACCGTTAACTCCAACACCCCGTAAATTTTACAGCATATTAAAATTTGTATTTGTATGTAATTTTGTAACCATATAACCCTAAAAAACTATATATTTTAAAAATGTCCCTATCTAATGTCCCCTCTAATCCTTAATTACGCGAAATTTATTCCGCGTACATTTCCTTTATAAAACCTAAAAATATTGTACTGTATTGTATATTCCAAAAATTAAAAAATCATCGATTTCAATATTTAAGGCATTGGACTGGATATTTTTTTTGTTCTTTCTAATAAAGTTTTGACTTCCATTTAATATTTCTCTAATAATAATTATTTTCTGTTTTGTCATTATTAAAAGTGTACTTTTCTTCATCAGCATCAGCAGCAATACAAACGTAAGGCTGGGCGATGCTTATTTCGAATATGGATGTTTTAAGCGTTGGACGAATTGCAGAACGTAATTAAGAGCGGGGATAGGCTTAAGATTAGATGAAATGCGTTTTGAGAAGTCGATCTTAAATATTATCCGTTTGTCTGAAAAAGAAGATCAATTTTACTTTAAGTTGGTCGTTGCCCTCAGTCAAGAAGGACCCTTTCACCACAACTGGAAGTCGATGAGTTTGGATACTCCCACGCCCCGGGGTTTGTTTTTAAGACTACATGCCTCCAAGCAAGCCTTGGTACGATGTCGAGTATTTCCGAAGCGTTGTTCCCAACAAAAGTCTTGAGTGATGGTGGTGAATAAGCAAGCCATAACAGGACTATCAGATAGGGGCTCCATGCAAAAATCGTGACGAGTTTACTATTTAATCTAGCTTTGATGGATTGAAGAATCTGACTTAGTGCACCACATAGTTCTAGTCGTGGCAAAGATTGTTGGTTTAAAGATGTCACCTTGGTTTTTGCAGCAAGTATTGCTACCACAATTGTTCCATCGCTGTTTACAACTCTGCTGTAGACTTTGGTAGATGTATCTGAAAATCCGGGAAATCCAATGTTTTCTATGTTGTTTCAATCAAGGTGTCGAGTTTCCGACCCAATATACTGTCGTATGCGAACAAAATCATTGAAATCTTATACATTTAACAACCCACGCACAATACTCACCTCTTTTAATATAGTTCCACGCATATCATTAATTTTTTTAAAACAATCCAGCAAAATTAATTTATTATAAGGATTGATTTCAAGTAAATTGCATAGTTTAGTTAGTTCAATAATTACCATTATCCGGCCAAAAATCCTCTGCAGATGCGATCGACTCACACTCACTAGTTTTAAACTTTGATTTTGTTTAAATAAAAATTAAATAAATAAATAATAACCTGACCTCATCAGATAAAATCGAAACAACTAAACGGTAACATCCGCATAACAAATAACAATCCGGAAAACTGGCAGGAACCGTCACGATTAGGTGCATACGATTAATCTCAGTCTTAACAGTTTTATTTCATTCTATCTTATAACAACAACAAAAAGTCACATTTTGTATATATACGGGAACAAACATATCCCTAAAATTATGAAAATTTTTCCATTAAAAGCAATATTATAGAAGCCATTCAAGAAATATGCAAATATATTCTAAAATTCAAAGGATTAACTTCAAATCGATATACAGACAGATAATTATTAAAGTATTTTCCTATAATTTTTATAAATAAATATATATAATTATATATAATATATATAAATAAATATAATTTCCTAAAAGCCACCTTAAAGAAATGCAAGCGCAAGTACGAAAACTAATAGACGACGGAATAGTCGAATTATGCGTACCGGATTATAACAGCCAGCTACTGATTTTTCAAATTCCAAAAAGAAAAAAACACAGCCATGACTCTCTTTATTACCTATTGCAAGGAAAAAACAGCCATGCTATTTGCGATCTAAAAGAGTTAAGCGGAAAGACCTCACACCAAGGTTACTGGGGAACAAATGGTAATTATTACCTGTTCATATATACCGCCTTCATCCGAAGCGCCTACCTCTGGCATCATTAGTCTGCTATCCAGTCGGTTTTCAATCTTATGTCCGATAGCGACCAGCTGGTGGTTTTGGGTGACTTTAATATACCAGAACTCACTTGGTCAAATATCGATTAAGTTACAGCTTTATCACAATCTTCACACCATGATTTTACTGCGGGCATGTTTGACATGTCTTTAGGTCAAATTAACCATGTCAGAAATTTTTTAGGTGGGCTTCTAGACTTATGTTTTGTGTCTGATCCAGATGGAATCACCCTTTTCAGAGTCCTGCTTTGGTGACTCCAGAAGATCCATACCATCCTACGCTTTCCTTTGATTGGTCTGATCTTTTGGCATGCAACGATATAAATATCGCCTTAGAATATTTTTATAGGAGTTTGAATAGTTGTTTTGACTTTTGTGTGCCATGGAAGTATCCGTACGTTAAAGACAACTCCCCTTGGTTTACAAGGAGCCTAAATAATCTTAAACATATAAAAAATAAAAAAATAAAAATAAAAAATAAAAATAAAAAATAGACTTTTAAACAAATATAAAAGAACCGGCTGCAATCTAACTTTTTTAAGGTACTTAGTACCTCGGTCGAACTTCACCGTGCATAACTCTGAATGTTATAGAGACTATATTCGCCGTTGTCGGGTTCAGTTCACGCAGGACCCGAAGCAGTTTTATAATTTCGTAAACACAAAGCGGAAACATGTACCTTCTCCTTCCTTGCTCTCGTTTTAAAATTCTTTTGCGAATACAGATTAGGGTATTGCAGATCTATTCCCAAAATTTTTTCAAACAACGTATTCACCTTGTACTATTTCTAATCAGCCCTACACATATGAAATTCATTCAGCCAATATTATTTTTGGTCCATCTCTCTCCGAGCGTAGTTTGTTATCGGATCTTTTAAAGGTTAAACCGGTATTTTTACCAGGTCCCGATGGAGTACCAGGCTGTGTGCTAAATAATTGCGCCGAGTCATTGTGCAAACCTCTTTTAAAGCTTTTCACCTTATCTCTGGAAACGTCGATATTTCCCCATATGTGGAAAGAATCCTTTATAATTCCCCTGCAGTAAAAACGGAAAAAATCTGATGCTACCAATTAAAGAGGCATCTCTAAATTGTAAGCAATTCCAAAGCTTTTTGAAAAAATTATTACTCCTCATCTGCAGCACCTCTGTAGTTCAATCATTTCTCCATGCCAGCATGGTTTTATCAGGCGTCGCTCCACCACCACCAACTTGTTGGAGCTGACATCATTTGTGATTGACTTCCAAAATAACCTTTTAACAGATGTCATCTACACTGACTTTAGTAAAGCATTTGATTCTGTAAACCACTCACCTCTTTTGAGAAAACTCGATCTTTTGGGATTTCCAACTAACCTTCTTACGTGGATTTCCAGTTATCTTTCTGAGAACCGAACCCTTTAAAGATGTATTCTCCTGCCTAGTCCGAGCTACATCTGGAGTCCCTCAAGGAAGTCATCTCGGGCCTTTACTTTTTACCATTTTTATAAATGACTTGCGTTTTGCTTTACCGAACTCTTGTGTATTTATGTACGCAGATCACGTTAAGCTGTGTCTTCAGTAAAAATCTTCCTCTGCCCAACACAAACTTCAGTCCGATTTGGACAAGTTCCAAAATTGGTGTTCTGCTAATGACTTAAAACTTAATGGGTCAAAATGCAAACTTATGTCCTTCTATCGCTTAAGCCCCATCCAGGCAACTTATTTTCTCTATGGGACCGCCCTAGAAAGATTAACTCAGGTTAACGACCTAGGTGTCCTATTAGACGTCAAGCTTAAATTTACCGACCATATATCGGCAATGGTTAATAAAGCCAAGGGTGTGCTTGGTTTCATTAAAAGATGGTCAAAGGAATTTAATGACCCTTATATAATCAAAATTCTTTACATATCTTTAGTTCGTCCGATTCCTGAATACGGTTCATGTGTCTGGAGTCCCCAATATGGGGTTCATCAAGACCGTATTGAATCAGTACAGAAGAACTTTCTCCTTTTTGCTCTTATGGGTCTAAGCTGGGATGCAAGTATTCAACTCCCGTCTTATCATTGCAGACTACTTTTAATAAACTTACCATCCCTACTAAACCGTAGGACTATGCTGGGTGTAGTTTTCACAAATAACAGCCAGACGACAGCCAGAACCTTCTAAGTCTGTTAAAATTTAACGTTTCTTTTAGGGCCTCTCGAACTTTCCTCCCCTTATTTCTTAACTTTTGTAGGTCAACATATGCCCAGCATGACCCTTTCAGCGTACTATGTTCTGACTACAATAACCTCTATCAAATCATTTCACAGAACTCTTGAATGAAATCCTCTATTCCTCGTAACCTTTTTAAAATACTTATGCCTCGTCTCGGATCTATCCCCGCGATTCGAGCCGTACGATAAACGGCAGCACCCCTCGGTCGGTTGGGCGGGAGGTGGGCTGTACGTATGCAGTGGGAGCCGCGAAAAAAAAAAAAAAGAGTTTCAACATGCAGTTCAACAGCATCCCAAAGCAACTGCAACATTTGACACAAGAAGAAGACTCTATGCCAACCAACCACTATCCATCTGGTAACCTCAACCTATCGAATCCAAGCACAAATAAACCACACGTCAACCGTCTAGCATAATCCAACGAGCGTTTATTAGTCATTTAAGTTGGGAACAATGGGAGGACGAGGAAAACGAGGAGAATTGCTCATTCTTTCAGAAAAGTCTTTCATACCTTGGTCTCGTAATCAGTGAGGAAGAAATACAAACGTATTGAGTAGATTGCGGTACAAAAAAAAACTACGAGAACTATTTGTGCCAGAGTTTGCATCGGTTATCAGACCCAAAAACCAATTTTGACCAAAATTATAATACCCTCTGCAAGGGTATAAAAACGCATTTAAAAATATTAATTAGTTGACAACTTATTAAATAATGGCGAAAATCGGAAATATTTCCCGTTTGTGTATAAATATAAATATACATATGTATGTACATACTTCTGTTTATACAGTTTTTTTATTCCTCTTTGGCTTTGGCGCTTTTTTAAACACATACTAAAGGGACGGACAATGTAATCAAAGAAGTGTTCGTTTCGATTGCTGTGCTGATAAAAAATTCAAAAGCACGATGAATCTCTTATAATAATATTATTCAGCCTTTAAATGTTTGTAATCATTAAAATAATACATTTTTGTTTATAAAATATATTTATATAATGTGCATTATAAAATTTAGCCCTTTAGTCGTCTTTAGCCTGTATGATATAATAGCACTGTGTGCTATTAATTTAAAAAAAAAAAAGAAAGAATTGGTCATATCGCCTTAACAGATGACTTTTAATATTATTATTTTCTGCAAGGAAATAAGAAATTAATAAAAAAAATAAAATAAACCTATGTTATCTTTATTATATCTTTATTCCTTCAAAAAAATGTTACACTTCAAGTAAAAGAGTAAGCATAGATCTTAGGGTGAAACCAGACAAACCACCTTTCGCATAAAGATATTTCTCAAGCTTTTCGTCGACCAAATTAAGCCAACAACCGGATGAAGCCGTGATTATTGCATTGAAATCAGTTCTCTTGCTTTCGTTTTAGCGGACGGTTGTGGTAGTCCCCTAAAGTTTATATAAGCTCAGAAAAAGTTTTTAGTTCCGTTTTTATTCCGGGCATTTCAAATATGTATGTAAATATTTTATAAGCACACAGAGAAAAAGTAATAGTTGCAAATATATAACCTTATGATGAAAAAGGAAAAAATATATATTTAAGAAAAAAAAATACAATTACAAATAAAAAAAAATCATTAAACAATATAAATATGTTACAGCCTCACGAAATAAATAGCTTCAAAAATAATAAGACAACTTACTACAGCTCCCAACTAATGGATTGGATTAATGTATTCGAAAAACAATGGCTCGCTCTGTTACTCGCAATACTATCTATGGGACTAATTGATGCTTCTCAAGAGTTTGGTAAAAATTTATTTTAAATTCAATATGTTATAATTTTTTTTTAAGTCCAATGAATTTATTTTAATTTGTTGTCTTGGTGTCTTTTGTTATTTTTGAATAATTTACCCATCAAAATTAAATAAAAACTGATGAACGCGTGACTGTTTTTTTGGTTTTTTAGTGTAACCTAGCCCGTTAAACCTGTTTTATTTGTACACGGTTTTTATTTACGGTGGCGGTTGGTATCATTTTTTAGGCACACGTAAAAGAATCATGCGATTAAAGAAAAAGCATAAATATTTTTTTTCATGAAATCACTCTAGGTGTTTTAATTCCCTTTAATTATATCCCATAATTTTAACTTAACAAATCAAACATTGCATATCTTTCGTGTTTTGGAAGAAGATATTTTTACTTAGATTGGTCATAGCAATTGTGTATAATCTTTCGAATGTTTCTTGTTTCTTGTGGTCTTTCTGAAAAAAAAGGAGAAATAGAGAAATGTCCGGAAATCTTATACTTTTTTATTTCTCATTTATTAGGAATATGCTATAGCAATCAATTGGACAAAGGAAAAAGGAAGTTCCGTCCTTTCTCAAATGTCTTGACTCTATGATATCAAGAAATTTTCTTTTTCACTTCCCAACCAATTTCAATGTTTAAAAAAAATTCATTACGTTTGTAGGAAGCTTCTAGGCTGCCAGGATTGACTAAAGGGAAAATTTTAGGCAGCATAATATAGAATAAATTCCCCACGCTTCTACATCCAAAAACAGTTAATCGTTCAAGTGTCATTTTTCAGATGGGGCTCTTTCCATATAAAAAAAATCTGAGCAATTTTAATCATTCAGATTTTCCGATAAAACATTATTTTTGAATTTTCTTTTATCTGTAAAACGTAAATTCTGGAAAATTTGCCCATTCTTTTATAAAAAAAAAAAAAAAACAAACTTTTAGAAAAAATTTTGCGAAAAAAAATGCGTATGCAGTTATAGAATTCGGATTTGTCCACAGCTTATCTAATGTTTTTTACTCTAATCATTCAAATCTATATTTTCAGATCAACCCTATTCAGTGCGACCAACGCCTCTACTGCCAGATTTTGTAGTTGATGGTAAGAGTATGATAAGATTAGTAAAATACCTATTGAAAATTGTGACTAACTGTTAAAATGTTTTCTGCGCAGAATAAGCAGCATAATTTTATTTTATTTTTTCAAAATACTAACTGCACAAAAATATAAAAATAGTTTTCTGCATGGAATGCACAGCATACTTTTTTATTTTTATCAAAATACTGACTGCTCGAAGTACAATAGCAAATACCGGATACAGTTGGCCAATCCTTACAAAAATATTAAAAATTAGTTCATTTTACCTATTTTTCACTTTTATATTAAATCTTTTAACAAAATTAAGAAATTTATATAAAAAAAATCTCCAAAACTCTTAACAGAAAAATGCGAATTTTGTCATTTCAAAAGATTTATTCTTTATTACCACATCGATAAAAAAGAAAAAACAGTAAATTTTGTTATTGTTGACAACAAATCTTCATACAAAATTCTAAAGTTACCTTAATTGCTCTAGATATGGAGTTTAAAGTCTATTGCCGTTTATTAAAAATTTTTTTTTTATATTTATAACACATACAACATATACTTTAAATCATTGTGATCCCATTTGAATATTGTTTTGTAGCTTCATGGAACTTTAACTTCAGTTCTAAAAGTGAGTAACCGGAACCATTAGGTAAATTTACAAATACCTTGTATACAACGTTAAAACAAGCCAACATAGAAAAAACATTGTTTAGTAAAAACAATCTAACTGATTAAGATATTTTCTTCAAAAAAATTTCACATTTTCGATCTGTTAAGTTTACAGTCTGTTATCGGCTTTAAACTTTGCATAAAGTATATAGGTACATACCTGTTATATAACTGAGTTTTGACTATACTTTATAAAGTCGGACTATAGGAAATGTCCCAACTTTTGTGTTTTTGGGTGTAGAAGCTTTGGACTTCTTTTCAAATCCATTATATACGAAATTAAACTTATTCTGAATTTTTTTGCAAGGATTGGCCAACTATATTTGACATTAGTTATATCTCTAAAGAAGCCGCCATTTAACTGCAATGTTAACCGTCCCTTTTGGTTTATGATTGAAGTAAAAGCGGTTTACTACTGCCATGTTTTAGTTTTGTTTTTATGGATAAGACCACAAACAGTGGTCGGCACGGCCCTATCCCTCTGCCGGAGCTCTGCCGAAACACAGACACTGTAAAACGTCTTGGGGCTACTCTCTTAAATTTTAAGCAAAGCAGCTGTGCAGCCACATTATGATTTTGGTTCTAACTTTTAGAGATGCAACCTTTTTTCGGCTAAAAAAAAATGTTTCTTTCATACGAAAAAAAAATTAGTCTATTTTTTTCTCATGTTTGTTGACTCAGAATAACAATAGAACTCTCAGATTCATTTTCGTTCCGTTTATCACTCACATAAGTGTTATGTTCGCATGTGATTGTAGTGGTGCCGACCCCTGGTATAAAGAGAAAATTTTTTTTAGCCAAAAAAAGCTATCATGTCTAGAATTTAGCCACAAAATCATAATGTGGCTGCACAGCTGTTTTGCTTACATTTTTAAAGAGAGACCCCAAGACGTTTTACAGTCTCTGCTCTTAAGTTTAGAGCAGGGACGTCCAGCCATAAGTCTTTTGGCTCCGTTGTATTTGTATTGCTCTTGCTTATGGAAGGGTCTCATTCGAATATGCACACGGCTTTAGGCGTAGAGGGCAACAACAAATTGTCTATTCCGGAGCGGGAGCTCAGGAATGGCAACAACATTTTCCTTAAGCTTTTTTTTTTGCGTCGTACAATTTTGAGAGCAACACAACACAACTTTGTATGAGTTGTTGTTGCTTCACATCACATCTTTTCAAAAAGAATCTATGCCAGTACCAATGCCTTATTTGTTTCCGAACTATTGAAAATAGGGAATTTATTGCAAAAAGGCATTATTTAACTTACCATTCTAATTTAGTAGATCTTAATATAGAGAAGAAGCGAAAGAAACGAATTTTTATACCCTTGCAGAGGGTATTATAGTTTTGCTCAGAAGTGTGCAACGCAGTGAAGGAGACATCCAGGACCCCATAAAGTATATATATTCTGGATCAGGATCACCTCCTGAGTCGATATAAGCATGTCCGTCTGTCCGTCGGTCCGTCTGTCCGTCTGTCTGTTTCTACGCAAACTAGTCTCTCAGTTTTTGAGCTATAGTTTTTGAAACACCCCCTTCTTTCCTTTGCACGCAGTATAGAAGTCGGAACGGCCGGGATCGGCCGACTATATCCTATAGCTGCCATATAACTGATTGATCGGAAATGCTATAACTCCCAGGTTATTGAAGATAACTCTCTCTTGTGGGAATTTAAGCCGATCTGGAAAATTTCATACGGATCGCCCGACTATATACTATAGCTGCCATATAACTGATTAATCGGAAATGTTATAACTTCCATGTTATTGAAGATAGAAACTTGAAATTTGCACAGATTGTTTTTGTGGGACTCTAAGCCGATCTAGAAAATTTCATACGGATCGGCCGACTATATCATATAGCTGCTATATAACTGAACGATCGGAAATTCCAACTTTCGTGTTTTTGAATGTTTTTGTAAAGATCGGCTAACTATATCCGATATTTACTATATCTTTAAACAATAGAAGCCGCTATTTAACTGCAAGTGTATGTACGCTTCGGCTCCGTCCGAAGTTAGCTTTCCATTCCCGTTTAATTTTCGATCAAGAAAAAATAAGGTATTCCAATGCACGCCATTGTGGGTAGGCTTAAGGCGGAATTAATAGCTGGCAGATGCTGCTACTAACTACACATAGAGAACATATTTATTATAAATTTAGCTGGTTCCCGTTGGAAGTCCATCTCTCGACACAGCTGCTGCGGGGCATGGGACAGGTTCGCCAAAATCTTACACAGATAGCGGGAACATGACGCTTGGCGGAGCTGCTGCTGCAATGACACTCTTAGCAGGGAGTCGACTGGTAATTGTGGTCTTGACAGAAGAGGTCGCAACCGGTGACGAAGGGCATCTATCCGGATATAGATGCGGTAGAGAGAGGATATATTTTACCAGCAGCCTTGGAGGTGGCAGGATTTTCTGCAAAAGGCTCGGCGTATCATTCGTCTGTCGCAGTTCCAGGATTCCTAGCTGAGGGCGACGGCAGCAGGGATGCAAGGAACCACCCCCCATGGGGAGGTCGCGGATAGAGGCCTACAACAGAGACCGCAGTTGTTGCTGGTAGAATTACTGCCGGCGTTTCAGGCGAAGGATGGGCATCGAACGAGCGGTACATGATGGCACTGAGCTTGACGAAGCATCCAAAAACAAGACGGTGTGTCCATAGTTGGGTATCGGCGACCTTGTTGTCGGCAGTGGAGCAGCAGTAACAACTGACGGCGTGGCAGGGTATGCGGAAACGGCGACCGAAAGATCAAGGTAGTCGCCAGGAAAATGCGAATGCACAACGCCAACGTCGTTGGCAAACTCGCAAAACTTGATCGACAATGCCCTGCCGATTTCGTCGTAATTCAAATTTTTCCATTTCGAGTTGGAGCGCCGAGAATTTTCCGATACATTTCGGCACCTCATTCCTGCGGTCCAGCTTCTCCACAAAATCAAGGCGATCGTCAATCGCCGAGGGATTAAAATCTAGACTCAAGACGATAGCTTACAAACTAAGAGACTAGTTCGCGTAGAAACAGACAGTCGGACATGCTTATATCAACTAAGGAGGTGATCCTGATCAAAAATATATATACTTTATCGGGTCCTAGATGTCTCCTTCACTGCGTTGCGCACTTCTGACCAAAATTATAATACCCTCTGGTAGGGTATAAAAAAGATATTGGATGGTACCTCATAAAGGCAATTCGGCCTATTTGTCTGATATGCAAAGAAAATTTGTTATTGGCCATAAGCTATTAGATCAAATCAGTCTCTGACCCCTTCTTAGGCTAATAAGTTGATTTTTTAGAAAAAGTAACTAAAGTTCTTGGCTTTTATAAGGCTTAAAGAAAGAGCATATTATAAAGAAAAACGTATTAAACAGCGTCTACTATCCTAGGAAAAATAATCTAAAAGTTTAGACCCCACGAAAAGACCGGCTTTAAAAATGTTTGACACTTACTAAACATACAGTTTTGCAAGGAACATGGAAATAGCAATAGAAATAGTTTAAAAATGGAGATTTATCTGAGAACAAGGATTTGAACGACCCTGACTCCTTGTGTACCGCTGGGATCCCTATATTAGAGGCTTAAGAATTGCAACATGTACACACCCAAATATGTGAAAACCATTTATTATTCTAATAAATATAATCCAGCTACCAAAATTTGGAGAACTCGGTCCCTTGAGCCACCGCCCCTTACTTGAATAACCCGGAAATAAATATTTTACTGCAATTGTCCAGTTGATTATTGGGACCTCGGAAATTGCCTGCTGTCAAAACCCAGCTCAATAGATCTCATTATCATAATATTTAAGATAGAAAATAAGAAAAATATTTGCACATATTAAGGAAGATACTGTAAACAAAAAAGTTTCAACTCCATTTTTTTTTTTAATTATCAAAATCTGAAAAGTTAATTACAACACACACTAACTGAAAAGGATCAAAGGGCTACAAGTACTTGGTTTTTAAAGAAATAGAAAGAACAGTCCCAATCAACGAGAGAATAGCTAGACTTAAAGGTAAAAAAGGCAATAATTTTAATTCTAGAAACAACATTTGCCATTTTACCATTATTTAATGATTGACTGATACCCAAAGTATACCTTCACACAAAAATGAAGTCACCCTAATGTATACCTACACACAAAAATGAAGTCACCCGATCTAAAATACCTCCTCCATCGTAGTATCACCGTCGAGGAACTGCACAAACTAATAGACCAGTCCCAAAACATGACAACAGCCAACCAACCACTATCACAAAAACCAACCATCAACTATGACAAAAAAGAAACACCTTCATGTATATTTTTAGTTCGTCCGATTCTAGATCTGTCTGTCAAATATGGAGTTCAAACAGACCGCATTGAATCAGTACAGAAGAATTTTTTCCTTTTTGCTCATAGGGGTCTGGGTTGAGATGCAAGTATCCAACTCCCGTCTTATCGTAGTAGACTTTTCTTAATCAACTTACCATATTTACTAAGCCGTAGGACCATGCTGGGTGTCGTTTTCATCTTTAACCTTATCAATGGTGAAAATGACAGCCAGCACCTATTAAGTTTGTTAAAATTTAACGTACGTTTTAAGGCCTCTCGAACTTTCCTCCCCTTATTTCTTAACTTTTGTAGGTCAACATATGTTTAATGTTTACATGCCCAGCTTGACCATTTCAGGGTATAATGTTCTGAGTACAATAAACTTTATCCATTTATTTTTTAGAACTCTTGCTATAATCTTCTATTCTTTCTTAATTTCCCAATGTAAAGATCACGAGAAAATCTTTTTAAAATACTTATTTCTCGTCACGGATCTATCCCCGTGATTCGAGCCGTCCGATAAACGGCAGAGGTTATTGGTCGCTTGGGAGGGATGTGGGCTGTACGTATGCACTAAATCTACCCCTCGTATCAGATTATACGGCACACTATCATCATATAAAAATCAATAGTTTTGACCATATTCTAAAAAGATGATTAATTCCGGAATTTAATTAAATATTGATTTTTTTTTTAAGATTTACTTACTTGTGGTCAGTTTCTAAAAGTATATATTTTTTGAGAATCCCATTCAAAGCTTGTGGGAATTTATGAATCTGTAGTGTGTAACAAGGGTGGAAACCAGTTTTCCTAATTGATTAATTATTGTAAATTTATTGAGTTCACTATCTTGCAACAAAAATATAAATTGTTTTATTTTCTTATGCATTTAAAATATCTAAGCACTCAAAAATGAAAACTTTGTACATGGAATAAAATTTTTACCCCACAATTTATGTACAGTATGGGAAAAGAAAACATCTCTCAGCTTAATATTTAAAATAATACGAATGGAACGAAAAGCTTGGATTCAAATAACTATCATTGTTTGTACCTTGGCTCATTCGGAACTCGAATAGTAAAATGACATATTGATTCGGCCAAATGTATGTTAACATACAAGGATAAAGAAGGGTTTACCACTTAATAAGGTAATAATATATACTTTAAATCATTTCAGACAAGATTGTCCTAGATTCAATTGTAGAGCAGAAACTTAAAGATCCTTAATTAGCGGAGATCATAAATTTAAGATCTTGTATGGAGGGCTTGAGATTAACATGGGATGCGTACAATAATAATTAATAAAATTTTATTCTTATTTTAACAATCTTGCTGGAATTGGAGTGATTGGTAGAGGGGTTAATTATTTTATAATAATTTTTAAGGTCGCTACGAAAAGTGCGTGTTTAGAAACAGCACGCCCTACAAAAGAGTTAACGTTTATAGCAGCCGCCCTTTATTTGTCTTGTATTTTATGTGTCTCCAATAGAACAATTAAAAGCACTCATCCAAGGGACGCGCCATTATCACATGGAGCTTAGCTTGGGCGGAAAATGCGCATCAATTAGAAATCACATTGGTCGGCAGTGGATGAATGCAGATAAACAACGACAAAATTATGAATTTGCTGTAACACAAAAACAACTTTTCGGAGTTAAATGGAACTCGTAAATCTGGAGCAATTAATGAAGCTGCCAACAACAAAGTCGGATGCAATTACATTGCGAAAGGTGTCAGACGGCGCAAATTAAGAGCATCGTTTTTGTTGATGCCAAATATTCATGGGTCTGTCTGCAGGACAAAAGAGAACGTCTGCAAAGGAACACTTTTTTTGCAACAACTGTATAAAGCCTGGTCATGGGATCAGCAAGGTAATCACAGGTAACTCAAAAAGCTGAGGATCAGGAAGACTCCCACGACGAAACGGTGACTAGTAGTCACATCGCACAAGCTAATGGCTTTGATGTATAAATACAAATAGATTGGACAGAAGCACTTTCATGCATATTGATATCATAGGATCAATTACCTTCAAAAGATCACCTCATCATTGAAAAGGCAGAGCATCGACGCATCTGTACTTCAAGTCTTCAGCGATCTGCAACTGGCGGGTGCACAATTTAACACAAATGGGTAAATTGACATTCTTTTGGGAAGAAAATACGTCTGCCTGCGGTACAGGGTTTACAAATACGTTTTCTCAGCGGACATAGTTAAGATGTTCCAACATATTTGGGTGAGGGAAAATCATAGAAACTTTCGGAGAATCGTAAGGCGAGATGATCCATCAGATCAAGTCATCATGAGCACTCTTCTTACCAGTTCGAGTACCGGAACAAAATACACCAGTCAAGGTTTAAGCGCTTCATTTTCACCCTGCAAAGGAGGCATTGTCGAACTCTGGGAGTCTTAAATGCAAAAAAAAAGGGAAGTTCTGCCGCTCTTTCGAATCTTTGACCCTTTTAAGACACTTTCAGCTAAAAATACTCTTTAACAAACTCTTGCTGCTAAACTTTAATTGGGACGTCGTACTACCGACAAAACTAAGGCCACGTCTTCAGACCTCTCGCTTGGTTAAAATTAACATTGAGAATATCAAACTGCACGGCTTTTCGAATGCATTTACTAAAGTGATAAACTGTGATAAACAGCACAGTGGAAAACAGCGACGATACAATTTCAGAAAAACAAGAGTTGCACTATTAATGCAACAATCTCTGCCACGCCTAGAACTATGTGGTGTTTTTCTACTTAGTCAGATTCCTCAATCCAACAATGCTAGATCAAGGATCAAACAAGTCCCGATTTATGCATGAAGCGACTCCACGATGGTCGTTTTAAAGCTATCGTAATCACAAGCTCAACTCAAGACATTTGTTTTAAGCATTGAATCGGAAATACGCATATAAGCATAATAAACTCATAAGCGAACCCAACTGACTGCACATCCCGGGGCATAAGAGTATACGAACTCATTGACTTCCAACTTTGAAATCAGCACTGGCAGGCCCTATTTCGACTATTCCTCTACGGACTCATCTCAGCTACGAAAACTCCCACAAAATATCGACAACTGCTCAGGGTGGAAGGAAAAATTAAACACTCACAGTTGTCAACAAAGCAAAACATCCCATTTTTCATCCAAAGTATCATAGAAAATTACCTACTTGACCTGCACCCTGTCTCATCATCGCCGCCAAAGATATTGAATTTTTGGCGTTTGGGATCTAATTGCCAAAATTAGTCACACATGTCTGGTTTGCTTTTGACAAATGCATGATACAAATGCATGATACAATGCATCAACGTATGGCGGATTTATAGTAAAAACTAGCTGCGAATACGCGGGACACATGCCTGTTTGTCTGTTTGTTTCTACCCGAAATACTCTGTCAGCTTTCTCCTCGGCATTGAAGCGGTCGTCGATGAAAGACTGCTCAAATCCAGACAGCAGCATCTCTAGCACCGGTAATGTTCTCGGATCGTCCAAGAGCTACCAACTGGGATATCCACTTTTGGAATCCGTATCTAACTGAGCTGAAACTCGAAAAGCGGTGATTCCACCAAACATGAATGCTCACTGGAAACCCTACATAAAAGACTGCTTGAAAGAGAGCCACCAAACGGCTCACAGAAACGCTAGCAATCTTAAGAAAAGAAGCCATTGATAAATAAGCCGAACGGCTGGAACCAAGTGTTCCACAACACAACCTTTGCCGGGTCACGAAAAGCATGAAACGGCCTCTAAAAAGAATTCCACCCACAAAAATCTTCAATAGATGTTTGGAAATCGGGTACTTCCCGATAACATGGAAACCTGCCCAAGTAGCCATGATACCCAAGCGCGAAAAACCTGAAGCTCAGCCTACATCTTATCGTCCAACAAGTCTACTGCCAATGTTTTTCAAAACACACGAAAGAGTATTTTTAAGCAGAGAACTGACGATACAGGACGAGGCTGGACTGATCCCTGATTACCAGTGGACTGATCCCTGATTACCAGTTTGGCTTCAGGCGATCTAATGGAACACCCGAGCAATGCCATAGTCTCGTGAAATACATCCTGGATGCCTTTAAAACCAAGAAATATTGCCAAGCAGTCACGCTGGACGTAAAACAAGCATCCGACCATTTTGGCACACCGGACATCATGCCTGCCCCGACCATATTACCAGTTTCTGGTATCGTTCCTGAACGACCGCAAATTCACGGGTAGATGTGGAGAGACCACTTCCGATCTCAAGGAGGTGCGTGCTGGAATCCCTCAAGGCAGCGTTCTTGGCCCAATGCTGTACAATGCTTACACGGCTGATCTCCCAGTGCTCCAAACCCCCAGTTTAAAATACAATGGTGGGGAACTGCGGCTAAGACTAATATTAAAAAAATCAAGCCCTTTGCAACAGCGCAACTATCCACAAGGTACTCAAATTTCCATTTATCAAGGATGAAATAAGGAGGAGCAGCCATCGTTACTTGCAGAGGCAAGGCATCATAATCTGCTGGCCAGCAATCTTCTGGACAACAGTGAGCAGACCGGAAGACTGCGTAGGATCCATTCTTCTTGATAGAGTTCGGCCAACTACATCAAATATTTGCAGTATCAAGTACGCCCAAACTTAAATAGAATAAAATTATAGGTTTAAGTTTTAAGCAGAAGCATTTAATTCAGAATAAAAAGCGTGGGGTGCATTTTAGCACATTCCCATAACTCTCCTTTCATAGACAATTGTCAATAGAATTTTTTTTTTTTTTTTTTTTTTTTTTTTCGCGGCTCCACTGCTCGTACAGCCCACCTCCCGCCCAACCGACCGAGGGACGCTGCCGTTTATCGTACGGCTCGAATCGCGGGGATAGATCCGAGACGAGGAATAGTATTTTTTAAAAAGGTTACGAGGAAGAGTTACATTGTTGCTCTCTTAAGTGGGAAAGAATCGAGGATTTCTGCAGAGTTCTGTGAAATGATTTGATAGAGGTTATTGTAGTCAGAACATAGTACCCTGAAGGGTCATGCTGGGCATATGTTGACCTACAAAGTTAAGAAATAAGGGGAGGAAAGTTCGAGGCCTAAAGGAACGTTAAATTTTAACAGACTTAGAAGGTACTGGCTGTCGATTTCACCATTAATAAGGTTATTGATGAAACTACACCCAGCTGTCACGGTTTAGTAGGGATGGTAAGTTTATTAAAAGTGTCTGCTATGATAAGACGGGAGTTGAATACTTGCATCCCAGGTTAGCCCTAAGAGCAAAAGGGAAAGTTCTTCTGTACTGATTCAATCGGTCTTGATGAACCCCATATTGGGGACTCCAGACACATGAACCGTATTCAAGAATCGGACGAACTAAAGATATATAAAGAGTTTTGGTTATATAAGGGTCATTAAATTCCTTTGACCATCTTTTAATGAAACCAAGCCACCCTTGGCTTTATTAACCATTGCCGATATATGGTCGGTAAATTTAAGCTTGACGTCTAATAGGACACCTAGGTCGTTAACCTGAGTTAATTTTTCTAGGGCGGTCCCATGAGAAAATAAGTTGCCTGGATGGGGCTTAAGCGATAGATGACATAAGTTTGTTTGACCCATTGAGTTTTAAGTCATTAGCAGAACACCAATATTGGAACTTGTCCAGATCGGACTGAGTTTGTATTGGGCAGAGGAAGATTTATACTGAAGACACAGCTTTACGTCGTCTGCGTACATAAGTACACGAGTTCGGTAACGCAAAGGCAGTCATTTTAAAATGGTAAAAGTAAGGCCCGAGATGACTTCCTTGGGGACTCCAGATGTAGTCGGACTAGGGAGAATACATCATTAAAAGGACACGTTGGGTTCTTCCAGAAAGATAACTGAAATCCACGTGGGTTGTTGGAATCCCAAAGATCGGTTTTTCAAAGGAGTGAGTGGTTTCGAGTATGCTTTCTAAATCAGTGTGTGCTCTGTTTGAAGGCTTTGGAGCTCATTAAATGATGTGCTCCAACAAATGATGTCAGCTCCATTGTTCCAATGATTGTAACCTTTTAATTATTAAAGATTAATATGGAATCCCCCCACGCTTCTCTTTAAAACGTAAACTTAATTATTATTTTATTCTAAATATATTAATTATGATAGATTGTTTAACCTTTTGCTACTATAATAAACTCTATGTTATTAATTTAAATTATTTAAATTATTTTCTAGCTTTTAGTTTGGATTTCTACAAAAGCGTGTTTTTTAGTTGTTTTTTAACTTTTCCTTATTTTGTATTTTTTATTATGATCAATTAGTTTTCATAGGCATGTGCACTAAAATGAATTACAAATCGTTTCGTAACCTATTTATCTGACGTCCCTTACAATCTTTCGTACAAGATCTATTAAAGAAATCATGAATCCTGGCGTTCCTAATAAGGATAATGAACTTTTATTGTCGAATAATTGAATTGTCACCAGTCCTTGCGACGCATGCACAGTTTCAAGTTCATTAGGGGTTAGAAACCGATGAAAAGCGTGCTCAAAGATTTTGTTACATACATTAATACATACATCCCGAGCTAATAAATGCGTTGTATTAAAACGATAAAGATATCTTGAAATTGATTTTTCTTTTTCATGATCACGAAGCTGTAGTTTTGTCCGTTCACGACTGTGTGTTTGGATGCTGTCTTTAAATTTTATTGCTTTTTAATTTTTTTTGCTTTCTCATTTCCGATGAAACAGATGTGTGATAGAAAAAATAATTAAATTTATAACATTTAAAATCTTTAAAAATTCAGTTTCCTTACTGGTGTGATGTGATTGAATGTTTTATTTATTTCAATCCAATCATAGATCTTTTTTGCTATACTTCTAATTGTTTCTCTTTTTTGCCATTCTCTTTTGAAGTTTTTTATCTCCAAGCCTAAGCCAAAGTCTAATTCTTATACGGTCAAAATAAACCGTTATCTTCCTCTTCTTTTCCTATTTGACTATTTATTATTTTACTATGTATTGATTTCTGAAGTACTAAGTTCATTAGAAAAAATGGAATTTAAAGTTGTCTGAGCCTTAAGTCTTGCAACAAGACTATAAATTCGTCCCAGCTTAGCCTCCCCTGCTGGCTGTATGACAATACGGTCGGACGGAGTATCCCGGAGTTTGGCCTGCAATTTGTTGCAGCGATTGTCCTCCCGTGCAGGGCGCGATAAGAGCGTTCATGCGGCACACTAGGAACGGGTTTTTATGAATTGAAAGCTGGATTTCGTAAAATCAGCGATCAATTTAATGCGCTTGATTCTCAATTCAAAATTATCCAGTTGCGACGTCTACTTTAGCCAATCCTATGCCCTCACTTCAACCCTTGATTACCCTGACCACTTCAAGGTCGATCTGTTGCAATTTTCTGATTCGTTCCTCAATTATTACATTGGTATCAGGGGGCCTCAGATATGGATATCTAGGCTTACGTCAAAGCCAAAACAAAAGCCGAGGTAATGGTGGAACACATAATTCAAATTAAATTTTGGCCCCGCGAGGCGTTTATCATTCTTCAAGATATGTGTGCATTCGCTGATGTTTGAGAAGGTTTGTTTGCCTGACTTCTGGCCAGAGAACATGGGTCAAAATGCAAACTTATATCATTCTATCGCTTAAGCCCTATTCAGGCCACTTATTATCTTTATGGGACTGCCTTAGAAAGATTTTTTTTTTTTTTTTTTTTATATATTTTATTATCGCCGGAATCGTTACATTATCATTTAAAATCATTTAATCAGGGATCAGGGATATGGGCCTGGACGGAATTTCTTAAGACGTCTAAGAGTTTGCGGGTCAGCCAGCCTGCTAGCCAGTGGATTTGGGTGACTTGTTAGCCTGTCCGAGTAACGTCGGCTGTGTTGGTTTAGGAGATCGCCCAGTGGAACAAGGCGTAGGTCCTGGTTTGTCACGTACCAGGAAAGTCCGGATGCCCGTCGAGCAACACGTGCCTGCACTACCCTCAGCCTGTTTAGCTGGTGCTTGGATGCGGTGCCCCATACTTCGATCGCATACGTCCAGGTTGGCGTAAGGATTGTTTTGAGCAGCAAAACTTTCGTAGAAAGCTGGAGGCTTTTGGATCTCAAGAGCCAATCGAGCTTCTGTAGTTTGCGGACGCACTTAGCTGTTCCATATGAGTCGGTGATCTAAATGTACTCCCAGGTAGCAGTGAGAGGTGGTGTTTTTGATGGAGTCACCATTGAAAATATGTACGATGTCGATCACAGGTCTTAAGGAGAAGGTGACGCATGCCGACTTGCTGCAATTTATGGCTATGTTCCATTGCTTAGTCCAGCGCTCCATCGCACTCAGCCAGTCCTGAACTGCAGCCGAAGCTGTCAGGTGAGATATGTGGGATGCAAGCAGGGCCGTGTCGTCAGCTTAAGTAGCCAGAAGCATACGATCGTACTTGTGGCAGTTCCAGCAGTCGAGTGAGTAGTATCCGCGCAAACACTTTAGAAAACGTGGATAGTAGGCTGATTGGGCGGTAGGAATCCATTTGACATAATGGCTTGCTTGGCTTTGGGATCATAATGATCCGGGCTTGCTTCCACTGTCTTGGGAAGTGTCCCAGGTTTAGCATGGCGTTGAAAATTTTCACCAGCGCTAGCACTCCTTTGGGTGGAAGAGCCTTTACCGCTCGGTTGTCTATGCCATCGGGTCCAGGAGTCTTGTTTAAATTAAGCGCTCTGTATTGGGGATTGGACAAGCGACTGTCTTTTAATACCTCTTGTTAGCTTCCATATCGAAAAATCGCTGCAGTTGTCCGGGCCAGCGCCCTCCAGCAGGGTGTCAATGTTCTTTTGTTTTTGCTAACAACCTGCGCAGTCTATAAGTGACGCTAGATAGTAATTGCTTGGTTGCAGGATCGCCTGACACAATGAATTGCCTTCTGAGATGCCTTTTTTGATACAGCAGTTCCCTTGCCTCCGGAGTTAGTAAGGGCGCTCTCCTGGTAGGTGGAAGACCAGATTGTCGCTGAGGTAGCTCTCTGGGCGGCTTCAGTAATTGTGGAAGTAAAGGTGCCAACGTATGCATCTAGATCGCTGCAGGTAATTATTGGTGTATTGAGTACGGTGTGAGCATCGATGAAGGACCTAAAAGTGGCAACGTTTGCATGTGCAGGTAGCATTTTAGGGACTCCTTTATGGAATTGAGCTTCTTCATCTATCAGGAAAAGTAACGGGAGGTGGTCAGAAGATAGTTCAGTAAGTACTCTGACGGAGACCTGCTGCTGTCTGAAGCCTTTTGAGATGCCAAAGTCAATTCCACTGGGTGTGGCGTTTGCACGAAAGGGGTAGCAGGTGGCTTCTCCAGTTGCTACAATATCGGCATTGACATTGGTCAGGGCAGAGCTGAGGGTCCGACCTCTGGTACACATTCTGTAGTTGCCCCACCATCTGTGTTTGGCATTCCAATCACCTGTAGCAAGAAACTTATCTCCGAGATTGGAGAGGAAAGTCGTGAAGTCTACCTTCATCCACCTAAACGCAGGAGGGCAGTACACCGATGCAACGTTAAACCTCCCTCTTCTTGAAGTTATCTCGATGGAGACAGCTTGAATGTGCTCTTCCGAAAGAGTAAAAGAGAGTTAATGTGTTATGCCCGACTTGGCGAAGATCGCTGCGCCTCCATGTCTTCGGTTATCCGGATGATCGGCTTTGTGCAAAGTGAAGCCGGGGATCCTGAGGGTGGACCGCGAGCAGAGACGGACTTCTGACAACAAGAGGCAACAATGAAGGCAATGATCTCATTTGCTTTCGAGCTTATCCCATTGGGGTTCCAGCAGGCTATTTTAAGCACACCCATTGCGAAGAGTAGAGGAGTCTCTACCAGACCCATCATCCTGTCGAGCCTCATAAAAAGCTGTTCCAGTTTGGCATTCAGAGCGGCTTTTTCGGTGGAATGTGTTGGAGGGAGAGTATTGTCAATCTCATGGTGGTTGCGTTGTGCAATGAGTATGTTCTTTTTGACAACACTTGCAAATGATTCCTTACCAACATTGGGTGAGAGATTGGTTGAAGGAATCGTGTTCGATTCGGTGGGTGCTGTGAGCTTTGACTGGTTGTTTTTCTTGAAAGCGACTTGCAGATATTTGAATCCTGATATTTGAAACATCCTGATGTTGATATTTGAAACATCCTCTGAAGTTTGCCGCGTGAGAGCTGCCGCAGTGAAAGCACCACCTAGGGTCGTCTTTTCCAAGCTTGGAGCTACCAAGATAGGGTAATTTTCTCCGCATTCTCTGCAGATGTAATGCCGTGTGCAGTACACTTTTGTATGTCCGTATTCCTGACATCTATGGCATTGTACAGGACCGAATTGCTTGCGTGGCTTCTCCCAGGTCACTATGTGTCTGCAAACAGCAGAGATGTTTTTAAGAACCTTGTTGTTGTCAGCCTTCTTAATGTCCACAAATCTCATGTTAAGCGGAAGCTGTGTAACCTTGTTACGAGGGGTATAGATGCGCAGAACGTAGTGACCTTCTTCCTGCAGGCACTCAATGATGTCCTCCGATGGGACGTCATGATGGCTGTTCCTCATTACCATGCGAAAGGGTCGGTCTTCTGGGAGCTGATGATGGTGAAAAACAGTTCCTTTTTGTTGCACTAAACGGCACAGTCACCTGAGTTCAAGGCTTTGATGGAATAAGAGTCTCCAATAAGGGCATCCAGTTCACTGCAGAAATCAGAGTAGCTGACTACACCAGGAACCATAATCCTTGGGACCTTGGGAGATCGAGCGGCTTGCGGTGCGGCTATTTGGGCTTGTCCTGAGCTGTTGGATTTTGCCGGCTGCAATGTTGTGGCGCGGTTTGCCGCGGCTTGCAAAGTCGGGCCTTCCCGACATCCATTTCTTCCTCGTCGCTTAGAGTTATGAGGCGGTTTTTAGAATTGGCGGTATAGCTTGATTTCTTTTGGCTAACCTTGGGAGAGACAACGGTACCTGCTCTCTTCTTTGCTGCTCCTTTGATTGGCTTTGCAGTGACTTGCTGCCAGCCTGGGGTGGGGTTGCATGATGATGTGCTAGTAGAAGCAGCATCATGCCACGTACTGGATGCAACGGAACACAAGCTGCCATTCGAGCTTGTTGTGAACGTCACTGGAGATGAGATCGAGGATGTTACAGTACAAGTTGTGATGCAGATTGTGGGAGCCCATCTGGTTATACATTCAGCATTTAAGCTGCTGTCCGTTAAACTATCTCTCAAGCTAGCTCGTAATTCGGCAGGAGTTGCTCCAGCAATGTTCCTCATTGTTTTAAAATCGATGGATTGTTGTTGGAGAGATCTGTCCATTTTTAGCAATCAGTAAAATCTTTACCAAGTAAAGTTGAGTAATTAAGTTGTTAACGACCTCTCGCTTACGCAAAGCGCAGAGCGATGGGTAGAAACAATACGCTTTTAGTCTCACTTATCGCTGTTGGATTACTCAACAATAGTAGCCACCGCAGTGCAGTGACCAAAAGATAGACTTCGTGTGCAAGATTTGCACACGAGCAGTAGCTGTCACAAAGATTAACTCAGGTTAACGACCTAAATGTCCTATTAGACTTAAACTTTTAATTTACCGCCCATATATCGGCAATGCTTCATAGAGCCAAGAACATGATTGGCTTCATTAAAAGATGGTCAAAACTATTTAACGACCCTTATATAAATAAAACTCTATATATACCTTAAGTTCGTCCGATTCTTGAGTATGGTTCATGGGTCTGGGTCCAATATGGGATACGGTGTTTATTGGTGGAGAAGTGTGATCCTTTTTTTAAAATCCATTTAATAAGAAACTAAACTCGTTCTGAATATTTTTGCAAGGATCGGCCAACTATATCCGATATTTGCAATATCCCTAAATAATAGAAATCGCTATGTAATAGGTAAGGAATAATTTGTTAAACTATTTGATGGTTAATATGGCGTAGCAATTTGTAAACTATCTGTAATTTAATATATTTTTTTCTATAAATTAGGGATACTTTTTTTTTATATTATTCCATTATTATTATTAATTACACATTACGAGAGCAATTTATAACAAAACAAATTGGTCAAATACGCATAAATTTCACCCACACTGGACAAATTCTTCAAATTTTTGGATGGACGTTGCGCTGGAGCTCAGCAAGCGTGAATCAGTTGAAGGCAAGACTACAGCCTCAATCGATGATAATCGGCCAAAGAGAGTCACATTCAATATTTAAATGCAAATCCGCGTTCAGATACAGACAATGCAAAGGAGTTTATTGACACAATCATTTAAAAAGCTGAGCACCAGGAAGATCCACGACGCATCAGGGACTAGCAGTCGCATTGCACATACTCAAGGCTCTGCTGCAATTGTATGTGCACAGGGCGCTGGAAACACAATAACGAATGAATATAACAGAAGCACCATGCCCACGGATGTGGTCAATGTACAAAACCTTATCGGATTTCTGGTAGCATGGCGACTCCTATTGGATACGGGTTTAGAATTGTCGTTAGTATCTGAACGCTGTATTTATGGACTTGGATTGACTCGTACATCATCACGCATATTGGTCATTTAGTTGTCCAAGCTCATGTGCTTGAAAAGATCACATCATCATTGGAAAGGCAGAGCATCGACGTGTCTGCACTTCAAGTCTTCACCGATCTTCAACTGGCAAGTACACAATTCAGCAGAAATGCTGCAGTTGACATTCTTTTGGGCTGCGAGCACATATAGAGCTATATGCTATCACTGGAAGGAAGATCTTTGGCGACAAGGGAAAACTGATCGCAATCTTATCAAACTTTGGAAAGCTTACATCAATATTTTCACCTCAAGCAAGCAACAATATGCCACTAACAACGACAATTGACATCGAAGCCTCAACATGAAAAGAAGAAGTCCAGAAACATCTTCCTTGAAAATCATAATTTTTGAAAGTTGTGATAACACATATTTTTTTCACATTCGGAATTCGTTTGAAATAATTTATAGTTCGAAAGTGTTTCATATTTTAAAATTTTTTTATTTATTATTTGATCAGTGCTGGTTATATTTAGTACTTGGACAAATGAATTTTTGGTAGTTGCAACTATGTTTGCAACATAAATGCCATTTTGAATTTCCTGGTTGGGTTGCTCTATCTTCATCAGATGATAGGTGAATTTTTCGGACCACTTTTGATCTCGCTGGTAGAATTATTGAGCTTTCACTAAAAGTGTATGTTATTGGAACATAAATCGGATAGTTTAATTTATTTGGTCTAATTATAAGAAAGTCTTCAGATTGATTGAGATCTACATTACTGTTACATTTTTTCATTTAATCAATTCAAGATATTTCATCACAAGGGAGAGCGAATTTAGGGCTTATTATGTGGAAGTCATTATCTACTTAGTGGTATTATCTACTTAGAAGTCTGAATTTCGATAGAGATCAGCCCTTTTGATTTAGTAACCTCTTGGCTCTTGCCCTGTATATTTATTAAATTATCTGTTTGTATGTGTTTAAAAGTGTCAGAATTTTTTTTTAATAAGGATATTTCTGCACCTATGTCTATTAGGAAAAATAGTTTATTCCCTGTTTCTCTATAACCTCCACGACCCCTATTAAAACATTGGCCTAGTTGTTATAATTTCTATTATTACCGTTGTTTCGATAATACCCGATGTTATGGTAATTACCACCGCTACTACCTCTACCATGAAAACTACCTCTGTAATTATTGCCACGATAATTTTGTTGTCTTCGGGCACTGTGTTGGCATTGCCGGTCATTTTAGTACTACATTGAATGTACTTTGTGACGGCTTCATTCATGGTGCTAAAGCTACCAGCTTCTAGTATAGTATTGAGTCTGCCATGTTCACAATTTTTAATCATTGCTTTTGTGCTGATCTTATCAGCATGCTCAGCTGATAAACCTTTATCAATATATAAAGCTTCAAGTTGTTTTCGAAGGTTTTCAAATTTTTGAAATATCTTTTATGTATGCCCTTTTGGCAACTGGGTCTGCCATGGTGAATTATAGCTTAATTCATTTTTTATTATACTTGAACAAGTATCTGAATCTGTATTATCATCCAGATCGGACATTAAGACTGCTGGAATAGTGAGGTTATTATAATCGTGTTCCTCGATTTCTCAGTCGGAAGTTTTCGTTTAAAAAGTCAAGCTCTTCTGGAAGCTTTTGTGCCATTGCCCATGTGGGCGGCGTTTTCTGAGTGTATAATATTCTTTTTGTTATTTTATTTTTTTTTACATCCGCGCTTGCCTATTACTTTGACTCTACTCACTCAGACTTATCTTTGTGTTTTATCCCGGTTCCGTGTCGTCCTTCGTTTTTATTTATTATTATTAGCCTGCTTTAGTCCTACGGAAAGTCCAATATGGTGTTTTTCAGAGTTTTTTGGGCTTCATTCGCTGTCACGGTTGCCTTGTTATAAGTGCATCCATGTTATAGATCCTCAATTAGATGTCATTGTTTTAAAATTTTCACTATGAAATGGTTTTTTATATTTGGTTAATCTGGGGCAGCAGTAGTGCCGCGTCCAGCTATGGATCGACTCTGATTTATCATATCATTTCTTATCAATTAATTAGACCTTAATTCTAGTAGCAGCGCTGCTTACAGCGGCAGAGACGTTTATATAATCTAATGTATTCCTATGTATATATCTATGTCGGTAAGTATGGAGCGCCATATACTTAAGGTCTGCATGTGACAGCTTATGCTGACAATTGCAATTGGCTCCGATTTTGTCCACTTGGTCAAAGAACTCATATATTTTTCATTTATAAGTATAAAAACAGTGCGCATTCGAAATATGTGCATGTTACATCTCCCTCTTTTAAAAAACAACGTAATTTCATGAAGCGATTTTTATAGGATAGTAATTTTGAAAAAAACGTTTTAAATTTTGTTTATTTTGTATAGGTTTTTTGTTTTTTAATTTGTTTTGTTTTTTTTGCATTGGGGTTTCTATTCTATACATGGCCATGAGTGGTGTATTTATGATTTAAGATAAAGTTAAATGAATATAGAATTCAATCTTATCTGTTTTAATTAAACCAAAAAAAAAAATACAAAAATTGACAAGGCTGTTCCCACCAAAATGGTTTTAATTTTGGTTCAAACATAAAAACAAACCTGTTATGATTTCCAATTCATCTAGAACATCGTGTTGATGAACTCTTGTCTACCTGTTGCATTCTAGTTTATGAATATTTTTAATCTATCGTTATGAACTGTTTGTGTCTTACTCCTATCACCTGATATTGTGATATCATCTCTTTCTCCAATGTCGTTTACAGTATACGGGTATTTATATTTAAAATCTAGCTTATGACCAGTTTCATTTTTTAATAAAACTTATTCTCCTATTTTAATTGAAATATATCTATATATATATTGAAATATATTCCATATTTTAAATTTTATTATCTTCTATCATTATTCTAGCTCTTTTATAAGCTACTTCTAGCCTATACTTAGATTCTTTAGCATAGCCATCTACATTATAAAGTGATTTTATTCTATGTTTGCTTATTAAAATGTATTGGTACGTTTGCTGCTATACCAAATACTAACTCATATGGACAATACTCCTTTGCCATTGAGGGTGTCGTATTGAAATGGTATACGAAATATCAGAGCCAAACGTCCCAATCAGTTTTATCTACTGAAATGTAGGATCGAATAAATTCATTAAAAGTTCTGTGGCTTCTTTCGACTGTTCCAACAGATTGGTGGTGGTGTGCAGTAGATGTTATATTTTTGATGTTCAAGTTTCTACATAGCTCGTCTATTATTGATTTTTTGTATTCTGCCCTAATATCTGTAATGAATTAAATCTTCAAATATAGCTTTAGCTACTATTTTTTCACTTTTGTTTGTTAGGTCGCAGATTAGAGTAATTGTATACTCGTATTCTTGTTCTGAATTGGGTTATGGACCGATCGTATCCATAAGTACCCTGTCGAAAGCCAGCTAATGTTCTAGTTATGCCTGTATGACCTCCTTGTATTGGACCATCATGGAATGTACACAGTATTGCACAGTAGAGCACTCCATTAGTGTACAACTCGCTAACGTCAATTCTTGCTATAACTTTCTTTCCCTGATTTAGTAAACATAGTGAATCTGTTATTCGCAACGTAACTACGTTTCGTAACTCATCATTTATAATGAATTCGTATACGTTGATCTTAGAAGAGTTAGCAATGCAAATCTACTTTTCGTTTTTCGTTTCCTGCTCATGAATTTTTCTGTTTACTTTAATTTCTAGTAATGACTTTTAATATATATTATGAATATATATGTATTATGAATTCTGGTGATTTTTATATATAGATATTTAGATATTCTACTATAAAGTTATTTTTCTCTAATTCAAGCCTCATTCGTGTCAGTTTTGAGCTTGCATTTATCATCGAAATTAGGTAGGTAAGTGGTTCTGACAGTGAAGTATCCACCATTTGACCTCCGTGCTTGCTTATTAGTCTGACTCTACTCACTCAGACTTCTCTTTGTGTTCCATCCCGGTTCCGTGTCGTCCTTTTTGTTATTTAATTTTATTAGCCGGCTTTAGTCCTGCCGAAAGTCTTTTGGGTTCCATTCGCTGTCACGGGTCTTATTATAAGTGCATCCATGTTATAGATCCACAATGAGAAGTCTTTGTTTTTAAGTTTTCAATATGAATTGGTTTTATTTATATTTGGTTATTTACAATATGTGTGCTCTTTGAGAGCGATCTTTGAGATTGTTAGTGCGCCTGGCTTCTATACAGGGAACATATTTGTTTATAAACAACAATAGAGTATAGTAAAGAAAAAAAACCAAGCTTGTGGAAGTCAACTATCTAAAGTTAGACCAGCTGACCATACGAGCCTACGTAGTAGGCCATATAGTCTACACCCTGATATATTTTCTCCTAGATCTTTTTTCTCTTTACTTTCTTTAGACTATAGAAAAGAGTTTGGTGATTTCAAAATCTTTGAGTTAAAATCTCTATTACTGTTAAATCGTTTTTTGTTACTTGTTCTTATATACCGCATTCAACCGCCTACCTAACGACCCTAAAAATTTACTTTCTTTACTTTACTTTCCTTTGACATAATTTCTTTTCGAATCTTTTTTTTATTCATAAAAATTGTGCTGAAGACATTTTGTCTTATCTGCTTGGATCTCCTTCTTGTTTCACTTTCTTCGTTATATTTGCATTTAGGTTCCACAAATGACAAATCTTGATTCTCCAATAAAGATGTTTCTTTTACTTTTCTTCCGTATTTTATGTTGACCAATCCTACCGCTGCAGTTTTAGGATGCGTTGCACATTCTGTTCTTTTCTACAATCTATTATCTTGTGGCCTAACTTCCCTTTTATCTATCGTCCTGGGCAAACTTCTGCCTGTATGATTACTGGCCAGCATGGCCAGAAATATGGCCGTTTGAGTTTTATTAGACATAAATCGGTCAATGAAAGGTTCTTTAAATTCACGCCCTCCAATAGGATAGGGCATTTGCAAAGGGCATTGTGATGCGCTTCGTTCCATCGCCGTATCCGTTGGGGTTAATATTACGGTTAAACTTAGGCAACACTTTTAGGTTTTTATTTGTTTCAGACGATTTTAATTGCATGACTTTCACTAAATTCATTAGGTTTCTGTTCTTCTTCTTAATAAAACGGGCAAGCAAGACAAATTAATCTTTTGATATCGGCTGGACGTCATTAAAAATTGGCTTTTAAGCTTTCATTGTATTTTTTACTACTCCGCAAAGTAACAAGTGCAATATGCATCATCAAGCCAACACATACACCATAAATTAAAGAGATAGTAACATTCGCACACAAAATCAAACACCGAGCAGCCATTGTAATCGGGTCTCCCGCGTCTGTGTAACGCAGAGTGTCCAAAAACTCTCACTTTAGCTAGAGACATTACTTTTTAAACTTAATTTTTATACCCTTGCAGAGGGTATTATAATTTTGGTCGCAGTGAAGGAGACCTCCAGGACCCCATAAAGTATATATATTCTGGATCAGGATCACCTCCTGATCGATATAAGCATGTCCGTCTGTCCGTCTGTCTGTCTGTTTCTACGCGAACTAGTCTCTCAGTTTTTGAGCTATCGTCTTGAATAGCTCGGCCGGGATCGGCCGACTATATCCTATAGCTGCCATATAACTGAACGATCGGAAATGCCACAACTTTCGTGTTTTTGGGCATAGAAGCGTCGGAAAGATCAGCTAACTATATCCGATATTTACTATATCTTTAATCAATCGAAGCCGCTATTTAACTGCAAGGGTATATAAGCTTCGGCTCCGTCCGAGGTTAGCTTTCCATTCTCGTTTTTATTTAATTTTTGGAATTTGACTGTTCATTTCTATTAATCCAAGCCTATGCTTACAGATCAGCCCAATACAGAAAGCCCAACACCCGTGTTATCAAATTTCGGAGCAGATGGTAAGAAAATATCAAGCCTTGAACGTAAATTCTTTCTTGAATGATGACTCTTCGCACACACAATATTATTATTAGCCAATTTTTACGAATATTATTAGCTATAAAAATACACCATTAAATTATAAAGTTTGTTTGTAAGAGCAAACTGGATTCAATTTCTTATCTTAATTTTATTTAATTTCTACTAATTTTCTTTTTTTCTTTCCATGTACATACAATTTTTACCCCCATTGGAATGTACTTCCTGGATAACTTATTTTGAATCCAAATGTATAATAAAAATAATTTGTGTTTTATATTATATACATTTTAAATATTTAACAATATTTTAACAACTTTGTCTGGTTTGTAGATATAACAACTGTACTTTTGCTTAATAATGAGTCAGGGCGAGTGGGCGATACCCATGGCCGTTTTTTAAAGCTTCGACCAGAAGTTGGACTTTTAACTTCTACAGCACGAACATTTATTCAGGATGGAATAACAACAGAATTTGCAACCAAGATTGTTGGTACCACTTTAAATAATGGTAGACAGTACGCGCAGTACCTTAAAAAACGATCTAGAGTTCTTTATAAGAGCGAAAGTCCTTCTCCTCCTGTTAAAACAAGCTGGGTTGGAGAAAACACTTTTCTTCAGACCTCTCAATATTTACAAAGTCCTAAAGATCTGTTTAATTTGGATGTCGATGATTGGCAGTATATTGATAATATTAAGAAAGAGGAATTTGTTGGAAATACAGATTTTGTTAATACAGTGATCCCAAAACTAACTGAGGAAAAGCCACATAAAGATAAAAAGGACAATAAGTATTTGCTAGATGAGCGAGCATGGCCATCCAATTCTGAAAATAATGCTGGAGTAGAGATATTACCTAGTAGTAATGGCATATCCGTTAATGACTTGGAAACAGTTACAGTTAGGAGTAGCAATATAATTTTGAAGGATACCACAATCAATAATTTAAATAGATACACAAACTATAATAAAATTGTTCAAGAACGATATGGAAAAAACGTCAACAGTTATATATCTCTAAATGAACCTAGTGCTTCTAGGAAAGTAAACATATCTACTGTGACCTATTATGGATTTGCAGAATTTACTACTATTGTGGGTGACAGTGTAATTGTTTTTTTACCAAGTACTTTAAAAGCTAATCAGCATTTTGGACATGTAACGTCGATTAAAGGCATGCCTACATTGGGCTCTGGACTAGTTCAAACTCAGACAAGACTTTCTTTAGAAGAATTTTACCCTTGCTTAGAGAAATCATCCGAATTAGAGAGCTTACAAGGAACCAATATAGTTTCAACCGAAGTTATTAGAGATTTAAAAGAAAGTGTCATTTCCACTGCTTATATTAAGATGGATTCAAAAACTCGTTTAAGCAATTTATTGACTCCTAAAATGGACTTTCAAATAACATTAAACTCGAATCCTTTGACCTCTGATCGGGCTAATACAGATACATCGAAAAAAAGTGACACCGATATTTTTACAATCAATGACATAAAGAGTCACTCTTCCATGGATATCCAGTCAAATAAGAAAGTCTTTGAAGGCGCCACAACTATTTTCTTAGATGATGACCCCTTTACCAAATATAATGCTCAACCCGAACTCACTCATTCAATAGTTAAATCAAATTCGCTCTTAAAAGAGAACTCAATCGCAAAAGATAATAAAAATAATATAAAAGAAAAACTGACTGTTAAAACAAACGATAGTTTAGTAAATATTAATTTTGTACAGTCAAACAATGAAAACGAAACCCATAAATTATCGTGCGATCATACTACATCCCAAGTATTTTTCACTCAAATGCAAAATCACTCTACTAATAGGGCAACTTTAGCCGAGGATATATTAATTGATAACCCAATCGCCAATTATATGATCGTAAAAACAACTAAATTCTATTGTATACAGGCTTCCCAGGTTCAACAAACAGCAGATGAAATAGGTGTAGAAAATAAAAACAACGTTCAACAAACAACAAATAAAATAGATGAATATAACTTTACACAACAGTCTCAAAGCAATTTAACATCAACTAAAATTAGTGAAACAACACCTCGACAATTTGAAGACTTTGACATTACGACCGAAAATGAATATGAGGGCGATGATGATGAGTTTGACAACGGTTCTGATGATTTTGATTTAATTTATAAAACTTATTTTACAACGTATACTTATTTAACAACCTTTTTTGAAGGCTCTCGAAGCATCGTTTCAAGCCATACTGAAATTATAACTAATCTTGTTTCTTCTATATCTAGGGCTGAAGAAGAATCTAACTCACAAGTTCTTAATACGGCCAATGGAATTGCTGTTTTCAGAGCCGATTCTGAAAAATCAAATGATAAAACTTCACATTCGGTTTCAAAGTATGTAATACCAACAGACCTTGTAAATGTACTTGTTCAAGATAGTACAGAGGATATTTCTGAAAGTGAAAGTTTAAGCCAATTAACCGAACATTTTGATGATTTAAAATACATAAAAACCTTGTTTACAACCTATGCTTATTATACTTCTATTTTTTCTGACAACAACACTGAGATCATGGCGCGGACAAATGTTATAACAAGCTACGTTACATCACAGTTGCTTAACAACCAAACTTTTATTTTTACCCATCCAAGTGATTATAATAGCTTGTCGTTTTTAGAAAAAAATGAGCTTAAATTATTTGCAAATAAAATGGACAACAAATCTATGGCTTTTGGTAATAGCCCGAGCTATGAAGAAGATCAAGTTAGTTCTGAAAGCAATACAGAAGAGATAATACCATCGGCAACTTTGCTTCTTCAAACCAGTTTTACTACATTTACATATTTTACAACAATGTATGTCGGCAACGACACAAATATTATCAGTCGCCTTGAAACTATTACAAATATAGCGACCGGCACACTACAGCCAACAAAAACATTAACAGAGGAAAGTGCTTTTCCCATTACATATTTTACAACATTTACTTATTGGACAAAGTTAGCTAAGGATGGCGAAATTACAACAATAAGCAGAGAGGAAACTGTATCTAATGTTGTCTCACCAACTAGATTATTAAAAGGAACAATTAATACATTGATACCTGAAATTCCGCTTGATTATAAAAATGTTCAGCCCAATGTCACCACAAACGGAAATGACATCTTAAACAGCAAACAACTTTCATCTGAGATTATAACTTACTACACAACCTACACGTATTATACCACCTCATATGATAGCAACACAACCTTTACCGACTCGCGCTTTGAGACTGTAACTAATGTTATGACTATTGATACAATGTCTTTTCCAACCCCAGACATAAATATCTCAGTAACAAAATATATTAATCCCACGACCGATAACCTACATGACTTAATTACTTCTGAAGTTCAATTAGTTTTGTTTGATTTTAAACAAATAATTGATGCTGATGAAGTAAGTACTTTGTATTTTACAACAGAAATTGTATCAGCCGTTAATAATGAGGGCAATGATATTGAGATAACTAGCAGCACTTCAAGACTACAAGTTGACAAATCAAAACAAATGATTTTAGCCACATCATTAAGCAATGAGAGCGATGATAGTTTGCCAGCATTGGGGTTGCATAAAACAGGCTTGGTTAGGCTTATCGAAGGTACACGAGTTCAAAACAATACTACAACTTTGTATCAATCAAAAGTTATTGGAACACTTATTAACAATCGATATGCACAAGTAATTGAAAGCACGTCTAGTTTTTTGTATGAAATGACGCTTTCTGATAGTTCCTTGTTTCCAGATAAGACAAAAACGGGAAATTTTTCTGCACCGAATTTAATGAGAACAATGACCCATGAAAATAACTCTAAAACTATTACTAAAATCGACATAGACACTATATTAGAAAATGTGTCTTCTCAAAACGAGGAATATGAATCAATTAATACGACGAAACGCACTTTTGCTCCAGTAATACGACCATTTGCTTCAAGAAATAGACCAACATTTGCACCAAAACAAAAAACCCAAAACCCAATTAGTGCCACTATTATTACAAGGTCTGATATAACTCCAACTATAACAGCAACACCTGCTTTAAAAATTGTTGGTAAATTCAGCTCATCGCGACGAGGTATCTTTTCATTAAAAGGCCTGAACGAATCCAGTTTTTACCAGACTCAAACCTCTAGACGTCTTTTTGGTCGCCCTTCCAAGTTATCAATCGAACAAAGTGGCACCTCTGAATCCAACATTGTATATTTTCCATCCAGAAACAAATTTTCATCATCCTCACGAGCAAATTTAAATATAAGTTCCAAACGACAAAGTATTTCATTTCGTCTAACAACCAAAACGGGATTTCGTAACTCATTAATATCATCCAACATTCGTATTAAACCAAATAGCGTAAGCTATGGGGGGTTGCAATCTCAAACAATCACTTCCGAAGGCTTTTTAGATAGTAGCATTGATGATGATAATTCAACCGAAGTAAATGAAGAACTGGAATCTGCAAAAGGCAACAAAGTTGTTCGGCTTCGTCGACCTGTAAATAGACCAAGTGGATATATTCCATCAAAAACTAGTTCAGGAAATACGGCAGCAATCTCTCTAAGGCGTAACCCATTGTTAGAACGTCCCAAAATTTCATATACAAGCAGTACCACATCAACAACAGTCAAACCATCACCGCGTACCTTTCACCGTCCTATTGCCTTTCAAGCTAGATCGAGGTCTCAAAGTACTCTCTTCCCTCCACGAGGTCTCTTTCAGTCACTTCAGAAAGAAGAACCCCCCACTGAAATAAAAAGTTCCGAATATGAAAATGAAGACGAAAATGTTGATAGGGAGGAGAACAGTAACAGTAAAAGGCACCGCAATAAAAGATCAAGCCAAATATTTAGTAGTCCTAAAATTAGTAGTCACACTAGAAAACGTCGCCAATCCGCGACAAAAGCTAGATCTCGATTTAGGTTTCGTGGTCAAAACTTCACAATGTCAAACCCAAGGGAAGAGCCAAAGCTAAATAACTATGAAGAACTTGAAGAATCAACCCATTCTCCAGCTAAATTAAATTCTCGTTTTGGGTCGAGGTTTCATTCCCTTCGAGGGAACCCAATGACCACGCAAAGTAGTCCACTTAACTTAACAATTTTAACAACGCATAAAACGATTAGACCAACTCGTCCTGTTTCTAACCGACATCAGTTTACTCTAAGAGAAAACGATAATACCTTAAAAAGTAACACTCGCTCAGGATCACTTAACAATTTTCGTCGCCAATCAGGTAATACTTCAACAAGGCGAACTAACTCTAACCCAAGTAGTAGTTCTACCAATCAAAGATTAAAGGGAGGTTACAGTAATTATAATAGCAAGAATAATGGCGTGTCCCGTTCCAGAAATGTTAACACTAATTCTTCAAAACGAGGAAGAGGTTCTGTACGCAGCCGAACTAGGAGCGAATATGGCTCCGATTTTAAAATTACCACGCAGGAAGATCGGATAATCCGAGTTACTCATTTTATTCCATCTGAAGTCACTGTACCATTTATAAATGGTCATGTTACAGAATATAAAAACATTATAACGGCTAAATCAAGCACAGAACTTGTGGGACCAAATCAATACACCAATATTGTCGGTAAAAATGGATTGACTTCTACATATCTAAACAGAGAGGAGTCTACAATTAATGAAGCTGGGTTGAGAGAGTATACTAAATATCTTTTGCATGAGTCTATCACAAGTACAGTAACGTTTACGCCTACTACTATACGGGGTCGAAAGACCTCATTCTCGCACATTCTTCCATCGACAGCTTACTCTGTAGAGTATGTGGTATCTACAATACAGCCCCAAATTTCTGCTAATGCACCTCTAGCTAATATTTTACTTTCGCAGTTACTTTTGGGAAACTTAAACTTAGCAGCAAATCCTTTAAATGGACAGCAACAAAATTACATATCGACAGTAGTTCCATCATTTGCAGAGCCAGTTACTGAATATCGTACCCATACGTCCACCTATGTAACTACAATTTTTGATGGGAAGTCTACAATATTGCCAATAACTTTTCAAGGTAAAAAGATTCTAACTACTGTATATGACACATCAGCTCAAACTATAACAGCTACCGAATACAGTGTAGATACAATAGTAAACTCGCCATCAATTGTACAAAATATACAATCTAATGGACCAGCAGCCGTTAACAGCTTATTATTGCATCAGTTGCTTCTACAACAACAGGAGCCTTTATCGCCGATTCTTTTAAAAACAGAATTATCGCAAACAATAATAACTGAAAATCTTCAGGACTTAGAAGCTACTCGCACAATTGTAAAATCGAATGTCATCGATTACATTGACAATAGTTCAGAAATTACACCTTTTAGAAATACAATGCCTACAACCAAAAGTTCGCGTAAAAAATCCAGAAAAGGTAGTAATGGTCATAAGTTAAGAAAACATAATCACTTGAATATGAATTCAGAGGATGCAAGCGTAGTAACCCTGTACGTATCAGGACGAAGACCTGGCGAGTTTAGTACGGTTTTATCCACTGTACAAAATATTTACGACCATTCGTCGTCCTTGCAAAAGAGACAAGCAGATATATATAGTCAAACGACCGTTGCTTCAAAGGACTTACTAAATAATCAAGCACCTAAAGAATTTGATTTTTCAATAAATATTCTACAAAGCTCGTTAAACGATAAAACTACAACATTAGAAAGTATTGTGGGTGATGTGAGCCTTTGGTTAGAAAAATCGAGTAATCAATCAAAATTTTGGTCAATGGAAACCAATTCTGTGCCAATAAATAATACTGGTCCATACTTACTGTATAAAGTCGTTTGAAAAACTGATTCTTATGATTTGAGAATTTAAAACCTTATTTTTTTGATAAACTGTGTCCCTTACGAATGGATGGTGCTAGTCAAAACTTATGAAACTTTTACGAGACTTTGTTCAATTATGGTCTTTTGTGAGCCAAAAAGTCTAATCTAATTATTCATTGGAGCTTGTATCAGTTAGCCATGATTTTAAATATTTTTAAAAAGGATATTCTAAACGAATTATTGTTTCTTTCGTTATCGCTAATGTTATTAAAATTTCACTTATAATATCTTATTCTTATTTTTGGTTAAAATACTTAAGAAAATAAATACTTTACGTATATATGCATATGTATATATGTGGTTGTATGTATATATGTATATGTATTTTACATTGACCAACTAGAATTATAATAAAATGAAAATGTACCATTTTTCATTAATTGTTATTGTGGTTAATAAAAATTAATTATGATTTACTCAAGTTAGCTGTACATACACATACTAAACTAATATCTTTTATTTAATGTACAAAATAATTATTTTATAAAAATGTATTTTTTATGGTAATAAAGGATATCTTACACTGTGTAAAATTATTCTTTCTCATTTATTGCTGTATTTTTTTTAGCTCTTAACTTCTTTGTTTACAAAAAAATTTAAGATTAAGATTGTGAATGATATAGAAACAAGAATGGAAAGCTATCATCGGACGAATCCGAAGTTTATGTACCCTTGCAGTTACATAGCAGTTTCTGTTGCTTTAAGATATGGCAAATATCGGATGTAGGTAGCCGATCCTTACAGAGAAATTCATTTTGTGCCTTTTTGGATCGATCAAATGTATGACAGCTATAGGATATAGTCGACCGATCAGTATGAAATTTTCCCGATATGTTTAGATTCCTATAAAAGAGGAACGAATTTCAAGGTTCTATCTTTAATAACATGAAAGTTATAGCATTTCCAAACGTTCAGTTCGTTTGGCCGTTCTAACTTGTATATTGCGTGCAAAGAAAAGAAGGGTTCTCCAAAGCTCCAAGGCTGAGAGACTAGTTTGTGGAGAAATGACAAACAAATGAATGACGGACATGCACAGGATGTGATCCTGTGATATACATACTTTATAGGGTGTGGGGTTTCCCCCTCGCTGCATTGCAAACTTCTGACCAAAATTATAATACTTCTATAAACTTCTAACCAAAATTATAATACCCTTTGCAAAGGTATAAAAGAGTTTTTTATATTATTATTCTGCGGAATATTTTTTGCTTATATTTAACTTTTAACTTATATTTTATTACTTTAAATAACTATAAAATATAAAGGGGTCGACTATAAGAATTTTTTCCAAAGCAACGCTTATGATTATTACTTTACTTTACTTATTTCAAAAAAAGTTTATTATTTTATTAACATATATATGTCGTTTAGAAAACATTATGGTTAACTTATTGATAATTAATATGTATATCTTCAACATAATTTTTAACGTTTTATTTGAATATATTATCTAAAATATGAAACATTTAAAAATAAAACAGTCTCCAGTCATAAGAAATCTCCACGACGTCAGAGCAACAATGAGACCTTTGGTTTTATAACTAAACAAATATGTGATGGACTTTCGTACAATATAACGACTCACATCATGTCCAATGGAGTAGAATTAATCATTGCCGGTGAAAATGAAAAACATTTTGAAAATACAAGAGAAAATGTTCCAAAAGTTTTTACCGTTCAAAATCAAACAATATTGATATCGAAAGCTTACCATAAACCTGTGACACTAGCACCAAGTACATTAGAAAAAAATTTGATTTTATCAATCCCTCAGGTAACAAATATTCATTAAGTTTAAAAATATATTGTAATTTTCCGTAATATCTTTCAGGGTATTTCACACGAAGAGTTGTGGAAGTAATTACAAATATAAAACAAAGTATGTACAAAACACAAGCATTAATAAGAAAAATATTCAATGGACAATCTCAAATACCGAACAACATAAGTCTCAATGTAATTGTCCATTAATATTGAATACTGTCACATTTTCAAAGGTAAGCTTTCAAAATAACAACTATTTCAAATTAATATTTATATTTGTAATTATTTATTTTTTTTAAGACGCCTGAGCTTGTGGTTGAAGTATTTCCATCAACACACCACATTATAAACTCTGTGACGGATTATAAGTGGCAATTACCTTTATGTTCAGACACATCCAAATCTACCGTGCTAAACACAAATACAGCATCGCAAGAAAAAACAACAAAAATTTTAAATACTTATTTAAAGCGAATATTTCTTACTTTAACTAATTTGGATATGGCTTTAAAGCCAATTTTTGTTACTAAAGAGGCATTGCTCACTCAAATAGTTATTAAACCAAATAATTATTCAACTACGGTGCATTCATATTTTTATCTACCTACTGCAATAATTAGAATAAAAGATTCTGATGAACTTAAAATATATACTAAGAAAACAGTAACAACTTCTAAAGAAACTCTAAGCAAAAGTTTTTCGGTGGCACAACCCAATCAAACGGAAATGGGAAATCAAGTTAAAAATTCTGCCACAGGCCAATTTCACGAGATGCATCAGGATTTTTTATACTCATTATCAAATAAACTTAAAAAATAGGAACAGAGCAGCAGTAAAAATGAAAAAAGAAAATCTAGTTTGAATCTTCTACCTACCAGCTTTTATCCTTTAAATCAACATTCACAATATCAAAGCAAGGTTACAATGTTTGGGATTTCAGGGCTCACCTCATCTGAGTTAGAAAATAAACTAAGCCATATAAAACCAAATTATCAACCGCAGCAACTTAGTTCATTTATAATTTCACATGCTGGTGTTCTATTATCATTATCTTTAAGCGATGAAAAATTTAGACCTCTTATAATTGATGGGATTTTCTCTGAAAAAACACCTACGTTAAATAAAATATTGTGTGAAAGTTTAATTCGTCCACAACATACAAAAGTTTTTGGTGGTCCCGTTTATATACCTTTGCACCACGACAAAATTAAAAAAATGTCAATCCTTTTAAAGAGTAATCCTGCAAATAAACTGGATTCATCGGTTCAAAAATACTACATTCGCGCAGAGATATAAAAAAATTACCAAAATAATCGCCGCGTTCCAATCGACAGTTCAATAAATAGTAAATTAAAGCCATTTCTTAACAACGAAATTCCAATTCGGAGAAATTATAACAGCGAGTGCCGATGTTATTCTTGGAAAGTTAAATTTAAAACTTAAAATGACTGACTCGATTGACTATGGTTCAATGTCAAATAAAACACCAAAAGATATTGAAAATACATACTTTAGATCTTCGACAGATAGTATGCCTTTCCTTAGTTATTTCTTATTACTCACAAGTAATACCAGATCTCAGTATATTCCGTTCACCACAGAAATGAGAATAGCATCTACTATTGGTCTGCAGCTTCCTCACAAGAAGCAGCAACTGCTTTTAAACACAGTTGAAAATTCTTCAGTAATATACAATAAACAAAGACATCCGTATCTTAAAGAAACGTACAGTAATTAACAATATGCATTTAAAAAGTTTTTAAACTTGACAAAACATGTTTATAAAAATCATATATTTGATATATTGCGATCACCTCAGACCCATAATAGAGATTTATCATTTCATGGGAATCAGTTGATGTCGTCAGAACAATTTTATTATTCCTCAGAATCTTTAAAATATATGTTGACCCCAACATTAACGTATAAGGTGACTTCAATCTTTCGTCGTCAAAGTATAAACTTAAATAATTACGTTTTAAGTCATACAGTTAATATGCAGGTTCCGCCATTAAAATTCTACCCTCCAGAGGAAACTGCAGTAAAAGGAAAAAGCCTAGCCAAAACTAACTATCAAGCCACACCTCAAAATTATAAGAACACTTATTGGTCAAATGAAATTTATAATGCTTTTGGAAAACAAAATACTGCATCTACTATATTGATAGATGATCAACTTGATACCTCATATCTGGATCAAAAAGCGGATGATTCTTATTATTCTTGGCATTCGTCAAATTTTACTAAAAAAAACCAATCCTTTAATAGCAGACGCAACTTTGATAGGAAATTTTTAAACATTCAATCTTTTAACAAAAGCAAGAACTTAAACTTGATGATTCCATTTAAAAAGCAGCATATAATAATTTCTAGCAATATTCCCATTTCCCATTTCCCAGCATTTGGTCTTCTGGAACATCTTAAAAAATCCTCAACTAAATTGAAAAGCTCTATTTTTTTTAAACTAAACGAAAAACTAAACGAGCATACAAAACTACATTCAGGGAGCAGCATAATTATTAACTATGATTTATTAAAAAATATAGTTAAATCAGAAATTTTTTTTGCACCGGATTCGTTAAACGTATTATCTTTATTGAATATGTATCATCAAAAAATAGGGGAAGCATATAATAAAGATACACATTTTTATGGCACAAGTGTCGTCAATAACAAGTATGTTGTCTGTTATTACAAAAAATGTCAGCTTAAAAACCGATATGACACATGTCAGTGAACAATTCACTAACCTACCAAATGTTATGTCAATAAAAAATCGAACTACAAAACTTATTTCTACAAGCATTGCAAACGTTACAGTATTAAATAAATTTAAAAGTTCATACACATTTATCACAAAACCTGTATACATACAAATTTTAAATGAAATGTTGTTGGTAAATAGAAGTATATCTGAGCGTACTTACAATAACAATAAGGACAATAAAAAAATAAATAACACTTTTAATACCTTTAGCATACATAATATAGTAAATTCTATCAACAAATCTGACCATAACGTATTTATTAATGATTCGACCTTGCTGTTAATTGGTCCAATCCAAAAGGTACCTCTCTTTTTAAACAGAGAGCAAAATATTAATTTTATGAACTTAGTTCAGATGCTTGTAAAGTAGAATGTAAGATATATAAAAATGAAGTGTGCATGATTCAATCTTACAAAAATGAACAGATAGGTATTTGTACGTGTCGACCGAGCTATGGGCGTATTTTTTCGGATCGGCCTTGCAAACGTATGTATAAATTTATGAACCAATGCTCTGCAACTAAAGCGTTTCTATTGAAAATTATAGCTTTATATTCATTTGAAATGAAGCTGCAGGTAAACTGGATCGGAAACTATTCCATAAAGTTAAATAGAAAAATAGAAAGTTATTATTTTTCCAAACATTTCCAAAATATGGACCATATTGTGATGGATGCAGTGGATCGTATGTTTAAGCAATTCGATCTACAGTATTTATACCATAGCACACAGTTAAAAAACATAACAATTATTGGAAATGGTACTATAAATGCTACATTTTTGTTACAAGTAAGATTTTATTAAATATACTGAAAAAGTTTTAAGTTATCACTAACCTGAAAAAAAATAATTACATTTTAATTTTAGTTATCAGAGAATAGCGATGAGTTCCGGCTTATAACAGTATTTAAAAAGTATTTGAGAAACAAAAACTATATGATTGGAAATGACAGCCACATCATCTGTTTAAAACCTGACCTTCAATCAATTGCTTTTAAAGGTTTAAGTTAAATACTTGGTTTATATATAAAACAAATTAAATTATGTTTAATTATTATAGATTTCGATGAGTGTTTAAACGAAAATTTTCATGACTGCTCCAGTAGTGCTCATTGCTTTAACCAAATTAGTAGTTACACATGTAGCTGCAAGGATGGCTTTGTTGATACGTCTGATAATGAAGCAACCCCTGGGCGCCATTGCATAAATAATGTAATAGGTTGTGAAAAATGCAATTTCCAAGGAAAATGTGTGGTGAAATCAATAAATAACACCGAGGAGAATATAACTATGTGCATATGCTTTATGTGGTATGCCGGATCAAAGTGCCAAGTTAATCTTAAAATACTACTAATTCTTTTAACTTTATGTGGCTCGACTTTGTTTTTATTTATCTTATTTTACGTATTTATAATATCTGTTAAACCACATAGCAGCCACCATACCAGACACTTAAAAAATGATTTCTTAACTTTAAATGATTGTGTTATAACATCGATTGAAGCAAGTAAAATACAATATTCATTTAATGACTTAGCTTGCGAAAATCGTTTTGTAACGGCATCATTTAGTAATAAGGTAATAATATCAATTAGGAATGCATCAAAATCAATTCATTACTTTTATTACCTCTTATGTTATGTTTCAGAAATATGATAAAGCAATCAAATCTTTGGACAATCTCGAAATTATAAAGTATAACTGTGAAGAAAATAACAACTCCACTTTTTTTCGGAATGTATTTGGAACTTTTATGAAAAAAAAGACTATTAAAAGACAAGCTAAGATTCATATAAAATGGACTTCTTCTAAAATTCTTTTTAAATTAAACTAAATTTATTGTGAATGTTTTTGTAGGGATCGGCGAACTAAATCCAATATTTCCTAAATCTCTAATAACAAATAACAATAAATAAACAAATAACATTAACAATAAATGTGCTATCTAACTGCAAGGGTATATAATCCTAATGGCCGATACTAGTGGGAACATTCAGAATCAATTTAGTTTCATATAAAATAGATGTTAAAAAAGTCCCAAGCTTCTATACTCAAAAACAAGAAAGTTATGCGATGGCAGTTCCTGTTTTGAATGAAAGTGAATAAAATTAGCCATCCCTTGTTTTTTTTATAGTTTTTATGTTGAAGACTTTTGTTTTGGCAATATATGTATAAATGACACCAAAAGCTGTTTTGACAAGGCACGTGTTGTTTTAGCGAAAATTTGTCACAATTGATGTTCGGGAGAACACTGTCAAGATAGAATAGTTTCTATCTTTGACGAACAAAACGTCAAACACGAAATTTGGGTGTCAACACAAACATTTCGTCGAACCGAACAAATTCATGTTCGTTGAACAAATTCGCCTGTCGTTGATCAGTTTTATTTGGCAGCTATAGAAAATAAATACACAAAATCGCCAAAATATAACATAACATAATATTAGATTCTTAGACTTAGATTCTATTTAAGCGTGTGTCAGAGGTATAGAGTGGTGTGATATATATAGATGGGAAGCTTGAGTCGAGAGAATTGGATCGCGCCGAGCAGACCTCCTGTCATTAATGCTGTATAATAACCCCGAATAAAGTTCTGAAGTAAAATTGTAGAATTTATTATTGGAATCTGGGAACTGCCTGCTACAAAAACGCTGGGAGCTCAACAAATTGATTATTAATGAATTCATAAACGTATGAAAATCATGTAAAATCTTAACAAATTTGGCAGTAAAAATAAGTAACAAAAAGTATAAAATTTTTTTGTTTATCTGAATAATCCCTTATAAATCTCCATTGGCATATATGTTGTGTAATGTATGACAATAAGAATGTGTAAGTTATACTACAGGTTATGACTTTGTGTAATTAGATAGGACGCCAAACTCTCACGTCGAACGAGAGTCAGACCTAGCGAAGAAGGCACCAAGTGTGAGGCATTCCGTCCGGCAGATCGGCCGCCAGGCACCGAAACCATACGTCTATCTCGTCGTAAGCCCGGAGAGATCGGAGAGACACGGCGTACGACTCGCGGTGGTGGGAAGTCCGGCGATCAACACGGGGCAGTGACCGGCAAACCCGAAAGGGTGCTTTTCGCACCCCCTTTGATGTCCGATGCGAGTGTGGATGATGCTAAAGCCCATTTTTGGCACTATCTCACAAATACTCTTCAATGATCTACTATTTCGTACATAAAATTAACTTTAATCATAAGCGTAAATTATCGTCTTTTAATGATGTACCTGAAACTTGCCTGGCTATGGTAGCACAGAATGCATAAGCCAAACATAGGAGTGTACACGGGTTCCTTCAAAGAGATAAAAAGATCCCCAGCTTCGTTGCACCATGACAAAAATTCCCGATTTTTGACATTAACTTAATCCTCGTAAGCTAATCAATATTTGTTAATGTTTTTTATTTGTATTATATGAAGCAATACGCTTCCTTTGGAAAAGTGGGCGTCCCTTCGCCCCCTTTAACTTATTTAGAATAATTTCTTAATTTTCTTAATTATAATTTCTTAAATTATACTATATTATCTAAAAATAACTCAAACAAAAATCAAGTTTTCATATGTTACAGCAATGTTTTTAACAGATTTAAGAAATTCATTAAGTATGTATTTTTCTCTTAATAGCGCGCTTTTTTGAGCATTTTTAAATTTATTTGATAATAAGCAATTTTTTGCTGACCAATTCCCGGCTTACAAATCCCAAGTAAAAAACTACGAGGCTACCTCATTAAAACATAAATTGCTCCAAATGTGGTAAAATTTGGAGTTAAAGGTCTGTGGAAACTAAAATATTAGTGGTAAAAATGAGTCACCGAGACCATTAGATAAATTTACAAAAAACTTGTAAAACACGTTGAGACAAGCCAAAAATGCAAACATTGCCGAGTTAAAGCCTAAATAAACAATATTCTTTTCAAATTGTAGAAATTTATTTATTTTTGTCTGAGAAAATAGGTTTCAAAATTTTACTACAAATTTCATATTTTCTGAGACATGTGGTTATGGTTTCAATCTGTAAACTTTACAATCTGTTACATTAAAATTAGACTAACAGTCTTAACATTTAATAAAAAATAAAATTTTGTATATGTATAATAACTAATTAATTTATTTATTTATACCTTTGAAAATTAAACTTAATTAAAATAGTGAAATTGTTCAACAAAAATGCCTAGTAAAGGTTACGCATCGAAAAAAGCTTTGCAGCAACGATGCGGGCAAGCGGGATTATCAACGTCTGCAAATCGAGAAGTCGTTTGGACCGTGAGGGTCCAAGTGATGAAGAATATGCTAGTGCGGAAAATATAATGATGCAAAACCAGCCACCGGAGATCTCATCCCCTATCACAACATCGGGGATTAACGATGATCAACGCTCCAACGATTTAGGAGTAGCAAACGTGGTTACGTCTCAGCCGCACGTCAACATGTTCCACGATAACGGAATTACGGCTCACCATGAAGTTTATTCGGCTACGTCTCAGCCGTACGTTAATATTTACCACGACAACGGAACAATGTCTCGCCTTAAAGTTTATCCGGCTACGTCTCAGCCGCACATAAACACGTACCTGCAAATTTATTCGGCTTCGTCTCAGCCCTATACATCACGTCGAAGCCGCACGTCCATGGCAACGAGCCACGAATAATTGGAAACTTCGCACCCACGTTTACGAATGCAAACGTTCCCCTTCCCCCGCAACTCGACTATTTTGCAACGCCACAACAGAATTCTTAACACGCTTAACAAGGTACCAAATATACTTTTCCCCGATATATTCGTAAAACGTGTAGAATCACTTCGAAAAGCATACGGCTGGAAAGATGGTGGTCTGATATTCGCAGTTCAACGGAAGATGTGTGGTGCCGCCCGTCATTGGGTAGACTCCAACGAATAAATCTTCAAGACATGGTCAGAGTTTTCGTCTAGGTTCCAAAACGATTTTCCGTGCCTCAGTAGCGCCGCTGACGCTCATCTAAAGATGTCGAAATGCAAACGAGACACACCGCACACTGCAAGAAAATTTTTTACAAAATGTTATCCATGGGACGATAAGGAACGCTGCAGGATGCTGATATTTCTACTCACATCATTAACGGAATCAACGACTACGATCTGAAGCGGAAGATATCGAATCACTATTCTTCCTCTATCGGCCTTCTTCGCGACATTATGGCATACGTTGCCCACAACGAAGTGAAATTTTATACCAGCGGCAGGATAAAGAAACGGAAAGAAAGAAAGTCTTATCAAGCGCCATCAACGAAAGCTACGTCTAACAAAAAGATGGAACTCACGATTAAAAGTTACAACTGCCATAAAAGTGTCCGGAACCACAACGTAAGCCCCGTTGCACGCACTGCAATCGGACCACCCATAACTCAAACGACTGTCCTGAGAAAACGAGCCTCAAAATAAATAAAATCGACTCAACGGCTTGCGCGGATATATGCAAGCCAATTTCAGTAAACGGGAACGAGACAACACCATTTGTCGACCCTGGTACGGAACACCATTCGCACTTTGCCCTGCAGTCTCCAAGACCATTGCTGAACTCCTCGAAAATTTGGAATTTTGATGATCAAGAACAAGAATGGTGAATATCGCCTCTATAAGAACGAAAATACCATTTCCCATGCCGAATCTCGAAGAGCAGTTTGCTCAATTAGCAGGTAATTCGTACTTTACCCAATTGGACCTACGTATGGGTTATCATCAAATCGAAGTTAGCGAATCGTCTAAAAAGTACACAGCGTTTGTCACGCCCAACGGACACTACGAATACAACCGGATGCCTTTTGGACTCGTCATCGCTTCATCGGTATTCCAATCGATAATGAATCGAATCTTCAAAAACATGAACACAGGTGAAGTACTGGCATATTTAGACGGTATAATAATGTCTAGCAAAACGTTCGACGAAGGAATTCAAGATTCCCTTAAAATCTTGAAGGAAAGTAGCCTTACTCTACGTTACGATAAATGTAAGTTCCTTCAAACGCAGATTATCTTCCTGGGACACATCGTTACCAAAGACGGGATCACGCCAGGCGACCAAAAAGTAAACGCTATTAAAAACTTTCCTCGGTCTCACCGGAATTTTCAGAAAATTTGTTGAGAATTATTATCTCGCTCATATCTCGATTCCTCTCCAGACTCCTACGTAAATCGTAGCCCGTAAGCTTTGTATGGACATAGACGAACACGACGCTTTCGCATAGTTGATCGAAAAACTTGCGAACCTGTATTAACGTTATACGACTTTTCAACCCACCTCGAGGTGCACACGAATGCTTGCGCCATAGGAATTGAAGGTGGGCTTCTGCAATCACCGAAAGCCGCTACCATAGCTACGAACTCGAAGCTCTACAGACTCTACAGACTCTGGAGACTCTACAACGATTCCGAGTATACCTTTTGGGTAAACCTTTTAGAGTCATATTGCGCTGCCATTTCAACGATTATGAATGGCAAGGAGATGCCTCCTCACGTCGAACGCTGGTGGAATAAAATCCGATAATACGACTGCGAAATTTTGACCATGCAGTTACAGGACTTATCGCTGGCGGAAATATTGGCTACGGTATCGGGAAAACGACATGATGACAGGATTAAGCAAATCTAAACGGACTACGTAATCGAAAACCATCGCCTGTAGAGAAAGGTTGAAAACGGAACAGCTCTTGTTGTCCCAAAAGCAGTACGATGGAGAATCGTAAAAACTTGCCCATGCACGGGCCAAATGGAAGGAGCGATTTGACACAAAACACCATAACCATTTTTTAATCCACAGGTGATCTGGTAGTAATTGAAAACAAACCCGCAGCTACTGGAGAATCTCGAAAGCTTGAGCCACGTTTGAAGGAGTAAGGTGACCAAAGTCTGAAACGTTATAGAAGACATCCCCGGAATGCAGGTTACCCAACGAAAGTATTGCTCCGTGTTTGCCAGTGATAAGATAAGCCCTGGTGCAACGGTATCCAGGATATTGACTGTTCCGATGACGAGATCGCGGACGACCGAATCGAGGACGATTCTCTGTCAGGATTGGCCAAGCTGTCATAAACCATATGATAGTGTTGGAAGCTTTACCATATATCGACATAGATTTAGTGATATAAAATAAAAAAGGCGTAGAGACGTCTCGCGACGACGAACCACGTTTAGATTATTCGAATACATTAAATTTGTACTAAGAGTTGAGCCAGCGATTAAAGGCTATATATATAAATAAAACACGACTGTCTTCTCATTGTAAGCCGCAATTGTGCACCCGTTCTACTGGCCTGACAGATCCTGACACATCAAATAAATAGCATCGGTAGGGTACGCCTTGTTATTGACACTACTTTCAGCAGAACGCTGTGTATCTTAATCTGAGTTTGACGGTTCGGATGCGTCTATTTCGCTATTTGTAATATTACTGATTTGAATTTGTGATAATGCATCGCCTACAACATTTCTTGTTCCGGGTTTATATTTTATGTTTCTATCTCAATAAAATAACAGCATTTTTTATATCTACGTTTGTATTTTTTTCTGATTAGTGAACGGTAAGGAATGATGTTCCATTTGTATTTCTATTTCCATATGAATAATTCCTGAGATTTTTTCAGGCCCATACTATGGCTAACAAATCTTTTTTATTTGTGTCATAAAGTTTTTTCGTCTTATTTAATGTTTTGTAAATAAACGTAATTAGTTTTTCATCTTGTGATAGTACTGGCCCGATGGCTTCGTTTGCTGCGTCTGTTGTTAAAACCAATTTTTTAAAACCAATCTGGCTGAACCATTTCAAATTGTGCTACTAGATTCTGTTTTAGCTCGTTAAAAGCTTGTACAGCTGATTCATCAACCTGTTTTGCAATTTTTGTAGACATTCTTTTAGATACTTTTCCATTTTTCCCACCTTTTGTTAATGATTTAGGTTTTATGGACAAATTTTCTGAAATACCTCTCTCTTTGAAAAATTCGGTATGCGTTTGTTAATCCAAACGGCATTCGCAAGAATTCAAATTTCTCATTTTTAATGGAAAAGGCTTTCTTTTCAATATCTGAGTCTTTCATTAAAATTTGGTGGAATCCTGATTCCAAATAAATTTTTTGTAAAATACTTTGCCTTTCCTTAAAATGCTGATATTACAGACGGTTCTTGCATAATCTATAACTAATCTGTGTTTCCATCTTCATTTGGTACTTCCAAAGATTATACAATGCATAGATGGGACATCTCATACAAACGAAAGTGTACTATTGCGGGTTCCACAGACCGTCGGTATAAGTTTGAAAATTTTTTTGCGTCGACACAATCGGTGATGGCCGAAGGGTAGAGTGCTCGGCTAGAGTGTAAAGTGTACCAAGTTAGAGTCCATGTAGAGACTCAATCATTTTGGCTCATTTTCTTCAAATATTTGTATCTTTTAAAATTTTTGTAAATATTATTTGTTACTTCCCTAGTTTTTATATATTAAAAAATAAATAATAAGAAAAGATTTTTGTCGCTACTGGCAGAAACTTTTAAAAAATATTTTTCCTTCTAGTTTTATATACAGGAAGTGAGGAAGTATATCTTATTTTATTTAAAATCTAAGAATGACAGGCCCTGTTTATAGGGTAATTGTAAAGTGAGCAACGCAGCAAGTATATGCATTATTTTCTTTAAAATCTAGGCGAACTAGCCTACAGTTTTTGAGGTATCGCCTTAAAAACCTTTACGTAAACCTTACCATGTATGTCTTATACCCTTGCAGAGGGTATCTATAACTCCATGTTGCTGAAGATAGTTCTTGAAATTTGCAACGTTTTACATTAGGGAATTTTGGCCGATCTGGAAATTTTACGGTTGGCCGACTATACATATAGCCTTATAGGCATTGAACCTCCAGTTGCCATGGTTAGATAGGTTCTGAAACTATTTATTAAATTTTTAGATTGTTTTATACCTATTATAATTTGACAGTGAAGGAGACATCCAGGACCCCATAAAGTATATATATTCTGGATCAGGATCACCTCCTGAGTCGATATAAGCATGTCCGTCTGTCCGTCGGTCCGTCTGTCTGTTTCTACGCAAACTAGTCCCTCAGTTTTTGAGCTATCGTCTTGAAACTTTGCACAGGTTTACTATAAGGGGAATTTAGGCCGATTTGAAAAATTTCATACGGATCGGCCGACTATATCCTATAGCTGCCATATCAATCAGTTGATCGGAAATGCTATAACTTCAATGTTATTGAAGATAGAAACTTGCACAGATTCTCTTTTGTGGAAAGCTAAGCCGATCTGAAAAATTTCATACGGATCGGTCGACTATATAATATAGCTTCTATATAACTGAACGATCGGAAATGTCACAACTTTCGTGTTTTTTGGGGTAGAAGCAACGGACTTCTTTTAAAATCCAGTTTAATCGAATCTAAGCTTGTTATGAATGTTTTTGTAAAGATCGGCTAACTATATCCGATATAAAATATATCTTTAATCAATAGAAGCCGCTATTTAACTGCAAGGGTATATAAGCTTCGGCTCCGTCCGAAGTTAGCTTTCCATTCTCGTTTTTTTTCCTTTTTAATTATGATTTTTTTTATCTAAATGGTTTTCTGTCTTTTACAAAAATTTTTAAATATTATAATTATCCTTACGATACAATCTGATGGGGTCTACTTTTTGTTTGGGGGATGTTTTTCAATTGTTCCTTCCGTCTTTGGGTTTCCTTGGTATTTGTTACGGTAGCGAGTAGTTTGTTTGGTTTTGTTGTTTAAAATATTTTATGCTGCTTCGAATTTTTTATTTAATTAGTGTTCTTGATGTTTATTTGTTTAATCTTCATTGCACCTGTTAGGACATGTGGCCGTCCCTCTTCATCTAATCTTCCTATCCCGTTCTGTTCACGAGAGAGAGAGCACGAGAGAGCTTTGATTCTCCGGGCTTGACTTGGCATCTTTGGATCTTGGGTTGCTGTTGGCTTTGCTGTAATGGTATATAGATTGAAAGCTTTAGTTGTGAGAATTGAATTGCTTCGAGGGGACCGTTGACCCTCCGCCGCAGTTGAAAACTATGAATAAAGCGTTTAAGTGAAATTGTAGAATTTATTATTGAAAGCTGGGCAACTGCCAGCTACTAAAAGTCAGGTAGCTGAGCATTGGTGACCCCGACGTGGGGGTCCTGACACAACATGGCCAGGCTTTCACACTTTTATTGGCACGTTCTCAATTGCAAATACGCCTCCGGTTTGTTCGGGTACCGTTATTAGCTTATATTTGTCGCGATTCTTTGGTCCAATTGTTCGTCGCTTTGGACACATCGAGAAATGAATGCTGCAGCTGCTATTTCGATTCCATCGGGCAGGAGAGACTTTCTGTGGAGAAAGGCCGATGTTGTGCACAAGGAGCTGGAATATCTGCTGGAAGTTTTCAAGAAGTCGGCAGATATGGAGTTTGCGTTGCGTCAATACTTTCTCAGCCGTGCAGCTGAAAGGAAAAATATTATGGTCTACACAACGAAATTGAAGGATTTATGCGACGATGAAATTGACAGTTCTCGAGTGTTAAATTTTAGGAGCTTACAGTGTTGTAAGCTGTCGAAATTCGTGCTGAAGTTGGCCACCGCTCCGACCGCCCAGGGGCTCAACCTTTGCTTGACTTCTGCGGTACTGCCGTTGGAGTTCCCAGCAATGCCGCAAGTTGTTCTCAGTAAGTGCGCTAAGGTGGCGCCATGTGATCCGTCTTCAACTGAGTTTGGAACCATGGAGTCTTCGACTTGGGTTTCTTCAATCGCCGCCCCCGCATCTCTCCATGGGTGGAGTTTATTCGTGGGAGCGCCAATTTTAGCTTTGCGCACTGATCGGATAACCGAGACACAGAAACTGGAGGCTGCTTCAATCCTGGTCGTTGTTCCTAGCGCCATAAAGAATACTGCTCCTATCGTCGACGAATGTTCAATCCCAGTTGCAGATGATATTACGGTTGCTCCAGGCCCTGCTGCTGATGCAGTAACCGTTCCTAATGTTGTGGTTGCTTCTGGCATAAGCCCCGATCTAGCTGCTGGATCTGTGGCTGTCGTTGGTTCAGATGTCCCGATCGAGGGGATTGTTTCGGAATCCATGTGTGATCCTGAGCTCGCCGCTAACCTTGTTCCTGTTGTTGCTCCGGCAATTTTGAAGCCCATTTCCGCCTCTAACTTGGCGCCTGCCATCGCTACCGGTCCAATTGGAACGATTCAGCTGCTTCGGACAGAAGGTACGACCCGCCCAATAAGTTGGCTGCCGTGACCGCCGCTGACCCAGCTTTGTCTGACATTCCGTATGGGTCATCGGAGTCTGCTGCTCCAGCCATTCTGGTGCCGGCTAATGCTCCTGTTGTAGCTGGCGGCCCACTCGTGGCTACTGATCCGGCTGCTCCAGTTAGACGATGCGTTTCCGTAGCCGTCTCACCAGCCCTAGTTGCTGGCCCTTATGACGTTGCTACTACGGCCACCACATCAGAAACCGCTCCCAACGTTGCTGCCTCTATTTTGGCAGCGGTTTCAAACATTTCCATCCTTGCCTTGGCGTCGGCTGCTATTCCATCCATCCTGATGCCGGCTGATACTCCTAGTGTAGTTGCCGGCCCTCTTGTGATTGCTGATCTGCCTGCTCCAGTCAAAATATGCGTTTCTTCAACCGCTTCATCAGCCCTCATTGCTGGCCCTGTTCCTGTTGGTGCTTCGACTAAATTAAATATCGTTCTCGCTGCCGGACCCGGTCTTGTTCCTGCTGCGGCTGCCACCAAATCCGGCTTCGCCGAGGATGCCCGCCTGAAGCCGATTGCCCCTGCTGCTCCTCTCGAGAGCTCTGCCAAGCTTTTCACTGGTCCGGCCAAAATGTCTGCGCCGGTCCGAGTCGCTAATCGTGCAAGAAGGGGGAAGAGTAAAGGGATGACTGAGCTGTCCCTATTTCATGCTAAGGTCCGTGCTTTGGTCCTTCTCGGTCTCCTTTCTACGGGCCTTGAGTCTGATATCGAAGGGTTACGAATCCAACATGCGCGACCATGAAAGATGGACCCTCACTTGCTCGTGGTTAAAGATCCTGGTGACCAATTCTTGCTGAACCAACACCTCTTTAGAGGATCGATACATGGTCATCCCGGATTAGGCGATCCTATTTCTGGATGGATTGGAACGCCCTTGTCGCTAAGCATGGCCCCTTGAATGACAAATGAAATACTGCTGCTCGCCAATCCCACTAGTTGTTGTTGAAAGCTGGACTTCCAACGGGGGGAGTATGTTGGAACTTGTGACTGCAGCAGACTTTTCTCATATTTGTAAATAGTAAATTATTGTTTATGATAGCGGCGGTGGCCGTCAATAGGTGGGCTTCACTGGGCGTTAAGCTCCCTCTTCATCAAATCTTCCTTTCCCGCTCTGTATCACCGCTAAAGCTCAGCATTTGCTGTTCAAGAAGGACTAGTGTGCGTGGCCGGCTTTGGTTCTCTGGGCTTGACAGGGCTTGACAGCTTTGGATCTTGGGTTGCTGTTGGCTTTGCTGTGATGGTATATAAGTTAACAATGCAGACGACAGACGGCACACGAAGTCTTACGACGGGCGCTGGATGGCGGACGTGACTAGTGCGAGTTAGGGTTACGATTAAGTTCTCTTCTTCTTATGTTAATCAGTTCTGGGCTGACAGTCGAAGAATAAAGACACCTTTATCTGAGTCGTGAGTTTTCTTCTCTATCAACCACCGTGACAGTATAGCTGAGGCTAAGACCCTGCCCTCAGCTTATCAGGAGAAGGTCAGCAGCATCATCGTCACTGATCTTAACCCCCACCTGGTCTTGATCGGTGCTCTGCAGCACTACACGTCTGTAAAGGCACCTTCCGAGTGACCGGCCGTTGTGCAGCACGTGCAGCTAACCTTGCAGGCGGAGATATTGCGGCAACACGGTGCCGCATTATCATCTCACAATAGCTGAAGCTAAGACCCCTATCAGCATTACCACCAACTGATCGTGCTATAGCTGGCCCGATCTGCACTCTCCCTCCCTCTACTTTTGAGAGGCATCCAACATAGTGACCGATCGTTGTGGGCAGTACTTGCCTCAACGAGCTGTCCAAAAGCAACATATCCGGAAGCTGCACGTGTCATATTATAACCCCCTGCAAAACACGTGCAGGTGGAGAATATTGTGAATACGCCCCCACGATACAACCTAACGTTATCTGGCGCCCAACAAAGTCGAAGACCCCGACATCATCTCCAAACCTCGAGGACACGACGACAAAAAATCACCTTAGACCGCACAGAAGACTCCGAAGAAGAAAAAGTTTAACTCTCATAAATTCATGTAAGTAAAACCTTTTTTTTGCGAATTGCGCAAAGCCGAAGCTTATATACCCTTGCAGTTAAATAGCAGCTTCTATTGATTAAAGATATAGTAAATATCGGATATAGTTAGCCGATCTTTACAAAAACATTCATAACAAGCTTAGATTCGTATAAAATAAATTTTAAAAGAAGTCCGACGCTTCTACGCCCAAAAACACGCAAGTTGTTGCGTTTCCGATCGTTCAGTTATATGGCAGCTATAGGATATAGTCGGCCGATCCCGTCCGTTTCGACTTATATACTTCGTGCAAAGGAAAGAAGGGTGTGTGCAAAGTTTCAAGACGATAGCTCAAAAACTGAGAGACTAGTTTGCGTAGAAACAGACAGACGGACAGACGAAGATGCTTATATCGACTGAGGAGGTGATCCTGATCCAGAATATATATACTTTATGGGGTCCTGGATGTCTCCTTCACTGCGTTGCATACTTCTGACCAAAATTATAATACCCTCTGCAAGGGTATAAAAAATTAAAAGAAACAATAATAAAATAATACATTTAAATTTGTGTTCAATTTTATAAAAACATTTATTTTTGAAAACAGTGTCGCCATTAAAATCAAGAAGTTCGTGTACTTTATTTTTTTTTCAGAGTCCGAAGACTTGGTTGTTCGTCTAAGTAACGTCGCTATATACAGGAACGCATAATACAGGAAAAAAGTATGGACCCACAACAACTGCAGTCAATTATAAATGCAGCGGTTTCGGCCGCTATACAAGTGCAGAAACAAGAGTTTGAAGAGAAGTTGAGAGAAGTCACTGATAAGTTTAGCGCTGCGACAGTATCTGCCCCTGATATTGCAGCATGCTTGCCTGTTGCTGCAACTGGTAATGTGCCTTGTGACGAAGGCCTTGAGGCGGTAAAATTATTGCCAGAGTTTGATGGGACACAGGGAAAATATGTTTCTTGGCGACAGGCAGCACTAGCATCATATGAGTTGTTTAGACGGTTCGACGGTAGCTCCAAACATTAAGCTGTTCTCATAATCCGCAACAAGATTAGGGGATCTGCTGATTCTGTCCTGTCATCCTTTAATACAGTTCTTAATTTTGACGCTATTATAGCCCGGCTTGACTTCTGTTGTGTTCCTGGTTATCCTTTAGATCCTTTATTCCCATTTAAAGACTTTGGATTATATTTTCGGGTGTCTTTATTAGTTAGGAGGCGGCAGTGGTGCCGCGTCCAGTTCTCGATGGATTCTGGTTCTTACAATATTCCTTATTAGCTAAGTAAGGTCTAGGTCTCGTAGCCGCGCTGCTTACAGCGGCAGAGACGCTTATATATTCTTATGTATAAATCTATATAGCTACGCGAGGAAATAAGAATATACACTTGAGTTCAAGTACCCGCGGTCTGCATGTGACAGTTTATGCTGACACTTGCAACCGGCTCGGATTTCATCCGCTTGGTCAAGAACTCGTATATTTATCGTTTGTTTATGTTTATGCGACAATGTATGAAGTACAGTGTGCATTCGATAAATGTGCTTATTACATCTCCCTCCTTTTGAAAAATAACGTAATTACATGAAGTTATTTTTTTGTATATATGTGTAAATAATTTTTTTTTTGTGTTTTTTTTTTTGTATATATGGCTTAATTGATTGTATTAGATATATTATAATGGAAATAGAATTCAATCTTATATGTTTTAATTTAACCAATTGAAACAAGAAGATTTACAAGAATTTTAATTTTGGTTGAAAATAAAATTTAATTTATTTTACATTTAATAAACCTTTTTAATTTTTCAATTCGTACAGAATAACGTTATGGTTAAATTCTATCTAAATTTTAGTTAATGAATATTTTTAATCTATCCTTATGAACTGTTTGTGTCTTATGCCTATCTCCTGATATTATAATATTCTTTTCTCCAATTTTTGTTACAGTATATGGGCCTGTATATTTAAAGTCTAGCTTATGACCTGTTTCATTTCTTAACAAAACTTTATCTCCTATTTTAAGTGATATATCTCTAGTTTTCTTATCATATTGTTCCTTATTCTTAATTTTATTATCTTCTATCATTATTCTAGCTCTTTTATAAACTACTTCTAACCTATACTTAGATTTTTTAGCATAGTCATCTATGTTATAAAGCGGTTCTATTTTATCTACAGTATTAAAATGTATTGGTAAGTTTGAGGCTTTACCAAATACTAGTTCATATGGACAATACTCATGTGCCATAGATGGTGTGCCATAGGTGGTGTGCAGTAGATGTTATGTTTTGATGTTTAGATTTCTACATAGTTCATCTTTTATTGAATTTTTGTATTCTGTTCCCATTTCTGAATTGAACGTCTTCATTGGATCGTACTTCAGAATAAAATCTTCAAATATAGCTTTAGCTACTGTTTTTGCACTTTTGTCTTTAACCGGTATTGCGACGAGATATTTTGTTAAGTCGCAGATTAGAGTAATTGTATACTCGTTGCCTTGTTCTGATTTGGGTAGTGGACCGATCGTATCCACAATTACCCTGTCGTAAGCCATTTGTGGCGTTTCTGTTAAAGTCATTGGGGTCTTTGTATTTTTTATAATCTTAGATTTTTGGCATTTAGGACATTTTCTTATATAATTGGATATTTGTCTTGTCATATTTTTCCTATGATAATGTCTTTTTATTTTTGCTAATATTCTAGCTATGCCTGTATGACCTCCTTGTATTGGACCATCATGGAATGTAAACAGTATTGCTTCTATTTCTTAACATTATTCGATAATAGGGTCACCGGCTTGAGTAGCGCTACTCTTAGAGATTGTAATATTTTATTGCCCATTATTTTAAAAGATTCTATTGAGATAGTGTCAAAGATCTTTTCGCTCGGTGCCACTTTGAGTTGGCTGATATGAAGTATACCGGCTTCTTTTTCAAGCCTTTGGAAGAATTAACCTAAGTTGCGAATTCCATTGGTGTACAAATCGCTAGCATCAGTTCTTGCTATAACTTTCTTTCCATGTTTTAATAAACATAGTGAGTCTGTTATTCGCAAGGTCACTACTTTTTGTACCTCATCATTTTTAATGACTTCGTATACGTTGGGCTTAGAAGCTTTATTAAGAGTTTGCTTATGCATTCTTTTGTATTTACTCCGCAGGAATTTTTCTGTTTACTTTGGTTTCTTGTAGTGACTTTTAAGTCATTTCTGGTTATTTCTTTTAGTTGCTCAATAGTTATTCTTGATAACGCATCAGCAACGTAATTGTCCTTACCCTTTAGATACTCGACTGTAAAATTATACTCCTCTAATTCAAGCCGTATTCGCGTTAATTTTGAGCTTGGGTTTCTCATCGAAAATAGGTAGGTAAGTGGTCTGTGATCTGTTCTGACAGTAAAATGTCTGCCATAAATGTATGGTCTGAAATTAGTTATTGCCCAGTGAATTGCTGTTAACTCTTGTTCTGTTGTGCTTTTATTACTTTCTCCTGTAGTAAATGATTTTGATGCATATGCAACTGGAAGTTAGAGTCCGTTTTTGTGTTAAGTTAACACTGCTCCGCATGCTTGCTTACATTCATCTGTTATTATGCAAAATTCTTTGATGAAATCTGGATATTGCAATAAATTTGGATTTATTAGTGCCGATTTAAGATGTTCGAATGCACTCTGACAGTCTTCTGTCCTTTTAAATACAACACCTCTTTTACATAATCTCGTTATGTGACGGGAATAATCGGCGAAATTTTGTATAAAACGTCTATAATAGTTGCAAAAGGCAATGAATCGTCTAGCGCTGTCCGCATCATGTGGGACCGGATAGTTTAAAAAAAAAAAAAATATGACTTCATGCATGAAAAATGAACATTTTTCAGGATGTAATTTTAGATTGTATGTCCTACATTTCTCAAAAACATCAGTTAGGTTTTTAAGCATATGTTTTTCGGAACATCCAATGACTATAAGATCATCCATATGAGGAAAGCTTGTGAAGGTTCTAATCCGGAGAATGCTATGGTCATCATCCTCTGGAAAGAGTTTGGTGCTATTTTTAAGCCAAATGGTAATCGCGTGAAGCGATATGAACCATTGCTTGTTGAAAAAGACGTTATATCACGGGAACTTTCTTCGAGTTCAATTTGGTGAAAACCAGACATTAAGTCTAGACATGAGAAGTTGATCCTAGTTGATCTAAGATGTCATCGATTCTAGGTAGCGGAAACTTATCAGACAACAGTTTTTTACTAATTTGACGATAGTCAATTACTAATCGCCATTTTTTATTATTTATTTTATTGCAACTGTGTTCGCAACATAAATGCTATCTTGAATTTCCTGATTGGGAATTAGTACGCTATCTTCATCTGACGCTTCATCTTCATCTGACGATAGGTGAATTTTTCGGACAACTTGAGATCTTGCTGGCAGAATTAAAGAGTTGTTACTAGAAGTGTATGTTACTGGAACATAAATCGGAAAGTTTAAATTATTTGGTCTAATTATAAGCCAGTCTTCAGATTGATTAAGATCCAAATTGCAATTAAATTTTTTCATAAAATCAAGTCCTAATATTCCATCACAAGGGATACTGAATTTTGAGTCTACTATATGGAAGTCATGTGGAATTATGTATTTAGAAGTGTGTATTTCTATAGAGATCAACCCTTTTGATTGGGTAACCTATTTGCTTATGCCTTGTATGTTTATTATATTGTCTGTTTTTATATGTTTAAAAGTGTCAGAATTTTCTTTTAATAGGGATACTTCTGCACCTGTGCCTATTAAGAAAAATAATTTATTTCCTGTTTCTACGTTAATAAAGGTTGTTTTGAGTGAGATTGATGGTGCGAATTTTAACGTTTTGTTCTGTAGAGTATCTAAGGGTCTTTATTAGTTTTCCGGCGGGTTTTGTGCTATTCTTACGTTGTTTGAATTGTGGTTATTACATCTATAACCTCCACGACCTCTAGTTGAGTTATTGGTCTGGTTGTTACAGTATCGATTATTACCGTTGTTTCGATAAAAACCTGTGTTCCAGATCAAACATTAAAACTGCTGGAATAGTGAGGTTATTATAATCAGTTTCCTCGATTTTAGGATTCAATTCTAATTCACCTGACTCTAAATCTAATTCGGACTCTTCCGACTCTACTTGTTCCACTTCAGTTGGTGCTTCTGATTTTGGTTTATCATCAGCTTCAACTGTTAAAGAGGTGTTAAGTATGGTCGGGATTGATATATCTAAGTCAAATTTTTGCTTAATTAATATTAAGTTTCCTCGAAGTCTTATTAAAAATGTTGATACTGTAGACCAATGATCTTTATTAGGTTTTTCTCTTTGGCCATGTATTAAAATACGTGCTTCGTTAAAGCACTTTACTAATATTTCTGCATGCTTCCTAACGGTGTTCCTCTGAATTGGTCTATTTTGCGTTAATGATTTGAATGATTTACCAAATTCAGTTTCTGAATAGTTTTCTTCTAGTAAGCTCTTTATACAAATCATTAAATTCCATAAATACATCTATATATTCTTAAGTTAGCCATATTTTATTTTTTTTTTTTTTTATTTCATTGTACCTTTTTAACTTATTTTTAATTGTGGTTAATTATTATCTAATTTATGTTGATTTGCGCTTTCTTATTATTTTTTTTTTTAGATTTTGTCCAGGTCATTTGCCTGGCTCATATATCTTTTCTTAATGCATTTATTATTCAACTTGTACAATTTATAGAAACAATTTGCGCACATTATTACAACAATTATTATTAACAAAATGTTCACTAATTTTAAGTCCACTGTCTTAAAATCTGCAAGTCCCATTTTGGGATTATCTATACTTAATTTTTAAATATATTTTTCATTTGAATCAACCTTACTTATTGAATTATCTATCATTCATTTATAGCTTTTCCTGCCTATTGTTTCGTATAGCTTTACAGGCTATACTTCTAATTGGGCAAAATGTTTCGCTCAATTTTACATTTTACGTTTATGATAAAAAAAAAATATGCATCGCAGTGCAATAGTGAAAAAAAATTGTTGCAACGCAGTGCAAAAATCCATCAATCGACAAACTTTCAACGTTCTCAGGGTTCTCCGGCGCTGCAGGCACTCGATGCACAGCAACAAATTACACACAAGAGACCAATGAACTCTCAAAGATTGTCTGACTTTAGGCGTCAAAGAGTTAATCATCTGTTTGAAGAAGATAGGGGTGGTGAAACCGAGGATTACTACAATCAGATCGCTAGTGATGTGGTAGATGACATAGATGGTCAAGAAGAAGCAGAGTATGAGAGTGATACCGTGCATCTTTTAAGGGGATCTTCCCTGCTTCCGTTTGTCCAACGAACAGTAGGAGGGGAATCACGAAAGTTTCTAATAGACACAGGGGCCTCTAAAAGCTACATCAAGAGATAGATTCGATGGCCAACGTCAATTCCTGTTGATTCCCCATTTACTGTTAAGTCGCTTCATAGGTTTGAAAAAATAAAACACAAATGCCAGTTTTATCTTTTTGGTGTAGAAAGCCCTTTCTTCTTATTACCCGGACTTTAAACTTTCGACGGCATAATTGGCCTTGACCTGTAAGCGTAAGTAGAAGCGATCATTGATCTTAAAAGCAACTCTATTAGATTTAATGGGGGATGTGAGAGTTTGCACTTTCAAAAATGCGCTCAGGTTAACTTTACGAAGATTGAGGACATTGTCGTGCCCCCCAAAGTGCAGGAAAGTTTTCAGCAGATGATGTCTAAACACTCTGGGGCTTTTGCTGATGCAAATAAGAAGTTACCGTTCAACAGAAACGTTTTAGCGACTATTCGGACACAGGATAATGAGCCAGTGTATTCAAAGCTGTACCCGTTTCCGTTGGGTGTTGCCGATTTCGTCAATCAGGAAATCAAAGACTTAATAAAAAATGGTATTATTCGACCATCTCGGACTCCTTACAATAACCCCATATGGGTTGTAGGCAAGAAAGGCACGGACCCTTCAGGATCACCTAATAAACGCTTAGTTGTTGATTTTAGGAAACTTAATTTGAAAACTATTGCCGATAGATACCCAATGCCGAGTATAAATATGATACTGTCGAATCTGGGAAAGGCCAAATTTTTCACTACCCTCGACCTTAAGTCCGGATATCACCAAATAGAACTTGCGGAATTGGATATGGAGAAAACCTCTTTTTCAGTCAACGGAGGCAAATACGAGTTCTGCCGCCTACCTTTTGGACTAAAGAATGCATCAAGCATTTTTCAAAGGTCAATAGACGACGTTCTAAGGGAAAAAATAGGAAGAATCTGATGATGATGTAATTGTGTTCTCAGAAACTGAAGAGTCTCATGTTGGCCATATTGCGGAGATTTTAAAGAGCCTGCAGGACGCCAACATGCGAGTGTCCAGGCAAAAGTCACATTTTTTTTAAAGAAAGTGTCGATTTCCTTGGTTTTGTTGTGACAAAAGAGGGTACTAGGACAAGCCATGACAAGGTAAAAGCCATCAAGGAGTTCAAACAGCCAAGTAATTTGTTCGAGCTGAGATCGCTCTTGGGCTTAGCAGGTTACTATCGGTGCTTCATCAACGATTTCGCATCAATAGCAAGACCTTTGACAGAGTTACTGAAGGGTGAAGGTGGCAGGGTCAGCAAATATCGGTCAAAAGGCATTTCGGTGAGCTTTGACAAGCTTTGACAAGCTTAGAAATATCCTTGCTTCGGAGGAAGTAATCCTTCACTACCCAGACTTTACGCGACCTTTTGATTTGACAACTGATGCTTCATCCTTTGGCATAGGTGCAGTCTTGTCTCAGGGAAATAGGCCTATAACAATGATATCCAGAACGCTGAAAGATAGGGAACTTAATTATGCCACGAACGAAAGGAAGTTACTAGCAATAGAATAGAATAGGGTATTTTATTTTATATATTAGGCAGAATAGGGTATTTGCCGTAGGCGAGAAAGTTTTAGTAAGAACCAACAAGAGATTGGGGGATAAACTTACGCCTCTGTATGCCGAGAATAGAGTCGATGCCGATATTGGGACAACAGTCCTAATTAAAGGGAGGGTGGTCCATAAGGACAATATTCGATAAGGCCCACAGGGGAAACAAACTCTTAAAACTTGCAAAGGTAGAGTCCTAGCATTGATTTCAAAGTGCAGGCCCAGAAATACGCTCATACCATTGTCATAAAAATTAAAGAATCAAAAATTGTCAATTATGCAGTATCTTTTCAGCGAAAGCGTTAAATCTTAAATTTAAATTGAGAATATCGTAATGGCTCTCACTCTTTCAAAGGTAAATGTTATAAAAACTTTAAAATTTACACTAATATCCCACAGGCGATTCCAAAAGAGGGTTTCACAAAGGTTAATGCTAGTTAGTAAGAAATTATTGAATTTTTTAGAATTAATATTTAGTTTGTATTGTAGATATTAATGTTTTCCAACCGCACAAAAACGGCAGATATTAACCATTTGCAGAGACTCAACGATCAGCCATGCATGCTCGCTCCATTTTAAGCCTGTCCTTTTTTTCACTAATCGAAAAAAAACCTGCAGCATATTACGGAGTCGTAATAAGTCACAACCAAATGCCAGATGCAGCAGCGTTGAACTGCTTCGCATCCTGCGTATTGATAAAGATAAAGATTTATCAGGCTTATTTACAGGCGGCGAAGCAAAGCCTCGATAGTGCTAATTTTAATCCTTGCTAACATGGATATGGCCGAGGACGTCCATTTTTTTAACAAAAGGGGAGTAGTTAACAATGCACTGGTGATCTGAGCTTAGAGCACGAGGACGGACGGCACACGAAGTCTTACGACGGGCCCTGGATGGCGGACGTGACTAGTGCGAGTTAGGGTTACGATTAAGTTCTCTTCTTCTTATGTTAATCAGTTCTGGGATGACAGTCGAAGAATAAAGACACCTTTATCTGAGTCGTGAGTGTTCTTCTTTATCAACCACCGTGACAGTATAGCTGAGGCTAAGACCCTGCCCTCAGCTTATCAGGAGAAGGTCAGCAGCATCATCGTCACTGATCTTGGCCCCCACCTGGTCTTGATCGGTGCTCTGCAGCACTACGCGTCTGTAGAGGCACCTTCCGAGTGACCGGCCGTTGTGGGCAGCAACTTGCTGCAACGGTACGCCAGAACCACCAAATCCGTGAGCAGCACGTGCCACGGCGTAACCTCCTGCAGGACCTGTGCAGGCGGGAGATATTGCGGGCAACCACGTTGCCGCATTATCTCACATCTCATCACAATAGCTGAAGCTAAGACCCTGCTATCAGCATTATCACCACTGATCGTGCCTATCACCTGGACCCGATCTGCACTCTGCATCGCTCTACAGTTGCAGAGGCATCTAACATAGTGACCGATCGTTGTGAGCAGTACTTGCCTCAACGAGCTGTCCAAAAGCAACATATCCGAAAGCTGCACGTGTCATATTATAACCCCCTGCAAGACACATGCAGGTGGAGAATATTGTGGGCGGATACGCCCCCACGATACAACCTAACGTTATCTTATAGATTGGAAGCTTTAGTTGTGAGTGTTGACCCTCCGCTGCAGTTGAATAACTATAAATAAAGCATTGAAGTGATATTGTGGAATTGATTATTGGCAGCTGGGAAACTGCCACTGGGTGAATTCTCATACCTAGGTGAGTTTTACACTAGAAAGGGTGTGTGGAACTAAGTGAAAAGCTGCGGCCACGTATGTGCAAAAGTGATACACAAATTTCAGCCAGCTGTCCTATTGCCACTAGCGCCATTTCCTCTAGCTAGGTGTTCGCCTGGCGATCGCCAAGTCCGACTGGTCAGTGATATATTATGTTTAATATTAAACAATATTTAATATAAACAATATTTTATATAATATATGTGTACAAATAAGAGGGAAGTCTGCTGCAGCCACAAGTTGCAGGATCTTGAACCATGGTCCATCTTTCCTGGTCTTACATTTAGGGGGTTTGTATTCCTCCGACATCAGACTAAAGGGATACAGAAGGGATACAAAGAAGGACCATTACACAAAACAATCATTCTAAGAATAAAGAACAGAAAAGCTAGACACAGCTCCGGCATCCCCTTGCTCTTCCTTTTCATTAAACGATTAGAGACGGGGACATGTTGGCCGGAATAGTTGAAAGCTCGGCAGAGCTCTCGGGAGGAGCAGCAGTAGCGAGGCCGTGAAACCGCTTCTGGCGTGCATCCTCGGCGAAAGCGGGCTTGGCAGCAGCATGTGTTGTTACTACATACGCATCTGTATAGATCGAAAAAGGTAGATAACAATTCTTTTTTTTTAATAAAATAACTTTTATTAATCATTTTAGATAACATTTGAAGTTGAATCTATGCAAGCAATTATTTTTATTAAATTTAAATTTAATATTATTATTAATGCAAAGTATGTCATATTACACCGACCCGGTGGGTTTGCAGTGTATATCGATTTACAGTTTTTTAATAGCGTTTAGGCACACGCACTCGGACTTACTTTGAACAATGAACTTTTGGGACTCGAAAGAAGACAGTGATTGTTTATTAATGGCATAACTGGAAGCGTGATTGGTACCACTTTACCCGGCGCCAAGTTAGAGGCGAAAGTGTGCATGGCAGCAATAGCAACTGTGCAATTCTGTAGCAACTGTGATTGACCACGCGGCGACAATAGGAGTTGCAAGTTTAAGGGGCAGCGGGAACAGTGTCTGTTGTGAACGCAAAAGCAAGGGGAGCCGAAGCAGCAGCGAGGGCTGGAGCAACCGGAACACCATCAGTAATTGGTATTGAACACTCGTCGGCGATAGGAGCAGCATTCTTTACGCACGTAGAGAGCTCAGCAAAGACTGGAATTGAGTGCGATATGGCGCTAGGAGCAACGGCCACGATTGATGCAGCCTCCAGTTGCTATGACTTAGATAAGCGATCAGCGCGCAAAGCCAGACGTGGCGCTAATGAACTCCCCTAAATGAAGAGAATCGGAGTGACGCTTAAAGAAAATCAAGTCGACCACCTTGCCGACCTTGACTCCAGACTAAACTTTAGTCCCGAGGCCGGCAACGGGTCGGATAGGGCCAGTTTAGCGCATGTATAGTTGACAGGCACTAGCACAGTCTGAGGATAACTTGCGGCATTACTGGAACTCCAGTGGCAGTACCGCAGGCGGTATATGAGCCGCCGGAGCGGTTGCCCATTTCAGCACGTTTTTACGAAAGTAGGACATTTTACAGTCTCCTGAAATATCACCCTCGAGGACTGTCAATTTCGTCGACGCATAAATCCTAAAATCCATTTAGCGGGGCATCAGCTACCTGTCTAGAAACGTACTGAAGCGGTAGAAACTGCATATTTGCCGACTTCTTGAAAATTCTAACCAGATATTCAAGAATCTTAAATCTAGATTCTTATGCACAGCATGGGCCTTTCTCCAGACAAAGACCCTCCTGCCCGATGGGAGGGACGAAGCTGCTGAAGCATTCATTTCATCGTATATCCAAAGTGGCGAACAAGAGCAACGAAGAATCGTGAAAACTACAAGCGATATCGGATTCCGAATAAAGCGAAGGCGATTTACGCAACTGGGAAAATGTGCCAATAGAATGTGTGAAAGCCTGGGCAAAATGTGTCTGGACAATCACGTTGGGGTCACCAAATGTTGAGCTACCAGGGTTTTGGCAGGAGGTAGTTTCCCAGAACCCCATAATCAATTAGTAAGTTTCACTAAAACTCTTTATTTGGGCTTATTCAACTTTGCGGCTGAGGGTCTAGGGCAGGAGGTCTACTCGGCGCGATGCAATTCTAACAAGAAACAAAAGCTTACGATAAGTAAAATCGCCAGCATAGCCATAAGCAACAAAGATCAGAGGTGTCAAGCCTTTTCACAGTGGCGTCCGGAAAACCAAATCTGCCTACGCACTCAAGGCCTTTCTTGAAAATCAAGAGATAAGCTTAAGTGGTGGCAGTGCATTTACATATGATCAGAACGGTAAAAAAGTCCAAGAGGGAGCTTATGGAAGTTTTCCAAAATGTAATAAATTACGGGTCGGAGAAAGAGAAGCTATAGCAAGTGGGCAGCAAAAAAGTGATATAAAAAAGTAACCCGTAACTACAGGTCAGCAAAACAAGTAATTGGTACCTGCAAGACCCAACACTCCCTATGGCTCAACAAGTTTTTCAAAGAACTAATAACCTCCCTTTGTCTTACCTATCAGTACACTTGGGGCTTACTTAGAGTTTCCTGGGCTGTACTCTGATTGCTTTTATTTGCATCTCAGGTTATTGTGTCTATTAAAACTTTGTAAAAGCCGGAGACCATTATATTCCAAGTTTTCCCAGATAACAACCAATCTTATTAAAACGGAGGAGGATTTCAAATATCAGTAGACTCCTCTTTCACGTCTGAAGAGGTCAAGTTGCAAGAGTTTTGTGATTTTTTGCATTAAAATGGATTTTTTCGATCATTGGCAATTTAGTACCTCTGCATATATACCACCTTCATCCGAACCGCCTATGCACAGGCATCATTTGCCTTCATGTTTGTCGGCTTTTAATCTTATGTCCCATACCGCCCAGCTTATAGCTCTGAGTGCCTTCAACATACCGAAACTCACTTGGTCAAAAATTAAAAATGTTTGCGCTTTATCACTTTCGACTCACCATAATTTCATGTTTGCTGGCACGTTTGACATGTCCTTAAGTTAAATTAACCATGTCAGGAATTCTTTGGCTCGGTTTCTAGACTTGTGTTTTGTGTCTGATCCAGATGGAATCACCCATTCCAGATTTCCATTCCAGGTTTCAATCAAAAGTATTGTTAGTTAGTGTTATAGAAATGAGTAGTTGTTGGATTTAGTGTTCTCAGGAACCGACACAGTTTGATAATTTCTTAATTCCAAAGCAAAACCATGTACCTTTCCGTCCCTTGCTCCCTTGCTACTCAAAATTTTTTCAAACAACGTATTCAAGGGTTGAGTAATGGTCGGCAGTGCGGGCAGAGGATTAGCTGGTGCACACTGCTCAGCTAGTGTGGACTTTTCCATCCGACAGTCGCTACAACAATAGTGCAAGCCAGAGCTCAGGGGCACTCCGTCCGACCTCAGTGTCGTGAAACCGTTAGATATGGAATGTACTATTATGTCGCACAGCCAACAGGAGACGCTTGGCTTCATACCTGAACTTCATACCTGAAGTTATAGGCATTGTTAATTCTTGCGGATTAATTAAGCAAAAAGGAACATGAACCAATTGCTATGTACAATATTATAAAAGGTTTTACAAAGGCTACATAAACCGATTGCTGGGTTATTATTGCTACTTCCACTTGAGCAAATTGGACATTGGAGAGATAATAAGTTCAGAAAGAGTTTGTCTGAGATTGATTTTATTTGCTTTAAAATTTACTATTTATAAATAATACATTAATATTGCTAAATTGTAAATTAAAGAAAATGCAGCATAAACAAAATGATTAGTCTACAATGTAAATAGGGCGTGTGAGACGTCAGCACTTTTGTTGTGTGGTTTTCGCTCTAGTGTTCTTATTCTTTGGGTCAGCTTTTACTTCTTATTACGTTATGAGATGATTGTATTTATGTGGTATTTAATATTAAAACCTATGCCGTCAAACAGGAGTTAAGCCATCGTCCAAATGTATTGTAATATATCTTGGAGTAGGTTTTGGAATTGCTTCTTTGTTGATTCGGAGTCCATGGGGATCGTTTGTACCGCATGATGAAGGTGAATACCAATATCAGTAAAATTATTGATATTTCTAATGCTGAATAGGATAGTTTCGTCTGGTGGTCCATCTGGTATAGTGGTGAGCGGTCCTTTAGCTTGGGGTGGACTTTGATCTTTGAGCTTTGATGATTCCGAATCGGATGAATGATATTTGGATTTTCGTGGTCAGGGTTCCAATAGTACTAAGGCTTTCATTCGCGTTGCGAATTGTGTAACCTGAGGATAATGTCAGTTTATATTAATTATTGATGATACGTCACAACATACGGCCTAAAGTTACATCCAGTCCTTGGTGGCGTAAATGAATTAATTGGAGTTGTGTGTTTTACACCATCCCATGTTGGATTGCCCTGTATTACTCTGACACAGCGTTGCACTTTTATTATTGACCAACTAAAATTCAAATCTACTGCCATCGTTGTATGCTGATGGGTGATTGTTTTCAGTTGTGATTCTTTAATTCTGTACAGTAATTGAATTCGTCTTCAGTGAATCTGATAAAGCGATCTCTGTCGGCCTTGACTGTGGAAATTGTTGTTTATACGTTGAATATGGTCCAGCTCTTTGAGATCCATAACGGAATCGGAATGATGCTGCAGATGTCTAGCAGATCCGTGGAAACTAGAGGGGTGGTTAACCGGAAAATGGCGTGCGTGTTTATTGTGCTGCCTTGTGCTAACATCAGTTTGTAGAGCTGAAGTCCATCGGTTGATGCAACTGCTAGCATATGGTTGGGTCACAGATGATCCCTAATTTGGGCAAGTTGCTCCCATAAGTGAGTTGGTGATACTAACATAGGGCTGATGGTTCTATGTCGGACATCGGTTAATACGTTGGTTATTACACCTATCATCCGCTGAATGCCAGTTGCCAATAAATTCATTCGAACCGCCAGGACCTTGAATGACCTTTGTATTTTGCCTGATGCTGATTTACGATGGTAATCTATTATTTTAATAATCTAGGTAGCGACCTAGATCTAGATGTTTGTAGGCGAATTTCCTTTTTGGACTATGTTAATAGCGCTAACGACATTGGAAGTTTGATTTTGGAGCAGTTGTAGTAGCAAGTTCCCATTGCCTTTGATATTGTCGATAATTTTGGCCATGTCTTCAGCGTTACTTGAATGGAAATAATAAATTGACCTCGTGTCCTACAATATTTAATGATGATCTTCTTTGCCAAGAATTGGGCATAAGAGTGCTGAAGTAGCCCAGTATGGAATTGCATCGTTCCGTGTTTTTTAGCTCTTAAAACTTGTGAGTGAGCTCTGCTAGTCCACCCGATAATACCTACATGGACGCTTTAGTCAACTCTTCGGGGAACAACGGGGATAGTTGGTCTTTTGAATATCCCAGCTGAAGTTTTGACGTTGAGTAGGTACGAACCTAATTGTCCAGGCCGCATATGTTTTGATTACCATAGACTAGTTAATCACAGGCACATTGTTTCTTTGATGAGGACTAGCCATCCTTTTTTTACATTTTGAGATGCAAGCTTCCATGTGTGTCGACTTGCAGATCCCACATGACCATTGTTTCCAGAATTGTTATAATAGATAAATACTTAGTCCGTTTTAGCACGACAAGTGCATTTGTCTTGCCTCTTTTTTTATGAATGCAGATCCTCGCCTACATTTGTTTTGAAATCCTTCTGGGATCTGCCTTTTGCCTTTGTTGATCCTATAGATTAAAATGTATTACATTAACAAAGTGAATCTGAAAAGTTACCAAACATAGCACTGCAGAAATTGCATCAAATTATATCGAATGCCACTATTGCCGCGATCAGGGCTGCAAAGGATCGGTCACGCGCTTGCAGCCCTTTAATTTACGTTTCTTATTACAAAATATTTAATAATACATGACGGGCCCTGGATGGCGGACGTGACTAGTGCGAGATAGGGTTACGATTAAGTTCTCTTCTTCTTATGTTAATTAGTTCTGGGATGACAGTCGAAGAATAAAGACACCTTTATCTGAGTCGTGAGTGTTCTTCTTTATCAACCACCGTGACAGTATAGCTGAGGCTAAGACCCTGCCCTCAGCTTATCAGGAGAAGGTCAGCAGCATCATCGTCACTGATCTTGGCCCCCACCTGGTCTTGATCGGTGCTCTGCAGCGCTACACGTCTGTAGAGGCACCTTCCGAGTGACCGGCCGTTGTGGGCAGCAACTTGCTGCAACGGTACGCCAGAACCACCAAATCCGTGAGCAGCACGTGCCACGGCGTAACCTCCTGCAGGACCTGTGCAGGCGGGAGATATTGCGGGCAACCACGTTGCCGCATTATCTCACATCTCATCACAATAGCTGAAGCTAAGACCCTGCTATCAGCATTATCACCACTGATCGTGCCTATCACCTGGACCCGATCTGCACTCTGCATCGCTCTACGGTTGCAGAGGCATCCAACAAAGTGACCGATCGTTGTGGGCAGTACTTGCCTCAACGAGCTGTCCAAAAGCAACATATCCGAAAGCTGCACGTGTCATATTATAACCCCCTGCAAGACACATGCAGGTGGAGAATATTGTGGGCGGATACGCCCCCACGATACAACCTAACGTAATCTTATAGATTGGAAGCTTTAGTTGTGAGTGTTGACCCTCCGCTACAGTTGAATAACTATAAATAAAGCATTGAAGTGATATTGTGGAATTGATTATTGGCAGCTGGGAAACTGCCACTGGGTGAATTCTCATACCTAGGTGAGTCTTACACTAGAAAGGGTGTGTGGAACTAAGTGAAAAGCTGCGGCCACGTATGTGCAAAAGTGATACACAAATTTCAGCCAGCTGTCCTATTGCCACTAGCGCCATTTCCTCTAGCTAGGTGTTCGCCTGGCGATCGCCAAGTCCGACTGGTCAGTGATATATTATGTTTAATATTAAACAATATTTAATATAAACAATATTTTATATAATATATGTGTACAAATAAGAGGGAAGTCTGCTGCAGCCACAAGTTGCAGGATCTTGAACCATGGTCCATCTTTCCTGGTCTTACATATTGGGTTCGTATTCCTCCGACATCAGACTAAAGGGATACAGAAGGGATACAAAGAAGGACCATTACACAAAACAATCATTCTAAGAATAAAGAACAGAAAAGCTAGACACAGCTCCGGCATCCCCTTGCTCTTCCTTTTCATTAAACGATTAGAGACGGGGACATGTTGGCCGGAATAGTTGAAAGCTCGGCAGAGCTCTCGGGAGGAGCAGCAGTAGCGAGGCCGTGAAACCGCTTCTGGCGTGCATCCTCGGCGAAAGCGGGCTTGGCAGCAGCATGTGTTGTTACTACATACGCATCTGTATAGATCGAAAAAGGTAGATAACAATTCTTTTTTTTAATAAAATAACTTTTATTAATCATTTTAGATAACATTTGAAGTTGAATCTATGCAAGCAATTATTTTTATTAAATTTAAATTTAATATTATTATTAATGCAAAGTATGTCATATTACACCGACCCGGTGGGTTTGCAGTGTATATCGATTTACAGTTTTTTAATAGCGTTTAGGCACACGCACTCGCACTTACTTTGAACAATGAACTTTTGGGACTCGAAAGAAGACAGTGATTGTTTATTAATGGCATAACTGGAAGCGTGATTGGTACCACTTTACCCGGCGCCAAGTTAGAGGCGAAAGTGTGCATGGCAGCAATAGCAACTGTGCAATTCTGTAGCAACTGTGATTGACCACGCGGCGACAATAGGAGTTGCAACAGCGGGAACAGTGTCTGTTGTGAACGCAGAAGCAAGGGGAGCCGAAGCAGCAGCGAGGGCTGGAGCAACCGGAACACCATCAGTAATTGGTATTGAACACTCGTCGGCGATAGGAGCAGCATTCTTTACGCACGTAGAGAGCTCAGCAAAGACTGGAATTGAGTGCGATATGGCGCTAGGAGCAACGGCCACGATTGATGCAGCCTCCAGTTGCTATGACTTAGATAAGCGATCAGCGCGCAAAGCCAGACGTGGCGCTAATGAACTCCCCTAAATGAAGAGAATCGGAGTGACGCTTAAAGAAAATCAAGTCGACCACCTTGCCGACCTTGACTCCAGACTAAACTTTAGTCCCGAGGCCGGCAACGGGTCGGATAGGGCCAGTTTAGCGCATGTATAGTTGACAGGCACTAGCACAGTCTGAGGATAACTTGCGGCATTACTGGAACTCCAGTGGCAGTACCGCAGGCGGTATATGAGCCGCCGGAGCGGTTGCCCATTTCAGCACGTTTTTACGAAAGTAGGACATTTTACAGTCTCCTGAAATATCACCCTCGACGACTGTCAATTTCGTCGACGCATAAATCCTAAAATCCATTTAGCGGGGCATCAGCTACCTGTCTAGAAACGTACTGAAGCGGTAGAAACTGCATATTTGCCGACTTCTTGAAAATTCTAACCAGATATTCAAGAATCTTAAATCTAGATCCTTATGCACAGCATGGGCCTTTCTCCAGACAAAGACCCTCCTGCCCGATGAGAGGGACGAAGCTGCTGAAGCATTCATTTCATCGTATATCCAAAGTGGCGAACAAGAGCAACGAAGAATCGTGAAAACTACAAGCAATATCGGATTCCGAATAAAGCGAAGGCGATTTACGCAACTGGGAAAATGTGCCAATAGAATGTGTGAAAGCCTGGGCAAAATGTGTCTGGACAATCACGTTGGGGTCACCAAATGTTGAGCTACCAGGGTTTTGGCAGGAGGTAGTTTCCCAGAACCCCATAATCAATTAGTAAGTTTCACTAAAACTCTTTATTTGGGCTTATTCAACTTTGCGGCTGAGGGTCTAGGGCAGGAGGTCTACTCGGCGCGATGCAATTCTAACAAGAAACAAAAGCTTACGATAAGTAAAATCGCCAGCATAGCCATAAGCAACAAAGATCAGAGGTGTCAAGCCTTTTCACAGTGGCGTCCGGAAAACCAAATCTGCCTACGCAGTCAAGGCCTTTCTTGAAAATCAAGAGATAAGCTTAAGTGGTGGCAGTGCATTTACATATGATCAGAACGGTAAAAAAGTCCAAGAGGGAGCTTATGGAAGTTTTCCAAAATGTAATAAATTACGGGTCGGAGAAAGAGAAGCTATAGCGAGTGGGCAGCAAAAAAGTGATATAAAAAAGTAACCCGTAACTACAGGTCAGCAAAACAAGTAATTGGTACCTGCAAGACCCAACACTCCCTATGGCTCAACAAGTTTTTCAAAGAACTAATAACCTCCCTTTGTCTTACCTATCAGTACACTTGGGGCTTACTTAGAGTTTCCTGGGCTGTACTCTGATTGCTTTTATTTGCATCTCAGGTTATTGTGTCTATTAAAACTTTGTAAAAGCCGGAGACCATTATATTCCAAGTTTTCCCAGATAACAACCAATCTTATTAAAACGGAGGAGGATTTCAAATATCAGTAGACTCCTCTTTCACGTCTGAAGAGGTCAAGTTGCAAGAGTTTTGTGATTTTTTGCATTAAAATGAATTTTTTTGATCATTGGCAATTTAGTACCTCTGCATATATACCACCTTCATCCGAACCGCCTATGCACAGGCATCATTTGCCTTCATGTTTGTCGGCTTTTAATCTTATGTCCCATACCGCCCAGCTTATAGCTCTGAGTGCCTTCAACATACCGAAACTCACTTGGTCAAAAATTAAAAATGTTTGCGCTTTATCACTTTCGTCTCACCATAATTTCATGTTTGCTGGCACGTTTGACATGTCCTTAAGTTAAATTAACCATGTCAGGAATTCTTTGGCTCGGTTTCTAGACTTGTGTTTTGTGTCTGATCCAGATGGAATCACCCATTCCAGATTTCCATTCCAGGTTTCAATCAAAAGTATTGTTAGTTAGTGTTATAGAAATGAGTGTTATAGAAAACATATTCGCAGTTGTTGGATTTAGTGTTCTCAGGAACCGACACAGTTTGATAATTTCTTAATTCCAAAGCAAAACCATGTACCTTTCCGTCCCTTGCTCCCGTTTAAAAATTATTCTGCGAATTGCTACTCAAAATTTTTTCAAACAACGTATTCAAGGGTTGAGTAATGGTCGGCAGTGCGGGCAGAGGATTAGCTGGTGCACACTGCTCAGCTAGTGTGGACTTTTCCATCCGACAGTCGCTACAACAATCGTGCAAGCCAGAGCTCAGGGGCACTCCGTCCGACACTGAGGCCGTGAAACCGTTAGATATGGAATGTACTATTTTGTCGCACAGCCAACAGGAGACGGATTAATTAAGCAAAAAGGAACATGAACCAATTGCTATGTACAATATTATAAAAGGTTTTGCAAAGGCTACATAAACCGATTGCTGGGTTATTATTGCTACTTCCACTTGAGCAAATTGGACATTGGAGAGATAATAAGTTCAGAAAGAGTTTGTCTGAGATTGATTTTATTTGCTTTAAAATTTACTATTTATAAATAATACATTAATATTGCTAAATTGTAAATTAAAGAAAATGCAGCATAAACAAAATGATTAGTCTACAATGTAAATAGGGCGTGTGAGACGTCAGCACTTTTGTTGTGTGGTTTTCGCTCTAGTGTTCTTATTCTTTGGGTCAGCTTTTACTTCTTATTACGTTATGAGATGATTGTATTTATGTGGTATTTAATATTAAAACCTATGCCGTCGAACAGGAGTTAAGCCATCGTCCAAATGTATTGTAATATATCTTGGAGTAGGTTTTGGAATTGCTTCTTTGTTGATTCGGAGTCCATGGGGATCGTTTGTACCGCATGATGAAGGTGAATACCAATATCAGTAAAATTATTGATATTTCTAATGCTGAATAGGATAGTTTCGTCTGGTGGTCCATCTGGTATAGTGGTGAGCGGTCCTTTAGCTTGGGGTGGACTTTGATCTTTGAGCTTTGATGATTCCGAATCGGATGAATGATATTTGGATTTTCGTGGTCAGGGTTCCAATAGTACTAAGGCTTTCATTCGTACTATTTGTGTAACCTGAGGATAATGTCAGTTTATATTAATTATTGATGATACGTCACAACATACGGCCTAAAGTTACATCCAGTCCTTGGTGGCGTAAATGAATTAATTGGAGTTGTGTGTTTTACACCATCCCATGTTGGATTGCCCTGTATTACTCTGACACAGCGTTGCACTTTTATTATTGACCAACTAAAATTCAAATCTACTGCCATCGTTGTATGCTGCTGGGTGATTGTTTTCAGTTGTGATTCTTTTATTCTGTACAGTAATTGAATTCATCTTCAGTGAATCTGATAAAGCGATCTCTGTCGGCGTTGATTGTGGTAATTGTTGTTTATACGTTGCATATGGTCCAGCTCTTTGAGATCCATAACGGAATCGGAATGATGCTGCAGATGTCTAGCAGATCCGTGGAAAGTAGAGGGGTGGTTAACCGGAAAATGGCGTGCGTGTTTATTGTGCTGCCTTGTGCTAACATCAGTTTGTAGAGCTGAAGTATATCGGTTGATGCAACTGCTAGCATATGGTTGGGTCGCAGATGATCCCTAATTTGGGCAAGTTGCTCCCATAAGTGAGTTGGTGATACTAACATAGGGCTGATGGTTCTATGTCGGACATCGGTTAATACGTTGGTTATTACACCTATCATCCGCTGAATGCCAGTTGCCAATAAATTCATTCGAACCGCCAGGACCTTGAATGACCTTTGTATTTTGCTTGATGCTGATTTACGATGGTAATCTATTATTTTAATAATCTAGGTCGCTTGTTTGTAGGCGAATTTCCTTTTTGGACTATGTTAATAGCGCTAACGACATTGGAAGTTTGATTTTGGAGCAGTTGTAGTAGCAAGTTCTCATTGCCTTTGATATTGTCGATAATTTTGGCCATGTCTTCAGCGTTACTTGAATGGAAATAATAAATTGACCTCGTGTCCTACAATATTTAATGATGATCTTCTTTGCCAAGAATTGGGCATAAGAGTGCTGAAGTAGCCCAGTATGGAATTGCATCGTTCCGTGTTTTTTAGCTCTTAAAACTTGTGAGTGAGCTCTGCTAGTCCACCCGATAATACCTACATGGACGCTTTAGTCAACTCTTCGGGGAACAACGGGGATAGTTGGTCTTTTGAATATCCCAGCTGAAGTTTTGACGTTGAGTAGGTACGAACCTAATTGTCCAGGCCGCTTATGTTTTGATTATGCAAACCATAGACTAGTTAATCACAGGCACATTGTTTCTTTGATTCTAACCAGATATTCAAGAATCTTAAATCTAGATCCTTATGCACAGCATGGGCCTTTCTCCAGACAAAGACCCTCCTGCCCGATGAGAGGGACGAAGCTGCTGAAGCATTCATTTCATCGTATATCCAAAGTGGCGAACAAGAGCAACGAAGAATCGTGAAAACTACAAGCGATATCGGATTCCGAATAAAGCAAAGGCGATTTACGCAACTGGGAAAATGTGCCAATAGAATGTGTGAAAGCCTGGGCAAAATGTGTCTGGACAATCACGTTGGGGTCACCAAATGTTGAGCTACCAGGGTTTTGGCAGGAGGTAGTTTCCCAGAACCCCATAATCAATTAGTAAGTTTCACTAAAACTCTTTATTTGGGCTTATTCAACTTTGCGGCTGAGGGTCTAGGGCAGGAGGTCTACTCGGCGCGATGCAATTCTAAAAAGAAACAAAAGCTTACGATAAGTAAAATCGCCAGCATAGCCATAAGCAACAAAGATCAGAGGTGTCAAGCCTTTTCACAGTGGCGTCCGGAAAACCAAATCTGCCTACGCACTCAAGGCCTTTCTTGAAAATCAAGAGATAAGCTTAAGTGGTGGCAGTGCATTTACATATGATCAGAACGGTAAAAAAAGTCCAAGAGGGAGCTTATGGAAGTTTTCCAAAATGTAATAAATTACGGGTCGGAGAAAGAGAAGCTATAGCGAGTGGGCAGCAAAAAAGTGATATAAAAAAGTAACCCGTAACTACAGGTCAGCAAAACAAGTAATTGGTACCTGCAAGACCCAACACTCCCTATGGCTCAACAAGTTTTTCAAAGAACTAATAACCTCCCTTTGTCTTACCTATCAGTACACTTGGGGCTTACTTAGAGTTTCCTGGGCTGTACTCTGATTGCTTTTATTTGCATCTCAGGTTATTGTGTCTATTAAAACTTTGTAAAAGCCGGAGACCATTATATTCCAAGTTTTCCCAGATAACAACCAATCTTATTAAAACGGAGGAGGATTTCAAATATCAGTAGACTCCTCTTTCACGTCTGAAGAGGTCAAGTTGCAAGAGTTTTGTGATTTTTTGCATTAAAATGAATTTTTTTTGATCATTGGCAATTTAGTACCTCTGCATATATACCACCTTCATCCGAACCGCCTATGCACAGGCATCATTTGCCTTCATGTTTGTCGGCTTTTAATCTTATGTCCCATACCGCCCAGCTTATAGCTCTGAGTGCCTTCAACATACCGAAACTCACTTGGTCAAAAATTAAAAATGTTTGCGCTTTATCACTTTCGTCTCACCATAATTTCATGTTTGCTGGCACGTTTGACATGTCCTTAAGTTAAATTAACCATGTCAGGAATTCTTTGGCTCGGTTTCTAGACTTGTGTTTTGTGTCTGATCCAGATGGAATCACCCATTCCAGATTTCCATTCCAGGTTTCAATCAAAAGTATTGTTAGTTAGTGTTATAGAAATGAGTGTTATAGAAAACATATTCGCAGTTGTTGGATTTAGTGTTCTCAGGAACCGACACAGTTTGATAATTTCTTAATTCCAAAGCAAAACCATGTACCTTTCCGTCCCTTGCTCCCTTGCTACTCAAAATTTTTTCAAACAACGTATTCAAGGGTTGAGTAATGGTCGGCAGTGCGGGCAGAGGATTAGCTGGTGCACACTGCTCAGCTAGTGTGGACTTTTCCATCCGACAGTCGCTACAACAATAGTGCAAGCCAGAGCTCAGGGGCACTCCGTCCGACCTCAGTGTCGTGAAACCGTTAGATATGGAATGTACTATTATGTCGCACAGCCAACAGGAGACGCTTGGCTTCATACCTGAACTTCATACCTGAAGTTATAGGCATTGTTAATTCTTGCGGATTAATTAAGCAAAAAGGAACATGAACCAATTGCTATGTACAATATTATAAAAGGTTTTGTAAAGGCTACATAAACCGATTGCTGGGTTATTATTGCTACTTCCACTTGAGCAAATTGGACATTGGAGAGATAATAAGTTCAGAAAGAGTTTGTCTGAGATTGATTTTATTTGCTTTAAAATTTACTATTTATAAATAATACATTAATATTGCTAAATTGTAAATTAATGAAAATGCAGCATAAACAAAATGATTAGTCTACAATGTAAATAGGGCGTGTGAGACGTCAGCACTTTTGTTGTGTGGTTTTTGCTCTAGTGTTCTTATTCTTTGGGTCAGCTTTTACTTCTTATTACGTTATGAGATGATTGTATTTATGTGGTATTTAATATTAAAACCTATGACGTCGAACAGGAGTTAAGCCATCGCCCAAATGTATTGTAATATATCTTGGAGTAGGTTTTGGAATTGCTTCTTTGTTGATTCGGAGTCCATGGGGATCGTTTGTACCGCATGATGAAGGTGAATACCAATATCAGTAAAATTATTGATATTTCTAATGCTGAATAGGATAGTTTCGTCTGGTGGTCCATCTGGTATAGTGGTGAGCGGTCCTTTAGCTTGGGGTGGACTTTGATCTTTGAGCTTTGATGATTCCGAATCGGATGAATGATATTTGGATTTTCGTGGTCAGGGTTCCAATAGTACTAAGGCTTTCATTCGCGTTGCGAATTGTGTAACCTGAGGATAATGTCAGTTTATATTAATTATTGATGATACGTCACAACATACGGCCTAAAGTTACATCCAGTCCTTGGTGGCGTAAATGAATTAATTGGAGTTGTGTGTTTTACACCATCCCATGTTGGATTGCCCTGTATTACTCTGACACAGTGTTGCACTTTTATTATTGACCAACTAAAATTCAAATCTACTGCCATCGTTGTATGCTGCTGGGTGATTGTTTTCAGTTGTGATTCTTTTATTCTGTACAGTAATTGAATTCATCTTCAGTGAATCTGATAAAGCGATCTCTGTCGGCGTTGATTGTGGTAATTGTTGTTTATACGTTGCATATGGTCCAGCTCTTTGAGATCCATAACGGAATCGGTATGATGCTGCAGATGTCTAGCAGATCCGTGGAAAGTATAGGGGTGGTTAACCGGAAAATGGCGTGCGTGTTTATTGTGCTGCCTTGTGCTAACATCAGTTTGTAGAGCTGAAGTCCATCGGTTGATGCAACTGCTAGCATTTAGTTGGGTCGCAGATGATCCCTAATTTGGGCAAGTTGCTCCCATAAGTGAGTTGGTGATACTAACATAGGGCTGATGGTTCTATGTCGGACATCGGTTAATACGTTGGTTATTTCACCTATCATCCGCTGAATGCCAGTTGCCAATAAATTCATTCGAACCGCCAGGACCTTGAATGACCTTTGTATTTTGCTTGATGCTGATTTACGATGGTAATCTATTATTTTAATAATCTAGGTCGCTTGTTTGTAGGCGAATTTCCTTTTTGGACTATGTTAATAGCGCTAACGACATTGGAAGTTTGATTTTGGAGCAGTTGTAGTAGCAAGTTCTCATTGCCTTTGATATTGTCGATAATTTTGGCCATGTCTTCAGCGTTACTTGAATGGAAATAATAAATTGACCTCGTGTCCTACAATATTTAATGATGATCTTCTTTGCCAAGAATTGGGCATAAGAGTGCTGAAGTAGCCCAGTATGGAATTGCATCGTTCCGTGTTTTTTAGCTCTTAAAACTTGTGAGTGAGCTCTGCTAGTCCACCCGATAATACCTACATGGACGCTTTAGTCAACTCTTCGGGGAACAACGGGGATAGTTGGTCTTTTGAATATCCCAGCTGAAGTTTTGACGTTGAGTAGGTACGAACCTAATCCAGGCCGCATATGTTTTGATTATGCAAACCATAGACTAGTTAATCACAGGCACATTGTTTCTTTGATTCTAACCAGATATTCAAGAATCTTAAATCTAGATCCTTATGCACAGCATGGGCCTTTCTCCAGACAAAGACCCTCCTGCCCGATGAGAGGGACGAAGCTGCTGAAGCATTCATTTCATCGTATATCCAAAGTGGCGAACAAGAGCAACGAAGAATCGTGAAAACTACAAGCGATATCGGATTCCGAATAAAGCAAAGGCGATTTACGCAACTGGGAAAATGTGCCAATAGAATGTGTGAAAGCCTGGGCAAAATGTGTCTGGACAATCACGTTGGGGTCACCAAATGTTGAGCTACCAGGGTTTTGGCAGGAGGTAGTTTCCCAGAACCCCATAATCAATTAGTAAGTTTCACTAAAACTCTTTATTTGGGCTTATTCAACTTTGCGGCTGAGGGTCTAGGGCAGGAGGTCTACTCGGCGCGATGCAATTCTAACAAGAAACAAAAGCTTACGATAAGTAAAATCGCCAGCATAGCCATAAGCAACAAAGATCAGAGGTGTCAAGCCTTTTCACAGTGGCGTCCGGAAAACCAAATCTGCCTACGCACTCAAGGCCTTTCTTGAAAATCAAGAGATAAGCTTAAGTGGTGGCAGTGCATTTACATATGATCAGAACGGTAAAAAAGTCCAAGAGGGAGCTTATGGAAGTTTTCCAAAATGTAATAAATTACGGGTCGGAGAAAGAGAAGCTATAGCAAGTGGGCAGCAAAAAAGTGATATAAAAAAGTAACCCGTAACTACAGGTCAGCAAAACAAGTAATTGGTACCTGCAAGACCCAACACTCCCTATGGCTCAACAAGTTTTTCAAAGAACTAATAACCTCCCTTTGTCTTACCTATCAGTACACTTGGGGCTTACTTAGAGTTTCCTGGGCTGTACTCTGATTGCTTTTATTTGCATCTCAGGTTATTGTGTCTATTAAAACTTTGTAAAAGCCGGAGACCATTATATTCCAAGTTTTCCCAGATAACAACCAATCTTATTAAAACGGAGAAGGATTTCAAATATCAGTAGACTCCTCTTTCACGTCTGAAGAGGTCAAGTTGCAAGAGTTTTGTGATTTTTTGCATTAAAATGAATTTTTTTTGATCATTGGCAATTTAGTACCTCTGCATATATACCACCTTCATCCGAACCGCCTATGCACAGGCATCATTTGCCTTCATGTTTGTCGGCTTTTAATCTTATGTCCCATACCGCCCAGCTTATAGCTCTGAGTGCCTTCAACATACCGAAACTCACTTGGTCAAAAATTAAAAATGTTTGCGCTTTATCACTTTCGTCTCACCATAATTTCATGTTTGCTGGCACGTTTGACATGTCCTTAAGTTAAATTAACCATGTCAGGAATTCTTTGGCTCGGTTTCTAGACTTGTGTTTTGTGTCTGATCCAGATGGAATCACCCATTCCAGATTTCCATTCCAGGTTTCAATCAAAAGTATTGTTAGTTAGTGTTATAGAAATGAGTGTTATAGAAAACATATTCGCAGTTGTTGGATTTAGTGTTCTCAGGAACCGACACAGTTTGATAATTTCTTAATTCCAAAGCAAAACCATGTACCTTTCCGTCCCTTGCTCCCTTGCTACTCAAAATTTTTTCAAACAACGTATTCAAGGGTTGAGTAATGGTCGGCAGTGCGGGCAGAGGATTAGCTGGTGCACACTGCTCAGCTAGTGTGGACTTTTCCATCCGACAGTCGCTACAACAATAGTGCAAGCCAGAGCTCAGGGGCACTCCGTCCGACCTCAGTGTCGTGAAACCGTTAGATATGGAATGTACTATTATGTCGCACAGCCAACAGGAGACGCTTGGCTTCATACCTGAACTTCATACCTGAAGTTATAGGCATTGTTAATTCTTGCGGATTAATTAAGCAAAAAGGAACATGAACCAATTGCTATGTACAATATTATAAAAGGTTTTGTAAAGGCTACATAAACCGATTGCTGGGTTATTATTGCTACTTCCACTTGAGCAAATTGGACATTGGAGAGATAATAAGTTCAGAAAGAGTTTGTCTGAGATTGATTTTATTTGCTTTAAAATTTACTATTTATAAATAATACATTAATATTGCTAAATTGTAAATTAATGAAAATGCAGCATAAACAAAATGATTAGTCTACAATGTAAATAGGGCGTGTGAGACGTCAGCACTTTTGTTGTGTGGTTTTTGCTCTAGTGTTCTTATTCTTTGGGTCAGCTTTTACTTCTTATTACGTTATGAGATGATTGTATTTATGTGGTATTTAATATTAAAACCTATGACGTCGAACAGGAGTTAAGCCATCGCCCAAATGTATTGTAATATATCTTGGAGTAGGTTTTGGAATTGCTTCTTTGTTGATTCGGAGTCCATGGGGATCGTTTGTACCGCATGATGAAGGTGAATACCAATATCAGTAAAATTATTGATATTTCTAATGCTGAATAGGATAGTTTCGTCTGGTGGTCCATCTGGTATAGTGGTGAGCGGTCCTTTAGCTTGGGGTGGACTTTGATCTTTGAGCTTTGATGATTCCGAATCGGATGAATGATATTTGGATTTTCGTGGTCAGGGTTCCAATAGTACTAAGGCTTTCATTCGCGTTGCGAATTGTGTAACCTGAGGATAATGTCAGTTTATATTAATTATTGATGATACGTCACAACATACGGCCTAAAGTTACATCCAGTCCTTGGTGGCGTAAATGAATTAATTGGAGTTGTGTGTTTTACACCATCCCATGTTGGATTGCCCTGTATTACTCTGACACAGCGTTGCACTTTTATTATTGACCAACTAAAATTCAAATCTACTGCCATCGTTGTATGCTGCTGGGTGATTGTTTTCAGTTGTGATTCTTTTATTCTGTACAGTAATTGAATTCATCTTCAGTGAATCTGATAAAGCGATCTCTGTCGGCGTTGATTGTGGTAATTGTTGTTTATACGTTGCATATGGTCCAGCTCTTTGAGATCCATAACGGAATCGGAATGATGCTGCAGATGTCTAGCAGATCCGTGGAAAGTATAGGGGTGGTTAACCGGAAAATGGCGTGCGTGTTTATTGTGCTGCCTTGTGCTAACATCAGTTTGTAGAGCTGAAGTCCATCGGTTGATGCAACTGCTAGCATTTAGTTGGGTCGCAGATGATCCCTAATTTGGGCAAGTTGCTCCCATAAGTGAGTTGGTGATACTAACATAGGGCTGATGGTTCTATGTCGGACATCGGTTAATACGTTGGTTATTTCACCTATCATCCGCTGAATGCCAGTTGCCAATAAATTCATTCGAACCGCCAGGACCTTGAATGACCTTTGTATTTTGCTTGATGCTGATTTACGATGGTAATCTATTATTTTAATAATCTAGGTCGCTTGTTTGTAGGCGAATTTCCTTTTTGGACTATGTTAATAGCGCTAACGACATTGGAAGTTTGATTTTGGAGCAGTTGTAGTAGCAAGTTCTCATTGCCTTTGATATTGTCGATAATTTTGGCCATGTCTTCAGCGTTACTTGAATGGAAATAATAAATTGACCTCGTGTCCTACAATATTTAATGATGATCTTCTTTGCCAAGAATTGGGCATAAGAGTGCTGAAGTAGCCCAGTATGGAATTGCATCGTTCCGTGTTTTTTAGCTCTTAAAACTTGTGAGTGAGCTCTGCTAGTCCACCCGATAATACCTTCATGGACGCTTTAGTCAACTCTTCGGGGAACAACGGGGATAGTTGGTCTTTTGAATATCCCAGCTGAAGTTTTGACGTTGAGTAGGTACGAACCTAATTGTCCAGGCCGCTTATGTTTTGATTATGCAAACCATAGACTAGTTAATCACAGGCACATTGTTTCTTTGATTCTAACCAGATATTCAAGAATCTTAAATCTAGATCCTTATGCACAGCATGGGCCTTTCTCCAGACAAAGACCCTCCTGCCCGATGAGAGGGACGAAGCTGCTGAAGCATTCATTTCATCGTATATCCAAAGTGGCGAACAAGAGCAACGAAGAATCGTGAAAACTACAAGCGATATCGGATTCCGAATAAAGCAAAGGCGATTTACGCAACTGGGAAAATGTGCCAATAGAATGTGTGAAAGCCTGGGCAAAATGTGTCTGGACAATCACGTTGGGGTCACCAAATGTTGAGCTACCAGGGTTTTGGCAGGAGGTAGTTTCCCAGAACCCCATAATCAATTAGTAAGTTTCACTAAAACTCTTTATTTGGGCTTATTCAACTTTGCGGCTGAGGGTCTAGGGCAGGAGGTCTACTCGGCGCGATGCAATTCTAACAAGAAACAAAAGCTTACGATAAGTAAAATCGCCAGCATAGCCATAAGCAACAAAGATCAGAGGTGTCAAGCCTTTTCACAGTGGCGTCCGGAAAACCAAATCTGCCTACGCACTCAAGGCCTTTCTTGAAAATCAAGAGATAAGCTTAAGTGGTGGCAGTGCATTTACATATGATCAGAACGGTAAAAAAAGTCCAAGAGGGAGCTTATGGAAGTTTTCCAAAATGTAATAAATTACGGGTCGGAGAAAGAGAAGCTATAGCGAGTGGGCAGCAAAAAAGTGATATAAAAAAGTAACCCGTAACTACAGGTCAGCAAAACAAGTAATTGGTACCTGCAAGACCCAACACTCCCTATGGCTCAACAAGTTTTTCAAAGAACTAATAACCTCCCTTTGTCTTACCTATCAGTACACTTGGGGCTTACTTAGAGTTTCCTGGGCTGTACTCTGATTGCTTTTATTTGCATCTCAGGTTATTGTGTCTATTAAAACTTTGTAAAAGCCGGAGACCATTATATTCCAAGTTTTCCCAGATAACAACCAATCTTATTAAAACGGAGGAGGATTTCAAATATCAGTAGACTCCTCTTTCACGTCTGAAGAGGTCAAGTTGCAAGAGTTTTGTGATTTTTTGCATTAAAATGAATTTTTTTTTTATTATTGGCAATTTAGTACCTCTGCATATATACCACCTTCATCCGAACCGCTTATGCACAGGCATCATTTGCCTTCATGTTTGTCGGCTTTTAATCTTATGTCCCATACCGCCCAGCTTATAGCTCTGAGTGCCTTCAACATACCGAAACTCACTTGGTCAAAAATTAAAAATGTTTGCGCTTTATCACTTTCGTCTCACCATAATTTCATGTTTGCTGGCACGTTTGACATGTCCTTAAGTTAAATTAACCATGTCAGGAATTCTTTGGCTCGGTTTCTAGACTTGTGTTTTGTGTCTGATCCAGATGGAATCACCCATTCCAGATTTCCATTCCAGGTTTCAATCAAAAGTATTGTTAGTTAGTGTTATAGAAATGAGTGTTATAGAAAACATATTCGCAGTTGTTGGATTTAGTGTTCTCAGGAACCGACACAGTTTGATAATTTCTTAATTCCAAAGCAAAACCATGTACCTTTCCGTCCCTTGCTCCCTTGCTACTCAAAATTTTTTCAAACAACGTATTCAAGGGTTGAGTAATGGTCGGCAGTGCGGGCAGAGGATTAGCTGGTGCACACTGCTCAGCTAGTGTGGACTTTTCCATCCGACAGTCGCTACAACAATAGTGCAAGCCAGAGCTCAGGGGCACTCCGTCCGACCTCAGTGTCGTGAAACCGTTAGATATGGAATGTACTATTATGTCGCACAGCCAACAGGAGACGCTTGGCTTCATACCTGAACTTCATACCTGAAGTTATAGGCATTGTTAATTCTTGCGGATTAATTAAGCAAAAAGGAACATGAACCAATTGCTATGTACAATATTATAAAAGGTTTTGTAAAGGCTACATAAACCGATTGCTGGGTTATTATTGCTACTTCCACTTGAGCAAATTGGACATTGGAGAGATAATAAGTTCAGAAAGAGTTTGTCTGAGATTGATTTTATTTGCTTTAAAATTTACTATTTATAAATAATACATTAATATTGCTAAATTGTAAATTAATGAAAATGCAGCATAAACAAAATGATTAGTCTACAATGTAAATAGGGCGTGTGGGTGTTTTTTTTGTCTAGTGTTCTTATTCTTTGGGTCAGCTTTTACTTTTTATTACGTTATGAGATGATTGTATTTTGTGGTATTTAATATTAAAACCTTTGACGTCGAACAGGAGTTAAGCTCGCCCAAATGTTTGTAATATATCTTGGGTAGGTTTTGGAATTGCTTCTTTGTTGATTCGGTCTGGGGATCGTTTGTCCGCTGATGAGGTGAATACAATATGTAAAATTATTGATATTTCTAATGCTGAATAGGATAGTTTCGTCTGGTGGTCCATCTGGTATAGTGGTGAGCGGTCCTTTAGCTTGGGGTGGACTTTGATCTTTGAGCTTTGATGATTCCGAATCGGATGAATGATATTTGGATTTTCGTGGTCAGGGTTCCAATAGTACTAAGGCTTTCATTCGCGTTGCGAATTGTGTAACCTGAGGATAATGTCAGTTTATATTAATTATTGATGATACGTCACAACATACGGCCTAAAGTTACATCCAGTCCTTGGTGGCGTAAATGAATTAATTGGAGTTGTGTGTTTTACACCATCCCATGTTGGATTGCCCTGTATTACTCTGACACAGCGTTGCACTTTTATTATTGACCAACTAAAATTCAAATCTACTGCCATCGTTGTATGCTGCTGGGTGATTGTTTTCAGTTGTGATTCTTTTATTCTGTACAGTAATTGAATTCATCTTCAGTGAATCTGATAAAGCGATCTCTGTCGGCGTTGATTGTGGTAATTGTTGTTTATACGTTGCATATGGTCCAGCTCTTTGAGATCCATAACGGAATCGGAATGATGCTGCAGATGTCTAGCAGATCCGTGGAAAGTAGAGGGGTGGTTAACCGGAAAATGGCGTGCGTGTTTATTGTGCTGCCTTGTGCTAACATCAGTTTGTAGAGCTGAAGTCCATCGGTTGATGCAACTGCTAGCATTTAGTTGGGTCGCAGATGATCCCTAATTCGGGCAAGTTGCTCCCATAAGTGAGTTGGTGATACTAACATAGGGCTGATGGTTCTATGTCGGACATCGGTTAATACGTTGGTTATTTCACCTATCATCATCCGCTGAATGCCAGTTGCCAATAAATTCATTCGAACCGCCAGGACCTTGAATGACCTTTGTATTTTGCTTGATGCTGATTTACGATGGTAATCTATTATTTTAATAATCTAGGTCGCTTGTTTGTAGGCGAATTTCCTTTTTGGACTATGTTAATAGCGCTAACGACATTGGAAGTTTGATTTTGGAGCAGTTGTAGTAGCAAGTTCTCATTGCCTTTGATATTGTCGATAATTTTGGCCATGTCTTCAGCGTTACTTGAATGGAAATAATAAATTGACCTCGTGTCCTACAATATTTAATGATGATCTTCTTTGCCAAGAATTGGGCATAAGAGTGCTGAAGTAGCCCAGTATGGAATTGCATCGTTCCGTGTTTTTTAGCTCTTAAAACTTGTGAGTGAGCTCTGCTAGTCCACCCGATAATACCTACATGGACGCTTTAGTCAACTCTTCGGGGAACAACGGGGATAGTTGGTCTTTTGAATATCCCAGCTGAAGTTTTGACGTTGAGTAGGTACGAACCTAATTGTCCAGGCCGCATATGTTTTGATTATGCAAACCATAGACTAGTTAATCACAGGCACATTGTTTCTTTGATGAGGACTAACCATCCTTTTTTTACATTTTGAGATGCAAGCTTCCATGTGTGTCGACTTTGCAGTTCTTGCAGATCCCACATGACCATTGTTTCCAGAATTGTTATAATAGATAAATACTTAGTCCGTTTTAGCACGACAAGTGCATTTGTCTTGCCTCCTTTTTTATAAATTCAGATCCTCGCCTACATTTGTTTTGAAATCCTTCTGGGATCTGCCTTTTGCCTTTGTTGATCCTATAGATTAAAATGTATTACATTAACAAAGTGAATCTGACAAGTTACCAAACATAGCACTGCAGAAATTGCATCAAATTATATCGAATGCCACTATTGCCGCGATCAGGGCTGCAAAGGATCGGTCACGCGCTTGCAGCCCTTTAATTTACGTTTCTTATTACAAAATATTTAATAATACATGAACCAACATTAAATAATAAAAATGTATAAGACAGCGCTCCTTTTAATTACTATGATGTTAAAATATTCACAATCAGTTAAGGGTTCACCAGTTAAGAAGTGTCCTGGGGTTAGAGCTGATTCATTAGTAGGGTCAGACGACTTTGGAGTAATGAGACGGGAATTGGGAATGTCTTTAGTTTCCACTACCACTGTGTTTGATTTTTAAATGTCAGGATTGCTGTGGCTGTGATCGACACTAGCAACCGTTTCGCAGATTTGACAGCGTTTTACCAAAGACCACCAAAAGATGATGCTCTTGGTGGGATAAATTCAAAGCCTACTTGCATTTTATTGCAGTCGATGCTGATTTTGTCCTCAGCTTCATCTCAGAAGATGGCGCCTTCTAGCTATTTTAATTTATTGTTGGCTCCAATGAAATTTGTTGCCTTATCGCAATTTATTGTCTGGCATCAGCCGCGACTTCCAAGGAAACAGAGAGCAGCCACAAAGGCATCAGTTGTCAGGCCACTAACAAGTTCTATGTGAACTGCCTTCGTGAAGAAACAACAGAAAACTCCAATATAAGCTTTATCGGGTCGTTTGCCTGTTGACAAGCATTATCGCGTTTTGAGCTAGATAAACTCTGCAGTAAATTCGACTTGTCGAATTGTACGCAGTATGATTGTGCGTGCTCGGGACAACTCCCTGTCAATTCGTTTTAATTTATGGATGAAATTACCGTATCTACAGGTGAGTAAATTATGCCAAGAATAATGCGGCACAAAAGCCAACAGAGGTGGGGCTAAGAGGTGGCCTCCTACAGTGGCACGTGTTGCTCCCGTTTGGTTCTTTGGGATTTGCTGAAATAGAATAAGATACCGGTGCTGATTGGGGCCAGGTCTCGACCAAGATCAGTGCCAATAGATCAAAAGCTACCATCCTTCGTTGCAGTAATCAATTAACTAGGGTTGTAGCCTCAGTCTAGTTTAATATAGACATTTTTTAAAGGCTTTCCAATATCAAACTAAGCTTTACAAAACTTAAAAGATAACTTAAAAAGTAAGCTAAGCTCACCCCGATCACAGTCTTCGACGAACATAAATAAAATACTTTGTTAATTCTTTGCCTCCGCCGGGCGTCCTAGACCATGTCCATGCTAGCAAAAATGTATCGCCTCTTTCGGTCACCTCCTCCGAAGCTCTGATCTATGCTGCTTTGTCTCCTTTAAGTTGCTGTTCGACCGGTGCGTGCATACTTGCAGAATGCATATAATTCATCATAGTCACAACTAACTTATTAATAACTTATTGACAATAATGTACACTGCAAAATTAATACAAAATTTCTTATTGGCTAGTGTTTAACAACAATACTACATTAACATTGTGCAGCCTTCTTTTAAAATCGTAAAACTGGTAAACCTGTTAGTAAAACTATTAACAATTAGTTTAGATTTTTATTTTAACCACCCTCCTCTGAACAGGGACCGTTGGCCCAAGATCTCTTTTAAACAACAGACGTCAGATTATCATCTAACCTATTTTTGGTTATGATCAAAACATTATCTCCCTCTTCAAATACCCTATTCTGGTGAGCCGGGTTTGTTTTGATTCCACTGCTCCTGGTGCGCCTTCTTTAGGTTCATGATTATGTCCGGCGCATGGTCGGCACTGAGTGATTAAGTGAAACTACATATTACCTATTACTATATTACCCATTACTATATTACTCAATGGTCGCCTGGAGGAATAATTGAACCGTATCGTCTATTTTTCTCTTCAACTCAAGACACCTTTTCACCTGACCATTGTTAAAACGGCCGAAAGAAACAAGTTTCCCCCAGTTGAAAAAAAGTCGATATGTGACATCGCCAAGACGCAAGTTGGTATTGGGAAGATTCCCAAATTCTGTAATCATTGTTTAATATTATCTTGGTCAGCCCTTTAAGCCCAGTTGTGTTTCAAAATTTTGCATGTTTTTATACCCTTGCAGAAGGTATTATTATTTTGCTCACAAGTGTGCAACGCAGTGAAGAAGACATCCAGGACCCCATAGAGTATATATATTCTGGATCAGGATCACCTCCTGAGTCGATATTAGCATGTCCGTCTGTCTGTCTGTTTCTACTTGAACTAGTCTCTCAGTTTTTAAACTATCGTCTTGAAACTTTCCACACACCCTTCTTTCCTTTGCACGCAGTATATAAGTCGGACAGCCGGGATCGGCTGACTATATCCTATAGCTGCCATATAACAGAGCGATCGGAAATTCTACAACTTCAATGTTTTTAAAGATAGAATCTTGAAATTTGCACAGTTTACTATTTGGGGAACTTAGGCCGATCGGGATCTGGAAATTTCATTCGGCCGCTATATCCTATAGCTGCTATATAACTGAACGATCGAAAATGACACATCTTTCGTGTTTTTGGGCGTAGAAGCGTCGGACTTCTTTTAAAATTCATTTTATACGAATCTAAGCATGTTTTAAACTATATCAGATATTTACTAGATCTTTAATCAATAGAAGCCGCTAACTGCAAGGGTATATAAGCTTCGGCTCCGTCCGAAGTTAGCTTTCCATTCTCGTTTTTGTTTGTTTTTGCAATACGTAAACATAGTGGCAGGGAACAGCGGCACCAGGCTATCTTGAGTACATGTCAAAATTGATAGCTCACAGTAAATAGCATTTACTATGTTGGGCGATACTACATCTTTTATTAAATCCAGGAACGTTTCTCGATTAATAAAATCGATGATGGCTAGTTTTAGTACCAAATACAACGAATAGTCGCTTTTCGATATAGTCGCCTCTTCTACAATAATCCTCACTATGACCAGTGGACGAATCTATGACCATGAATAGTAGACGAATCTTCGCTGTGAACTGTTGCCTGATCTGACTCGGCTGAGCTCTGCAAACTATTAATATTTTTCTGACACTCAGCCACACAGTTTATCCTTCAAGGCTTGTATATGACTTTTGCACAACGCTTTAGTTTTGAATTTGGATTCTTGTTAGAAACAGCATATATGAGGGGCTGATAGTCAGTGGAAATGGTTATAATACTCTTTCCATATACGTGGTGATGAAGACTTTCCACAGCCCACACAATCGAAAATAAGTCCCTTTCATTAATTCCCTATCCTTAAGCTTTCAGGAGACCTTTGTTATATGCCATTTTCCCTAGGACCGAGCTGCCCCTATGCCTAATTCATGAGTCGTAAAATCGAATGGTTTGAAAAGTGTGAGTAGTGACGAAAAACGTTTTCAGACGCAAGAATGTTCCTTACCTTTTCAAATGCATCCAATTGCTGCTTATTGAATGTAACCGGAATACCTTTTGATCGGTGTTAAATCTTTAATGAAGCATTTATAATAACTTGCAGAACTTAAGAACGATGTCCGCTCAAACAAATTGCTCGGTTGTTTGAACTCCTGAATGGTTTGAACCTTGTCTTGGCTTGTCCTAGTACCGTCTTTTGTGACAACAAACCCAAGGCATTCGACAGTTTCTCTAAAAATGTGGGCTTTTGTCTTGGCACACGCACGTTGGCATCATGCAAGCTCCCTAAAATCTGAGAACACAATAACATCGTCTGCATAGACGTATCAGAATATACATATTTTTTTGCGAAGAACGTCATCTATAGCCCATTGAAAAATACTAGAGCCATTTTTTAGCCCAAACGGTAAGCGGCAGTATTTATATTTCTCAACCAATCTCAACCTGGTGATATTTAGGTCGAGGGTCGAAAAAAACTTAACTTTCCCCACATTCGCCAGTATGATACAGATGCTTGGCATTGGGTACTTGTCGGCAATAGTTTTCGCATTTAAGTTCCTAAAGTGAACTACCAAATGTTTATTAGGCGATCGGCAACCGTCGCTGCCCTTCTTTTTAACAAATAGATTTATTATAGGGAGACCTAGATTGTCGAATAATCCCAATCTTAAGTAGGTATTTGATCTCCTGGTTAACGAAATCGGCTGCACTTATAGGAAACCGGTATAGCTTAGTGTAAAACGGCTCATCATCTGTTTAAATCGTCGTTAGAACATTTTTGTTGAACGGCAACTTTTTATCTGGGTCAGCAAAGGCTTCCAAATTTTTTAACACCGTCTGCTGAAAACGTTCCTACATTTGTTGGGGAATTATTGTAATTGTAAATCGTCAATATTGGGAAAGTTAACCTGAACGCATTTCTGAAAATGCAATGTTCCCCATGAAACTTAATTATTAAACTGCTGTTAGGATCATTAGTTGCGCTTACTTGCGATGGTAGATCAATGCCGATTATACCATCAAAGAATTTTAGGGACTTTCAACATTAGGGAGGTGAAACTAAAATTTTTTTTAGCAATTTGATTATAATGTTCAGATTGATTGTCATTATCATTGTGGGCCAAATGATTGACCTTTTGCCGCCTAGAGTCAGACATTCTTTAAGAGTTGTTCGGTCTCTTTTGCGAATTCTCTTGTTGAAAGTTTGTCGATGGACGGAACTTTGACGACGTTGGGTCATTTGGCCTACTTTTAATGATGGGTCGTGGAAATGAGCTTTCCTTTTCTGAGAGTCATCAGCTCTTGTTCCAGCAAGTGCAATGGACGCTTGTCGGAATAGGTAAAGTCAAGGCGGCTGATGATAGCATCAAAATGGAGAACTGTATTATATGACAAAATTACCAAATCGGCAGACCCTTTATCCTAGATGCGGATTATTAGAAGAGTTTGGTAATATCTGGAGCTGCACCTTTCCTTCTAAACAATGGTAGGTATAATCTAGGTATAGGTATAAAACTAAACTATGATAGCTATAACTAAAGATATGTATAGAGTTATAAGGGTCGTTAAATTCTTTTGACAACTTGTTAATGATATATGGCACCCTCTTGGTTTTATTAACCATTGCCAATATATGGTCGGCAAACTTTAGCTTAAAGTCTAATAGGACGCCTAGGTCGTTAGCCTAAGTTCATCTTTCTAGGGCAGTCCCACAAAGAAAATATGTGGCCTGGATAGGGATGAAGCGAAAAAATGATAACGTTTGCATTTTGATCCAGTAAGTTTTAAGTCATTTGCAGAACACCAATTTTGGAACTTGTCCAGATCGATCTAAAGTTTGTATTGGGCAGAGGAAGATTTATATTGAAGACACAGCGTCATCTGCTAACAAAAGTATACGAAAGTTCGTTAAAGCAAAAGGCAAGTAATTTATGAAACGGTAAGAGGTAAAGGCCCGAGATGGCTTTCTTGAGAGACTTCGGATGTAGCTCAGACAAGGCAGGAGAATACATCCTTAACCAGAATAGAAAGCTAATTTCGCACAGAGCCTAAGCTTATAGACCCTTGAAGTTAAACAGTGGCTTCTATAAATTAAAGATGTAGTAAATATTTTATATAGTTAGCCAATCTTTAAAAAAAACATTCACAACAAGCTTAGATTCGTATAAAATGGATTTTAAAAGAAGTCCGAAGCTTCTACGCCCAAAAACACGAAAGTTGTGGCATTTCCGATCGTTCAGTTATATGGCAGCTACATGATATAGTCGGCTAATAGTCGGCTCGTAAAGGCAATTCGGCCGATTTGTCTCATATGCAAAGAAAAATTTATTGGCCATAAGCTATTAGATCAAATCAGTCTCTGACCCCTTGTAAGGCTAATAAGTTGTTTTTCAGAGAAAGTTTCTAAAATTCATGGCTTTTACAAGGCTTAAAGGAAGAGCATAATATAAAGAAAAACGTATAAAACAGCCTCTACTATCCTAGGAAACATAATCTAAAAGTTTAAATCCCACTAAAGGTCCGGCTTTAAAAATGGTTTGATCTAATAGCTTATGGCCAATAAAACTAAACATACAGATTTGCAAGGAACATGGAAATAGCAATAGATATAGTGTAAAAATGGAGATTTATCTGAGAACAAGGATTTGAACGACCCTGACTCCTTGTGTACCGCTGGGATCCCTCTATTGTGTATATGTAAAAAAAAATAAAATATAAATATAAATATTTTGAGGCTTTGACGTCGATTAAGTAAGGCCACCATCCATATTCGTCAGGCCAATTGTATTGAATTTGTCAAAATATAATAAAAAGGGGCAGTATAATACAGGTAATCGACGAACATAATTATCGATCCGTTTTTAAATATATCGACCACTGAAAAACACACACCAACTGAAAAGGATCGCAGGGCTACAGGTACTTGGGTGTTAACGAAATAGAAACTACAGTCCCAATCAACGAGATAATAGCTAGACTTAAAGGTAAAAAGGGCAATAAGTTTAATTCTATAAACAAAATTTTCCATTTTACCATTGTTTAATGATTGATTGATACCCTAAAGTATACCTTCACACAAAAATTAAGTCACCCGATCTAAAATACCTCCTCCATCGTACTATTACCGTCGAGGAACTGCTCAAACTAATAGAACAGTCTCAAAACATGACAACAACCAACCATCAACTATGACAACAAAGTAAAAGTAGAACCACAATAGAAAACCGCATTTACTGTCTATTTTACCGATGCAATCCCAAAACCCATCCCAATAACCTAATGGAATTGTGACAATGCTTGATCAAATACAATGACAGCAATACATTAAAAAAACACAATACAGGAGCTAATGCAAACATTCCCTTGAAATCTTAATCAAACAAAAGTCTCTTTAAATATATTTCCCAAAATTTAAATATAAATATAAATATATAAAAATATAAATATATAAAAATATAAATACATAAAAATATAAATATATAAAAATATAAATATATGTAAGACCGCATTGAATCAGTACAGATTCATTTAGGGGTCTATGTTGGGATCAACGTATCCAATTCCAATCCTATCGTAGTAGACTCCTCTTAATAAACCATTAAGTCTTACCATTGTTGTAGGACTGTAGGGCTATGCTGGATGTAGTTTTCATTAATAACTTTATCAATCATGAAATTGACAGCCGGCAGCATTAGGTCTGTTAAAACTTAACGTTTCTTTTAGGGTCTCTCGAACTTTCTTTCCTTTATTTTTAAGCTTTTTTAGGTCAACATATGCCCAGCATGACCCTTCCAAGGTATTATGTTCTGACTACGATAACCTTATTACAAATTATTTCACAGAACTCTTGCACGAAATCTTCTATTATTTCCTACTTAAGAGAACAACAAATAACTCTTCCTCGTGACTTTTTAAAATACTTATTCCTCGTCTCGGATCTATCTCCGCGATTCGAGCCGTACGATAAACGACAGCCTTCCTCGGTCGGTTGGGCGGGAGGTGGTTGAGCTACAGAGATGTTGCAGATGGGGCGTAATAATTTTTTCAAAAAGCTTTGGATTTGCTGACAATTTATAGATGCCTCTATAATTGGTAGCATCATATTTTTTCCCTTTTTTTTGCAGGGGAATTAAAAAGAATTCCTTCCACATATGGGGATATATCGACGTTTCCAGAGATAAGGTGAAAAGCTTTGAAATTGGTTTGCACAATGACTCGGCGCAATTCTTTAGCACACAGTCTGGTACTCCATTGGGACCTGGTGAAGTACGTGTTTAACCCTTAAAAGATTCGATAACAAACTGCACTCGGAGATCCATGGACCAAAAATAAGATTGCCGGAATGAATTTTTACATATGTAAGGATGATCCGAAATATTAAAAAGTGAATACGTTGTTTGAAAAATTTTGCGAATTCTCCTATCAAATTATTCTTTGGCGATATTTATATCACTGCATTCCAAAAAATCAGACCAATGAAAGGAAAGAATAAAGTTATTGAGCGTTTCAAAGTCAGCATTACGAAAAAAGTGAATTTTATCACCTATGAGATTTAAGACTGGGAATGGTTTCGATTAAAACCTCAAGCGTAGGATGATATGGATATTCGAGGCTCACGAAAGGCAGGTCTCTAGAAAGGATGATTCCATCTGAATCAGACACAAATCATAAGTCTAGAAGCCGAACTAAAGAATTTCGGTTATGGTTAATTTGACCTAAAGACATGTCAAACATGCCCGCAGTGAGTTTTGGTGTATTAAGGACCCAGAATCACGAGCTGTCGCTATCGTGCCTAAGAATAAAAACCGACTGAATAGCAGTCAAATTGTGTCAGTATGTAGGCGGTTCAGATGAAGGCGGTATATAAGAACAGGTAATAAACAGCGATTGATCAGACAAATTGACCTTAAATTAAAAAAATTCGAAGTTACTAAACTCTTGTTACTTAACCTCTTCAAAAAGAAATGGGTAAGCCTTCTGAGGTTGGAACTCCTTCACCTCTTTCTTTAGGGCACGTCTAAGGATCTCCGCCCCTAGTATTCTAATAGGTAAGAGTAAGGGAGTTTGTTAATTTTTTGAGGAGGGGGCGGGCTAGCTAGTAAAGCTTGGGGGAGCTTGACTCCAACAGGCTTGGTATTTTTTTTTTAATTTCTCGGCTGATGTTCTTGCACGAATATGTACTCTGGCCAGAAACCAGGCGAACACACCGTTTCAAACATCGACAAAGGCACACATATCTTGAAGGATGATGTGCTCCTCGAGTGGAAATTTAATTTAATTACGTCCATTTTCTTAATCACGGCTTTTATTTTGGCTTTAATATAAGCCGAGATATCAATCAACAAATATTTGTTTCGTCGGTGGATCAACCTTTAGGGGCTTTGGTCTCGCATCTTGTAGAATTGCGATACCAGTCGGTACCGGGCGTCCGGACCCAATGTTCCCCGTGGGTTTTTGCTGGGGTATGCAACAAATGGGGTCTGTGGCATAACTGGTAGTGATGCCATAGGGGACAGGTCTGAAAGTTGCACACGATCAATGCCTCAGTCGGTATCCGAATTTGTATCAGTCCTGGCTCTTGGAGTTGCCAGGGTGATCAGGGGTTGAGTGATGGTCGGCTGTGCGGGTAGAGGAATAGCTGGTGCACACAGCTCAGCTAGGGTGGATTTTTTGGGCTTCGGAGACTTAATTAGTAGCTGTAGCTTTCTAAATGGAGAATCAAGCGCATTGAATTGATCCCTGATTTTACGAAAACCAGCTTTGATATTATTAAATCCGTTCGTTGTGTTCTCATCTCGCTCTGCACGGCACGACAGCCACTGCAACAATAGTGCAAGCCAGAGCTCCGGGATACTCCTTCCGACACAGGCCGTGAAACTGTCACATTTTTCATGTACCATATTGTCACACAGCCAACAGGGGAAGCTTGGCGGCGATAAAGTTATGGTCTTATTGCAAGACTTAATAGCGTAGACTACTTCAAATTCCATTTTATTTTAATTCAATTTTTTAATTCTTGCGACCACTGTACCAAATATACAAATAAACACAAGATAACGGTTTAGTTATTTTGGTATAAGTGTTTAGTTACGAAACTTCAAAAAGGAACAGAATTAAAGAGCAACAACAAATAGTATAGCAAAGCAGAGCTATGCTTGGCTTAAAATTAATAAATATTAATTTACCACCAAACACATCCGTTCGCTATGAAAGGCAGATAAAAATCGATGTTTTTATACGTAAATACCAACACTGAACTTGCAAGCTAAATGAGAAATATAATATATATTTTTTTAAAGGAATTTGTTTACCTTTTTTACTACAGCTTAGTTGTATTATTCAATTTTATTATTCTTCCTTAATAACTTAATAACCAACTTTTTATGTTAAGAATAAGGCGGCACGGCCCGCAAAAACCCTTTTAGACGTTCACCTCCTCTATTTTTATCACAGTTAACGCTGCTCTATTTTTATCACAGTTAACAAAATAATTGTTAACTTATAGTTCTGCTCCAAGTTCGTTTTATAGCTGTCATGTTGGTAAAAAAAGTTCATACTTGTATAAAGATTTGATAATTTGGTAGTTGTTGTTTCTCTAGGCCAGACGTCAGCTGCATTTTTTAAGGATGATACGTGACGCCACTGTTTTGGACGGATGAGGCGGTCCAATGGTTAGTTCTGCGCCCAAAACTGCTGCACATAATTCTTATCTACGCAAGCATGGTTTTACGTGGTTTTGCCGATAATTCTTTCATTTCGACTGAAGTTACATTGGGAGCTCTTCACTTCATGCCATTTTGCATTCCCAGGGGTGTTGCATAATTATTTTTGCCTTTATGCACTGGTGCGAATAACCCAACTGGGTCAAAGATTTAAAATACGAAGAAATCTTTTTCGAGTGCGGCCGATCCTATAGGAAAAAGTATCCGTTTCCTTTGATCAAAGTGCTAAATGATTCAGTCATTTTGTTACAAGAAACGGGACGGCCATAACTCTATACGTAACTGTTTTGAGTCGATAATATCTTAGATCCTCAGACGGGTCATTTCGCCATACCACTAGTTGATGCAATTCTTGGTCTGTGTGTCTAGGCTAACTTCTGGAATTTCTCGATCTATGCATCGGTTTATTCCCCGACGCTTGCTCCATACTAAGGATGAGCAGATTTTCTTGGCGCCCTGCGACTATACATCCAAACTTCGTATTTTGAAGCATGGCGCCATTTTTCCGATTCGGCAGAAGTAGCGTCTGTCAGGTCTGTCAAAATGTGGGTGTGGCAATGGACGCTCATTGAATAAATTTAAATTACAATATCGGCTGAGCTGGTTGGTCACCTATGATGTGAGCGACAAAAATGGCATGGGACAGTGCCTGCAATAGGAGCAGGATTTTGGTTCCTTCCGGCCGTGGTCGATGCGCACGTCGGATTTCTTGAGCTCAAACTCTAACTCTTTGCTCGAGGAATTCCAAAATGTTGGAATTTTTTGTTTTGGACCGTCCTTTTGCTCTTCCCCGCTGATCCGTAAGCCGCCAGTACTGTGCTGGACTTGTTGATTACGAATAAACATTGGAATAAGTGTTGATCACTAAGGGAATCTCTGACCCGAGCTACCAGCAGGAAAGACCAAATTGTACAGTAAGGATGCCACTTTTATGTTCTGTGTGTTATTAAATAACAGCGGCACCCGCGAAGAGAGGAAAACAAAAATGAGTTTTTATCGGTGTGCTTCACAGAGAGCACACCCAAGAGTAAAACTCTTATGGACATAGTCAGTTTATGGAAACAATCATTCAAAAACTAACTTTTGGTTTGATCATACTTAATACATAAATTCTTAAAAACATATAAAAATGTTTTTTAATTATATTTAGGGTGGAAACAGACAGTTTAGAGTGCATGCGTCATAAAGCGACATGGACCTACTCACTTCGAAGCGGGCCGGACAACTGAGTAAATTTTACTCTCATGAGAAAGAATATTGGCCCACGCGGGACACACCCTTCTTTCCTTTGCACGCAGTATATAAGTAGGAACGGCCGGGATCGGCCGACTATATCCTATAGCTGCCATATAACTGAACGATCGGAAATGCTATAACTTCCATGTTATTAAAAATTCTTGAAATTTGTAGAGATTCTCTTTTGTGGGAATCTAAGCCGATCTGGAAAATTTCATACGGATCGGCCGACTATATCATGTATCTGCCATATAACTAAACGTTACGTAACGTAAGTTAAAAAAATAAAAATAGTTGTTATTGCACCACAAACTTTTGAGTGACGCACGTGCACTCTGAAAAATTTAGTTTATTATTAAGTAGAGCTTAATATAAGAACTCTCATTTAAAAGACGTTTTTAAATGATCCAAATAAAAATCCATAATTGAACAATCTTTGAGTTTATGTAAAACTTTATAAATTTTTTGGATGAAGGATTTGGATTTTGAATTTGAATTTTTTTTTAATGAAAAATAATGTTTAAATTTTTTTTATTGAGTGGAAAATAGTTTTAAAGATGTAAATGTGGAAAAAATATTTTCTTTCGTTGTGTGTGTGACTCCATATTTTGGAATGTATTGGTGTTTTGCTGTTTTATAAAGTTGAATTGGACATCCTTGTATTAGACTATTGAGTCATTTACGTCGTTACATTTATAAAATAAAACGTAAATATGTAAGCCCAAAATTTAAAACACCAAAGAAACTAAAAAAAACCCTAAAATATCAGTAAAAAATATATAAAAAATAATAAACGAGAATGGAAAGCTAACTTCGGGCGGAGCCGAAGTTTATATGCCCTTGCAGTTACAGAGCGGCTTCTATTGCTTAAAGATATAGTAAATATCGGATATATTTATCCGATCCTACCAATAACGTTGATAACAAGCTTAGATTCATATAAAATGGATTTTACAAGTATTACAATGCTTCTACACCCAAAAACACGAAAGTTGTTGCATTTCCGATCGATAAGATATATGGCAGCTATAGGATGTATCCGGCCGATCCAAACGAAATTTTTTAGATAAGCTCAAATTCATATAAAAGAGGTTCTGTGCAATCTTTTAATCTTCTATCTTTAAAAACATGGGAGTTAGAGCATTCCCGATCGTTCAGTTATATGGCAGCTTTAGGATATAACCGATCTGCCGATCCAGACAGTCGGACATGCTTATATCGACTCAGGAGATGATCCTGATCTAGAATTTTATAGGTGTCTAGATGACTCCTTCACTGCTTTGCACACTTCTAACCAAAATAATAATAAAAACAAGAATGGATCCCAGTTGCTTTTATCTCTTCGCACCGTTTGGTAGTGCAGCTGCGATTCTGTCCCCCAATGCCGTTGTTTGGATAGTCCTGGTTTTCCCGTTGATCTGTGAGCCGAGCACCGAGTGTCTCGGAGTTTCGCCTGCACTTTGGTTGCCGTGCCGTGCAGAGCGAGATAAGAGCGTTCATGCGGCACACAAGGAACGGATGTAATAAATTACAATATAGTTTTCGAAAAATCAGCGAACAATTCAATGCGCTTGTTTCTCAATTTAGCAGCCTACAGCTATTAATTGAGTCTCCGAAGCGCAAGAAATCCACCCTAGCTGAGCTGTGTGCACCAGCTTACCCTCTGCCCGCACTGCCGACCATCCCTCAACCCCTGATCACCCTGACAACTCCAAGAGCCAGGACTGATAAAAATTCGGATACCAAATGCGTCAGTCATCATGAGCAACTGCCCTATTTGTCCTCTATGGCATCCCTACCAGTGACGCCACATAATTGCTGCATACCCCACCAGTCCCCACGGGGAACATTGGGTCCGGACCTTCGGTATCGACAGTTTTACAAGAGATTGATGTCTCGGCTAATATCAAGACAGAACAAAAGTCATGATTCAGGAAAAAGACATTATTAAATTAAAATTTTCCTCATCGAGGCACACATCATCCTTAAAGACATGTGTGCCTTTGTCGATGTTTGAGACTCATCTCAGGTGATTGTCTTTAGAGTATACTGGTTAGAGTCGGACATCCTTAGATCCAAAAAACACTTTGGTCAATCGTTAACTATCTGGCTATTACCTGTTCTTATATACCGCCTACATCCGAACCGCCAACTTTTTGGCATCAATTGTCTGCTATTCAGTAAATTTTTTATCTTATCTCCGATAGCCCACATCTCATGACTCAGTGTATCTTGGTCACAAAACTCACTTGGTCAAAAATCGAAAATGTTTCGGCTTTGTCACTTTCGTCACATCATGAATTCACTGCAGGCTTGCTAAGCATATCTTTAGGTCAAATAAAATATGATAGACTTCAGATGCAAACACCCATTCCAGAGCCCTATCTTTGGTGATCCCCTAAGGTGCATATCATACTACGCTTGAGGTTTCTGCCTAGTCAGAACTTTATCTGGAATCCCGCGAGGAAGCCATCTCGGTCTTTTACTGTAAACCAGTTTCATTAACGTTGCCTACCATTTGTTGCCTTATGCTTTACTCTCGCAATAGTAAATGGGTGTGCTTGGCTTCATTAAAAGGTGGTCAACAGAATTTACTGACCTTTATATAACTAAAACTATATACAAATCTTTAGTTCGTCCGATTCATGACCGCATTGAATTAGTACAGAAGAGTTTTCTTTTATTTGCTATGAGGGGTTTAAACTGGGATGCAACTATGCAACTCCAGTTTTAACGTAGTAGAATTCTTTTAATCAACTTACCATTTTTACTAATCCCTAGGACTATGCTAGTGGTCGTTTTCATTACTAACCTTATCAATGTTGAAATCAACAACCAGCACATATAAGGTCTCAGAAAATCTAACGTTCCCATAAGGTTCTCTTAAAACATCGGTCCCTTAATCCTTATGTTTTATAGATCAACATATGATCCTTTCAGGGTATAATGTTCTGACTACAATAACCTCTATTCCATTTTTTTCACACGGCTCTTCCTCCTGTATAAAATCTTTCATAATTTCTTACTTTCTAACCATTTTATTTCTCGTTTCGAATCTTTTCCTGCGATTCGAGCCATAAGATAAACATCAGCGCCAGTCAGTTGGGCACGAGAAGGGCTGTATGTTTTCAGCGTGATCCGCTTATGAGCATCATCTTAGGGCCTTACTTATCGTCCGTTCAGGGCTTACTTCGAGGATCAATTGGTTTAAATTTTCTGTAGACTACTACAACTTAAAAAAATTATGTAATTTCAATTTGCAGTTTCTGTTCAAAAAGATCGGTAAAGAAATAGTTTCAAAATGTATTATATGCTGAGTTTTTACAAAAACTTTGTGGAGATATTAAAGACATCAGACAGAATCCAATTCTACTTTAAACACATGTCAATTTTACTATTGTCACTATGGTCGGTTACCTAGATAGTTGTAATGCGCTTTTTGCAATATACACTCCATTGCCCAATAGAAAGCTCTACCAACCTGAGCCTATTTTGATAAGTTTAAAATAAGCCTAAAGCTTATTATCGGTTACCGACTAATAGGCCAAAGCTTAAGAATAAACTGTAAACATTGTTTGCGGAATAAAAAATTGCATAATTGCCCCTACATTAACCCCATGTGGATGTGATTTTTCCCTTATGGATTAGATAAAAAAAATATTGAAAAAAATATTTGGAGCACTCACGGAACCCTCTTCTTCTATGACCCAGACCTAGAGCGCCCCAGCAGGAAGGACAACAACTGTAGTGGACTATGAGAGGACACTGCAAGCATTTCAAATAATTTAAAACGGATTTAAAGCAAATAACACGTCTTCACGTGTTGTTGTGTAAGCTGTTAGCGTTAGTAGCTTTCGTTCTTATGGAACGCATTATTCGGCTATGCACACATAGCTTGAATAATAACACAGCTTGGAATTTGACTTTAATGTAAACCCGCGGCCGTAAACCCTAGGACTTTGGGCAATTTAAGTAATTAGGCAATGAGTGTAATCGCAATTATAAATGAGCAAACAAATTAAACTTTCCTATTTCCTATTCTTTTTTTTTTAGGAACATTATTTAAGCGACCAAAAATGCTCGGCGGCTAACGTTTTGGGGGCCCCGAAGTGATCTGTACCACAGTTTGAATCAGGCGCAACATGCGCCGTCGATCCAGATGTGACTGGATTTCGTATTCGGTTTGGCTTTTGGAAGATTCCTATGCTTAGGAAGTTCGACGATTTCGGTTTCACCGTCGCTGCGGCTTAAAGGATCAGAATAAAGCGTTCATAAAGGAAACATCTGGACTTGGGGCAGATGTCCTTGGACCCGGAGGAGGTTAGGACCCGTTGCAAGTACTTTCTGCACTATCATTGAAATCTAAAAGAAGAGAGCTCTATAACGAAACTCAGGGTGGTGTTCGACAGTTCAACTGCCACTTCTTCCGGTTACTCGCTTAACGATGTCTTGATTGGCGGGCCCGTTATTCCGCCTAAGCTTTTCAGCCTACTTCTTCCCTTCTGGCCGCACATGATGGCCATAACTTAAGGCATCTGAAAGATGTACCGCTGCGTAAGAGTGTCTTCCGAGAACAGATTCAGGCAGTGCATCCTGTGGAGAGATTCTATTGAGGATATGCTGACTGTTTTCACGTTGGACACCTGGACATATGGCACAAAGCCTGCCTGGTATTTTTCGGTTCAAGCCATACATCAGTTGGCTCAGGATGATGCAGCCCTGGTTCCTGTAGGGGCTCAGATGTTGCGACTGGATTTTTATGTGCACGACCTCATATCTGGTAGCCGGTCGGTGCAAGAGGCCGTTAAAATAATAAATCGGACTTCATGCCCTCTAAGCAAGGGCAACTAGCAAGGACCACAAATGTGTTTTTCAGGAAGGAACCCAGATGAGGATAAATAGTCTTATCTGGAGTTCAATGACGGCACTTTACCAAGACGTTGGGGCTAGCTTGGGAGCTGTATCTACAGCCTACTAAAAGCCTAACTAGGCGCTCAATCTTATCCTCAATAGCTCGCTTTTATGACCCAATGGAATTGGTAGGTCCCGTCGTGATAAGGGTGAAGATACCGCTGCAAGGTTGTGAAGAGAAAACTAGGGTAACTAGGAACAAAAGCCTACATCAAGATCTGCCCAGTCGGACTTGGCGATCGCCAGGTGAGAGGAAATGACGCTAACGGCGAGAGGAAAACTGGGTAAATACGATGTATCACTATAGAACATACGTGACCGCGGCTCTTCACGTAGTTCCACGCTGCTTTTCTAGTGTAAAGGTCACCGTGGGTACCCAGCTTTTGGGTGAAAAAGGGTATGAGTGCTTACCTGGTGAAATTCGGATTCACAAAAAATATCCCTTGTTCTGCAGTACATATATACATATGTATGTATACATATATACATATATACATACATATATACATATATATGTATATATGTGTTTACACCCTTGCATTTTGGTCAGAAGTGTGCAACGCAGTGAAGGAGACATCTAGGCCCCATAAAGTATATATATTCTGGATCAGGATCACTTCCTGATTCGATATAAGCATGTCCGTCTGTTTGTTTCTACGCAAACTAGTATCTCAGTTTTTAAGCCTTGAAACTTTGCACACACCCTTCTTTCCTTTGCACGCAGTATATAAGTCAAAACCGTCGACTATATCCTATAGCTGCCATATAATTGAACGATCGGAAATGCCACAACTTTAATTTTTTGGGCGCCCAGTTTTTGGGCGTAGATGCGTCGGACTTCTTTTATATGAATCTAAGCCTGTTATGAATGTTTTTATAAAGATCGGCTTAGTATATCCGATATTTACTATATATTGAATCAATAGAAGCCGCTATTTAACTGCAAGGGTATATAAGCTTCGGCTCCGTCCGAAGTTAGCTTTCCATTCTCGTTTTTATTTCCCTTAGTTATTTCTTTAATTATAAAAAAACATTACGCTTTTTAATATTACATGCATAGAACTAAATTAAATTAATAAAAAAAAATGGAAAAATATAAAAAAACAACAAATTTAACAGAACAAATAAAATAAACAAAAAATGAGCTAGAAGAAAAATAAGAAAAACCTTTATTAGAATTATTTCCATAACAAACGCTCGAACTCCAACTTTAACAATAATTGCAAATGTTTTTGAAACTTAAAATAGTTTGTTGATCATTAAAGCATATTTAAGAGGAATTATTCATTGTCATTATTCTTTTATGCGAAAAAATGTCCCTTTTACAGCCAAGTTCATCCCGAGCGCCGATGGTCCGACTGGTTTCTCCATGACTTTCTCGTTAAATTTGCGTCATAACGGCCGGCATCATAAAGCATTTCCTTGAAAGGAATCTCTTTTTCTGACCCCCTGGCGCTGTTAACCAAAATTAGATCTCAGTATTTGCCAATCGGGGGGAGATAGACTGTCTCCAAGGTTGTTCGAAAGTGCTACAGGTGCTTTTGCACCAAGCATCAACTATTGGAGAACTATTGGATAAAGAAACGTGTTGCAGGTTTCAACGTTTTTGACGTGACTGGTGTAGGCTTGTGCAGACCATTCTATTGTATAACAAGAGTGAGACTCGAAAAATACTCCGTCTGCGTCTTCATATGTTTTGTTAAGTGTGCATCTGGAGTTAATGTATGGAGTTAATGTAGAACCGCTACTTTTTATGGCTCACTGAGAAGACTTATTTGCACCAAGAGGAATCGCAAGCTGTTTTGGTCCGATAATGCAACTAACTTTGTAGGAGCCAAGAACGAGCTACTAAGTAGCGGGCATAGAATTTTGTTTAAGAGTTTATGATGGAGTCTGGAAAGCCGCATTAAAAAATAGCGAGCATCATTATATCGGGGAGTTGGGCCATGATTCTTGGTTTTGATGAGCTAAGGAGCTTGGTGTGCCAAATCGCCTTCATAATTAATTCAAGGCCACTTGTCTCCCTCGTTTACCGCAATCCCCTAAATCTATGTACCATATTGCCAAATTGGGGCATTACAGTGGACATGCACTGTTTTCTTGCTACTAGTGTCATGGGGGTTGTTTTGTTTATCAACCATCCCAACTTTTGCATCCGCATTTTCAGGTGCAGCATTTCAGTGGCTGTCATGTGTGGTCCAATAATATAACCTTTATTTAAGGTGATACTCAGGTACTTAGCTTGCTCCGGTTGCACTAAAGTAATTCCTTTGCGCTGGATAAGAGGCGGAGTAGGGACAAGGATCTTAAGTGTAAAGCATGGGTTAACTGTTTTCAAAGTGTTTACCTTTAGGCTTCATCTTCTGCACCAATCTGCAAAAGGGTCTAAATATTAATGTAGTCCGTGAGCTGCTTCTGCCAAGGTTCTGGAGTTGTACGGGGTAGCAACGTCGTCGGGATTTTTTAGAGGGGGATTCCTTAAAATCTTTGTTAGATAAAGGAAAATCAGCCGTGTATAACGAGTACAGCAAAGTATTAGGGGACCGCAGTTCTCATTGGACATACGGGTGACATACGGTTTGTATCCCTGACTCTGAACTCAAAAACGCGCCCTTCCAGGTCATCCTTCCTTCATCTGAAGACCCTTAGTAGGGTGCTGGTTAAAGATTTTTTATTTTGCACAATAATCCGTCGTGCCATACTCTATAGATGGCCAGTGGTATATCAATAAAAGCATTTGTTTTTATCCAACGCCTGAAGGACATGTAGGACTAGTCTGAAGAACTGTTTTTCATATGCCGTGGCCCTGTCTAAATCCATGCTGGTCATCCGGAAGGAAGCAATAAGCCTCTAACACACATTTTGAAGAGTAGAGAGTAGACTTATGGAGAGATATGACTCGGGATCAGTCTCTGGTTTGCCTGGCTTATGAATCATCAAGATTAATGCCAATTTCCTCTGCTTCTCAAATATGCCTGTTCTCTGATTATGGCTTATGAATCATTAAGATTAATGGCATTTTCCATTTCTTAGGATAAGCTTGCACTCTGATTAAATGGTAAAACCATGCTGATGTGCGACGAAGTTGGCTTTCTCCTTCTTAAGTCAAATCTCCGCCCTGGCACCTGATACTAACTTGTATAAATGGTTGCCTTTTGAATGATTTGGTACACTTTTATAGCGAACATTTTACATCAGCTGTATTGTCCATTTAAGCCAGCTTTAGTTCGAAAGAAATCAATCGAATTAACCTTAGAAGTTGCCCCCAGTTGTTTAGCTACTCGGTTCTCCATAGCTACTCTCCGGTTCTGGGCTCCCTTATGAGCACAATGCCATAATTAGCGTGGTTTGTCGTAACGCGTGGGGGTGTTGCAGCAACATTTAGCTGGAATGCAGTATCTAAGCACTACTTAAAGAGGGACAGGTCAGGGTGTTTATTAATTAGTCGAGGGCTAGAGTAGCTAGCCATCCCTTTGATTGCTATGGTGACAACAAGAGGAAGGTTGTCCGAATTTAGATACTAGCTATGCCTTATCCTGAATTATCCAGGTCGGTGTTTGGCTGGGTGATCCTGTATATTATTTCCACTGACAAATATATCCTTTGCTAGTCTTCTGCCTCTGGGCGACGTATATGTATCACATTCCAGTGACGCGCATTCCAATCACTATAAGGTAACTGTACCTCAAGTATTTAAGATGACTGAAAAATCTCTCACAAGCATACCTCCATTTGATTTACTTACTTGTTTTAAATTTTTTTTTTGCTGTTAGAGCCACGTTAAGAATTGTTGTTGTTGGAGTTGCTGTTCTTATAGCTGGAATTGCTGATGCTGATTGGGAGCTCTAATGGAGATTTGTTGTTGTGGCTTTCTATTGCGTGGGTTCCCTGCATTGGTATTTTGCTTCCTCGACCTTATAGATCGCGCGAAGATATTCTTTGTATGACTGTCATCCTTATATATATATATATGACTGTTATCCTTATATGCCATATGGCATCCTTTAAAGTATAAGCAAGTGGGTATAATGTATTATTTTCTCCATTACTTAGCAGTGTGTCCGTAGTTCTGACAGCAAGCGTATTGGGCCATTTCTGCAGACTTGCTAATTCTTTCAGTTCTTACTTTTTGTCTGCAGAGAGATTTAATATTATTCACATCCTTGATTTTATCACATTTTATCATCGCGATTTTCCCTTGACCTAGGGTTGTGAATTATTCGGCTATAACTTTATAAGACTTGAGGCTTGCAGATATGTCAATGTTCAAAGTGCTGTGTTTTAGTCTTTTCACGACAGTTCTGTGTGGCTTCTCGTTTTTTGTTCGATATGTGTTAAACTCCATACCTATTTTCTTAAAACGGTTAACAATGGCCCTGTAGGTGTCACTATTTTTAGGAAAGATTCGAGTAATTTCACCCTTATTTACTTTGACGGTGATTTTGTCCATACTGAATGTGTCTTCAATGAGTTTAAGCAGATCGTTTAGATTGGCAATGTGTGTAAAAATTTTCATTGGCTCTGGATGTTCAATAAGCTGTCTTTTTGCTGTAGTTTTATTATATATTATCGCCTCTGTGCCATTGTTATTGCCCTCAGGGGGATAGTAAATTAAAAGCATTTTCTAGTAGAATGGATCTGGGAGACTCTAAACTGTGGGCTGTGTCTTCCTCTGCTACCAATCGGGTCGGCAGTTCTGCGACAAGAGAGCGGAACCCCAAGACCGACCTGGGACTGCGGTGATTTTCCCAAGCCGGCACCGTAAACATAATCATGAAGTACCTGCCCAACGGAACTCTCAGAGATGTGATCCAGAATCTACCTTCAGGCACTGGCGAAGTCCACCAGGATCGTTTGTTGCGTTTCTTCCGTAACATCATCTTATGCTTGGAATACCTGCATATCCGTTGCGTCATCCACCGCGACATAAAGCCAGAGAACATGCAACTGGACTCAGGAGGTCGCATAAAAATAGCAGACTTCGGCATCTTCAACGTACATGCGCCAAGCATGTATGATTCGGTGTGGTTGCGTCTCAGTGAATTCATGATAGTTTACGACCAAGTGCTTCACAAATGCCTCCCTGATTTATTTCACGTAGATGACGGCATTACTTTGGCCCTTTATAGACATTACTTTGGTTACAAATATTAGAAAATGTGCCATCATTTGTCCCATTTACTTCCAAAACGGCGAACCCATAGATTAAAGATCTTGAGAATTGCCAAACTCAATTTAAATTTTAAAAATAATAATGTCTTTTAATTTAAATAAAAAAAAAAATTGGTTTGATCATCCATTTGTGTATTGATTTTATTACATTTCGTTATTAATGTTGAAGTCTATGTCCAGCATACCGATCCTGTTGCAGTTGGTTGTATGAAAATTTTTAGGGACGGAGATTGTGGGCAACTGCCCGTTTTAATCTGCCAATGGATGACAGTGGTTTTTTATTCTAGTGGCAGCGTTATTAGTTATACTGGTTTGAATGGTAAAAAAGCATAGTGGAACTGGAGCGACATAGTCGTTATGACGAGGAATGGAGCATACATCACTAGTAGTAATTTACCGATTGCAAGACCCATCCTCTCAAAATAACTATGCTGAGAATGATTGTTGCTTCTACAATATGGTGTTTCTTTTTGTACCCTGAACACAGAGGGAGGGCAGCTCCCCAGCCCAAATTGGCGGAGAAGGCATCCTAATCGCAGTGTAGTTATGTTTCTTTTGTAGGTCAACCGCCGACACTGCACAAGACAGTATCCGAAATTTAAATAAATTTAACTTTAATTTTAATAATTTTAAATTTAATTTGAAATAACTAAAATTGTATGTGCTTTTTTCTTTTTTCTCAAAAGTGGAGTCAGATCTAAACACTCACAACGTAAGCTGCCTTGGTGCTTGGCAGCGTGTTGCGTTCATGCAGCAAGTCCTGTTGAAATAAAGGATACTAGGGGACATCGTTATGGTCAAGGATGAGAACCTTCCCACAATGAAGTATAAGCTTTCCAGAATCATTGAACCTTTTCCTGGGAAGGATGTGCGTTAGTGCCATGAAAACTGCTTCTGGGATGACTAAGCATGCAGCGGCTAAGCTATGTGTGCTGCCCCTCAAGGGTGATATTAAAAGTAAGCTACCAATAGGCAAGAATGATGGGATCAGCAGCTAGGCTCTTTGCAAGCCGCCAATAATTAATATATGTCTCTTCCTCTCTCCGGAGCACTCTACGTTTGTTTGCAAGATCCCGCAACTTATTTGTATTATAGCGGGAGCCACAGTAGTATCTTCATAGAATAATGCGCTTATTGAGTGAGCTGTTAGTTTTCGCTCTTGTAAAACGCATGATAGTTGGAATATCACTTTGATGTACTGCGGCCGTGAACTTTAAAACTTTGTGCGATTCTTGTTAATTTAGCAGGGAGTGTAATCGCAATTATAAATTAGCGATTGATTGCCTATTCTTTATAAAAAGGATGACGAGCGTTATCCCCGTTATCCCCGGCTGTATCAGTCTGTATCAATCGGGCTGGCAGCCCGATTTTGGATGTTGGCATGACGATGCCTAAAATAACAGTTCCCATTTTTATGGTACTTTAAAGTTTTTAACTGCCAAGTGAACAACAATTCGTCGCTGATCGCTATGAAAAAAGAGAATGTAAGGACGTCCGCCAATTTGAGCTCAACGATGCTAACTTTTCCGTGGCTGGGACCCTAACTAACGCCTGGTCTTTGCTTATCACATAAGAAGAAGAATGAGTCGTCGGAAGCGTTTCGAAATATGCTCATCACTATCAACGCGTGTCTCGCCGCCTTCAAGCGCATCAAGGCCTTAGAAGGGGAGGCAAATCACTGGCTGGCTATCATACGACTTTCAGACACCCAAATGAAACCTCCAACGCTTGGGAATTTCATTAAGGCAGTTCTGCTTCACTTCCGGCCTACGCCGATTTATTGTCGTTTTTGAACGACCGGTTAGTGGTTATAGAAGCGATCGAGAACCCTAGCTCCTCGAGCTCCTCGAACGAGGCACCGATACTCGGCGCCGTACCTCATCATCGTCATTTAATCGTTTGAACAATATACTCCTGGCAACGGCACGCATTATAGTACAGAATCCATAAAACGGGATCCAGGCGGTCATCATGGAGCGCATCGATCAGGGGTCCATCGTATCTAACACGGATACCAGCGAGGGCATCCATCCATTGACAAAGCACAAGACCAGAACGGGAGAGGAAGATTAGATCCCTTTTCATCTTATCTTCCTCTCCCTCTCTACCTCTACCTCTCCCTTGTAGACCAGTGATGGGCACCTATTGACATCCGCCGCCGCTATCATAAATAATTATGACTATGTACAAATATGGGGAAAGTCTGCTGCAGTCGCTAGTCCCCTTCAGTGCTCATAAGGTCAAATTTAAAAGTGGACTAAATAGAGCCGCCTTAAAAATAATATGAAAGTATAGAAGGATTTTTCCTTATCTGGGTGGCGAACCGATAAAGCAGGACTTTCTATGGTTAAATAGAAACTTGGGACAAAAAGTTTGTACCACTGAAGCTATGATATAATATAATATAGAGTCTTTAGGTAACACTATTTAAATAGTTCTTCGCCCGCTTAGTCAATCGGCTGCCTACGCTTGCCTTCTTGTTCGGCTCTTTTGTATTTTTTCTCCCCGTGGCCACTCGTTGCGTCACCATTGGTTACGTAGTATCGCATAATAAACCGATAGCGGTGGCGGATGTCAATATGTGCGCATCACTGGTCTATAAGGACACTGGTCGAAAGGACGACGAAAATGACAGTCGGAAGGTGTACAGTACCGTATACTGACAAATTCGGGACTGCAGATTAGTTCGCCGTATGCAACTGAGCCTGGAATCAAGGAGTCTTTGACTTGTGTTTCTTCTAACGCACCTCTCTATTGGGGGAAGTCCATCAGCGGCTCGTCTAGCTTTGCGTACCGATTGCATAGCCGAGGCACAGCATCTTGAGGCTCCCTGAATCTTTAACGGAAATGCCGATAGCACATCTATAAGTTTATCTCTGCTCATAAAGAAGACAGACCTAATAAAATTCAGCAGTTAAAAGGAGTGCTTGCGTTCTTCAAAATTTTGATGGTAGTCCTAAGAGCATCAATAATGACGTTAAAATGCACGGCTTTCATCTTCAAAAGGTGAAACATGGTGAATTTGTTGGGATTTCCTTTTCTTGTCGCCTCTACCCCTGACCACTCCTTGCCAAACCTTGCATGCGCTATTTCGCGTGTCTTTGACATTGCTTACACTATGTGAGATCAAGTCGATCCTAGTGATCGACCATTAATTCTTATCAATAATAATAAGCTATTTTAGACTTTGTTGCACTCTTTAAGTCTTACATCCCTGGTTATTGGAACGCAACTAAACATAAATAAACTATGAACTACTTCCACCCTACTTTTCCAAAAGATGGAGATAATTGAAGTGCTCTGGGATCGTACTCAAAGAATGTTAATAAAACATGACAAACATCAAATTTTATTGTAGTATATGATTACAAATTATCTTTTAATAATGTGAAACACAAATGTCAAGAAAATTGTCCAAGATGTCATCTCCACGGTTGTACTCAATGCAAGCATGCAGACAATGAAATCTCTCATCAATACCATCTAAGTTACCAATGTCGTAATTAATTGTTATATGGCCGGAGCTTAATGTTTCTGCAGCTATATTCTCTTCATCTGGATTAGTAAGTGTCGCTGTAGAATGTACTGGTGTAACGTTGTAACCGGTATTAACATTAGATATTGCAAAATCTGGGGCTGCAATCTAGTGAAGAAATAAAATATATTAAATCTTACAGTTACTGGAATTCTTATTCTTACCAGTTTGTTGTTGTTTAAGTTATAAAAACAACCATTGTTAACTCCTTGGTGTTCATCGACAATTTTAGTTGGCCCAATCAAAATTGTGCCCAATTTGAAATCCGTTTGGTGTGTTTCTTTTTTAGAAAGAATATTTAAAGATTTTGATTCTACCTGACCTTTGTGTTGATTGGGGTGCATTTCATCTAACACACCTTTTTTCAATGCTAGCGTCGGCGTCAAATCATTTGACAATAAACTTTGCTTCAAATTGTTTGTGGGAAATGGCTTGGAAAATATTACATTATGGTCTTCTATAACTGGGCGGTAGCTTTTTTTTAAATCTTTATTTACGATGTCTAAATTATTACGATAAATGTGTGTCGCCTGGCTCTCCATGGTGTGGTATAGTTTCTTTTTGCTAAGCTTCCTATTGCGAATTCTCTTTTTGTCACATTTTTTTGGGTCAACACCCAATTCCCAGTATCCTCCTTTTCCCTTGTCCTCGCGTTTATGATTACGAAAACAGTGATGTAGTGATAAATTGTGCCTAATAGAGTTCTTAAATAACGAAAAATATTAAATATTAAATTATAAATATTATACATATATATATGTATTTATATTAAAATGGCACTTACATTCCACTTTTTTCGTACGCGAAAAAAAGCAAACTTTGTCTCAATCCATGAGCATAGTTGCTGTAATGTGACTCGTCCATTCTTTAACATGGCCATTCCTATTATATGTGAGTAATTAAAAGGCGGTTTTTCAGTCACATCAGTTTCGTATTTACTTGCAAGCTTTTCATATTCCTCCAAATTGCTAAGAAAATAAATATTTATTCAAAATGTATTAAAAGTAAATTGGTATTAACATCATTCTTCTAAAGAATACGTCAAAACCTTTTACAAGGTAATATGTATATATTGATTGCGAAAACGGCCAATAACTTGCAGAGGACACTGTGAAAAGCACCAAGCTCTCGAATCCTCTGGTTATCATTTAATGTATGATCATTACAAGGTCAAAGGAAAATAAGGAAACCTTCTTATGTAATATTTAAGCTCAAAATTATAAAATCCAGCCAAAGGAGTTTTTCTCAAAACTTGATGTTTCTTGTAACAATTTGTGTGAAAGTTTTACACAAAACTTATAAAATGTCTTTTGGGATCAGCTGAGCTCCGTGCAAGCCCCCAATAACAAACAAAACCTAGAATAGAAGTCACAGCTGAGTCTGCATAGCGGAACGCGTTTATTGTGTCAGCCGTTAGCTTTGGTAGCCTTGCTTTGGTAGAACGCATTATGCTTCTTTGGAGATTCCTCTTATGAGTTTAAGTTTGTATTGGATGTTGATGCACTGCGGTCATGGACCTTTTCGCTCCTTGTTTTTGCATATTAAATGTCAACGAGGTTAATTTCAATAAAGGTATAGTGAAACGACTGAACTTTTCCCTCTTTTACTAATCAATAAACCTCGAGACCTCGACGAGATCTGTGCGCCATCGCAACTGCCTCATACCACCTGCCTTCAGTTAAGGCCAAGGACGCGCTGGTGGAGCGCCTGGGTGAACTCTTGCTTCGATTTTGGGAAGTTGAAGCTTACTTTGATCCTGTGGAGAAGGCGACTAAGACTAGACTTTTCAGCCATCAGATGCTACTGCACTCAGGTACGTATTCCGTTCTGCTTCCATTCAAGCACACCCTAAAGCTCTTGGTAGAATCCTATGCGCAGGCAGTTCGTAGATTCTGGTCTCCTGAAGGAAAGTTGTCCAGGCTTAAAAGCCCAGTATGCAGCATTTATAAAGAAAGCTAAGGAGGAGCTGAGTAGCCGTTGTAATAACATTCTGTAATCATTGCGTCCAGAATGAAGAGAGTTCCACAATGAAACTCAATGTTGTATTCGACGGTTCAGCTGTAACTTCCTCTGGATACTCGGTCAACGATTTTTCGACAACAGGCCCAGTCATTCAGCCCAAGCTGTTCAGCCTGCTTCGTCGCTTTCATTCACACATGGGTGCCATAACTGGTGATATATGCAAGTTGTACTGCTGTCGAACAGTGTCATCTGACGACAGTTTCTTGCAGTGCATACTGTGGAGGGACTCTATCAAGGATAAGCTGTCTATTTGCAAGTTGAATACCGTCACATACGGCACAAAGCCTGCCTCATTCTGGGCTATCCATTCTGCTATCCAGGATGATGGCCGAGGTCGCTGCGTTAAAGGTGTACGATGGAGCATATTATTGTTTTTATATATATTATTCGTGTCAACATGAGCCATCTCGTTCCAACATTTTCCATCCAGGAGCTTACCAAGTCTATGGAGTCGGGATATCGCGTTTAATCTTGCAGACATTCTGTCTCGAGGTACTCTACCGACTGATCTGTCATAATCGGTGTTGATGGCCCGCGTTCCCTTTTCTCCTTGGCTAAGACTGCTGCCCCCTTGTCATGCCAAGCGAAAAGCCGACCCTGGAACTCCGAGCAAGAGTTTTGTTGACCACTTCGCCGCACCAGGACATCGTTGCTTTTTCGAAGTATGTTGTGTTTTTGCCGTCTTGTTCGCGTCTATCTCTTTCGTTTTGGTGATTGTGGTGACTTCTAATAAATTATTCGGCCATGATAGCCCAGACGATAAGAGCATTTCTCTGCTAATACTCGCTCAATCGATCAGGTGAAATTACCCCTGATCACTCCACACCAAACTACGCAGTATGGCTTGTCTCTATAATTTACCGCTATAAACTGAATTTATTATATACAAATATTATATAAAAAAAGTGTTATTTGGGTAAATGGCTTCAGCTTTTGAAGATTTTAAAAATTCAACATTGAGTTTATCTCATTTACTTTGCGAGATCAAGTCGATCCATGGACTCGGCTGTTTTGTTGGGATTTAAATTAGTACAGCTAAATAAGTCAAGAAGTTTCAAGCTCTACTGAGAGGCAACGCTTACTGATATCGATAGTTCTATCAAGAGCAACGCCGAGAGTCAAGCAGAAAGCATCAAGAAACTTGGTTGTGAAGGCGAGAGATAAGCAGACGTGCAACCTAAGAAGAGTAATGTAAAATCCATCTTTGTCCATCCCCAAAAATAAAAAACATTATAGAAGTTAAGACATCCCACAATTTTGACTCTACCAAGATTTATGGAATGAAAAGATGGATCGTGGCTAAAATGGAGGTGAAAGAACATTAAGAACATTCACGAAGCAAAAATCTTAGAATCCGCTGGTGTGTGTGCTTTTGAAGAAAAGAGAAAAAAATGGTGCGCGCAAACTGAAGAGATCGGCAAGTTGAAAAAATGCGGAAAGCCTAGAAACTTCAACAGTTCCAAGACGTGAGAAGAAAAAGTGAAATTGGAGTGACACAAGCGATAGTGTGATCGGTAAGCTAAAAATGTGCGGAAAATCGAAAAACTGCAACAATTTCAAGAAGCGGAGAAGAAGAAGCAGCAACGCAGCGGAACATAAGAAGAGAAGTGAAATTGTAGGAAGCATTATTCTTTGCTGTACGCAAGCTAAAAATTTTGTTTTTTTGAGAGAGGTTGGCCAATAGATGGCATTTAAAAATTTTTTGAAGTCTTTAAGTAAAGTAAAGAAAACATTGTTCGAAGAAATTCAAAGTAATGAAAATTAAAAGTAAAATAACATTAAATTTTAAGTCGAAAATTAGAGAAATTAAAGAGAATTGTCAATTTTTAAATCATTACACAATACATACATTGCCCAGTTGAAGCTAGCCCACAGAATCAATCCGTTTTCACGCTGAAGGACGTGGATCCACATTTTCAGGATTGGACAGTACAGATATTGATCAAGTGATAACTGAATTGGAAGAGTGGGCAGTTGCAGTACAGTGGAATAGGCTACAATTCTTTATCCATGCGAAGCAGTTGCTCAGTGTTGCTGTCTTTTCATAGAAGTCAGTTGAACATCAGTGACCGGAATTCATAGAAAGGAGCATTGAGGAAATAATTTTGGATAAAAATATAGTAAGCAAAAGTACACCGTAAGCTAGGTCAGCGTATACAAAAGAAAGGAGAGTCCCTGTTAGAGTAGTAATACTGCCTAATGAAAATAGCGAAGCCAGCGAAGATAGACGAGGAAAGCTTGGTGGAATATTTTTGAAAGGGAGCACCGGATTCAAAAGCTAATAAACTGAGTTGATTAGGGATCTGAAAGTACAAATTGAGGTTTACCAAAATGTAAGCGGCTCGTACAAGGTACAGGGTAAGTTTGAAACGCGTGGGAATGAATCTGAAAACTAAAAGAAAGTTGAAGCCAAAGCTAGATCTTCCCGAAATTGTTTCAAGTGCGGGGATCTGAATCATCTGAAGAGGGATTGTAAAAAAAAACTTTGTTACCGTTGCGACCAGATTAAAGTAGATAAACAAGTTCAGGAATGGTTAAACGACAGAATTCTTCAATCAAAAAGTATACTTTCTCGAAAGTATACTTTATTTGTGACTCAAAGAAGGCAATAATATGGAATACGCGTGCAGTTTTTACGAGGTTTATCATGTCCGTTTTAAGAGAACTAGCTAAGTTTAAGTTTAACTAAGTTGGGTTGTGTATTGAAAGTAGGAGCTTGAAACGGTTTGTGGTTTAATTGAAACAAATGCCAGATATTACAAAAGCAAGTTACGTATTCGGGGTATCTAATCCGGAACGGATCCATAACGCTCGGGTTAGAAAATGTTGAAGCAGTCAAGGAATTTCCTGTTCCAAAAGATAAAAAAGGTATCTAGCGCCTTATAGGATTGACTTCATATTTCAGAAAGTTCATCAATGGGTATTTAACACTTGCCAAACCACTAACAGATCTGATGAAAAATGAAATAAAGTTCCAGTTTGGAAAGAACCGTTGCATTTGAGAAGTTTAAGGTGGCACTGAACCAGTTTTAAAGTTGTAAACCCCAAGCCAAGTGCCGAGTTTACGTTTGGGAGATAAAGTTTAAAATTGTAACGGATAGCGTTCACACTGACAATGAAGAAAAGAGAAGTTTCGCTGAGCGTGGAACGTTGGACCCTCTATTTGCAGGATTTAATTGTAAATTGCAACTCCATTCCGGGTTACAGGTGCGGCACGCTGATGCATTGAGCCGAGCTACGTGAGTGGTTCCCTAGTGCGTCGCTCAAGAGAAGCTTAACTAAAGGATCATTGGAGCAGGGCTATAAGGAGTCTGATAGGGAAAGATCCAAATCGTAAAAGAGACGTTATCCTTTTTGCTATAATATAAATTTCCTAAATCGTAATTACGTAATTATTATACCCTTGCAGAGGTATTACAATTTTGGACGTCTGTTTATTTCTGCGCAAAGTTGTCTTTTAGTTTTTGAGCTGTCGACTTCAAACTTTGCAAGAATTTTCGTTTTTTGTAGAATCCATTTTTTATAAATCTAAGCTTGATTTTTAGGGATCGGTTAACTATATCCGATATTTACTATATCTTGAAGCAATTGAAGTAACTGCAAGGGTATATAAACTTCGGTTCCGTTCGAAGTTAGCTTTCCATTCTCGTTACAGAATTATGACAGAATATTCTGCCAAAAGTCTTAAAAATATTCCGTCATAATTAAAAGCTCTTGCCAAAAGAAAATGAAAAGATTTTTGATGAATCTAATCAAATCGTCATGTGTGAAATAAATTTGAATAAAAAATGCATATAGCTTTGTCAGGGTTTATACTCTAGACCATCTCTGGGTTACAAACTGCAGAAAATGGATAGACGTACGTTCCCAATGTATTGAAGAATTATTTTCTATCTTAGCTGTCCAAGATATAACGGCTTAGCTTACCAGCAACTGAGTGCGGTATTGAAGCACTGTTGTTCTCTGTTTTCCTCGTTTAAGCCAGAGGAACATCTTACAAAGCAACAATTGTGACCAAGAACGAAGCTTCGATGTCAACATGACAGATTTATCACTTTCGACACAAATGATTTTACTGCTGCCATGTTTGACATTTCCTTAGGTCAAATTTAATTCCTTAGGTTAATCTTTTCAATCTAAATTATCCTACTCTCAAGGTTTCAATCGAAACCGTTGCTTTGGATAAATTTCATAGCATAGAAGATGAAACTTTTGATTGGTCTGATCTTTTGGCATGCATAATGCATGCATGAATAAACTAACAATAAATAAATAATACAATAAATTAACTTTGGCGTTTCATTCAGTGTTCCATATGGTAGATTAGATTTAGCTCACAAATGAGTTATTTTGTGCGATAATTTCCTCCTATCTAAATAGGATCTTCATAAAATGCTCTCATAGAAACCCTGTTCCCTATTTACGAAGAACTCGGACATGCACTTTTTTAAATAAACTTTATTCTACCAAAGGCGTTCGCCATAATCAGGTACAGGAGCTATGTCCGAGCTTAATGATGAATATAGAACCCTCCCATCCGAGCTCCCGAAGCTTTTGACGAGTCCTGAACAACATGTATGGTTTGGCGATGTCCTAGTAGAACACTTTAACCTTCTTTTTGGTCAATTCTGAACCCTTATGGTCGATCGCCTGGTTCAAGAGTTCCAGTTGTTCGCCTTAAGTGGTTGAAACTAGCATGTAGCCATAGGAGAGCATTATAGGGGAGCATTCCACCAAACATACAGAAAAACCTTCTTTCATGTGATACCCAAGGATCAAGCAAAGTTAATCACGCGTATAGATTTGAAAGTTAATATGAGGTATTTTAAATTCTGTAGAGTGAGATAGCCCGGAAGGAGCTGTATAGCGCTTTGTACATAGCCGCGAAATTCAAAAGACAAACAGACGAAAGGAAGATATTTATACCCTTGCAGAGGGTATTATAATTTTGGTCAGAAGTGTGCAACGCGTCGAGCTATCGTCTTGAAACTTTGCACACACCCTTCTTTTCTTTGCACGCAGTATATAAGTCGGAACGGCCGGGATCGGCCGACTATATCCTATAGCTGTCATATAACTGATTGATCGGAAATGCTATAACTTCCATGTTATTGAAGATAGAAGCTTGAAATTTGCAAAGGTTCCTTTTTATGGAAATCTAAGCCGATTTAGAAAATTTCATATGGATCGGCCGACTATATCCTATAGCTGCCATATAACTGAACGATCGGCAATGCCACAACTTGCGTGTTTTTGGGCGTAGAAGCGTCGAACTTCTTTTAAAATCCATTTTAAATAAATCTAAGCTTGTTATGAATGTTTTTGTAAAGGTCGGCTAACTATATCCGATATTTACGATATCTTCAGACAATAAAAGGCGCTATTGAACTGCAAGGGTATATAAGCTTCGTCTTCGTCCGAAGTTAGCTTTCCATTCTCGTTTACTTTATATTTAGTAACTCAAGTTACATGTAAGGGAGAGCATAACCTATTTATACATTAAATATATCGACTCTTTTTTGCAAAATGAACCAACAAATTTTAATTACGACGCTGAAAAAATTGTTTTAAATTGATATTATTTGACAAAACTCGTAGAGTACAAGGGCATTTTGAAACGTAGAGTATTTATAAAAAATTTGTCAGCAAACCAGTATTGCTGAATTCAGAGGGTGTCATTTAACGTCTAACCGCTGTTGACAACCACTTCTAGATTCCGACCCAATACAGGATGATGTGATAGGTAGAAAATTAAGAAATCTCCGGTATGTGGCCAAGGCTCTGATATTCTTTCATAACGTCATTCAACTGTGTATCTAGAAAGTGTTTCTCGATCTCTTCGTCGTTAAGTTGCAGCTCGTCTGCCAGCCTGAATGCTCTCTAATTCCCAGAACCGTTAGTGCCATAGTATTGCTAGTAGTATAATCATCCAACCAAAGATTCATGAGATTACGATAAGCGTCTCATTGTTGTCGAAGATCTTTTTTCCAGTCACAGTTTCCAAAAGTGATGGCTACCCAAATGAATGTCCATTGGCGTTGTTATGGTAAACTGTATATCTGGCAATTTCAGATCGCTGAAGACTTTAATTACAGTGGCGTGGATGCTCTGCCTCTCCAATGATAAAGTGATCTTTCCAAGCACATGAACCTGAACAACTAGATGATCATGCAAAATTTAGGATTGGATAGGAGAATGCTGCACAACGCAGAAGCTGAAGACAAATCTATGGAACCGAAGCTATATCAATCCCCTGTTATTGTCTCACGCGACCGATGAGATTTCCGTAACCAATATGCGTGATGGTAAATACAGCATTCAGAAACGTTCGACAGTATAAATAGGAGTTGGCACGTTACTAGATCTCCGTTAGCATTTTAAACGTTGACTATAGCTTCGGTTTCATAGATTTTCATAATTTACATACAATTTCAGTAGAGTTTTTAGTATCAGCGTTGTGACTAGTAGTTATCATTGCGTTGTGTAAGTTAAGATCTTCCTTATTCTCAGCTGTTGGAGTTATTGTAAGAATAACCCGTTGGAAACCTTGCAGGTGAAAGAGCATGTTATAATATCCTTTGCATAATTAGCATCGAGACGTAGACTTGGACAGTTGTTTGCTGCACTTATTTGCGTCAAGCGCAACCATAGAATGAGTAACTGGCGATTATCACCGATTGAGGCTGTAGTCTTGCCCCCAATTTCTTCACAGTCATCGTCGTTTGCGCCGTCTGATACCTTACACAAAGTTGTTGCATCAGGCTTTTTTGTTTTTGTCAATTTCTTAAATTGCTTGAAGAATGAGTTTACGATGTGCCGTAGCCGGTTTCATCGCTTATATGGCAAGTTTTATCCTTAATAAGGTTACTTGACAGATTAGCAGCTTCGTCAATTAGATGATATTTTATAAAATAAAATTTTTGCTCTTGTATATGACTTTGAAAGCAGGTCACGCAAAATAATTGCCGGCGAACCATTTTATTTGAATTTTGCATTGCATTAGGTGCAGAAACTTTCCTGTCCGTCTGTCTATCCGCTTTTACGCGAGCTAATCTTTTACTTTTTAAACTATTGACTTTTATATTTTCAAAAATCTTATTCCAAAATAAAGCCCACCGACATTCTAGGTCCTTTAATTAAAGTTAAATAGTAAATGTAAATGTAAATGTAAAATAGTAAATGTAAAAAGTAAATGGGTAAGTAAAATTGTGTAGCATTATTTTAATTTAATTAAATATTTAATCACAAGTTGTGAAAATTTAAATACATTGGAAGCTAACGTGTTGGTTGAAGGCGTGGTGGTACAAAATGGACAAGTTTGTGAAAAGTAAGTATTGTTTTTAAATAACGCTTTTCATACAAGTGAAAATGTATACATTGGTATGCATAGGCATTGAAATGGCGGTAGTTCATACATGTACTCATGCTGTGTTCATTATTATTATTTTAGTAACATCAATATCAACTGGCAACAAGGAGAATGAAGATGATATACAGCATGCAACAGAACGCAAAACGTCGATGGTTTGGCAGGTCAAAAAATGCAAAGAGTGCATACGGCAATCAGTCAGAGTGGACCATTTGAAACGTGTTCAGCCTACGCTACTAAAAGAACAACCTAAAAAGAAAAGTGTGTGGCGAAGTTCCTAGAGCGTGATATCCTATACTCAAATACTTCGGAAAAAAACGCATTGTGATGCTGGTATTAAGTATGGTCGCGCCCGATGTTTAGCCTTTAAATGTGGTTAATAATGTTGGGTTAATCAAACTGATTAATGAACGTTGTGAGGAGATGGAATCCCCCACACTCAAGACAGCAAGGGAGAAGAAAGAACGGGTTCGACAGGGTCGCACTGCGAAAGAACAGGAGACCAGAAGCCAGGGTAACAGAAGGAGCAACCCAGGCCGGGGGCTATATAAGGCACTGCCGGCACTTTTGAGGTTAACAGTGTGAATTCCGAGGACCGCCTTTGGAGAGTCCGGAGACTGATATGGAGCAAGTTCGGGAAAGTGCGCGAATCTAGTCGGGAGCAGTGAACGGATCAAGACACTCGTACAGCAAGTTGCGATCACCAGCAATGAGGAGGGAATCACGGAGTCAACAAGGAGACGGGAATCACGGAGTCGACAATAGACGGGAATCACGGAGTTCCAGTTACCAAGCCGGGTACCAGGCACCAGACCAACACTTCCATACGGCGTACGCCTCGCGGGGGTGGGAAGTCCGGCGGCCAACACCGGGAGGTGACCGGCGAACCCGGAAGGGCAAGCGGAATCAGTGGATCTAGACCACGCAAGGAGTTCACAGCTACACAAGTAGACCTTCATTGTAAAACTTAATTAAAATCAGAAATAAAAGGGAAAGGTACAATTAGATCAGCTCGGTGTTATTCCTGGGCTCGGGAAATCCCGTCGAACATATAAATTCGGTGGAACGTTCCCACAAACTCTTGTATATACTTTTAAAAAATAAGTACAATAATTTAAAAGATACTTTAAAAGCAAATCTTGAGCATATCGAAACAGATGTCTGGTCGTCAAGAGCCAATGAATCAAACCTAAAGGTAACTTGTCATTGTCAAGCACATCTTTTGAGCTTGCCTCAAAAATATTGTCAACGAACCAACTAGCTACGCCAACAAACCATTCAGCTTGTAACATTGCTGATACTATCAGTGGCTATCAGGGGCTTACTAGGGAAAGTCGCTTGCATTGTGACAGACAATGACGCAATCATGAAAAAAACATGTGAGCATCTTAAAATTATGCATATTACCTGTTTTGCGCATACGATCAATTTATCAGTACAAGATATGTTAAAGCTACTATGCGTTGCTGATATAATTTTAAAGTGCAAGCGCACAGTGAGCAATATAGCTTATTCCAAATTTAAGGAGGAACAAGGCCTTACTAAGCCGTACAGTTTGGTCCAAGAGGTACCTGCCCGTTGGAACAGTGCGCTCTTCATGATTCAGTTTATTCTGAAGACAAATGAATCCATCTCAAGAGTTAAATTAAAAAACCCCAAAGTCTCTTCCACCTTTTACAGCAGGCGAAATAACTGTTGTAAAAGAACTGATTGAGACACTCAATCCATTTCAACTGTATTAATTTCTGCAGATACCAAAGTCACTATATCATTGATTATCCCAACATGCTGAAATGGACTCCTTCATATCTCCAGAGGCTAAACTAGTTGTCGATTACCTAAAAGGGCGAATGCCAGAAGGATTTTCACCGTACAAGACGCGAACAGTGACAAGGCTTGCAACCATTTTGAGCCCACGGTTCAAAAAGGATGGATTCCTGCAGCCACCAAAGAATGTATCCACATTTTTATCTAAAACTGTACAACGTCCACAGCCAACACCACCACAACCAAAACGCTTTTTTATGTCTAAAAAACTCAAAGACAAAGTCAAATCCAACAAAGCTGACGCACTAATATAATATTAAATGTAATATGTATTGTATTGGTATAACCAAAAATATTTTGTCTTTATTTAAGGAGCATACAAAGGACAATATAGCCTTAACAATGCTGGCAAAAAAGGTGTTATGCGTGCCAGCATCTTCTTACTCTTCAGAGCGAGCGTTCAGCAAAGCTGGACAAATTGTGTCCGACAGGAGATGCGTACTAAAATCAAACATTCTTGATAAACTTTTGTTGTTAAATAAGAATTGTAATCTCAAATAAAATAACTTGTTAATCACTATTTTTGTGTTTTAACTGAAAACTGATGTTTCATCGATGTTTACTTTCAAAAACATCGATGGTCCCAGACATCGATTGTTTTTCAGCTCCCTTTCATTCTTGCACTGCTCTCATGTAGTCAAATCAATTAAAAAATTGATAAGCTTTGCCTTTTACTTTAGGAACTGGCAAAAACTGCTTGCTATTAAAACGCTGGCGAATTTACAATTTTTGTTTAATTTAAAGTATTTATTATGTAAGTATGTATTAAAATAAAGATTTATGAAATAACTTTTACAGACATAAAATAATACTTTCCCCTCGGTTCTAAACTTTCCAAGTTTTTCAACAAAATTGGTTGAGGCAATTGTGCGAAACCCGGACTAAAATGAAAGAAATTGAATCTTTACCTCCAGTAACTTAAAATCCTACTTCATTGGAATTTATTACTAATTTATGTGTTTTAAATGTACATATATCTCACCATTTAATTTTGTTTAAAAATATTTCAAAACGTTCATCTGGGGTCAACCGTTTTGATGGCAATGGTTTTACTACGTTGTAATCAGAAACAGTTTTTAAATTTTTTTTCTGTTTGGAAAGAACGGTTTCCTTGGTGCAGACCATTTTTCCTTTATTGTGAGCTATACTTAAATTATGGCAAATGGTTTCTTTTTTTTTTTTTTGGCAGCTTTAAAACTTTCATCTGCGATTGTATCAATACTCTTAGTCCAACTTAAGCTATGATTTCCAACCAACCAGTTAAGATTGGTTAGCTCTCGCTCTTCGTCTGAATCATCTGTTTCATAAAAGTAATGTTCACCGCCTTTATTTAAGCTTTTTTGTGAGGAATCAGTCCAATCTAATGTCGTTTGAATGTTTGCCATTATCTGTATGAAAACAAAAATAAAAATATACAATATATTTCAAGACAATGACCAAGAAAAAAGTTTATACAACAGAAAATTATAAATACATAATACATATAAATAAATTTTCTCAGAATTGCCTTTTTGAGGATTTTCTCAAATTGCTTTTTTCTAAATATCGGCATTTACGCCCTCTGGTCAACCAGGGCTATACTCACTTTTCAAATTTTCATAATTCTTCGGTTTTATAGAAGTTTGTACTTTCTAATGAGGAAAATATGTCTATTTTTTGCAACCACTTCTTACTTGTTGCAACTAAACTTGTTAGAAACTATATGTTTATTTATTATATTTTTTATTAACAAAACGAGCTAATGTCGAGCCGAAGTTTTATATCTAGGGTATATTTACAGTTACAATTTATATTATGAAGAGAAAGAGGCAATGTCGAATTTAATTGGCCAATCCTAATAGGAACATACATATACACTCATATCTGTTTCATATAAGGGTAACTTTCGGTTCTGTTATATAATCAGTTCTATAATCAAGATCAAGAGAACTTCATCTTTTTCTTTTTTAACCAAAAAGGAGTGACTTCATTGCAAAAAATCATAGTTTAAAAAGTTTTAATTTAAAAAGGAAACATATTAGGACTTTTTGTTATAAATACAATCGATAGGTAACTACATCGATTGTTAAACCTGTCATATTTTTCAATCAATATTAATGTTCACTTTTCTAATTGATTTTGACCTCATAAACAATGCCTAATCAAGCAAGCTAAGCATGCTCAGAATTTTCCTAATGGGTCGAAGTTTTTTGAAATTGATAGTCAAAGTTGCTTAATTGGCTCAAAAATTGCGTTGTCTTAAACCGAGAGTGCGTGGCAATTGCATTGAGAAAAAAATGTAATTCCTCATAATCTATCCCATCGGTCTGAGGTCAATCACATAAGAAAATCCCACTTTTTAAAAGACAAATTACGAATTTTTATACCCTTGCAGAGGGTATTATAATTTTGGTCAGAAGTGTGCAACGCAGTGAAGGAGACATCCAGGACCCCATAAAGTATATATATTCTGGATCAGGATCACCTCCTGAGTCGATATAAGCATGTCCGTCTGTCCGTCTGTCTGTTTCTACGCAAACTAGTCTCTCAGTTTTAGAGCTATCGTTTTGAAACTTTCCACACACCCTACTTTCCTTTGCACGCAGGATATAAGTCGGAACGGCCGGGATCGTCCGACTATATCCTATAGCTGCCATATAACTGATTGATCGGAAATGCTATAACTTTCGTGTTTTTGGGCGTAGAAGCGGACTTCTTTAAAAATTCATTTTATACGAATCAAAGCTTGTTTTTAATGTTACCGATATTTACTGTATCTTTTATCAATAAAAGCCGCTATTTAACTGCAAGGGTATATAAGCTTCGGCTCCGTCCGAAGTTAGCTTTCCATTATCGTTTTATTTCCGATCGATCAATTGTATCGATCAATTGGAATACTACAAATAAGGAATACTTTACAAAGATTAAAAGTGTTTGGATAAGCCCAGATACTTATAAAAGATGCTCCGCGCCAATTTTATCGCTTATTATTATTATTTTATTTCATTCCAATCTTTAAGTTATGTGGCAGCTATAGGATATAGGCGGCCGATCCCGGCTAGTACAACGTTTAAGGGAACGAAAAGTGCGTGCAAAGTTTAAAGTCGCTAGCTTAAAAACTAAGAGATAAGTTTGTGGGAAACAAATAGTCGGACAGACAGACGGACATGCTTATATCGACTCATGAGGTGATAGTGATAAAAAATATACATGGGGTCGGAGATGTTGCAAATTTCTGACCAAAATTATAAAACAAGTGAAAAAAAACAAACAGGCTTTTGTCTAAAAAAATAATGCATTTTGAATGTTGTAAACGTCAGAAAATCACGGAGAGACAGGAATTATCTCTTTATTTAGTAACTTTCATAAAAAATAAGAGTTATATAAATACTTTACCTTAACGCTAAAACTCACTAATAAAGTACCAGAAAGGATATAAATCAGTGTATACACATGCACAGCTATCTTAAAATATGTTAAATTAAAATTTTCTTATTGTCCTAAATCGGTTTTAGGTTTTTTGCAAATAATTAAAGTTTAGTTTTTATCTAAAACTACATTATAACGGTCATGTCTTGAAGCACAATGTAATAAGACACAGAAATTTGGTAATTATCCAAAAAATGTTTCCTAACCGTTTTTCACTACGTAACGTATATGAGAGGTTAAGGTAAAACTTGCAAAACTATAATATATTCGAAACAATTATATAAAAATATAAATTCTGCTTCTTAAGTAATAATTATTTATGATTATATCATTTTGAACAATTAATTATATTTTTTAGTCTATTTCTAAGCCATTAAATTTATATTTTATGTTCAATGACCAGTTTCAGACGTAATAAAAAATGACAAAGAAATTTGTTAATTGACAATTGTTATTAGGCTTAATGAAAAATTCTTACATTTATTATTTTTGAAACACATATAGTTTTTTTAACCTGTTTACAAATGAACCACTTGAAATGTACTACACGAATAGTCCACATCTAATGCACCTGTATATTAAATTTACAAGCAACCCTATAAGCAACCCTCTGGTTTCCTGAGAAAGTGGGTAGTTTTAATGGAACCCCTTGGTATAAGAGCTTTTTACTGCAGAGACGAATAGTAGTGAACTCGCACACTATAGTTTCAATATGTCTTACTAATACAAATCCCGAACCGAAAGTGACGATTGACCATCGACCGACGTCCAAAACAAACCACCCTTATTTGAATAAAATTTTTTTAATTAAAAAGTAGGCATATGTCAATGTGTTAGTGAGCCCAACCCATTTTTATATCGTGTTCACCAACATTCCATATCTCTATTCCACCTTAGGACGGACACCTTAGGATACTATATTTGTATACCCCAGTCTATATAATATATCGTAAATATTTTTCACTGAATTATGAAAGAAAAGTCTGTCGGTTTTTTAGTATACTATTCCCTTATCTTTCTGCTTAGACTTCATGGCATTCTAATTTTTCACACGATTATAATCCAGGTCTTGACCTGCTCCTGAGCCACGTATGCGTTTCTGCGATTTACTAGATGAGATGTAAAGATATTGTACCTTGAAGGCATACAGTCAGATTATGCTTAATAACTAAACCGTGTGCAACCTTTTTTTGTAGTTATAGCTTTTACTTTTTTATTTACAAACATAAACTGAACTATAACATTTTATCAATTCATACAGGGACCTAGGTAAATGCTCAAAACTATTAAGTTGGATTTATTTTTTTTTTATGATACTTATCTGACTAAAAGTTAATAAGCAGGGGATTCAAAGTGAATAAGAATTTGAAGTATAATTTAAAAATTTTTGAGATCGTCTCTAATCCGGATAAGAGGCTATGGGTAAATTTATAGATGCTAAGAAGAAAATGTTAAGTAACATGGAGAATATTAAACGTCCGATCGTTCAATTTTGTGGATGGTATAGCATATAGTAGGCGGATCCTGTCCGTTCCAACTGTGTGCAAAGGAAATAAGGGTGCGTAAAAATTTTATGTAAAAAGCTCTACAAAATCTGAAAGACTAGTTTGCGTGGAAACAGACGGACAGATGCTTATATGTATATGTTCCAGCTCTTTTCCAGCTCTATTCCAGCTTTTGGTAACTAAGTAGCAGATATTGTAATTTAATGTTTTTCGATTCTGTGGATTCTGTGTTAAGTTTAATTGTAGGTTGGTTGGTAACAATAAATTATAATTTGTAATTGTAATTGGAAATTTGTATGCCTTGAGTAGTATTACGAAATCTTGTGATCTTTTTTTCGCGCGGCTCACGCTGCATGCGCTGCACTTTTGGCCCAACCAATAGAGGATTTCATGCAAAAGTTCCTTAAATTCTTTTACCATCTTTTAATGAAGCCAAGCACACCCTTGGCTTTATTAACAATTGCCGATTAATGGTCGGTAAATTTAAGCTTGAACTAATAGGACACCTAGGTCGTGAACCTGAGTTAATCCTTCTAGGACAGTTCCATAGAGAAAATAAGTAGCCTGATTAGGGGTTATTGGATAAATTTTGAGAAGATTAACAGGAAATCCTTTATAATTGTTGACAATTTAGAAATGCCTCTTTAATTGGTAGCATCAGAAGTATTGACGTTTCCGGAGATCTAGTACAATGTTTTGAAAGAGGCTTGCACAATGTCTTGTTGCAATGCCTAAGCACACGGAATGGTACTCCATCGGGATCTGGTAAAAGTTCGGGGGGTACCCTTTAAAAATTCGATAACAAAATGAGCTCGGAGATAGATAGACCAAAAATAAGATATGCTGAAGGAATTTCATATATGTATGGCTAATCAGAAATAGTAAACAAATTTGCGAATTAATCTGCAATGGCCTAATCCGTATTCGCAAAAGAGTTTTCAAACGAGAGCAACGAAGGAAAAGATACATGTTTCCGCTTTGTGTTTATAAAATTATAAAACTGTATCCTGCGTAAACTAAAACCGACAATGGCGAATCTCTAATCTCTATAACATTTTGAGCTATGGACGGTGAAGTTTGACCAAGCTAGTAAAACAAGCAGTAAAATCATAGTGTGTCGAAAGTGATAATGGTGAAACATTATCGATATTTGGCCAAGTGTGTCATGAAATGTTAAAGGCACCCAGAACCGCTATCGGACGTAGGATTAAAACTCTACTGTGTTATGAAATGTTACAAATTTTACAAAAAATTTCAAAACAAGCTTAGATTCGTATAAAATTAATTTTAAAAGAAGTCCGACGCTTCTACGCCCAAAAACACGAAAGTTATAGCATTTCCGATCAATCAGTTATATGGCAGCTATAGGATATAGTCGGCCGAGCCCGGCCGTTCCGACTTATATACTGCGTGCAAAGGAAAGTAGGGTGTGTGCAAAGTTTCAAGACGATAGCTCTCAAAACTGAGAGACTAGGTCAAGCTTATATCGACTCAGGAGGCGATCCTGATCCAGAACATATATACTTTATGGGGTCCTGAATGTCTCCTTCACTGCGTTGCACACTTCTGAGCAAAATTATAATGCCCTCTGCAATGGTATAAAAAGCAGGGACCGAAAATAATGATTATTTCTGTTTTCTTTTAACAAAAAAATCATGTACTCAGAATAGACATACAACAAAAAGAAATGCATCATTTTAATCCTTTTTCGTCGATCTACGCATTTCCGTGAAGATTCTTAAAATTTCGATTTTTTTATTTTCTTCACGGGTAATGATTATTTTGAACGATTTCATAAGTAATCAACAATAATTATTATTTTGAGCGAAAAAAAAATCCTCAAATAATGATTATTAATGAGTTTTATTTTTTTGCTCAAATAAAACTCATTTAAGGATTACAGGCTTCGTAGAAGGATTTTGACCATTTTTTTGCATTTCCTTGAAGAGTATCTTTGAAGGAACAAAACTATGATCCTTTTTTCCCGCCCCTCCCGCCCTCTTACTATAATAAAAATTTATATATAACGAGTTTTTATGCAAATCTTTATTTGCAATGGACTAACAGCATCAGCTTTCTAGAACTAATGATACATATTATGTATATATCCACCATCCCCTCCTCCCCCTCAATAAAAAAAGTTTATATAATGTAAGTTTTAAGATTTATTCAGTTTAACAAAATGTAGTTTTGATAAGTCGTCTACTTACATTATATAAACTTTTTTATTGAGGGGAGGAGGGGATGGTGATATATACATAATATGTATCATTAGTACTGAAGCTGATACTGTTAGTCCATTGCTAATAAAGATTTGCATAAAAACTCGTTATATATAAATTTTATTATAGTAGAGGGCGGAGGGGCGTGGTGAAAAAAGGATCATAGTTTTGTTCCTTCAAAGATACTCTTCAGGAAATGCAAAAAATGGTCAAATCCTTCTACGAAGCCTGTAATCCTTAAATGAGTTTTATTTTGAGCAAAAATAAAACTCATTAATAATCATTATTTGGGATTTTTTTTTTCGCTCAAAATAATAATTATTGTTGATTACTTATGAAATCGTTCAAAAATAATAATTATCGGTGAGGAATTTCGTAAAAATCCATTTTTAATTATTATCTACTGATTTTTAAAATAAAACTTATAATGATTACGGTCCCTGATAAAAAGTAGTTCACTGAAAATACAACTCTTCCGCCTCTCTTCTTGCAACAGTTTATAAGTCCATCCTCTTGGATGTGCGACAACATGGTACATTCTAAATGTTCTGGATTCTCGGCCTCAGTGTCGGACGGAGTGTCCCGGAGTTCTGGCCTGCACTATTGTTGCAGCGATTGTCCTGCCGTGCAGACAAAAATAAGAGCGTTCATGCGGCACACTAAGAATGGATTTAACTAATTAAACGCTGGTTTTCATAAAATCAGCAATCAATTTAATGCGTTTGATTCTCAATTTTGCAGCACACAGCTACTAATTGAGTCTACTAACCGCTAAAAATTCAACCTAGCTGAGCCGTGGGTATCAGCTAATCCGCTGCCCGCATTGCCGACCATCACTGAACCCCTGATCACCCTGACCATTCTATGAGCCAAGACTGACTAACATTTGGATATCGAATGCGTCAGTGATCATGTGCAACTTTCAGCCGCTCCACAAAAAACTAACAAATTTTCTAACGTAATATTATACTTCAGTGAAACCTGGTTAAAGCCAGACATTCTTAGATCTAAAGTTTTCCCAGATAGGTTCACCACTTTTAAACGCGACCGACCTCTACAAAGAGGCGGAGGAGTACTAATCTTAGTAATCTCCTCTTTCCCTTTTGAAGATCTAAGAAGAAGAGGTTGCAAGAGTTTGGTAGCTTAGAATTTCTTTGCGTTCAGGTCACTGTCGCGATCAAGCGAGAATTAAAATCAAATTTTTAGCTTCTGGGTTTTTATTTTTTTTTATACAGTTTTTTTCGCGGCTCCCACTGCATACGTACAGCCCACCTCCCGCCCAACCGACCGAGGGGCGCTGCCGTTTATCGTACGGCTCGAATCGCGGGGATAGATCCGAGACGAGGAATAAGTATTTTTTAAAAAGGTTACGAGGAAGAGTTAGATTGTTGCTCTCTTAAGTGGGAAAGAATCGAGGATTTCATGCAAGAATTCTGTGAAATGATTTGATAGAGGTTATTGTAGTCAGAACATAGTACCCTGAAAGGGTCATGCTGGGCATATGTTGACCTACAAAAGTTAAGAAATAAGGGGAGGAAAGTTCGAGAGGCCCTAAAAGGAACGTTAAATTTTAACAGACTTAGAAGGTACTGGCTGTCGATTTCACCATTAATAAGGTTATTGATGAAAACTACACCCAGCATAGTCCTACGGTTTAGTAGGGATGGTAAGTTTATTAAAAGTAGTCTGCTATGATAAGACGGGAGTTGAATACTTGCATCCCAGGTTAGACCCCTAAGAGCAAAAAGGAGAAAGTTCTTCTGTACTGATTCAATACGGTCTTGATGAACCCCATATTGGGGACTCCAGACACATGAACCGTATTCAAGAATCGGACGAACTAAAGATATATAAAGAGTTTTGGTTATATAAGGGTCATTAAATTCCTTTGACCATCTTTTAATGAAACCAAGCACACCCTTGGCTTTATTAACCATTGCCGATATATGGTCGGTAAATTTAAGCTTGACGTCTAATATAACACCTAGGTCGTTAACCTGAGTTAATCTTTCTAGGGCGGTCCCATAGAGAAAATAAGTTGCCTGGATGGGGCTTAAGCGATAGAATGACATAAGTTTGCATTTTGACCCATTGAGTTTTAAGTCATTAGCAGAACACCAATATTGGAAGTTGTCCAGATCGGACTGAAGTTTGTATTGGGCAGAGGAAGATTTATACTGAAGACACAGCTTAACGTCATCTGCGTACATAAGTACACGAGAGTTCGGTAACGCAAAAGGCAAGTCATTTATAAAAATGGTAAAAAGTAAAGGCCCGAGATGACTTCCTTGAGGGACTCTAGATGTAGCTCGGACTAGGCAGGAGAATACATCATTAAAAAGGACACGTTGGGTTCTTCCAGAAAGATAACTGGAAATCCACGTAAGAAGGTTAGTTGGAAATCCCAAAAGATCGAGTTTTCTCAAAAGGAGTGAGTGGTTTACAGAGTCAAATGCTTTACTAAAATCAGTGTAGATGACATCTGTTTGAAGGCCATTTTGGAAGCCATCAATTACAAATGATGTCAGCTCCAACAAGTTAGTGGTGGTGGAGCGACGCCTAATAAAAGCATGCTGGCATGGAGAAATGATTGAACTACAGAGGTGCTGCAGATGAGGAGTAATAATTTTTTCAAATAGCTTTGGAATTGCTGACAATTTAGAGATGCCTCTATAATTGGTAGCATCAGATTTTTTCCCTTTTTATGCAGGGGAATTATAAAGGATTCCTTCCACATAAGGGGAAATATCGACGTTTCCAGAGATAAGGTGAAAAGCTTTGAAAGAGGCTTGCACAATGACTCAGCGCAATTCTTTAGCACACAGCCTGGTACTCCATCGGGACCTGGTGAAAGTACCGGTTTAACCTTTAAAAGATCCGATAACAAACTACGCTCGGAGAGAGATGGACCAAAAATAAGATTGGCTGAATGAATTTCATATGTGTATGAGGAGAATACGTTGTTTGAAAAAATTTTGCGAATAGATCTGCAATACCCTGATCTGTATTCGCAAAAGAATTTTCAAACGAGAGCAAGGAAGGAGAAGATACATGTTTCCGCTTTGTGTTTACGAAATTATAAAACTGCTTCGGGTCCTGCGTAAACTGTACCCGACAACGGCGAATATAATCTCTATAACATTCAGCGTTATGCACGGTAAAGTTCGACCGAGCTTCTAAGTACCTTGAAAAAGTTAGATTGCAGCCGGTTCTTTTATGTTTGTTTAAAAGTCTATTTTTAATATGTTTAAGATTATTTAGGCTCCTTGTAAACCAAGGGGAGTTGTCTTTAACGGACGGATACTTCCATGGCACACAAGAGTCAAAACAACTATTCAAACTCCTATAAAAATATTCTAAGGCGATATTTATATCGTTGCATGCCAAAAGATCAGACCAATCAAAGGAAAGAATTAAGTTATTGAGCTTTTTAAAATCAGCCTTACTAAAGCAGCGAATTCTATTACCTACGCTATGAGGTTTAACTAAGGCAATGGTTTCGATTGAAACCTCATGCGTAGGATGATATGGATCTTCTGGGGTCACCAAAGGCAGGGCTCTGGAAAGGGTGATTCCATCTGGATCAGACACAAAACATAAGTCTAGAAGCCGACCTAAAGAATTTCTGACATGGTTAATTTGACCTAAAGACATGTCAAACATGCCCGCAGTAAAATCATGGTGTGAAGAAAGTGATAAAGCTGTAACGTTATCGATATTTGACCAAGTGAGTTCTGGTATATTAAAGTCACCCAGAACCACCAGCTGGTCGCTATCGGACATAAGATTAAAAACCGACTGGATAGCAGACAAATGATGCCGTAAGTAGGCGGTTCGGATGAAGGCGGTATATATGAACAGGTAATAAACAGCGATTGATCGGACAAAGTGATCTTAACGCAAAGAAATTCTAAATTACCAAACTCTTGCAACTTGACCTCTTCAGAATGGAAAGAGGAGTCTACTGAGATTAGTACTCCTCCGCCTCTTTGGAGAGGTCGGTCGCGTCTGAAAGTGGTGTACCTGTCTGGGAAAACTTCGGAGCTAAGGATCTCCGGCTTTAACCAGGTTTCACTGAAGACAATAACCTGAGATGCAAAGGAAAAGCTATCAGAGTATAGCCTAGGGAGCTTACTACGAAGGCCCCTAGTATTCTGATAGGAAAGAGTAATGAAGTTTGTTAGTTTTTTAAAATAGAAGTTGGCTTGTCAGTTGGTGTGGCTTTGGGGAGTTTGACGCCCGCAGGCCTGGTATTTTTTTTTTTTACGTTTCTCGGCTGATGTTCTTGAACGAATATGCAGTCTGGCCAGAAGCCAGGCGAACATACCGTCTCAAACATCGACAAAGGCACACATATCTTAAAGGATGATGTGCGCCTCGAGAATGCAAATTTAAATTTGGAGATGTCCTCCACCTTAATTTCGGCTTTTGTTTTGGCTTTGATATAAGCCGAGATATCGATCTCTGGGGGGTCCGGACCTAATGTTCCCAGTGGGTTTTACAGGGGTATGCATCAATTGGGGCTGTGGCGTCACTGGTAGTGATGCCATAGGGGACAAATCCGAAAGTTGCACACGATCACTGACGCATTCGGTATCCGAATTTTTATCAGTCCTGACTCTTGGAGTTGTCAGGGTGATCAAGGGTTGAGTGATAGTCGGCAGTGCGGGCAGAGGATTAGCTGGTGCACACGGCTCCACTAGGGTGGATTTATTGCGCTTCGGAGACTCTATTAGTAGCTGAAGGTTACTAAATTGAGAATCAAGCGCATTGAATTGATCGCTGATTTTGCGAAAACCAGCTTTCAATTCATAAAATCCATTCCTTGTGTGCCGCATGAACGCTCTCATCTCGCTCTGCACGGCACGACAGTCGCTGCAACAAAAGTGCAAGCCAGAGCTCCGGGACACTCCGTCCGACACTGAGGCTGTGAAACCGGCACATTTGGCATGTACCATGTTGTCACACAGCCAACAGGGGAGGCTTGGCTGGGATGCAGTTATTGTCTTATTGCAAGACTTAATTGCGCAGACTACTTTAAATTCCATATTTATTAAATATTATATTTACTTTTTATTTCAATTATATTATACCTTGAACCACTGTACCAAAAGAAAATTAGAACAAGAGAACAGTTTGAAAGTTAGTATAAGAGTTAGAGGTTAGGCTTAGAGGTAGAGATAAGAAACTCAAAGGGGAATACCGAAAAGAGCAACAACAAAAAGTAAAGCAAAGCAGAGCTATGCTTGGATTTAAATTAATAAATATTAATTCTCACCAAATATATCACTGCACACGCGTAAGCGAGACGGGAGTTATGAAAGTGATTTAAAATTGTTAATAGAATTTTAAATATATTTAAATCAAACGCCGGTTTGATCGCAAAGTAGGCAAAATAAAAATATAAACGCAGAGCGCACAAAAAAACACGTCCGTTCGCTTTGAAAGGCAAAAGTTAACAAGTTACGCAAAAGCAATCAAAACTTAAAGGGTCCACGACCGCAGCGACTCTCGCACCAAAATCAACTGTCCGAAAGTGCATAGAGGAACAATACGTTCCACCAGAGCTAACGGCTCACATCACAAACGCATTGCGCTATGCAGACTCGGCTGTGCTTATCCCCTACGCATGGTTTGTTTACATTTTCGTATCTAGGTTATTGTGGGGCTCTCACGGAGCCTAGCTGCTGATCTCAACATTTTCCCCCCATTGGAAGCTTGCTACCAATATCGTCCCTGAGGGGCAGCAGACACAATTTAGCCACCGCACATTTAGTCATCCCAGTGGCGGTTTTTAACGCAGCAACTCGATGAACTCCATCCTTCCCAGGAATGAGTTCAATGACCCTGGCAAGCGGCCACTTCATAGGGGGAAGGTTCTCATCCTTGACCATTACAATGTCCCCTACAGCGATGACTGTCCCTGGAGAGCGCCACTTAGATCTCTGTTGCAGAGTGAGGTATTCCTCTTTCCAACGGGCCCAGAAGACCTGCTGCAGAACGACACGCGCTGCCACGCATCAAGGCGGCTTACATTGAGAGCCTTTAGGTCTGGCTCCACTGATGCCGATGCAGGACCACCATGCAAAAAATGGGCAGCAGTTAGTACGTCTAGGTCAGCGGGGTTCTCTGAAAGGGAGACAAGAGGCCTTGAATTAATTATCGAGCCGATTTGGCACACCAATGTCCTTAGCTCATCGAAACCAAGAACCATGGGCCCAACCGCTCGATATAAGTGGTGCTTCGCTGTTTTTACGGCTGTTTCTCAAAGTCCACCAAAGTGCGGAGAGTGAGGAGGGATAAATCGCCAATCAATCATCTCAGTTAGACAAAACTCCTAAATGGATGATCTATGCTCAGAACTTAGGAACAACCGCCTTAGCTTGAGTAATTCGTTCATGGCTCCCACGAACTTTGTTGCATTGTCCGACCAAATTTGTTTGGGACCCCTTCTGGTGCAAACAAATCTTTTCAGTGCGCCCAAAAAGGAAGGGGTGGATAAATCCTTCACCAACTCCAAATGCACCGCTTTCGTGGCAAAACATATGAACACGCTGACGTAGCATTTTATGGGAGCCTTATTCCGAGACTCAGCCTTGTGATAAAATGGTCCGCTGAAGTCTGTGCCAGTCACGTCGAAAACGTTGAAACCTCCTTTACGCTCCTTTGGCAAATCAGCCATGATGTGCTCCAATAGTCGGGGTTTGGTGCGAAAACACCTGATGCACTTGCTGACCACCTTCGAGACAGTTTTTCTCCCCCCAATTGGCCAGTACCGAGATCTGATTTTTGCCAACAGTGCCAGGGAGCCAGAATGCAGATTTCTTTCTTGAAAGTGCCTTATGATGCTCGCCGTCAGTGGATGCCCTCTCGGCTAGATTATGGGATGGCGCCCGTCAAAGTCCAACGAGGAATTCCGCAGGCGACCACCGACGCGAAGTAGATCCTCTTCGTCGATGAACAGGGAGAGTGATGCAAGCGAACTCGAGGGTGGCAGCAATTTTTGTTCCTTAACCAACTTCAAATCGCTCAAGAAATGCGACCGTTGAACAAGTCTCGTTGAACAAGGTGCGGTGACGTGGTTAGGAAGACTCTTGCTCGGAGTTCCAGCGTCGGCTTCTCGGTTGGAATGACAAGAGGCCAGGAAGCCTTAGACAAGGAGATAAAGGGGGGACCGCGAGCCCACAAGGTCGATTCGGACAGCTTAGTGGGTAGAACCCCTCGAGATAAAATATCTGCAGGATTGCAGGACTGCAGACGCGGTGGGAACGTATCTCCTCTCCATAGACTTGGTAAGCTCCTGAATGGTGGCAACGCGGTTGGCAACAAAAATGTTGAAACGAGCTGGCTCATCTCGAATCCAAGCCAATGCGTCGGAAGAGTCGCACCAGCAATAATATGCTCCATTGTAAACCTTTAAAGCAGCAACCCGGCCATCAGCCTGGCTAGCAGTTCTGCACCCGATAGCTCCAGCTTCGGCACGGTGAGCGACTTTATTGGGGCGACGCGAGACTTGGAGCACAACAGCCGGCTCTCCAACTTCGAAACAACGTACACACAAGCTCCGTACGCATCGATGCTGGCATCACAAAATCCATAAACTCCGACGCTTCCTGGAACGCAAATTGACAAACGCGGGAACCTTATTGAACGGATTTGAGAGAAACTGCTGCAGAATTTCATCCAGTCATGGAGGAGAGCTTGAGGTAGGTTTTCGTCCCAGGATAAAAATTTCTCTGCACAACCTCTGCAGGAGTATCTTAGCTCTAGTCACAACAGGGCCCACTAATCCCATTGAATCAAAAAAGCGAGCTATTGAGGATAAGATTGAGCGCCTAGTTGGGCTTATGGTAGGCTGCAGAGACTCAAACGAAAACAGCAACTGATCACTAGTTGGCTCCCAAGCGAGCCCCAGCGTCTTGGCAAAAGGGTTGCCGTCATTAAACTCCAGGTAGGACTCCTTGTCCTCATCAGGAATGCCTTCCAGAACAGCGGGAACATTTGAGCACCATTTTCTTAGTCGAAAGCTGCCCTTGCTTAGAAGGCATGACGTCTGATTCCTTATTTCAACAGCTTCTTCCACCGAGCCGCCACCAAATATGAGGTCGTCCACATAAAAATCCCGTCGCAACACCTGAGCCCCTAACGGAAACAGGGCTCCATCATCCTTAGCCAACTTATCCATGGTTCGAACAGCCAAGTACAAGGCAGGCTTAATGCCGTATGTGACGGTGTCCAACTTAAAAACAGACAGCTTATCCTTGATAGAATCCCTCCACAGGATGCACTGCAAGAAACTGTCTTCGTATGACACTCTTACACAGCGGTACATCTTGCAGATATCACCAGTTATTGCAACCAGGTGCGACCGGAAGCAAAGAAGCAGGCTGAACAGCTTGGGCTGGATGACGGGGCCGGCCATCAACACATCATTGAGCGAGTATCACAACCCTAAGTTTTGTGGTGGAGCTATCTTCCTTTAGGACGCAATGATGAGGCAGAAAGTATTTGCAACGTCTCCTTTGTTCATCCGGAACCAAGGACATGTGGCCCAAGTCCAGATATTCCTTCATAAACGCTGCATACTGGGCCTTTAAGCCGGGACGACGGTCCAACTTTCCTTCAAGGGACCGAAATCTATGAACTGCCTGAGCATATGATTCTCCCAAGAGCTTTAGGTTGTGCTTGGTTGGAAGTTGAACGGCATACGCTCCGGAGTCGAGTCGCACATGTTGGCTGGAAAAGTAGGCATCACAGTCAAGCTCCTCCTTAGTCGCCTTCACCACTGTAGAAAGATTATCCTTTAAATCCTTTATTTCCAGTTAAAGACTTTGGATTGTATTTTCGGGTATTCTTTATTAGTCAGGAGGCGTCAGTGGTGCCGCGTCCAGTTCTCGATGGATTCTGATTTTTACAATATTCCTTATTAACGAAGTAAGGTCTAGGTCTCGTAGCTGCGCTGCTTACAGCGGCTGAGACGCTTACATATTCTTATGTATAAATCTATGTAGCTAAACGAGGAAATAAGAATATACACTTGAGTTCAAGTACCCGCGGTCTGCATGTGACAGTTTATGCTGACACTTGCAACCGGCTCGGATTTCATCCGCTTGGTCAAGAACCTTATATTTATCGTTTGTTTATGTTTATGCGACAATGTATGAAGTACAGTGTGCGTTCGATAAATGTGCATATTACACCACTGGATCAGAACAAGCTTCAACTTCCAAAATCGACGCAGGAGTTCATCCAGACGCTCCGCCAGCGCGCCCTTGGCCTCAAGTGACGGCAGGTGGTATGTTGTGGCTGCGATTGCCGGCCGTTGAGACCTCGGTATCTCCAAGTCCAGTTATGGCCACGGCGCATCTCGAATGACAAAGCTGGAGCAGGCTTGCCAATCGAGACGTAATGAGGTGCACTTGTGAGCCAGAGTCCAATAGCGCCCGACAAGAAAACATGGCACTGGAGCGGCCACGCACTAAAATGCTAGCGGTAGACAACAACGCAATTTTCGAATGGCGATCCTGAACCACAAGTGAATTTCCAGGGTGCATGCCTGGCTGAGTCAACGACCTGGTCATGAGAAGGAACACCATGTCCAGATGAGGCAGAGGCTATGTTGCCAGGCAGAGATTTCCGTGAATGCAAGGAGGCATGATGCCTGCGATGACAAATCCGACAATGCGAAGAGTTGCATCCACGTGCAAAGTGACTTGGTTTCAGGCACAGAAAGCACAGAACTAATCTTGTGGCCTCACGCCACCGTTCCTCAAAAGATAAGGCGTTGAACCTCGGGCAGGCGGGCAAAGAGTGCGTTGAGGCGCCACACAGGGAGCAACCATCGACGGGGGCGCTGGCGAGCATGCAGGATCGATTATTGGTCGGTCTCCGTCGGGCTGCATGGGCAGCCATGGCGATATCCACCGTTTCGAGCGTCCTGCATCGCTGCTCCAAAAACCTGGCCATGGATTCCCACGTCGGAATAGCATCCTCCTTCGAGGCCGCTTGCAACTCCTCCCACTTGGCCTGCGTGGACGGATCCAGCTTTTGGAACAGGATATGCACAAGTAGGCAGTCTTGTATTTCCTTAGACGATCCAGAACTCATTAGCGCTCGTATATACCCATTAAATTTGTCGGACAACTCCAGAAGTATTGCTACAGACCCGGGCTCAACTTCTCGAAGGTGGAGGATCTCATTTACGTGGGTCTGAAAAATCAATCGACGATTACTAAAACGGTTACGCAAAAGATCAAGAGCCACAGAGTAATTATCATCTGAGATTTCCAACGCACGAACGGATTCCAGCGCAGAGTCCCGCGGACACGAAACCAGCCACCGGAGCTTCTCCATCCTCGTTAGTTGAGGGTGATTGTCAATGATCGTTTTGAACAGGGAGATAAAATCTGACCATTCTGCGTACCCGCCACTGAATGTGGGCAACGGCAACGGCGACAACATGGGGGCAGGTGTTAACGATCCAATAGATGCTGTGCTGGAACCCTCCAGCAATGTAGAGTGCGCGGCCACGCGCGAGGAGCGCCTCCCCATTTCTGTTTGCAACGTCAGGGACACCCTAGTGGCAAGATGGGTGAATTTCCAAAAGAGTCGGCTGCTAATCTCTCCATGGTTGAGACCCTCGAGGGCGTCATGAAGAACCGTGAATTTGGCGCGCAGTTGCTTCTCAAAGACGTCTAATGGAAAAAGAGGCGTGTCGTCGTTTGCTACCGCAGCTACAACCGGAACATGCAGCTCCTCCAACTCCACGTACGCTATTTCCGCCTTTTTCCTTAAATATGACTCCCTGCTGGAAGCATCGGCCGCGCTGAGCTCGGCTCCAGAGTCCATCATTTGGCACTTAGTTGAGCAAGAGAGGGGTGAGGCGTTGGCGCTAAGCGAAGGGCAACTAATCACTTGTTGCACTTGCAACAAACTGTGGCACAGATCACGTCGGGGTCACCAAATTGTCACGATCAAGCGAGATTAAAAATCAAATTTTTAATTTCTGGGTTTTTATTTCTTTTTATGCAGTTACGCAAAAGCAATCCAAACTTAAAGGGTCCACGACCGCAGCGACTCTCGCACCAAAATCAACTGTCCGAAAGTGCATAGAAGAACAATTAATCTTAAATATAAGGTTGTCAAAAAAGTTTTACGGTTTTTCCGCAAGCTGTCTTTGCAAGCGCGTAGTCATAGTTTTATTTGTCGGATCGGTTCACACTAAAGATTTTTGGAAAGATCTTTTCAAGCGCCAACACGTGTTTGATTTATTGTTGTTAGTTTTCAGTCGTTCGTGAGTCATTACGTCGCAAACATAGAGCAAAATAAAGAGAAAATACAGCATATTTTGCAGTTTTACTACCAAATCTCTTTTGCCTTTCAAAGCGAACGGACGTGTTTTTTTGTGCGGTCTCCGTTTATTTTATTATTTTGCGTATCTTGCGATCAAAATAGCGTTTGATATAAATACATTTTAAATTTTTAACAATTTTTACTTTTTGTTGTTTCTCTTTTTCTCCATTTCCTTTTAAAGTTACTTATATCTAAGACTAACCCAAGTCTTACTCTTATACTAAACATACAAATCTTGTTCTAATTTTTCAATTTGGTACAGTCGTTCAAGGTTTAAAAAAATTGGAATAAACAAAATTAATAAATAAAATAATAAAATTGAATTTAAAGTATTCTGCGCCATTAAGTCTTGCAACAAGACTATAACTTCATCCCAGCCAAGCATCCCCTGTTGATTGTGTGACAACATGGTACATGCCAAATTTGTCGGTTTCACGGCCTCAGTGTCGGACGGAGTGTCCCGGAGCTCTGGCTTGCACTATTGTTGCAGTGACTATCGTGCAGTGCAGAGCGAGATGAGAGCGATCATGCGGCACACAAGGAACGGATTTAATGAATTGAAAGATGGTTTCAAGTCAATGCGCTTGATCTTTCCATTCTGAAGAGGTCAAGTTGCAAGAGTTTAGTAACTTAGAATTTCTTTTCGTTAAGGTCACTTTGTCCGATCAATCGGTGTTTGTTACCTGTTCTTATATACCGCCTTCATCCGAACCGCCTATTTACTGGCATCATTTGTCTGCTATCCAGTCGGTTTTCAATCTTATGTCCGATAGCGACCAGCTGGTGGTTCTCGGTGACTTTAACTCACTTGGTCAAATATCGAAAATGTTACAGTTTTATCACTTTCGTTATACCATGATTTTACTGCAGGCATATTTGGCATGTCTTTAGGTCAAATTAACCATGTCAGAAATTCTTTAGGTCGGCTTCTAGACGAATGTTTTGTGTCTGATCCAGATGGAATCACACTTTCCAGAGCCTTGCCATTGGTGACCCCTGAAGATTCATAGCATCCTACGCTTGAGGTTTCAATCGACACCGTTTCCTTAGTTAAATCTAATAGCGTAGGTGATAGAATTCGCTGCATTCGTAAGGCTGACTTTAAGAAGCTGAATAACTTAATACATTCCTTTGATTGGTCTAATTTTTTGGCATGCAATGATATAAATATCGCCTTAGAATATTTTTATAGGAGATTGAACAGCTGTTTTGACTCTTGTGTGCCGTGGAAGTATCCGTCCATTAAAGACGACCTTTGGTTTACAAGGCGCCTAATTAATCTTAAACATATCAAAAATAGACTTTTAAACAAATTTAAAAGAACTGGCTGCAATCCAACTTTTTCAAGGTACTCAGTAGCTCGGTCCAACTTTACCGTGCATAACGCTGAATGTTATAGAAAATATATTTGCCGTTGTCGGGTTCAGTTCACTCAGGATCCGAAGCAGTTTTATAATTTATTAAGCATATAGCGGAAATATGTATCTTCTCCTTCCTTGCTCTTGTTTGAAATTCTTTTGCGAATACGGATCAGCCCATTGCAGATCTATTCGAAAATGTTTCTAACAACGTATTATCCTTATACTATTTCTGATCAGCCCTACATATGTGAAATGCATTCAGCCAATCTTATTTTTGGTCCAACTATCTCCGAGCGCAGTTTGTTATCAGATCTCTTAAAGGTTAAACCAGCACTTTCACCAGATCCCGATGAAGTACCAGGCTGTGTGCTAAAGAATTGCGCCGAGTCATGGTGCAAACATCTTTCATCTTATCTCTGGAAACGTCGATATTTCCCCATATGTGGAAGAAATCCTTTATAATTCCCCTTCATAAAAAAGAGAAAAAATCTGATGCTACCAATTATAGAGGCATCTCTAAATTGTCAGCAATTCCAAAGCTATTTGGAAAAATTATTACTCCTCATCTGCAGCACCTCTGTAGCTCAATCATTTCTCCATGCCAGCAAGGTTTTATTAGGCGTCGCTCCACCATCACCAACTTGTTGGAGCTGACATCATTTGTAATTGATGGCTTCCAAAATGGCCTTCAAACAGATGTCATCTACACTGACTTTAGTAAAGCATTTAACTCTGTAAACCACTCACTCCTTTTGAGAAAACTTGATCTTTTGGGATTTCCTGTTAACTTTCTTACGTGAATTCCCAGGTATCTTTCTGGAAGATCAAAACGCGCCACCCCAAATATATCGAAACAACAAGCGCATCAGATTGCAGTTGCAAAAGTGCCCTAAAGACAGTTCCCAAGCAAGAAAGGGAAACTGCCAAAATTATCAAGAATTATTAAGCCAAACTGCAATTTTCCAATTGCAGGCAACTGCACTGCTTAGCGCTAACGCTGTCAATTTTTAATTTGTCGCTGCCATTATCTCTGCCACCGTCACCGCCAACTTTGCCAGAGTTCTAAGAACTTCGCCGGTCAATGAGACGTTGTCAACTTGCCATTACGCTGCCGCTGCCACCGCCGCTGACAACGCAGAGTCGCTACCAGATCAGGGAATCAGCTTAATTTTTTAACTCAGTTTAAAAGTTACCTTTCAATAAAAAACTTATAATTCTAATCGTCAAAATTATTCTTTTTTAGGAATTATTTTAGTATAAAAATGTCAATCTTGATATTCCCCAGGACCCTCCAAAGCAGAAGGAACAAATCAGCAACTGCATTTCACAAAAATAAATAAAATAAAAAATAACTCAATAATAATAAAATTTTGTTCATAACAGAAGAAAACAAAACATATTAAACTCACTAACTCACTCTCACTAACTATCAAAATTTATATTTTTATATATAACGACATTTTATATTTCTTAACTCTTACTGGCCTAGCAGCTTATTACCTTCAATTCATTTATAAAAATTTTTTTTTGCTGATCGCTATTGTCCAACCCCAGCCATCTAATTCGACCCCCCATTATTAGCGCAACCCAGACAGAATATATTAGAACAGAATAGAAACATGTATTAGGAATCGAACGTGCATATTACCAGGATAGTTTCCGAAGCTATCGCTTCCCAGGAACCGCAGTTAAATAGACAACAGGGTAACCATCAGCAAAGTTTACTCGATGTTCTTAACCAAATTATTCAGCCCCAAAACAGTACGAATCTCAATGACTTAGGCAAAATACCAGATGTTGTCAAAAGAGTACTCGAGAATTCGCAGGTAACCGTTCCGAATTTAGTTCTTGGAAGAAAAGTGTAAATAGAACTATAGAAAAATATACAGCACTCCAAGGCAAGGCAATCAAAGACACTCTGAATATTTTAAACACTTATGTAGAAAGAAAGCTAAGATATTCGGACAATTATCACACTTTAGAGAATGAAATTTAATTGGAACAGCATGGATGTCATAGTAATATGTCATAGAAATATTTATAATTGAAAGAACCAAAAGTCGGTTTAACATTAAAAAAAGGAACACAGAAACTGAATGAACAAAAAATGAAAATGATAATATTCTGTTTGTTATATTGATAAGCATAATTAAAAAGGCATTAATTAAATCAATAAAACATCCTTTAAGCACAACACACTCGTCTCTTTTGATCCAAAGCTTGTAATGGAAAATTTTATTTAGTGCATAAGTGTTTGCAAGTGTTCAAGTTCCTCTAATATTTATATATATATATTTATATATATATATATAGTATGTATATCATTTTTTCTGACGTTGTCGAAAAAACTCTGCCTAGCATGCATTTGTTTCACATAATTGACAAAAGTCTAGTCAACGTAGTCGCTGGAGGCCTCCTCCTCGTCGTTGCTGCTGTTGGACTGAGCCGTTTCCGGTGAGCGTAGATGTTCTGCTAACCTGATGTTCTGCAGGAAGTCTCGCATGGCGTCCATCATAAGGTTAAGCGATTGTTGTATTCCTTTACCATCACCATTCGCCGCTCTGGGCTCAGCAACAGCTTCTGCTGCGGCGCCTGCGCCTGCTTCGGGTGCTGCTGCGGCTCCGTCAGCCTGCGCTTGCTGACCAGCTGCAGCCAAGTTGTTTATTTTAAACGATGGCAAGAGCGACTGGAAAAACATAGGTACGGAATTGTTCGTGTTTGTTGTGGGGCTGCTACTCGAAGACGATTTTCGCTGATAGCAGTTGACGTTGTTCGGTGGAGGCAATGGATCATAAGTCATGATGGCTGACTTCTCCTTAGATATGAAGATGGCTAGCGCTACCTTTTCCTCGGATAATATCACATTACGTAAGATTGGGGGGTGTTTCCCCCCAGCCAGGGAAGAACTTCGTTCTGTCGTCGTTGGTTCCTGGAGGCATCGTATTCCTCATGAAATTCCACCAACCAACCAAACTGCTTACTGAGCAGCGCGTAGTAGTCAATGACCAGAATAACAGCTAATGGATCCGTAGTTGGCTGCAGGCTCAGGATCAACTTGGAGATCTCAAATGCAGGCACGCTCCTCCTACCTGGGCATGTTTCAAAAGAACGATAAAGAAAGAACTGTTCTCCTGCCGTCGGTAGTCCAGCCAGCAGTTGCCCGATGTCAGACTGAAATTTATGTGCAGCGAGGACTCCAAGAGCAGTAAAGCCCTTTCCAAGAGCTCCGCGGCTAAAGCAAAGTCTTCGGTCATCTTGCACACTTCACTCAATTGAATTTAAGAGTCCACATGGTAGGGACAACGTTTAATCAAGGTTATCCGAAATTCTGAATAAATCCGCTCCAGGGCAGATAAAAACTTGGTAATATTGGCTATACTTAAATGCGAACCATTGAACTTCACCACTGTTTTCGGCGGATGATTTTGATAAACCTGGTGGGGATTCGGGCGCTGGTAGCGCAACTTCATAGTTATAGTATTTTTGGTCAGCGGGGGCCAAGACTCTTTGGTCATGACCATATAAGTAGACTTCAAAGTTTTGGCCTTTGGTGGCCACGCATGGTTTTTACTTTAACCACTCTCTTGTCAAATCGTTCTGGGGGCTAAGGTGTCGCAGCTCCATACCTAGCAACTTCTTGGTGGCCGAACTGCCTGCGTTGGCCACCTGACCTCGTCCTCCTTACACTCACTCTCCGACAAACTCAAGCCCTTCTGATTGAGCAGATCGAATGGATTAAGATGAGTTTTACGATCGCTTTGGACTCCCTCGACCTCCAACTCGTTATTGTCCGACAGCTAATCGTTGCCCTCGTCCTCTGGCGGAGGCGCCAGCTTGTCGGCGTCCGCCTGAAGCTTCTTAAGCATTCGTGCGGACATATCGTCCGGTGGTTGGTTGGATAGCTTCTGCTTAGTTCCTAAATATTTTCGGTGCGGAAATACGTATGTATTTGATATATTTCGCTGTATTTGTAATGTTTTTCGCTGGATTTCCCATTTGGAGCGGCAGTGCTGCGCAGCGTCAACGTTGTCAAGGCACTATATTCCCGGCATTCAAGATCATGATGACTTAGTCTTATTAAAAAATAATATAAATGAGCAATTATGTAGTAAGTCCAAGTCCTAATAAATAATCCGTTTTAAGAAAGACTTAACAAGATAATACAACTCACTAACACTCTTTCAAATTCCATAAAAAAAGATTGTTATATTAGTACGGAAGAAACTTTCAGTCCACAAAAAATTAAATCAGAAATCATAAATGCCAAAAACGCTATACAATGGCCAAACTTAATATGATAAAGACATTCCATTTCAATGAAAAAGAAATTAAAGAAATAAATGGAATATTTACACAAAGCTAAAATCCCATATTTTCAATAGAAGAAATGTTAGAATTCTCTGATGTAAATTTATATGTATTTTATGTACATAAGTACATACGCAAACTTAGAAAAAACAATTTACGAAAATACACTTGTAAAACCAATAGCAAAGAGAATGATATTGTAAACGTAAAATTTCAAGAAATACTTTTTAATAAGCAAAACATGTATGGAATTAGAAATAAATGTAAAACTTATAATAAGATAACAATTTGTAAGAAAAAGATATTGTTAACATACGCAATAGCACTTGTTTACCTAAACTTTTGATAGGAGAAAAAGGGCTATGTGAGTTTAGTAATGCGGATCATATAGAACCCATAGAGGAAATAAATAGCGGCCTGCAGTGCTCAACTTCAACGGCACACTGGAATGGAATAGGAAAAAGGAGAAACTGGACAGATCGTACATACGTCATAATCTTCTACAACGAAACCTTCAGCATCAACGGGAAAGAATTCAGTACTGAAGTACTAACCCTCAACGCTCTAGAAAAGCTGCACATAAGAAACAACAAAAACTTGACAGAATTAGAAACAGACAAATAACATACCCTTCTTTTAAAAAGGAAAAATCGCTTGAGGAAAGGCTCAAACTAGAGGGGGAAGAGTTAACAGCAAAAATTATATTCCCACAAACCTATCAATTTCTGATTTGTCGTTGTCACCGCCAATTTTCCCAGAACTCTAAGAACTTCGCCGGTCAACGAGCCGTTGTCAACTTCCCATCACCGCTGCCACTGCCGCCGCCGCTTCCAACGCAGGGCCGTAGCGGCTCTTCAGTAACCTAGAGACCAGAGCCTATCCAATCAACGAGACCTTTAGTTGATAGTCTATTGGTAGCCAATAGCCAGATCAGGGAACCAGCTTAATTGTTGAGTTCAGTCTTAAAGTTACCTTTCAATAAAAAGCACATATAATTCTAATCGTGAAAATTATTTTTTTTTTTTTATAAACAAAAAAAGGATAATCTAACTTATATCGGCAATAATTAATAAAGCCAAAGGTGTGCTTAGCTTCATTAAAAGATAGTCAAAAGATCGTACATAAAGATAGTCAAAAAAATTAAACGACCCTTATATAACTAAAACTCTATATTTTTCTTCAGTTCGTCCGATTTTTGAGTACGGTTCATGTGTGGAACCTCAATATGGGGTTCATCAAGACCGCATTAAATCAGAACAGAAGAATTTTTGCTCTTAGAAGTCAAAACTGGGATGCTAGTATCCAACTCCTGTCTTATCGTAGTAGACTCATCTTAATTAACTTGCCATCGTTACTAAACCGTAGGGCTATTTTGGGTGTCGATTTCGTCAATAATCTTATCAATGATGAAATCGACAGTCAGCAGCTATTAGGGTATTATGTTCTGACTACAATCCAATTATTATCTATTACCTCTATCCAATCATTTCTCATAATCATTGCATAAAATCTTATATTCTTTTTGAGCTCAGGCAGCAACAATGTAACTCTTCCTTGGGACCTTTTTAAAATAATTATTCCTCGTTTCGGATCTATCCCGCGATTAGAGCCGTACGTTAAACAACAGCGCCCCTCGGTCGGTTGAGCGGGAGGTGGGCTAAACGTATGCAGCGGGAGCTGCGCGGAAAAAACACATGCCCGATAAGATCTTTTTAGGGTATTTCAGTTTTTTTATGTTTTAGATACTAACTCTAACGGTCATCTTAATTTTTATTAAGTTACGAATTTCTTTCGTCCAAACGGCGACGGAAATGCAATGAAATACAAAAAATTTTTTACAGTTATTTATTCCAACGGATATTCCGCGGACTTAAAAACTATGTCATTTTCGTTCACAATTGATAAAATGGTCGAAAATAAAAGCATGAAAAATAATATAGAATTATGATAGATTTGCTAAAATGGAATGCTAAACATATGTCTGCAGATCGCCAGCCGATAAGATTAACCCTAATGACGTCACATTTACTTCTGCCTTTACCTGACCCTCGCTTCGACTCCTCTCGAATCCAGCTCAGTCGAGTACCGTGCTTGCTCTATTTCCATTGTATATATTAATGCTTAATAAATGCTCAATTAAACATTATTTATTATACCTGAAACCGGAAATGTCGGGTCTTGCGGCCGCCAAAAAGTTAGTGCCGCTGAAACTATGCCGATATGAGAAAAAATTTCCAATTTTGCGCCATTTATTAATAACTCGTAAACTAATCAATATTTTCGTATGCGGTTTTTTTTTAGTATAACATAAAACAATACGTTCCATTTGCTAATGTGGGTGTGGCTGATATTTCAAAAAAATAATTTTTTTCTAATTTAATTCAAAAAATTATTTGTTTAATTTTTTAATAAGTTTATGTTATTTAAAAATAACTCAAATTTGTTTTATTTTTATTTTTTTAATTTCAATATTTTTAACATCTAGGAATGCTTTATAAAATTAAAAAATGGCTCCCTGCACCATACTTTATGCTTTTTAAGTCTTACCTCTCTAACCGAAACTTCTACGTACAACAAAATGATGAATACTCAGAGACATATGCAATTAATGCTGGTGTGCCACAAGGTAGTGTACTAGGACCTGTACTCTACACGGTATATACAGCGGACCTTCCAACAACTCGTAATGTCGATGTTGCAACATATGCAGATGATACTGCGTTCATTTCAAGGAGCAAAAACCCGGCGGAAGCGTCCCAGAACTTGCAAGAGCAACTCTCTGCAATGGAAACCTGGCTAAGGAAATGGAGAATAGCAGTAAACACCCAGAAGTCGTTACAAACCACTTTTACATTAAGACGTGGAAAATGCCCAACGGTTACTCTTTACGGATCATCCATTCCAGAAGAGGAAAGCGTTAAATATCTTGGGGTACATCTTGACCGCAGACTAACTTGGAACAAACACATAAAGGCAAAACAGCAGCAGCTCAAAATAAAAACGAGAAAAATGTACTGGCTCCTAGGTCCCCGATCAGGATTAGCTTAGAGAATAAGGTTGTATTATACAAGGCAATACTAAAACCAGTTTGGACGTACGCAATGGAGCTATGGGGCACAGCAAGTAACTCCAACATAGAGATTTTACAACGATATCAGTCAAGCACACTAAGAAACATTGTTGGAGCACTCTGGTATGTGAGAAACCAGGTTATTTATAATGATCTCAACATTCCATTTGTTAAAGATGAAATTAAACAAAGAAGTCAAAGATACGTAGATAGAATAAGCCACCATGTAAATACACTAGCGGTAAATCTTTTGGAAAGTAGCTTAATTACCAGGCGATTAAAAAGATTTCATACATTTGATCTGCCCCATAGATTTTAAATTAACTAATTAATACTAATTAACAATGTTAGATTAGTATATATTGGATTCGTTCATTGGAGCGTAACCTGTTAAGTAGACTATATGCTACAAAATTTGTTGAATGTCGAAAGACAGATTGCAAATAAAACAAATAAAATAAAAAAAAAAAAAATATTTTTAACAGATTTAAGAAAATAGCACTACCAAATGCTCTTATTGGCGGTCGTTTTTGAGCAATTTTAATTTAATTTTCCAGAAAAATTAAAATTTTATCATATTAGTAGGTTTAGTTAGTCTTTACACCATGAATATTAATAAAATAATTAAGTAAAAGCAATTGTTGTTTAAGAATTTCGCAGCTAACACATTTTTTTTTGCGGCTCTCACTGCATACGTACAGCCCACCTCCCGCCCAACCGACCGAGGGTCGCTGCCGTTTATCGTACGGCTCGAATCGCGGGGAAAGATCCGAGACGAGGAATAAGACTTTTAAAAAGGTCACGAGGAAGAGTTACATTGTTGCTCTCTTAAGTAGGAAAGAATAGAAGATTTCATGCAAGAGTTCTGCGAAATAATTGGATAGAGGTTATTGTAGTCACAACATAATACCCTGAAAGGGTCATGCTGGGAATATGTTGACCTACAAAAGCTAAGAAATAAGGGGAAGAAAGTTCGAGAGGCTCTAAAACGAACGTTAAATTTTAACAGACTTAAAAGGTTCTGGCTGTCGATTTTACCATTAATAAGGTTATTGATGAAAACTACACCCAGCATAGTCCTACGGTTTACTAGCGATGGTAAGAAAGTTCTTCTGTACAGATTCAATACGGTTTGTATTGGGCAGAGGAAGATTTATACTGAAGACACAGCTTAATGTCATCTGCGTACATAAGTACACAAGAGTACGGTAAGCAAAAGGCAATTCCTTTTTAAAAATGGTAAAAAGTAAAGGCCCGAGATGACTAGGCAGGAGAATACATCATTGAAAAGGACGCGTTGGGTTCTTCCAGAAAGATAACTAGAAATCCACCTAAGAAGGTAAGTAGGAAATCCCAAAAGATCGAGTCTTTTCAAAAGGAGTGAGTGGTTTACAGAGTCAAATGCTTTACTAAAGTCGGTGTAGATGACATCTGTTTGAAGGCCATTTTGGAAGCCATCAATCACAAATGATGTCAGCTCCAACAAATTGGTGATGGTGGAGCGACGCCTAATAAAACCATGCTGGCATGGAGAAATGATTGAGCTACGGAGGTGCTGTAGATGATGAGTAATAATTTTATAGCTTTGGAATTGCTAACAATTTAGAGATGCCTCTATAATTGGTTGCATCAGATTTTTTCCCTTTTTAATGCAGGGGAATTATAAAGGATTCCTTCCACATAAGGGGAAATATCGACATTTCCAAAGATAAGGTGAAAAGCTTTGAAAAGGTTTGGAACAACCTTTAGGGGCTGTGGTCTCGCAGCTTGTAAAACTGCGATACCAGTCGGTGCCGGGGGTCCGGACCCAATGTTCCCAGTGGGTTTTACAGGGGTATGAATCCATTGGGGCTGTGGCGTCACTGGTAATGATACCTTAGGGGACAAGTCAGAAAGTTGCTCACAATCACTGACGCATTCGGTATCCGAATTTTTATCAGTCCTGGCTCTTGGAGTTGTCAGAGTGATCAGGGGTTGAGTGATGGTGGCTCCGCTAGGCTCCGCTAGGGTGGATTTTTTGCGCTTCGGAGACCCAATAAGTAGCTGTAGGTTACTAAATTAAGAATCAAGCGCATTGAATTGATCGCTGATTTTACGAAAACCATTAAATCCGCTCTGCACGGAACGACAGTCACTGCAACAATAGTGCAAGCCAGAGCTCTGGGATACTCCGTCCGACACTGAGGCTGTGAAACCGGCACATTTGGCATGTACCATGTTGTCACACAGCCAACAGGGAAGGTTTGGCTGGGATGAAGTTTGGCTTTTATTGCAAGACTTAATAGCGCAGACTACTTTAAAGTACATTTCGTTATTATATTTTATTTATTTATTTTTTTTTTTGCAATTTTTTTTTATACTTTGAACCACTGTACCAAATGAAAAATCAGAACAAGATAACAGTTTATATGTTAGTATAAGAGTTAGAGGTTAGGCTTAGTGATAGAGATAAGCAACTTTAAAAGTGAATAGCGAAAAGAGTTACAAAATATAGTAAAGCAAAGCTCTGCTTTGGATTAAAATTAATAAATATTAATTTACCACCAAATATATCACTGCACACGCGTAAGCGAGACGGAAATCGTTTTTAAAATATTTATTTTTTTTTTTTTAATTTTAAAAAATTTTAAATGTATTTATATCAAACGCCGGTTTGATCGCAAGGTAGGCAAAAGATCAATGGAATGGAGCCTATCAAAAACTCCGAAGTTGGCTACATGAAACATAAATAGCACCAAATGTGGTGAAATGTGGAGTTTAAAGTTTATTGCCCTGAATTAGAAATTTATTTATCCAAAACATATACTTAAAACCATTGTGATCACGTGTGGGTATTTTTTTATCTCTATAAAAACTTAAATTCTAGTTCCAAAAACAAGTTACCGAGACCATTAGATTAATTTATACCAGGTCTATGCATATGAAACTGCGTTTTTTTACAACTTTCTAGATTTATTTAAAAAAAATGGTGGCAATTGCAATCTTCAAAGTATGCTCCTTCAGAAGCCACACATTTTGCCCATCTTTCGGGCATTTTATGAATTCCTCGCCAGGAGAATTCCTTTTCCTTGGCCCCAAACCAGTCTTCTCACCAATTCATAAGGTCTTCATAGGAATCGAAGCGCTGATTGGCTAATCCGTGTCCCAAACTGGCGAACAAATAGTAATCTGATGGAGCCAAGCCTGGTAAATAAGCCGCATGGGGTAAGGACTCCCAATTCCTTGGTGCCTCTTGCCCGGTGTGATGGCGCGTTGTCGTTCAGAAGAATTGCTTTTGCGAATTCTCTGCGTTTTTGGAGCAGAGATTCTTTCAATTCTTCCAATTGATGCTGGTAGCGTTCGTCATCAACGGATTCACCCGGTTTTAGGAGCTCATAACAAACGATTCCGGCTTGATCCCAGAAAACGCACAGCATAGCTTTGCGGCCGACACGGTTTGGCCGAGATTGGGATTGGGCCGGCTGGCCTGGGATAACATAGGATTTTTTCATTTAGGGGTTTTCATCCCTAGTGACAATGCAATGCAAAAACGACTTCCTTTTGTACCGTTCCAAGAGAATTTTGCAAATGTTTTTTCGATGTCCGCGAAGCGTGGTTTATAGGTAAACTCAATATTAGAAAACAAATTGCTTTTAGAAAAAAAAACTTTCAAATAATGTTTGAGCCGTGTTGCCAGATGTCAAAAGATGCTAAACAGTTTTTACTTTTTTTTTTATCACTTTTGTTACCGATATTTAACAATGAAGTAAAACGCAGTTTCATATGCATAGACCTAGTAAATTGTAAATTTAAATATTATCCCTATGATTGGATGCATTGAACACATGAATAAAAAAGTCTTGGAGTGTCTTGAGAGATTGATGCTTTATTAATGTTGGAGGCGGCAGTGGTGCCGCGTCCAGCTCTCGATTGATTCTGTTTCTTATAGCATTCCTTATTAACTAGTAAGGTCTATGGCTCGTAGCCGCGCTGCTTACAGCGGCAGAGACGCTTATATGTTCTTATGTATATATCTATATATCTACGCGAGGAAATATGATTATTGACTTAAGTTCAGATACCCACGGTCTGCATGGATTTCATCCGCTTGGTCAAAGAACTCGAATATTTATCGTTTGTTTATTTATATTCAACAATGAATGAAGTACAGTGTGCATTCGATAAATGTGCATATTACATCTCCCTTCTTTTAAAAAATAACGTAATTGCAAGAAGCTGTTTTTATGTCGTAATATTTAAAGATAAAACTGCATTTTGATTATTTTTAATTTTTTTTTTTTTTTTTTTTGTATATAATGTTTTTTTTTTGTATGTAGGCTTAATTAATTGATGATATTAGATATATTAGAATGGAAATAGAATTCAATCTTATGTGTTTCAGTTTAACCAACAGAAACAAGAAGATTGACAAGAATGTTAATTTTGGTTCAAACAAAATTTAATGAACCTTTCTCATTTTCCAATTCATAAAGAATAACGTTCTGATAAACTCCTGACTAAATTTTAGTTAATGAATTTTTTTAATCTATCCTTATGAACTGTTTGTGTTTTACTCCAATCTCCTGATATTATAAATAATTTTTTCCCTTTCTCCAATTTCTATTACAGTAATGGGCCTGCATATTTAAAATCTAGCTTATGACCTGTTTCATTTCTTAATAAAACTTGATCTCCTATTTTATCTCAATTTTTCCTTTCATATAGTTCCTTATTCTTAATTTTATTATCTTCTATCATTATTCTAGCTATTTTATAAGCTACTTCTAGCCTATACTTAGATTCCTTAGCATAGTCATCTACGTTATAAAGTGGTTTTATTTTATCTCTCTATTAAAATGTGTTGGTAAGTTTGATGCTTTACCAAATACTACTTCATATGGACAATACTCATGTGCCATATAAGGTGTCGTATTGAAACAGTACACGAAATATTGTAGCCATACGTCCCAGTCAGTTTTATCTACTGAAATGTATGATCGAATGAATTCATTAAAAGTTCTGTGGCTTCTTTCGATTGTTCCAACAGTTTGGTGGTGGTGTGCAGTAGATGTTATATTTTTAATGTTTAAATTTCTATATAGTTCATCTTTTATTGAATTTTTGTATTCTGTTCTCATGTCTGTAATGAACGTCTTCATTGGACCGTACTTCAGAATAAAATCTTTAAATATAGCTTTAGCTACTGTTTTTGCACTTTTGTCTTTAACCGGTATTGCGACGAGGTATTTTGTTAGGTCGCAGATTAGAGTAATTGTATACTCGTTGCCTTGTTCTGATTTGGGTAGTGGACCGATCGTATCCACAATTACCCTGTCGAAAGCCATTTGTGGCGTTTCTGTTAAAGTCATTGTCGGTTCGCTATTCCTTGGTCTGATTTGGTACGCCAGACGGGGCCGGTGCTGACTGCATAGGCTGTTCACTCCAATCCGGTTGTGGTCTTCCTTCCGCACGTGAACTCGCAGTGTGGCGAGTATAGAGGTCCAGGGCAGTCCTTGGGGCAGCTCTTCGGTTTTTTCGGCAATGGCTTTGGAGATGGAGGTTTTTGTTTTAGTAAGTTATTTATAACTTTAATATTATCTGAGTGAGTTGCAGAGTCGGCTTTTCTGAGCCGGAGGTTTTCGTTTAAAAAATCAAGCTCTTCTGGGAGCTTCTGCGCCGTTGCCCATGGAGGTGGCGTCTTATTAGAATATAGCAACCACTTAATAGGCCGTTTCGTTGTTGTTTGGCATTATTCCGTTGTTGTTTCTACTCCTGTTGCTCGCTCGTCGTCCTCCCGAATGCAGTAAAATTAAATTTTACAAAATTTTGTGTGCTCTTGTGTAAGAGGCATTATTTAAATGCGTATCAAATTGGTACATTTATTTGGCTTTTCTGGTTGCTTCTACTCCTGCTGGCTGCTGGCTCCGTTGCTGCTGCTGTTGAGTTGTTGCTGCTTCTGTTGGTATATTTCCGTCTTTGGTCCTAGGGTCCTTGTAGGATCCTTATTGTCACGGTCGCCATGTTGTGATAGACTTATCCTTTTGATATATCATCCATATTCATTGAGAAGACTTTGATTGTTTTTATGATTAAGTCGATTTTATTGTATTGGAGGTGGCAGTGGTGCCGCGTCCAGCTCTCGATGGATTCTCATTCTTACAATATTCCTTATTAGCTAAGTAAGGTCTAGGTCTCGTAGCCGCGCTGCTAACAGCGGCAGAGAGGCTTATATATTCTTATGTATAAATCTATATAGCTACGCGAGGAAATAAGAATATACACTTGAGTTCAAGTACCGGCGGTCTGCATGTGACAGTTTATGCTGACACTTGCAACCGGCTCGGATTTCATCCGCTTGGTCAAGAACTCGTATATTTATCGTTTGTTTATGTTTATGCGACAATGTATGAAGTACAGTGTGCATTCGATAAATGTGTATATTCCACAGGTGTGCTTCTGCAATCACATAACCAGAAAAATTTTTGTCCAGTGATCTTCAGCCACGCTGGTGGAATAAAATCCGAGAATACGACCGTGAGACTTATCTGACCGTGAATTTGCGGTCGTTCAGGAACGATACCAGAAACTGGTAATATGGTCGGGGCATGATTTTAATATGAGCAGGAGCCCGGTGTGGCAGTTGTATTGCAAGACTCTTGTGTGTCACCGTTCGACAAACGACAAACATAAAAGGCTTCTTTCCTTAAGTGCGCCAGCGTATCTGTAAGCCGTTTGATGGTTCTGTTTACATCAGTCTTGTTTCTCTGGTTTCTAGAGAGCATCCATACTCGCCGGAGTCGCCGCTTTTCATGTTTCAGCTCGGTCACTTCCGGATTTCAAAAGTGGATATCCCTGTTGGTAGCTTTTGGACGATCGGAGAACTTTTGTGCTTAAGATATGCTGCCGTCTGGATTTGAGCAGTTGGGCCCCGAAACAATGGGCGCATTTGACCGCTTCCTTATGGGTTTCTTGTGCACTCGCTTGTACTCCATTGTTCACTGCATTTCACACAACTACAACTTGCAGTACCGCTGGCTATACCCGAACCCTTGGCAGCAATAGCACTACGGTACGCCTTCGAACTTTCGTTGGGTTCCATCATGACTACTGAGCGGCACAACGTTGAAGACGTCCTTGTTGTTGCTAGCCGGTTCCAGGATTAAAGTAGAGTCTTGCTGATATGCCCTATGGCATTGTGCATATATCGGACTTTGTGCCCGATATTTGGTATTTCGCTATGTCCGTGAAATGGTGTAGTCCCTTGACCACAGTTTATTGGTCCTCTCACCTTTGCGCGTTGGTGAAGTACCTCTCATTGGCTACGTCCAGCTAAGCCTTGAGTGCGAAGTAAGACTCCTCACCTGGTTATCTCTGGAGGCCTTATAAGTGAAGTTCTTCCTTTTGCCAACGATGGTCTCAATTAACGAAATCAGAGCTGAGATGTTGATGATATCTGGGATGAAAATCGGTGGTGGCATGATCTCTTTGGGAGCTTTGAGTGGTTTTTCATCCTTCCCACGAGGGAATTCCCAAAGGCTCTTGCACCCTATTCTTCTTTAAATTATCGCGAGTTGTTTGTCGAAATGGCCAAATTACAGTGTGCAATTTTCATCACAAACAAAACCAAAATTTTGTTTTGGAGCTTAAAGCAAATATGACTTGACAGGTTAAACAATGGCTGCCGAACCTATGTTTCTCAATATAAGCTTCTGTTCCGTAGGGACCCAAAATCAACTTATTCTATCCTTAACACTAAGCGTAGATTCAATAATTTTCCTGCTTAACTTTTTTTTCTTTACTTTAACTTAACATACATCTATTTGCCTCTTCTTTCCAATCCACGTACTTTAACATCTGTGCCGCAAGAGTGGTGCCACCGAAAACATGTCATTTTTGATAAATTAATCCCAAGGTCAAGTACTCCTTGATTTCCTTCGCGTTTTACCTATATTGGACTGAGCGTGCCTCAAGTCGCCGCTCAAGCTGGAGGAACCGGTTGATAGCCCCTTAATAAGACCGTCCCAACACGATACCCAACAAGATACCCTTTAAAAAGGAGTCGACTACTTGCATTATATATGCTCCGGGTCCGCTCTGGTACGGCCTCAATTTCGAAAAAGTCCTTTAGAAGAAAAAATACAGCTTATGTGATAAAGAAAAGCTAAACGTGGATTGTTATTGCGCTTTAACATCAGGGACCAAGCCATATTATCCCGTCGTCTTTCGAAACGGCATCTACCGCATTGTCATGCGAACTTCTGCAGCCCGGACGGTAGTGAGGGCCACAGCTGGCATCGCAAACTTCATTGGTACTAGCCTTTGTTGATCCCCGAATGTCCAATATGCATCTATGTAAAGCTCTCTAACGCATCTAGTGAGCTTTGGAAAGTTGTAAATTCGTGTAAATTAGTATTTTTCGTCCTTAACGAATAAAGAGTTATTTTGTATGTCCCTTTTTTTGAAGATATTTGATAAAAACCACGTTTTAAGTTTAAATATAGAAGAGTTTATTGTTTCGCAATTAAGTAAGTACCTCATTGATTTCAAGGAATGTGGTATTTACCTGCTACGGTTATTTTGTCAAGTTAACTGTAATCTGTAGCATGCGCACATACCAATGCCATATATAGGCCCCGGCGCGACCGTTGGTCCTTCCTGGGTCGCCCGTATACCGTCCAGTGCCGCAGCTTTCTTCGTCCGCCTTTTCTGACTTTCGCTGTTGCTATGCGGGCTCCCTATTCCGCTACTTTCCCCGTAGACCTCCTGCTTTTTCTGATCCATCGCTATCCCGATCCTTGTCCTGTTACGTTCCACGTCGATTCTCCTGTTTTCTCCGATTCTTCGCATTTTCCGGACTCTCTGTCCCGTTACGTTCCACGCCGTTTCTCCTGCTTTCTCCGATCCTCCTGCATCGCTGTCCGGGCTCCCTGTCCCGTTACGTTCCACGCGTTTCTCCTGCTTTTTCCACTCCGTCGCTTTTCCGGGCGGCTTTTACTAGTCTTCTGGTCTCCTGTTCTTCCACTGTGAGACTCTGCCAGACACGTCCACTCCTTCCCTTGGGTGTAAAAGATTTCATTTCCTCACACTTCCTTATCCTTCGGGAACGAAGAAATTTTTTGTTTTGTTTTTTTTTTGTTTTAATTTTTAGTTGGTACCTTCTTATCCATTGCTTTCGCTCCCTCGTTCTTTAGCCAGCCTTACTGATGCTTCGGTTCGCTGACGTGGGCTTTCTTTGTCTTTCTTAAGACGGTGTACTCCAGCATCACTATCATCGGGGATAAAAAATGGTTTACCTCGTATGACGTACCGTAGTATCAGCTTGGCGGCGAATCCCTGGACGGCTTTGGACAAACAAAACCTTGGCCCAAACCAACTCGCCTACCCTCGGGCTCCACTGCATCCTTCCCTGGTTGTAGTACTGGTCCTGATCGTGAGCAGCACTTTCCATGTTCCGTCTCACTAGCTCGAACACCTCCTTTAGCCTCTCGGCGTTGATGATGGCTTCTGTTTCCCTGAGCCCAATACTCCATCTTTGAACATGGCCTTTGGCATCCTTGGCTTCCTTCCCAGGGTGATAAACAAGGGGAATATCCCGTACATTCCGACACGCTCGAGTTGACTGCCAACATTAGCTCCAGCCAGTACAAGACCCACGTCCTTTGGTCCTTTCCAGCGAACTGAGCTATCATCGTTACTGTCCGTCTAACCAGCTATCCTGGGTTTTGCTGTGGTTATGGTGGCGGTGCAAACTACTGGGAGCTTCGACTCTTCCATCTCGGCTATCATCCTCGGTTTTGTTGTTCCTGCTGTAGTTGTGGGTTTTGGCGGTTTCCTCAGACCTTCCTGGATCCACCCTGGCTGTGCTGAGCTACTTTGTTCTTCTTCCGCGGCTCTCTCCATTATCATTTCCTAGTACTCCTCAGCCAGTCTTGCAACCGCCTTCAAAGAGTTGCCTCCGTTCTGTCTTATGTGAATCTTGACTTTTGCACGGCTGTTCTCTATGATCCTTTCTATGGCCTCCTCGTTAGTTGCCCCGAGAGGTTTCATTAAAACTTGCAGGTCGATCATGTACTTGATTCACCAGTTTTTGGTAGTACCCTTTGGGTACAAATCTCCTGTTCCATTAAACCGGAATGGCCAGTCCCGCACCTGCCATACCACCTTTGCGAAATCCACTGCCCCGTGATTCTAATTCCGGGGTCCTGCCCAGCTTAATTTTCGGTGTGGACAAATTGTGCATCTTCTTTAATTCGCTTATTGTCCTTCATCTCGGTCTTGACCGATGAGTATATTTTAGCTTAAAGCTTCTTATCATTACTACTGCTCCCTCCTCATCCCTATTGTCATCGACCCACTTTGTCACCAATCACCTCACGGCGACGGTGCCTTCCGATTGCAGGCCTAATTCCTTGCATACGTTCGATGTATCCGCTCATATTGAATATTACTGCTGTTTCGTCTACTGCAAATTCCTCAGCTATCTCAACGAGTATGTGGGAACGTTCCGCCGAATTTATATGTTAAACGAATTTATATGATAAACGGTATTGCCCAAAGAGTTGTTATAATTTTACCTTTTCCTTTATTTATAAATACTTATGTTGTACAATGAGGGACTACTTGTGTAGCTGTGAACTCCTTGCGTGGTCTAGATCCACCGATTCCGCTTGCCCTTCCGGGTTCACCGGTCACCGCCCGGTGTTGATCGCCGGACTTCCCACCCTCAGGAGGCGTACGCTGTATGGGAGTGTTGGTCTGGTGCCTGGCAGCCGGTTTGGTAACTGGGGCTCACCGCGTTAGGGTCGGGCATACATGGCAGCTCTCCGGTGTCCTATAATGCTGGATTCTGGTGCCCTTTCGTCTTTCCTGGTAGCTGCTCGGGTTGGTTTCCTAGACATCGTTTCGGTGCCTGGCGGCCAAGTAAGTTACCGTGGCGGCCTCCGCCGGGCAGAATGCCTCACGCCTGGTACCGTCTTCCTCTTGGTCTTACTCGCGCCGGCCCGCTTACACTTAGTCGGACTCTTACTCGTCGTGGGGGTTTGGCGTGTCGATCACTCTTTTCACTGGCAACCTTGCGAACGCTCCCTAGATGCCGTGACCGATCGCGTGTGGACACCCTATCCGGTTTTATCGGAGGGTTCACGAGGGGCTTACTCCTTAGTTAGCTTACTCCTGTGCGTTGCGATTGCGGGACCAGTTCGGGCGTACGCCGAACTCGCCACACTCGACTCCTCGCCTAAGGTAAGGGTTTATTTGTTGCAGCTTGTTGTGGGCTCCTCGGGTCGGCCCCTCGTAGATCCCGCGGGCTCCCTGTCCCGTTACGTTCCATGTCGGTCCTTCTGCTTTATCCACTCCGCCGCTTTTCCGGACGGCTTTTACTGGTCTCCTGTTCTTCCACTGTGAGACTCTGCCGGACACGTCCCCTCCTTCCCTTTGCTGTCTTGGGTGTGGGAGATTTCATCTCCTCACAACACATGCCACAGCATTTTTCGTATAAGCAAAAATGCTGTATACTCGAAATACTAATACAGTTATTCAAAAAACCGTTACATCAAGAAAGGTTTTGCCCAAACACCAATTTTACTGAGGTAGATGAATACATTGAGCGTTGATGTCAATAACGAAGCGTACGATTACTGTGACGATGCATACTTGAATATTTTTTTTTGGTAAAATAAATATTTCTCTTCTATACCATGTATTGATTAACGAATTGTGTTAGAACTTGTGAATGCAGCAGACTTTCCCCATATTTGTACATATTTATAATTGTAAATCCGTCAATAGGTGCGCATCACTGGGCGATAAGCTCCCCTTTATCTAATCTTCCTATCCCGTTCTGGTCTTGCTGTTCAAGAGAGGCCTAGTGTGCGTGGCCGGCTTTGGTTCTCGGGACGCCTGTATGGAAAGGCTTGACAACATTGGATCGTTGGTTTCTGATATATATAGTGGTGTGATATATATAGATGGGAAGCTTGAGTCGAGAGAATTAACATTGGTAACGCAGACGTCATTATCCTGACACATCCTGGCCAGGCTTTCACACTTTTATTAGCACGTTTTCGCCTCCGCTTTGTTTGGGTTCCGTTATTCGCTTATATTTGTCGCGATTCTTTGGCCCACTTTTTCGTCGCTTTGGAAACACATAGAAATGAATGCTGCAGCTGCCATTTCGATCCCATCGGGCAGGAGCGACTTTTGGAGGAGAACGGCCAAGGTTGTGCACAAGGAGCTGGAATATTTGCTGGGAGTTTTCAAGAAGTCGGCAGATATGGAGTTTACGCCGCTTCACTACTTTCTCAGCCGTGCAGCTGAGTTAAAGGAAAAATTTAATGGTCTGCAAACGGAACTGGAGGATCTATGCGACGACGAAATTGACAGTCCTCGACTGTTGAATTTCGGGAGGCTGTACAGTGCCGTACGCTGGGAAATAAGTGTTGAAGTTGGCAGCCGCTCCGACCGCATATGAGCTCAACCTTTGCTCGACGTCTGTGGTACTCCCGTTGGAGTTCCCAGCGATGCCGCAAGTTGTCCTCTGTCCAATGCCCGTTATCAGTTCTTCATGCGCTAAGCAGGCGCCATGTGATCCGTTGACGGATTAAGGACTGTTTGGAATAAAGGAGTCTTCGAGTTGGGTTTCTTCGGTTTTGTCATCGGAGTCTGCTGCTCCAGCCATTCTGATCTTGACTGACGCTGGCAGCCCACTCGTGGTTACTGATCCGGCTGCTCCAGTTAAACGATGCGTTTCCGTAGCCGCCTCACCAGCCCCCGTTGCTGGCTCCGTTCCCGTTGCTACTACGGCCACCACATCAGACACCGCTCCCGACGTTGCTGATCCTATTTTGGCAGCGGTTTCAAACATGGTTGCTGTAGAGCCTGTTGCTGCCTTGCGCACTTCCGCCTTTGCTTTGGCGTAGCCGTCTCACTAGCCCCCGCTGCTGGCTCCTTTCCCGTTGCTACTACGGCCACCACATCAGACACCACTCCCGACGTTGCTGCTCCTATTTCGAGAGGGGTTTCAAACATGGTTGCTGTAGAGCCTGTTACTGCCTTGCCCACTTCTGCCATTGCCTTGGCGTCGGCTGCTATTCCATCCATCCTGATGCCGGCTGATCCTCCTGCTGTAGTTGCCGGCCTTCGTGGGATTGTGGCTGCTCCAGTTAAAATATGCGTTTCTGCGGCCGCCTCACTAGCCGAAGTTGCTGGCCATGTTCCTGTTGCTGATACGACTAAATTGAATACCGTTCTCGCTGCCGCACCCGCTCTTGTTCCTGCTGCTGCTGATGTTTCCACCCATGCTGGCACCAAGCCCACCTTCGCCGAGGATGCCCGCCAGAAGCCGATTGCCCCTGCTGCTCCTCCCGAGACCTCTGCCAAGCTTTCGACTGTTCCGGCCAAGATGTCTCCGTCGGTCCGAGTCACTAATCGTGCAAGAAGGAGGATGAGTAAGGGGATGTCTGAGCTGTCTCTAATTTATCTGTCCTTCATCCTTAGCAAGACGGTATGGGCTTTGGTCCTTTTCGGTCTCCTTTCTGCTGGCCTTCAGTCTGATGTCGGAGAGATACGAACCCAACATGCGCGACCAAAAAAGGTCGACCCTGGCAGTCCTCATTTGCTCGTGGTTCAACATCCTTTTGTCCGAATCTTGGAGATACAGCACCTCCTAAAAGGATCGCTACATGGTCATCCCAGATCAGGTGAATCCAATTTTTGGATGGATTGGACCGACCTCGTCGCTAAACATTGACTCTTGAAAAATAAATGGAATACTGCTGCTCCCTAATCGCACTAGGTGTTGTTGAAAGCTGGACTTTCTACGGGGGGAGTATGTTGGGACTTGTGAATACAGGCGACTTTCCCCATATTTGTACATATTTATAATAATAGCCGTGGTGGACAATAAGAATACTACAGGTTATGACTTTGTATAATTAGATAGGACTTGAGCTTAACTCAGAATATCATCTGAACGATATCCATCAGACGTAACTGAAACTGAAGCACATACTCTTCAGTATTTGACAAATATTGATAAAATATTTGAGCGACTACAGCGCAGTTTACCGGATCCTATTGCTAACATTAACAACAATTTTAAAATAAATAATTTGACTAAATAAAAAATATCTAGTTGAATCGTATCCAACCTAAAACACACGTACAGAAGTTTTATTTATACAAAACACGTATAGACTCAGAAAGAATCATATTCATCAAAATTTGTAGACAATCAAGAAAAGTCTTTCAATACTGTCTTAGTAGGAGACAGCACATTGGTAATACACCATAAAGTGGCTTACCTTTTAAACATTTAGAAAGCCAAAATAAAATTGTCCCTTTTATTGGGCAACAATAGCTTTTTTTTCACGCGGCACCCACTGCATACGAACAGCCCACATCCCGCCCAACCGACCGAGGGGCGCTGCCGTTTATCGTACGGCTCGAATCGCGGGGATAGATCCCAGACGAGGAATAAGTATTTTAAAAAGATCACGAGGAAGAGTTACATTGTTGCTCTCTTAAGTACAGAAGAAAAGAAGATTTCATGCAAGTGTTCTGTGAAATAATTGAATAGAGGATATTGTAGTCAGAATATAATAACCTATAAGATTCATGTGAACCGCAGACGCATGAACCGTAATCAAGAATTGGACGAACTAAAGATATGCATATAGTTTTTGACCATCTTTTAATGAAGCCAAGCACACCCTTGGATTTATTAACCATTGCCGATATATGGTCGGTAAATTGAAGCTTGAAGTCTAATAAGACACACCTAGGTCGTTAGTCTGAGGGCGGTCCCATAGAGAAAATAAGTGGCCTGGATAGGGCTTAAGCGATAGAATGGCATAAGTTTGCATTTTGACCCATTAAGTTTTAAGTCATTTGCAAAACACCAATTTTGGTACTTGTCCAGATCGGACTGAAGTTTGTATTGGGCAGAAGTTACAGCTTAACGTCATCTGCGTACATAAGTACAGAAAGTTCGGTAAAGCAAAAGGCAAGTCATTTATGAAAATGGTAAAAAGTAAAGGCCCCAGATAACTTCCCTGAGGAACCCCGGATGTTGCTCCGACTAGGCAGGAGAATACATCTTTAAAAAGGACGCGTTGGGTTCTTCCAGAAAGGTAGCTAGAAAGCCACGTTAGAAGGTTAACAGGAAATCCCAAAAGATCGATTTTTCTCAAAAATAGTGAGTGGTATACAGAGACAAATGCTTTACTAAAGTCAGTGTAGATGAGATCAGTTTAAAAGCCATTTTGGATGCCATCGACACAAATGATATCAGCTTCAACAAGTTGGTGGTGGTTGAGCGACGCCTAATAAAACCATGCTGGCATAAACATAATTGAGCTACAGAGGTGTTGCAGATGAGAAGTAATCATTTTTTCGAAGAGCTTAAAAGAACAAGGTGCTAAGATTAAAACAAGAAAAAATATTATAAAACTTTATTACGGTTTTATAATCCGCATTAAAGAAAAATGCGGAGCAGTAAACACAATCATTCCTAGAACATCGCACTTATCTGTTATACACAACGCCCACCCTTACAATTTACTGAAGTCGTTTTCAGAGCCTTATCAAAAACTGACCTACACAACTAATGAGAAAATAGTAACGGGATAGCAATGGATCAGGAGAAAGCAGGAGGCCGACGGAAAGCTTGCCTAGCAATAGCGAAAGTTAGGATAGACGAACGAAGAAAGTTGCGGCACTGGACGGCGGACGCAACCAGGGTAATGGAAGCAGCAACCCAGGAAGGACTAATGGTCGCGCCGGGGCCTATATAAGGCACTGCCGGCGTGTGATCGGGACAGGTTAGTCAGCTTTGAGGTTAACAGTGTGAAGTCCGAGGACCGCCTTTGGAGAATCCGGAGACTGATACGGAGCAAGTTCGGGAAAGTGCGCGAATCAATTCGAGTGCGAGGCTATATACAAGTCGGGAGCTGTGAACGAATTAAGAGACGGGAATCACGGAGTCAACAAGGGAAGCGGAATCGGTGGATCTAGACCACGCAAGGAGTTTACAGCAAAGCAAGTAGTCCCTCATTGTACAACATTATTATAATCATAATTAAAAGGGAAAGGTACAATTAACAACAATTAACAACTCGGCGTTATTTCTGGGCTCGGGCATTCCCATGGAATATATACATTTAGTGGAACGTTCCCACAAATTCGTTGAGCTAGCCGCGACATTTGTCGCGAACAGACAGCAAAAACTGTTCGTTATAACTTGATCCCCGCTATAAAATGCCAATTAAGACTCACTTGCGAAATGTACTTTTAAAAAATGAGTAAATAATTTAAAAGATACTTTAAAGGCAGAACTTGAGCATATCGAAACAGATGGCTAGTCGTCAAGAGCCAATGTCATTGTCAAGCACATCTTTTGAGCATTGTGACTGACAATGACGCAATCATGAAAAAAGCATGTGAGCGTCTTAAAATCATGCATATTATCTGTTTTGCGCATACGATAAATTTATCAGTACAAGATATATTAAAGCTATCATCCGTTTCTGGTATAATTTCAAAGTGCAAGCGCACAGACCTTTTTTAAAAGCGAGCAATATAGCTTATGCCAAATTTAAGGAGGAACAAGGCCTTACTAAGCCGTACAGTTTGGTCCAAGAGGTACCTCCCCGTTGGAACAGTGCGCTCTTCATGACTTAATTTATTCTGAAGACAAATGAATCCATCTCAAGAGTTAAATTAAAAACCCCAAAGCCTCTTCCGCCTTCTACAGCAGAAAAAATAACTGTTGTAAAAGAACTGATTGAGATACTCAATCCATTTCAGGATGCAACCGATTCATTTCCTGCAGATACCCTAGTGACTATATCATTGATTATCCTAACATGCTGCGAGCTGCGCCAAAAAGTATTTAAAATGGACTCCTTCATATCTCCAGAGGCTAAACTAGTCGTCGATTACCTAAAAGTGCGAATGCTAGAAAGATTTTCACCATACAAGACGCGAACAGTGACAAGGCTTGCAACCATTTTGGACCCACGGTTCAAAGAATGTGGAAGTACACATTCTTATCCAAAACTGTACAACGTCCGTATTTTCTTTTATGTCTAAAAATCTGGAAAACAAAATCAAATCCAACAAAGCTGACGCACTAATAATTTTGCGCCAATATTTTGAAGTAGCGCATGAAGCAGTAGAAGTAAATCCACTTGACTATTGGAAGTCTTCTCTTCTTTAGACTTGAATAACCTCTTTCGCCGTAAACAAAGGAAAATATGGTTTTACACGACTTCCGTACCTTCTTAAGCAGGAGTGCCCAAACGCACCTACACATAAAAGAGACTTTTTCCATTGCTTTGAACGTGTGCTCAGCGTGCTTACTGGCAGCACGCTGCCAGGCAATAAAATAAAAAAAAATCATGTAAATAAAAAAAAACAAAGAAACAGAAAATGAAAATTAAAAATGTTAACATAAGAAATAATGATAAAACTTAATAATGTTAACATAAGAATGTGGTCTTCAAGTCGTTATTGATGTTTGCATTTGTCACATAAAAATTCTTCTTAAAATGTTTGATTGGAAGCGCTGGAGAATCTCTATGTTTGAGTTGCTGGCTGTTTCCCATAGTTACCATACGTTCAGACAGGCTTGAGAGATTCTCAATAGCAGCATTCTTATATAGCAGTATTTCGTTTTCTATACTGACTTGAGAATTTTGACCCAGTAACCAGGTCATTTTGTTAGCTTTTATAGTTAGTTGTTGTCTCTTTGCCTTTATGTGGTTCTTCCATGTAAGCCTGCGGTCAAAGTGCATGCCAAGATATGTAACTGTGTCACTTTGCGGAACAGGTGACTTATTGAATCTCACTTCTGGGCAGATTTCAGCTCTGAGTGCAAATGTTACCTGGTCCTCTTTTAGCTCCTGATTGCAAGAAAACTCAACTAAAATTTAATTTTTGAATTAAGGTCCTTCCTTGGCCTTTCCGGCTACTACAGAATCTTGTGATCCCCTTGCCTCACTTGTAAAAGGGAAAGATTGACACGTGTCTAAAAGAATGTCATTTAAAAAATATATTTAATTAAACGAAGAAATTCTAAATTCATTTAGGAAGCTGAAAAGTAACTTAACTAAAGAAATAATTCTTCTTTACCCAGATCTCAATAAGCAGTTTTATAATCCCCCAATATTATATTACATAATATCAATATAATAGTCTAAAGTCAAAGGGAATGAAAGAAATTTACCTGTATGGAAAAGCAAAGGTTAACATTTTTACAGATCACCAACTTTTAACTCATTCTGAATTGTATAGAATCAAGAGATAGAAGCCTTATTTGGAAGAATACGATTATGAGATATTCTATAAACCAGGAAAAGAAAATTTTGTAGCAGACGCTGTCTCTAGAATACCTTCAAAACAAATTGATATCGTTGTTCGAGCCATCACCTTATCGTTAGTGTCGAAGCCCCTGTTGATTTTGAAAATCAGACAACATTTTTCAAAGCAGAGAAAACCTTTTAAATCTTTACTACCCCATTTCCTACATACGGCAGTCATGAAATATACCAATCTGATATATCTGAAATATATGAACCCTTTAGTAATAAACGATATTTATACTAGCGAAGACATAAGGGAAAAATTTAGGCAGTCTTCCTAAATCATTTCACGGGTATCAAATCGCGATTCACTTAAACCCCTGCGATGGATTTAACAAACCAAATTGAACAAGAAGAAAAAAAATGTAGAACCCACAAGTGAGCCCAAAAGAAAACCAAAAACAAAAAAATCAATATGAAAAATACGACAATAACCACAACAATTTAACCATAACAAACCCGAAACTGAATACGCACTTACCAGATTAGACAAGTGGTATTTGTAAGGGTAAACACCAGACTAGGTTCCAAGATTTCCAAGATTTAAGAAAGAAGTAGATAAAAACAACAGAAACTGAACAGTTATTTCAGAATCTGGAAAAATAGCTCATAAAAGGCATGTCAAAATCTAAAATATAGTACATACAAAATATAAAGTACATATCCGGAAGCCCAAATCTCGATTACCACATAATGATTGAGCAGAATAAAAATAAATTTATAGACAATGACAAACGACAGTTCGTAATATTAACTTAGATTGATATTAACTTGTTTAAAAGCTTAACTTCTGTATCTGTATAAAGTAGTTCAGTTGGCATCGAGACGGCCATCAGTTTGGACAACCTATTAAAAGAAGAAATTGTCTACATAAAATAACCCATACAGTGGGCGCAACCAAACATCGCTAACATTCTTTTAGTAAATGAAGACAAATTAATTTTAATTCCCCTTTCGATGATGGATTTTTCAAACTCTCAATTTTTTACAATAAAACTACACTGTTGTACACTTTAAAAGAAATATAATTTTTACCAAGACATAATCATCAAACCCATCCTTAACAATACACTTAAATCAACACGAAATATTTGTATTTAAAAATCTAAAATATCCCCTAACGGCCCAAAAATTTTAAAACCATAGAATAAATCAAAATATGAAACAAGAACTAAATTGTTAATATAATCAATTCAAATTGCATTCTAAAATTATTTTCTTTATCGCGCTTCTTCAGCTGCGTACGTACAACCCACCTCCCGCCAAACCGACCTAGGAGCGCTGCCGTTTATCGTACGGCTCGAATCGCGGGGATAGATCCGAGACGAGGAATAAGTATTTTAAGAAGGTTACGAGGAAGAGTTATATTGTTGCTCTCTTAAGTAGGAAAGAATAGAAGAATTCATGCATGAGTTTTCAGAAATAATAGGATAGATGTTATTGTAGTCATAAAATAATACCCGGAAAGGGGAATGCTGGGAATGTGTTGACCTACAAAAGCTTTGAAATTAAGAAACGAAAGTACGACCCTTAATGGAACGGTAAATTTTATTAGAAATAAAAATATGAAAAAAACACCCAGCATAGTCCTACTGTTTAGTAATGATGGTAACTTGATCAACTGAAGTCTACTGCGATAAGACAGGAGTTGGAATTATACTACTAAATGACACTAGTGGCAACGTAACTCGATGACTATCGAGGACAATCGGTTCAGCAATTGGGAGCCCATAGTTTTGACACCTGGATAGCCTCTAGTGCAGATTACACCTGAGGAAAAAGAACGACTAAATCCCCTATCACTCTAAGCACACTAAGGAAACCTTGAATATAAATAACACTGGACATCTGAAGCATACAAGGTGCGTTTCAAAGTAAACAGGACTTTTTGGATCTAGCGCCCTCAAATGGCGCCATCTATATGTCAACCTTTATCGATTTCCAGTAAAAATTTCATGACATTTCATCTATTGGAAGTGAGGTTATTGCGTTTTAAGTGACAGTATGTTTTTGTCATCGGTGCGAAAATAAGCTTCGAACAAAGAGCCAGCATTAAATTTTGTTTTAAAATTGGTAAAACTTATACCGAAACGTTTCAATTGATGAAAAAAAGTTTATGACGGTGGTTGCCTATCGCGTAGCAGAGTGCACGAGTGGCTTCAACGTTTTCAAAAAGGTCGTGAGGACATAAGTGACGATGAACATGTGGGCCAACCAAAATCCGTGATGTGCGTGGATTCATAAAAAATCAGCCGAAATCATCATTGAAATTGTATAAAAGAACACACAACAGTTAACACCATCACTCTGTTGACTCTTTTCGGTGTTGTTCTAATTCTGATCCTAGGATTGCAGTCGTATATTCGAAAGCAAAAAAGTATAACACAACAACTGGGTCTCATACATGTAATAAAAGCACAAGTCGGTTCAATGTCAACACCACTAACCTGCGAGCAATCTTTGACAAAGGTGAAACAACAGCTACTGCAGTTCAATAACATTCTATACTTCTAGTGACCACTTGAGGACAAGCATAAATTGGATGGGGAAGAGTTACTAACACTAATGTTACCAACGTGCAAGCTCAGTGTAGTTCGCTTGCACACAGGGCCGTGCATTGCACATTGGGATGAGATGCCTTTATTTTGGCCACAACTTGAAAAGTTTGTGTTAATATATCAATAATGTTACAATTATTTCAAGCTAAGAAACGTCCATAGATTTTATTGACCAGCCACCAGCCGGTTGCAGCCCTTGAAAGTCTACTGTTTTGGCCACGTAGTGCGTCCAAGCACCACGGTAAGGTATTAAAAAACTTAAGATCGAAAATGTTTCGAAAATGTTTAATTATGCATATGTGCTTTTGTGTTCTCACCTTTTTAATGAAATACGTATTATACGTAAACAGTAGTTTTGTTGATTCTAACCTTAAAATATTTGTGTTTCGTAAAGCAAATTAACAAGAAATTTCAGGCAAGACGAGCTTAAGTATACCATATTTTGATTTTTATTTAGAAGAAGAACGTTCATATTAATAAAACTTTATGTACTTACTTTTAAGATTTTGTTAATAAAGCTATAATTTGCAAAAATATTAAAATATACAAAATTTCTTACAATCCATCGTCGATTGTGGATAAAAAACAAGAATGGAAAGCTAACTTCGGACGAAGACGAAGCTTATATACCCTTGCAGTTCAATAGCGCCTTTTATTGTTTGAAGATATCGTAAATATCGGATATAGTAGGCCGATCTTTACAAAAACATTCATAACAAGCTTAGATTTATTTAAAATGGATTTTAACAGAATTCCGACGCTTCTACACCCAAAAACAAGAAAGTTGTGGCATTTCCGATCGTTTACTTACATGGCAGCTACAGGATATATCTGCCGATGTGTATGAAATTTTCCAGATCGGCTCAGACTCCCATAAAAGAGAATCTTTGTCGCAAATTTCCAGATTCTATCTTTAATAATATGGACAGCTATATATACTGCGTGCAAGGGAAAGAAGGGTGTGTGCATAGTTTGAAGACAATAGCTCAAAAACTGACAGACTAGTTCGCGTAGAAGCAGACAGACGGACATGCTTACATACATTTTTAGGAGGTGATCCTGATACAGAATATATGTACTTTATAGGGTCCTAGATGTCTCCTTCACTGCGTTGCACACTTCTGACCAAAATTATAATATGCTCCGCAAGGGTAAACAAATGAGAAACGAGAATGGAAAGCTAACTTCGGACGGAGCCGAAGCTTATATACCCTTGCAGTTAAATAGCAGCTTCTATTGATTAAAGATATAGTAAATATCGGATATAGTTAACCGATCTTTACAAAAACATTCATAACAAGCTTAGATTCGTATAAAATAAATTTCAAAAGAAGTCCGACGCTTCTACGCCCAAAAACACGCAAGTTGTTGCGTTTCCGATCGTTCAGTTATATGGCAGCTATAGGATATAGTCGGCCGATCCGTATGAAATTTTCCAGATCGGCTTAGATTCCCATAAAAGGAAATTTGTGCAAATTTCAATTTCAGTTTCTATCTTCAATAACATGGAAGTTATAGCATTTCCGATCAATCAGATATATGGCAGCTATAGGATATAGTCGGCCGATCCCGGCCGTTCCTACTTATATACTGCGTGCAAAGGAAAGAAGCGTGTGTGCAAAGTTTCAAGACGATAGCTCAAAAACTGAGAGACTAGTTTGCGTAGAAACAGACAGACGGACAAACGGACATGCTTATATCAACTCAGGAGGTGATCCTGATCCAGAATATATATACTTTATGGGGTCCTGGATGTCTCCTTCACTGCGTTGCACACTTCTGACCAAAATTATAATACCCTCTGCAAGGGTATAAAAAATTTAACAACATTAATATGAATTTTATATATACTGCAGTTCTATTATGTGGGCGACAAAGAAGGAAAGATTGCAGTGTAAGGTAAAAAAATTGGAAAATCACAAATAATATAAGCAGCAAATTCTTTAAGTTTCATCTTTCTAGTTTTAAAATTACGGTTGTGGCCAAAATAACGGCATTTCATCCCAATGATGATGAGCGACCCATTCCTTGTCGTTCGAAGGGGCGCAATAATGCGCACAATTTCCGCACCGTTTGGTCGTGCAATTGTGGTTCCGTCGTTTGATTTCTTGGTGGTAACGCAACAATAATATTAAAATACAATAAGTATAGGGTTGTCAAATACCACCTTTCCGTTTTGTTCTCCATTTAATGCCTTATAAAAAGTATAACGTTGCTCGTATAACCATTATACTCACCTCATAGAAACCCCGTTCCTTATTTGCAAAGAACTCAGACAGCCACTTCTCACAACGCTATTTGGGTACCTTCCGAGCCCCCTTAGCTTCTGAAAAGTCATGTGTGGTCTGTTGTCGTGGTTGTCCTGGTTTATCACTACCCGTATCATGTTCGGTTATTCTTGAGGCTTCTAATCATTTGACTGCTTCAAGCGGTCTAGTTGTTCGCAGTAATTGGTAGAACTTAGCGCCTGTGCATATGGAACCAGCTTATAATAAATGAATTGTCTTCAATCCCACCAAACATTCATCAATACCTTCCTGGCCGACGATCCATGAATGAGCACTGTTTGGAACGGGCATCCGCTGCTCCGCCGGCTGGCTTATCCATAGGTCATTTTCGACAAAACCATTACTCCGCGGCATAAAAACAAGGAAAACTTTAAAATGGCGCGAATTTATGCGCTAGTGAATTCCATGCTTACACGTCTACAACTTTTGAATCCAACAAATTGATAGAGTCCTTTTTAATGATGTAATGCTTTGTTCATAACCTCGAAATTCAAAAGACCAAAAGGCGAAAGGAATATGTTATAATAAAATTAACTTTTTAAAGATCTTTCTACAACTAACCACTGTTAAAATTTCGAAATTGGAGGAAGAGTGGGGTTTGAACAAGGTGTGCATTATATAGTCTAAATTTGTATACCCTTGCAGAGGGTATTATAATTTTGGTCAGAAGTGTGCAACGCAGTGAAGAAGACATCTAGGGACCCATAAAGTATATATATTATGGATCAGGATCACCTCCTGAGTTTATATAAGCATGCCCGTCTGTCCGTCTGTCTGTTTCTACGCGAACTAGTCTCTCAGTTTTTGAGCTATCGTCATGAAACTTTGCACACACCCGTCTTTCCTTTGCATGCAGTATATAAGGCGGAACGGTACCGGCCGACTATATCCTATAGCTGCCATATAACTGATTAATCGGAAATGCTATAACTCCCATGTTATTGAAGATAGAATCTTGAAAGATAGAATCAAAGATTATACAGTACATAGATGGGACATCTGGGCCTAAAACTGACACATTTTTTCTTTGAGCTTGTAGGTAAGGGGGGAACTTACACGCACTAGATTCTATTTTTAGAATCGTTTATTAGTGTGCGTAAACAGAAAAGATTGTGCATGTGTAAGTGTGTCGCCGCTCGTGCGATTCGTCAAAACGATTTGTCTCCTAAATTTCAAATTGTGACGATTTTACAACCTGCCGATGTGGTAGCCGAACGAATGATCAATGCATTTTGCTCAGCCGCAGCGACCAAGTAAGGTAGCCTGGTGTATAGAGTGTCTGCTTTCGGCGAAAGAAATGCAGGTTCAACTCTCCGCCAAGCAATGATTCGCAATTCTTATTTTTTTACAAAAATCATGGTTGCAAAATGGTGAAGGAAAAAATGGAGTAATTAGTCTGGTAGCTCCATCGCAATATTTCATGAGTGCATCGTAAACTCACATTACTGTTTTTGCAAAGATTTTTAAGACTAAAAATAATATTTAAAATAACTTAAAATATTTATAGAAAATAAGCTAAAAAGATTGAGTCTCTACATGTACTCGAACCTGGTATACTTTACACGCTAGCCGAGCACGCTACCCTTCGGCCATCACCGATTCTGACGCCCAAAAAAATTTTTCAAACTTATACCGACGGCGTGTGGAACCCGCACGGGTTCCAGCGGGTTCTACGGCTGGAACCCGCCATAGTAAACTTTCGTTTGTATGAGATGTCCCATCTATGTACTGTATAATCTTTGATAGAATCGACTATATCCTATAGCTGCCATATAACTGATTGATCGGAAACGCTATAACTCCCATGTCATTAAAGATAAATCTTCAAATTGGCACAGATTATCTTTCGTGGGAATCTAAGTCGATCTGGAAAATTTCATACGAATCGGCCGACTATATCCTATAGCTGCCATATAACTGAACGATCGGAAATGCCACAACTTTCGTGGTTTTGGGTGTAGAAGCGTCGGACTTCTTTTAAAATCCATTTTATACGAATCTAAGCTTGTTATGAATGTTTTTGTAAAGATCGGCTAACTACATCCGATATTTACTATATCTTTAATCAATAGAAGCCGCTATTTACCTGCACGGGTATATAAGCTTCGGCTCCGTCCGAAGTAGCTTTCCATTCTCGTTTTATTTGTACCTTTTTTTCTTAAAGAATTAACACCAACAATTGATATAAATTTACACCTACGTAAGAATCCTGCATTAAAGGAACGTCTTTCGTATCCGAAAACCCCCAGACACACAAATGTTACCTTAAAACCAATAAAACTCTCACCAAAAAGCAGTAGGGAATAATCATCCATTATTTCAAGGTAAAGTTTCTTACTATACTTTTATGTATGTAATTATTCTGGAAAATAGAACAGAGTGACAGTAAACTAAAATCTCGCGTTGTTCGCTGCATCCGTTTGGGTTTGTTAGAGACCATTATTTAGACCAACGATCAATCAAGATGCGGTGTATGAAACCGCAATCGTTGAAATAATATAATAATCAGTTGTGCTACTGTGATTCGCCATTTATGTTCCTGCGATCCGTTTTGCTGATATCTGTTTTGCTACTTTGCGCAGAGTCTTGTGTTATGATGCTCGTCGAAATAGAAGATCCTGAAGCTGTTGGATTTGTACAGTCTCTTTGGCTGCTTATATTGCTGATTGAATCAAAATGTGCACTGCTGTTGCTGCTAAGGGCCATTTTCTGCATTTGTCGAATTACAGTTGCCGCATAGTAAGCTTGCTAGAAATAAAATATCAATAAATATATTTGTTTTTTTTTTCCCTCTGAAAGTTTCTTACCTTCCATCGAGATTTGGCAAAGTTCTTTTTCAATTGCTCTGACACGGTTCCGTGAATATTTTTGCTACTGGCTTCATTACCGGAAATCCTGATTATATTAAAATGTATATTAAAAACAATATTAGTAATAGTAAAACAATATTATTTTCTGCAAAGTAAGTCAAGGAGTACATTTTGAATAACGAGAATAGAAAGCCATTTTCGGAAGAAGCCGAATTTTATAAACCCTTGCAGTTATATTTTGGCACCTTTTATGGCTTGAAGATATAACAAATATTGAATCTAGTAAGCCGATCCGTACAAAAACATTCATAACAAGCTTAGATTCATTTAAAATGGATTTTAAAATAAGTCCGACGCTTCTACACCCAAAAACTCGAAAGTTGTGACATTTCCGATCGTTCAGTTACATATATGGCAGCTATAGGATATAGTCTGCCGATCTGTATGAAATTTTCCAGATCGGCTCAGACTCCCATAAAAGAGAATCTGCGTCTCAAATTTCAAGATTTAATAACATGGAAGATTACAAGATTTTAATAACATGAAACTTATAGCATTTCCGATCGTTCAGTTATATGACAGCTATAGGATATGGTCGGCCGATCCCGGCCGTTCCAACCAATATACTGCGTGCAACCAAAAGAAGGGTGTGTGCACAGTTTGAAGACGATAGCTCAAAAACTGACAGATTAGATCGCGTAGAAACAGACAGACAGACATGCTTATAAATTTATGGGGTCCTAAATGTCTCCTTCACTGCGTTGCTCACTTCTGACCAAAATTATAATACTCTCTGCAAGGGTATAGAAAGTATAAAATTGTCGTATTCACGTTGCTTACCAAGGATGTCCCAAAGCTTGCTTGCAGGTGTACCGCTTGTCTACTGCAACGCACATTAAGTTTTGAATAAAATTTTTGGCAGAATCACTTATTTCATCCCAATATGGTGCATCAAATTCGAATTCCCCTAGAAAAATTATAATATATTCCATTTTTTTGTTATCATAAGACATTATACCTTTTAAAATTTGAGCGAATAGATTAGCATCGTTTTCGTCATAGAAGGGAGGATAGCCACATAAAAGAATGTATGAGATTACTCCAATGCTCCAAACATCAACGGCTTTTCCATAAGGTTTTTGAGCCAGCACCTCAGGAGCAACATATCCAGGTGTACCACATGCGGTGGCCATAATTCCCGAATCTTCCATTTTCGATAAACCAAAGTCGCTAATCATAATTTTGCTATCATCGTCAGGACTGTAGTAAAGTAAGTTTTCGGGCTGCAAAATTTGCATATATTTTAGTTGCAGAGGAAACAACACAATAATATAAGTAATCAACTATTTATTTTAAAAAAAGAATTTGTGTATCCACTTATCTGTAAAATTAATTTTTAAAACTTCAGTTTATCTTAAAATATAAAACAAAGGCAACACCCTTTGAACAGCCTGCTTTTTATACCCTTGCAGAGGGTATTATAATTTTGGTCAGAAGTGTGTATATATTCTGGATCAGGATCACCTCCTGAGTCGATATAAGCCCGTATGTCCGTCTGTCTGTTTCTACGCAAACTAGTCTCTCAGTTTTTGAGCTAACGTCATGAAACTTTGCACACACCCGTCTTTCCTTTGCACACAGTATATAAGTCGGAGCGGCCGGGATCGGCCGACTATATCCTATAGCTGCCATACAACTGAACGATCGGAAATGCCACAACTTTCGTGTTTTTGGGTGTAGAAGCGTCGGACTTCTTTTAAAATCCATTTTATACGAATCTAGGTTGTTTTTAATGTTTTTGTAAAGATCGTTTAGCTATATCCGATATTTACTGTATCTTTAATCAATAGAAGCCGCTATTATGGCTATTATAGAGGACAATCGCACGGAGAAAGTTTCAAGCTTAAACAGACACCCACAAACAACACCACCCCCAAGACTCCACTTATCAATCTGGTCAGCAATCAAATTATTTACCAAGACAAACTCCCAATAGGTACATCTCGACATCCTGATCAACATAGGCAATTCCAGCCATAAAACAGTCCGCGCGACCAAGGCCACTCAACCCAAATGGTGGTATATGAATATTACCATAACTTTGATGACAAAATAGATTTGGACATACTTTGTACACCAGATGAAGAACGGAAAGTTCATCAGAATATTAACACACCCTTATTTTTTTTGCACACATTATAAATGGCGACTATATCTTATAGCCGCCATATAATTGAACGATCGAAAATAAAATAACTATCATGTTTTTGGGGATAGAAACTTAAATTTTGGCCAAAGCCTCTTTCATACGGATTTCCACCCATCTTTCATAAGAAACGGCTTACTATAGATGTAACACTTTCGTGTTTTTGGGAGTAGAAACGTTGGACTTTTAAAAGTAATTTCACATGAAACTTCTTCAGAATATTCTTGTAAGGATCGGTCAACTATATTTAATATTTGCCATATCTCAAAAGCCATTGAAGCCGCTATGTTATAAGGGTATATAAGCTTTCTTGTTCAGCCTCAGGACGAAATTGACTACCTTTAATTTAACAAAATAACCATAGCAGAAAGATACATTCCTTGAAATAAATTAACTACTTAATTGGGAAGCAATAGTCACAACAATAGTGGTTTTTATCAAATCGTAAAGGACGAAAAATACTAATTTACAAAAATTTACAATATCCCAAAGCGCACTAGAGCCATACTCTCAATCCGAATTTAAAGAGCTTTACATGGACGCTTATTGTACCTTCAAGGATCAACAAAAGATAGTACCAATGAAGTTTACGATGCCGGCTTTAACCGACTCTACCGTCCGGGCTGCGGAAGTTCGCATGACGATGCCGTAGATGCCGTTTCTAAAGGCGACGGGATAATATGTCTTGGTCCCTGATGTTAAAGCGCAATAACAACCCACGTTTAGCTTTTCTTTATCACATAAGCTGTATTTTTATACCCTTGCAGAGGGTATTATAATTTTGGTCAGAAGTGTGCAACGCAGTGAAGGAGACATCCAGGACCCCATAAAGTATATATATTCTGGATCAGGATCACCTCCTGAGTCGATATAAGCATCTGTCCGTCTGTCTGTTTCTACGCGAACTAGTCTCTCAGTTTTTGACCTAACGTCATGAAACTTTGCACACACCCGTCTTTCCTTTGCACGCAGTATATAAGTCGGAGCGGCCGGGATCGGCCGACTATATCCTATAGCTGCCATATAACTGAACGATCGGAAATGCCACAACTTTCGTGTTTTTGGGCGTAGAAGCGTCGGACTTCTTTTAAAATCCATTTTATACGAATCTAGGTTGTTTTTAATGTTTTTGTAAAGATCGGTTAGCTATATCCGATATTTGTTGTATCTTTAATCAATAGAAGCCGCTATTATGGCTATTATGGAGGACAATCGCACGGAGAAAGTTTCAAGCTTAAACAGACACCCACAAACAACACCACCCCCAAGACTCCACTTATCAATCTGGTCAGCAATCAAATTATTTACCAAGACAAACTCCCAATAGGTACATCTCGACATCCTCATCAACATAGGCAATTCCAGCCATAAAACAGTCCGCGCGACCAAGGCCACTCAACCCAAATGGTGGTATATGGAGATTACCATAACTTTGATGACAAAATAGATTTGGACATACTTTGTACACCAGATGAAGAACGGAAAAATCATCAGAATATTAACACACCCTTATTTTTTTTGCACACATTATAAATGGCGACTATATCTTATAGCCGCCATATAATTGAACGATCGAAAATGAAATAACTATCATGTTTTTGGGGATAGAAACTTAAATTTTGGCCAAAGCCTCTTTCATACGGATTTCCACCCATCTTTCATAAGGAACGGCTTACTATAGATGTAACACTTTTGTGTTTTTGGGAGTAGAAACGTTGGACTTTTAAAAGTAATTTCACATGAAACTTCTTCAGAATATTCTTGTAAGGATCGGTCAACTATATTTAATATTTGCCATATTTCAAAAGCCATTGAAGCCGCTATGTAATAAGGGTATATTAGCTTTTTGTTCAGCCTCAGGACGTCTATACATAATTTTTGACGAAATTGACTACCTTTAATTTAACAAAATAACCATAGCAGATAGATACATTCCTTGAAATAAATTAACTACTTAATTGGGAAACAATAGTCACAACAATAGTGGTTTTTATCAAATCGTAAAGGACGAAAAATACTAATTTACAAAAATTTACAATATCCCAAAGCGCACTAGAGCCATACTCTCAATCCGAATTTAAAGAGCTTTACATGGACGCTTATTGTACCTTCAAGGATCAACAAAAGATAGTACCAATGAAGTTTACGATGCCGGCTTTAACCGACTCTACCGTCCGGGCTGCGGAAGTTCGCATGACGATGCCGTAGATGCCGTTTCTAAAGGCGACGGGATAATATGGCTTGGTCCCTGATGTTAAAGCGCAATAACAACCCACGTTTAGCTTTTCTTTATCACATAAGCTGTATTTTTATACCCTTGCAGAGGGTATTATAATTTTGGTCAGAAGTGTGCAACGCAGTGAAAGAGACATCCAGGACCCCATAAAGTATATATATTCTGGATCAGGATCACCTCCTGAGTCGATATAAGCCCGTATGTCCGTCTGTCTGTTTCTACGCAAACTAGTCTCTCAGTTTTTGAGCTAACGTCATGAAACTTTGCACACACCCGTCTTTCCTTTGCACACAGTATATAAGTCGGAGCGGCCGGGATCGGCCGACTATATCCTATAGCTGCCATACAACTGAACGATCGGAAATGCCACAACTTTCGTGTTTTTGGGTGTAGAAGCGTAGGACTTCTTTTAAAATATATTTTATACGAATCTAGGTTGTTTTTAATGTTTTTGTAAAGATCGTTTAGCTATATCCGATATTTACTGTATCTTTAATCAATAGAAGCCGCTATTATGGCTATTATAGAGGACAATCGCACGGAGAAAGTTTCAAGCTTAAACAGACACCCACAAACAACACCACCCCCAAGACTCCACTTATCAATCTGGTCAGCAACCAAATTATTTACCAAGACAAACTCCCAATAGGTACATCTCGACATCCTGATCAACATAGGCAATTCCAGCCATAAAACAGTCCGCGCGACCAAGGCCACTCAACCCAAATGGTGGTATATGAATATTACCATAACTTTGATGACAAAATAGATTTAGACATACTTTGTACACCAGATGAAGAACGGAAAGTTCATCAGAATATTAACACACCCTTATTTTTTTTGCACACATTATAAATGGCGACTATATCTTATAGCAGCCATATAATTGAACGATCGAAAATGAAATAACTATCATGTTTTTGGGGATAGAAACTCAAATTTTGGCCAAAGCCTCTTTCATACGGATTTCCACCCATCTTTCATAAGGAACGGCTTACTATAGATGTAACACTTTTGTGTTTTTGGGAGTAGAAACGTTGGACTTTTAAAAGTAATTTCACATGAAACTTCTTCAGAATATTCTTGTAAGGATCGGTCAACTATATTTAATATTTGCCATATCTCAAAAGCCATTGAAGCCGCTATGTAATAAGGGTATATTAGCTTTTTGTTCAGCCTCAGGACGTCTATACATAATTTTTGACGAAATTGACTACCTTTAATTTAACAAAATAACCATAGCAGATAGATACATTCCTTGAAATAAATTAACTACTTAATTGGGAAACAATAGTCACAACAATAATGGTTTTTATCAAATCGTAAAGGACGAAAAATACTAATTTACAAAAATTTACAATATCCCAAAGCGCACTAGAGCCATACTCTCAATCCGAATTTAAAGAGCTGTACATGGACGCTTATTGTACCTTCGAGGATCAACAAAAGCTAGTACCAATGAAGTTTACGATGCCGGCTTTAACCGACTCTACCGTCCGGGCTGCGGAAGTTCGCATGACGATGCCGTAGATGCCGTTTCTAAAGGCGACGGGATAATATGGCTTGGTCCCTGATGTTTAAGCGCAAAAACAACCCACGTTTAGCTTTTCTTTATCACATAAGCTGTATTTTTATACCCTTGCAGAGGGTATTATAATTTTGGTCAGAAGTGTGCAAGCAGTGAAGGAGACATCCAGGACCCCATAAAGTATATATATTCTGGATCAGGATCACCTCCTGAGTCGATATAACCATCTGTCTGTTTCTACGCGAACTAGTCTCTCAGATTTTGACCTAACGTCATGAAACTTTGCACACACCCGTCTTTCCTTTGCACGCAGTATATAAGTCGGAGGGGCCGGGATCTGCCGACTATATCCTATAGCTGCCATATAACTGAATGATCGGAAATGCCACAACTTTCGTGTTTTTGGGCGTAGGAGCGTCGGACTTCTTTTAAAATCCATTTCATACGAATCTAGGTTGTTTTTAATGTTTTTGTAAAAATCGTTTAGCTATCCGATATTTACTGTATCTTTAATCAATAGAAGCCGCTATTAAATTGCAAGGGTATATAAGCTTCGGCTCCGTCCGAAGTTAGCTTTCTATTCTCGTTTCTTCTAAAGGACTTTTTCGAAATTGAGGCCGAACCAAGCTCAAACGGACCCGGAGCATATTTAATGCGAGGCGTTCTCTTAAAACACGCATGATGGACGCTACGGAGTTCGACTCCTTTTTAAAGGGTATCTTGACAGAAACAGCGTGTTGGGACAATCTTATTAAGGGTCATCAACCGGATCCTCCAGCTCGAGCAGCGACTTGTGGCATTTAATAGCTGGGGGCGGATGTAAACATCAACACATATGCGTTGCCAACATTAAATGTTCGAAACGGCATCTGCATCATATACATCCATAAGAGTTATACACTAGTTATTACACACCCGACATTCCGGTGCATACATTATTTAACGCATATAATTCTGCCCAGACCTGGCCATGAACCTCTCTTGCGGCAGAGATGTTTAAGTATTTGGATTGGAAAAAAGAGGCAAATAGATTTACCTTATGCTAAAGTAAAGACATTGTCGCGATCAAGCGATAATCAATATCAATAACTAGTTTCAGGTTTTTATTAGTTATAAAAGTTCACAAATTTCTCATCAGAAAATCAACGGAAAGGGTCCACGACCGCAGCGACTCTCAGCCAAAACCAACCACCGATAATGCACAGAAGCACAATGCGTTCCACAGTGCTAACGGCTCACACAACAAACGCATTGCGCTATGCAAACTCGGCTGTGCTTATACCCTACACTTGGTTTGTTTACATTTCTTATTTGAGGGATTGCACGGAGCGTAGCTGCTGATCCCAACATTCTCCCCCCCGTTGGAAGTCCAGCTTTCAACAACAATTAGTGGGATGGGATTAGCAGCAATATTCCATGTGTCATTCCAGGGTCTATGTTTAGCGACAAGGGCGGTCCAATCCATCCAGAATTGGGATTCTCCTGATCTGGGGTGATCATGATCTTGAACCACGAGCTAGTGATGACCGCCAGGGTCCATCTTTCCTAGTCGCATATGCTGTGTTCGTATCTCTCGTATCTCAGACTGAAGGCCCGCAGAAAGGAGACCGAAAAGGACCATAGCCCAAACCATCATGCTAAGGGTGGAAGACAGATAAATGAAAGGCAGCTCATTCATCACCTTACTCCTTTTCCTTCTTGCACGATTAGCGATTCGGACCGCCACAGACATCTTGGCCGGAACAGTCGAAAGCTTGGCAGAGCTCTCTCGTCCAGCAGTCCGATCGGGGCTTAAGTCAGCAGCAAAAGCAACATCAGAAACGGTAACATCATCGGCAACTGGGATTGAACATTCGTCGACATAAACATCCCGTCGCAGGAGATCATCCAGGCGCTCCTCCAGCGCGCCCTTGGCCTCAAGTGGCGAAAGGTGGTATGCTGCTGCTGCGATGGCCCCTCGGGCTCGGCTGCCGCTACCCGAGACAACCCATCCAAGGCGCGTCTTTTGCAGAACTGGAAGACCAACATGCAACTGAACTTGGCCAACAGACAATAGGTCAAAGAATAGACTTGCGCCAATCAATAGATCGATGCGTTGCGGGTCATGGAAGCTGCGATCGGCGAGCACTAAATTTCCAGGAATTTCCCAGTCCGACACATTTATAGGACCTGAATCTCGGTGATCTTCGAGGCGACAACTGCCGTGATGTAAGCGGAAGAATCGGAAATCCGCGATTGCATTTAGACGCTAACTGAGTTGGCATCTGTTGAGAACTCGGTATCTCCAAGTTCAGTTATGGCCACGGCGCATCTAGAAGGACAAAGCTGGAGCAGGCTTGCCAAACGCGTCGTAATTAGGTGCACTTGTGAGCCAGAGTACAACAGTGCCAGCAACACAATTTCCGAATGGCGATCCTGAACCACAAGTGAATTTGCAGGGGGTGCATGCCTGCCTAAGTCAACGACCTGGTCAGGACAAGGAACATCAGGGCCAGATGATGCGGAGGCTATGTTGCCAGGCAAAGATTCCCGTGAATGCAAGGAGGCATGATACCTGCGATGGCACATCCGACAATGCGAAGAGTTGCAAAGTGACTTGGTTTCAGGCACATAAAGCAAAGGGCTAACCTTGTGGCCTCACGCCACCGTTCCTCAATAGATAAGGCGTTGAACCTCGGGCAGGCGGGCAAAGAGTGCGTTGAAGCGCCACACAGCGAACAACCATCGACGGGGGCGCTGGCAAGCATGCAGGATCGATTATTGGTCGGTCTCTGTCGGGCTGCATGGGCAGCCATGGCAGTATCCACCGTTTCGAGCGTCCTGCATCGCTGCTCCAAAAACGTGGACATGGATTCCCACGACCCTCCTTCGAGACCGCTTGCAGCACCTCCCACTTGGCCTGCGTGGACGGATCCAGCTTTTGAAACAGGATTTGCACAAGTAGGCAGTCTTGCATTTCCTTAGAAAATCCAGAACTCATCAGCCCTCGCATGTGCCCATGAAATTTGTCGGACAACTCCCGAAGTGTTGCGAAGGACCCGGGCTCGACTTCTCGAAGGTGGAAGTGGTGCTTGCTTTTGGCTTGCCAAACGCGACGTAATAGGTGCACTTGTGAACCAGAGTCCAACAGTGCCCGACAAGGAAGCCACCGGAGCGGCCACGCACTAAAATGTTAGCGGTAGGCAGCAACGCATGGGGAGCCATGGCGATATCCACCGTTTGGAGCGTCCTGCATCGCTACTCCAAAAATCTGGACATAGATTCCCACGTCGGAATAGCATCCTCCTTTGAGGGCGCTTGCAACTCCTCCCACTTGGCCTGCGTGGACGAATCCAGCTTTTGGAACCGGATTTGCACAAGTAGGCAGTCTTGTATTTCCTTAGAAGATCCAGAACTCATCAGCCCTCGCATGTGCCCATGAAATTTGTCGGACAACTCCCGAAGTGTTGCTAAGGACCCGGGCTCGACTTCTCGAAGGTGGAGGATCTCATTTACGTGGGCCTAAAAAATCAATCGACGATTACTAAAACGGTTGCGCAAAAGATGAAGAGCCACAGAGTAGTTATCATCTGAGATTTTCAAAGCACGAACGGTTTCCAGCGCAGAATTCCTCAAACAAGAAACTAGGCACCGGAGCTTCTCTATCCTCGTTAGTTGAGGGTGATTGTCGATGATCGTTTTGAACAGTGAGATAAAATCTGACCATTCTGCGTACCCGCAACTGAATGTGGGCAACGGCAACGGCGGCAGCATCGGGGCAGGCTTTAACGATCCAATAGATGCTGTGCTGGAACCATCCAGCAATGTCGAGTGAGCGGTCACGCGCGAAAAGCGCCTCCCCATTTCTGACTGCAACGTCAGGGACACCCTAGTGGCAAGACGGGTAAATTTCCAAAAGAGTGGGCTGCCAATCTCTCCATGGTTGAGACCCTCGAGGGCGTCATGAAGAGCCGTGAATTTGGCGCGCAGTTGCTTCTCCAAGACGTCTAATGGAGAAAGAGGCGTGTCGTCGTTTGCTACCGCAGCTACAACCAGAACATGCAGCTCCTCCAACTCCACGTACGCTATTTCCGCCTTTTTCTTTAAATATGACTCCGTGCTGGAAGCATCGGCAGCGCTGAACTCGGCTCCAGAGTCCATCATTTGGCACTAAGTTGAGCAAGAGAGGGGTGAGGCGTTGGCGCTAAGCGAAGGACAACTAATCACTTGTTGCACTTGCAACAAACGGTGGCACAGATCACGTCGGGGTCACCAAATGTCGCGATCAAGCGATAATCAATACCAATAATTAGTTTCAGGTTTTTATTAGTTATAAAAGTTCACAAATTTCTCATCAGAAAATCAACGGAAAGGGTCCACGACCGCAGCGACTCTCAGCCAAAACCAACCACCGAAAGTGCATAGAAGCACAATGCTTTCCACAGAGCTAACGGCTCACACAACAAACGCATTGCGATATGCAAACTCGGCTGTGCTTATACCCTACACTTGGTTTGTTTACATTTCTTATTTGGGGGATTGGGGGGGAGCCTAGCTGGTGATCCCAACAGACATTATAGAAAGAAAGTTAAGCAGGACAATTATTGGATCTACACTTTATTTTAACGAAAGAGTAGAATGATTTTGGGTCAATAAGAAACATAAGCTTTTATTGAGAAACATTGAGAGTTTTAGCCCTGATTGCTAGTGAACAAAAAATGACGTACAGTACTGTATCTAGAGACGTTGAGTAAGGAAGCTGACCTTAGAAGTAAGTGAAGAATTAAAATCTGTCTGAGAAAGCCAATTTCTTAGACCTTCAAAATTTGTCTTTTGAAAGCACTTCTTATGTACTAGCACTTTATGTGCAATGTCAATTAAGCCAATTAAGCCCAGCTAACAATGAAGTCATTTTGAATATTTGAAAACAAGGAATAATCGTCGTCACTAGGTACGCATGAGATAAGTGGTAGATTAAAGTCACCTAACACAAGTACCAGATCGCAATCATTAAAACATACCTCGGATAGGTTGTTTTCGGTGGTGGCAGTCTATCCCGAGGGGCCAAGGCACGCTGGAGGAGCGCCTGGATATGGAAGTTGAAGTTTGGTCTGATCCTGTGGTAAATGCGTCTAAGGAGCTGGACTGTAAGGCCAATCATCAGGTGCGTTTAGACCCCAGGGCGTATTCCGGCCATCTTAAAATCGAGCACAGCATAAAGCTCTTTGGAGATTCCTATCCACAGGCAGCGCAGGCAGGCAGACCCTCGAGGAAAAGTTAGGCCGGCCCGGCTTAAAGGAATATTTTGACTTGACCCCTTGTCCTTGGTCCCGGCAGAGCTGAGGAGCCGTTGCAAATACTTTCTGCCTCTTTATTGCGTCATGAAAGAAGATAGCTTCACAACAAAGTCCGACGGTTCAGTGGCAACTTCTTCACGCTCAACAATGTATTGATGGCGGACCACCCCAAGCTTTTCAGCCTGCTTTTTCGCTTCCCCTCTCATATGGTGGCCTTAATAAGTGACATCTGGAAGATGTACCGCTGCGTAAGAGTGTCATCCGACGACAGTTTCTTTTAGTGAAGTGATTTTAGTTTTAAAGTTAAACATCGTCGACTGGCAATTCCGTTTTCCATTTTTCCTTCTTCGACAGGCTTTTTACGTGTGCGACCTTATATCCAATGGCATGTCTATGGAGGAAGCCAATTAAATAATGAAACAGACTTCAGGACTTTTAAGCAAGACAATTTTTGGATAAGAAAATGTTTCAAATGTTCCTGCTGTTTTGGAATTTAGCATCCTACAGCTATAGTCTCCAAATCGCAAAAAATCCACGGAAGCTGAGCAGTGTATACAGCCAATCCTCTGCTCGCACAGCTGCCCATCACTCAACCCTTTATCACCCTGGCCACTCCAAGAGCCAGAAGTGACAAAAATGCTGGCTCCCAGGGGTTGATGCCAGAGCCTCAATTGCTGCAAACTTAAGTAAAGCAAATTGCTGCAAACTTAAGTAAAGTAAAGGTTAACGACCTGTGAGCTTGACTTTATGAAAAAATGGTCAAAAGAATTAAGCAACCTTGTACATATCTTTAGTTTGTGCGAATCTAGATGCTTGTCATAAGTTATTGAATCTGTATAGAAAAACGTTCTCCCATTTTATCTTAGGGGTCTAAACTGTAGGAGACTTTGCTTTATCATTAGACTTTGATTACTAACCCCATCAATAGTGAAATCAAAAACCAACACCTATTAGGTTTTAAATAATTCAAGACTTATAGGGTCTCTATAAATTTCTCTCCTTTATGCACTAACTTTTGTAGATCAACTTATACTTAGTATGATCCCTTCAGGGAAATATTTTCTGACTACAATAACTTTTACTCTTTCTCTTGCAAGCAAATTAACAAGCAATCAGAAGCCATGTAGAAGCGTACCGTTCGATTTGTTTTTTGGATATGTAGTGATGAGAAAGAGGAACTTATTAGCTGCTAAATTGGAGGCCAAGAAGTTGCTCTTGTAATCGATTGTGGTTTGCGATTCAACCTTATCAGCCAAAAAGACTAGGAAACACTGAAAAATAAAACCTCGTCTGCGTTTAATGTGATATCACATTCACAAAAACAATTTCGAGGATATGCTTCGGAACAATACTCGAAGTAATTTGTGTTTTCGAAGCGCCAATATAAGCTGTACCAAATGTCGAGGGGATTAGGAAATTTTTATACCCTTGCAGAGGGTATTATAGTATTGGTCAGGAGTGTGGAACGCAGTGAAGGAGATTTTTCAAGATAGAAACTTGCTCACTTCCCTTTTTTTAGGAGGGTCTTTATGGATACCTGACAGTATCTGGAAAATTTATACGGATTAGCCGACTATATCCTATAGCTGCCATATAACTGAAAATTCGGAATTGTCACAACTTTCGTATTTTTTGATGTAGAAGCGTCGGATTTTCTTTACTAGAATTGAAATGAAACTACATTTATTTTGAGTTTTTTCGTAAGGATCGGTCAACTACATCCGATATTTTCTATATCTGGGCTTGCCTTTTTTGTAGGCCGGACAACCTTCGTAGAAAGCAGGGTGGGCCCCAAAACAATGGGCGCATTTGACCGGTTCCTTAAGAGTTTTTGTGTACTAGCTTGAACCGTGTTTTTTTTACCGCATTTGACACAACGGGGCTGCAACTTGGAGCCGTCGGCTGTGTCCAAACTCTTGGCAGTGATAGCACTGCTTTAAAATTACGGCTGAGGTCAAAACACTTATAAGGAATGTATCCCACGCCTGCCTCTGTAATTGCGTAATCATCTATAGGATGATTCGACTATATGTGTACTGCGTGCAAAGGAGACATTGATGGGCACCATTGATAAAGCTATTGATGAAAACTAAACCCAGCATAGTCCTACGATTTAGTAACGATGGTAAGTTGATTAAGAGGAGTCTGCTACAATAAGACGGGAGTTGGATACTTGCATCCTAGTTTAGACTAACAGCAAAAAGGAGAAAGTTCTTCTGAAATGATTCAATGCGGTCTTGATAAACCCTATATTGGGGACTCCAAACACATTCAAGAATCGGACGAACTAAAAATATATAAAGAATTTTAGTTATATAAGAGTCGATAAATTCTTTGGACAATCTTTTAATGAAACCAAGAACACCCTTGCCGATATATGGTCTGTAAATTTAAGCTTGAAGCCTAATGGGACACCTAGGTCGTTAACCTGAGTTAATCTTTCTAAGGGGCTTCCTTAGAGGGGCTGCCATAGAGAAAATAAGTGGCCTGAATGGGGCTTAAGGGATAGAAAGACATAAGTTTGCATTTTGACCCATTAAGTTTTAAGTCATTTGCAGAACACCAATTTTGGAACTGGTCCAGATTGGACTTAAGTTTGTATTGGGCAGAGGAACATTTATATTGAAGACACAGCCTAACGTCATCTGCGTACATAAGTACACAAGTTCGGTAAAGCCAAAGGCAAGTCATTTATGAAAATGCTAAAAAGTAAAGGCCCCAGATGGCTTCCCTGAGGGACTCCGGATGTAGCTCGGACTAGGCAGGAGAATAAATCTTTAAAAAGGACGCTTTGGGTTCTTGCAGAAAGGTAGCTGGAAAGCCACGTAAGAAGGAAATCCCAAAAGATCGAGTTTTCTCAAAAGGAGTGAGTGATTTACAGAGTCAAATGCCTTACTAAAGTCAGAGTAGATGACATCTGTTTGAAAGCCATTTTGTAAGCCATCAATCACAAATGATATCAGCGTAATGCACGGTGAAGTTCGACCGAGCTACTAAGTACCTTGAAAAAGTTAGATTGCAGCCGGTTCTTTTATTTGTTTAAAAGTCTATTTTTGATATGTTTAAGATTATTTAGGCTCCTTGTAAACCAAGGGGGGTTGTCTTTAACGGACAGATACTTCCATGGCACACAAGAGTCAAAACAACTATTCAAACTCCTATAAAAATATTCTAAGGCGATATTTATATCGTTGCATGCCAAAAGATCAGACCAATCAAAGGAAAGAATTAAGTTATTGAGCTTTTTAAAGTCAGCCTTACTAAAGCAGCGAATTCTATTACCTACGCTATGAGGTTTAACTAAGGCAATGGTTTCGATTGAAACCTCATGCGTAGGATGATATGGATCTTCGGTCGTCCCCAAAGGCAGGGCTTTGGAAAGGGTGATTCCACCTAAAGAATTTCTGACATGGTTAATTTGGCCGAAAGATAAGTCAAGCATGCCCGCAGTGAGTTCTGGTATATTGAAAGACCCAGAATAACGAGCTTGTCGCCATCAGACATAAGATTGAAAACCGACTGGATAGCAGATAAATGGTGCTAGTACGTAGGCGGTTCGGAGGAAGGCGGTATATATGAACAGGTAATAAACAGCGATTGATCGGACAAAGTAACCTTAACGCAAAGAAATTCTAAATTACCAAACCCTTGCAATTTGACCTCTTCAGAATGGAAAGAAGAGTCTACTGAGATTAGTACTCCCCCGCCTGTTTGAAGAGGTCGGTCGCGTCTGAAAGTGGTGTACCTGGGAAAACTTCTGAGCTAAGGATGTCCGGCTTTAACCAGGTTTCAATAAAGACAATAACCTGAGATGCAAAGGAAAAGCTATCAGAGTATAGCCTAGGGAGCTTACTACGAAGGCCCCTAGTATTCTGATAGGTAAGAGCAAGGCAGTTTATAATTATTTTTATATATATTATATATTATTATATATTATTTTTATATATTTTACAGTTTATTATTATTATGTATTATTAAGGAAGAAGTGGGTTGCTCAGCTGGTGTAGCTTTGGGGAGCTTGACTCCCACAGGCTTGGTATTCTTTTTTTTTTACTTTTCTCGGCTTATGTTATTGAACGAAAATGTACTCTGGCCAGAAGCCAGGCGAAGCCAGAAGCCAGTCTCAAACATCGACAAAGGCACACATATCTTAAAGGATGATGTGCGCCTCGAGAGGGCAAATTTAAATTGAGTGATGGCCTCCACCTTAATTACGGCCTTTGTTTTAGCTTTGATATAGGTATCAGAGCAAGCCGAGAAACAAATATTTGTTTCGTTGGTAGAACCACCTTTAGGGGCTTTGGTATCGCAGCTTGTAAAACAGTTCCCCGTTCCCAATGTTCCCCGTGGGTTTCACTAGGGGATGGAGCAATTGGGGCTGTGGAGTCACTGGTAGTGATGCCATACGGGACAAATCAGAAAGTTGCACATGATCACTGACGCATTCGGTATCCGAATTTCATCAGCCCTGGCTCTTGGAGTGGTCATAATACCCATAAAAAAACTCAGAAGTATGCTCAAGTGGTAAGCATTGCTTTCTAATGTTTTTTCGAAAATAAAACTCGTACCATTTTTAAAATAGAGCCAAAAAGGGGGCTCGAGGTAATTTCATTAGTGCGTTTGAGCTCTTGTCACACATTATAAAAAAGGACACTTTAAATCCATCTCACGGCAACTAAAAATAACACATTCTACCAATTTGGATACCCTTGCCGATGATATTATAATTTTGGTCAGAAGAGTGCAAAGCAGAGATGGAGACATATCCCACCCTATAATGTATATACATTCTGGTTTATATTCGTGTTTTTCGGTGTACTATCCGATATTCACTGTCTTTAAGCAATAGAAGCCGCTATGCAACTGTAAGGTTATATAAACTTCGGCTTCGTCGGAAGTTAGCTTTACATTCTTGTTGAATTCTGAATTTTACCTCAAATAATGTTAATCGCATTGTAAGTTTCGTAACTTTTTTTTTTTTTTTTGTTTGTATACAAAAAAGTTCTCTTACCTTTTTTGTATACCTCTTACGTACCCCGGATATTCAAATGTTTACCATTATTTCCATTAAAAAGCGACGTTTCAGCAGACAAGGCGGAAGCGCACCCAGCCGAAGAGATTGTTGGCGGAAATCATGAAAAAAGCGATACTCCTAGGATTAATTGATATGAAGGATTTGTATTGTAATAATTTACTTCTGCCTCATCCCAGGCAGGAACAAGGCCACCCGTCTGTGTGCGAAGGCGCGGAGTGGTTCCAAGGCGTCAATGTTTTCGTAAGTGTAGACGAGCGGAGCTGTTTTAAGCATAAGTGTATGACCTCGGAAAGGTATACGCGACGAGTTGCTCCATAGTAATGTTCTAGATCCCGGTGTTTATGAACGCACCGGACATCATCCTCACCATGGTACAGAGGTACAACCCACACCTGCTAACCTCGGACTTGTGATAAATACCTCACAAATCATTCTCAAGCAACATTCGAAAAAAACCAAATCCTTTACATAAACAAAGAACTATTATTAATATCAGGGGATACAGTTGCCACCAAAACTGGATATCCCCACACACAACACCAAAACACATATCAACCATAGCTTTTGTTCGCTATTTCTTAGTCCTCCCCACCACCTAAAAACACCTGAATTCGCTAGGCCTTTAATTGCTCTTGTGATAGGGGTAAATATAGGTTAATAAATAAATTTATTTTTTTTTTGGTATTTAATTTTTAGCAACAGATCGGCTTAGATTTCCATAAAAGAGAACCTGTCGGAAATGCTAAAACTTTCGTGTTTTTGGGCGTAGAAGCGTCGGACTGTTTTTTTGAATGTTTTTGTAAAGATCGGATAACTATATCCGATATTTACTATATCTTTAATCAATAGAAGCCGCTATTTAACTGTTAGGGTATACAAGCTTCGGCTCCGTCCGAAGTTAGCTTTCCATTCTCGTTAAATTTAATATATGATATATAAGATTGCACTAACATAATGGAATGGAATAAAATGAAAAAAAAAAAAAAACTGTCGTCAGCACATAAATACCTTTAAATCGCGATGGACAACACCTTGTTCGTGCATATAGTCAACTGCTTCAAGTATTTGTCTTACAAGGTGGGAGGCATCTTTTTCAGTGTAAGAGCCTTTCTCAACAATCCGATCAAAGAGTTCACCCCCAGTTACCCTATAATATACCAAATACCAAGAAATATTAGATTGACAATATTAAACCATTTTTTTAAAAGAAATACATAATAAAAAGGGGCACATACAGTTCCATGACTAGGTACACCTTCAGTTTATCCTCAAACGTTTCCAGGAGTTGCACTATGTTTGGGTGAGTTAATCTGGAAGAATAATTATTCTAACTTATTATTTGGAATGTTGCATGGAATATGCCAAACACATTTTGTTTTAAAATTTATTAACTAAATATATTTGCAGCTACATTTGAACCCCTAAATAACTCGCGTTTTTTGAAGTGATAAAGATTTATTTTAACTAAAACCTTTAATTTTAATATACATATTCTTTTCAAAAAGTCTTGGGGTTTGAACTCACCGCGTTCCGCTCGGACAATTGGCATCAAATTGATTTGTACTGAACCTGAATATGAAAAGAAAAATAAATTTAAACAAACAACTAGAATGAGTTAAAAAATAAAAATATTATAAAAATAAAAAAAAAATGTATACTTTGAGCAAAAAAAAATAGGGGAAAACTAACTCTGATCATAGTTTCAATACTTTTTTTATTTAGGTGTCAGAAATTCCCTTTACCAAAAATATAAGAATAAATTAAGAATACATTTAAAAACAAGAGTCATAAAAGAAACTGAGTGAGGGTTAATAAATATTACGGTATGGTAGGTCAAACTTGGAACCTAAAACTTGTTTTGTAAGCTTAACAACAATCAAGTCGCAAACAAAAATATACATAGGTGTACAAGTTATTAATAATCCACAAATTTTCTACACAATAAACGTTATTTAAATCAATTAACGTCAGATAAAGCCACAAAGTTATAAAATAACACATATTTGACCTTTCCCAACAAAAGGTTTGTAATTGCATATACGCCTGTACTCGTTTAAATGTACAGAGTACTCCAAATTTCGTTAAATAACACATGCTCGAAAAGAGATTTTTTATTTAACTATACATATTATTTCTGGATTCTAATCAACCACACATACGCAGGGTTTGCATTTACTACTTTGTAGCAGCAAGATTAATAAAATATGCTAAACTATGTCAAGAAAGCTAACTTGGGACGGTGCCTTGCAGTTGAATAGCGGCCTAGCTGTTTAAGAGCTAGAGGAAATATCGGATATAGTTGGACAAAAACACACAACAAGTTTAACTTCTTATAAAATATATTTTCGAGTTCAGACGCATCAACATCAGATGAGAAAGTTGTGGCATTTCCGAGTTCAGTTGTATTGCAGCCGAAAGATATGTCGCCTTCCCTGCGTTGCAGACTTCTGAATAAAACTATAATTCCCTCTGCAAGGATATAACAATTAAAAACAATAGCTATTTGGTTCTTTACAATTTAACTCTTTCAGCTATGTATTTTTATACCCTTGCAGAGGGTATAACGGCAACGCAGTGAAGGAGACATCCTGGACCCCATAAAGTATATATATTCTGGATCAGGATCACCTCCTGAGTCGATATAAGCATGTCCGTCTGTCTGTCTGTTTCTACGCGAACTAGTCCCTCAGTTTTTGAGCTATCGTCTTAAAACTTTGCACACACCCTTCTTTCCTTTGCACGCAATATATATGTCGGAACGGCATATAACTGATTGATCGGAAATGCTATAACTTCCATGTTTTTTATAACTTCCAAAGATAGAATCTTGAAATTTGCACAGATTCACTACTAGGGGAATTTAGGCCGACTATATCATATAGCTGCTATATAACTGAACGATCGGAAATGCTAAAACTTTCGTGTTTTTGGGCGTAGAAGCGTCGGACTGTTTTTCTCAATGTTTTTGTAAAGATCAGCTAACTATTTCCGATATTTACTATATCTTTAATCAATAGAAGCCGTTATTTAACTGCAAGGGTATATAAGCTTCGGCTCCGTCCGAAGTTAGCTTTCCATTCTCGTATGCTCCCACTGCATACGTACAGCTTACCTCCCGCCCAATCGACCGAGGGGAGCTGCCATTTATTGTACGGCTCGAATCGCGGGGATAGATCCGAGACGAGGAATAAGTATTTTAAAAAGGTCACGAGGAAGAGTTACATTGTTGCTCTCTTAAGTAGGAAATAATAGAAGATTTCATGCAAGAGTTCTGTGAAATAATTGGATAGAGGTTATTGTAGTCAGAACATAATACCCTGAAAGGGTCATGCTGGGCATATGTTGACCTACAAAACCTAAGAAATAAGGGAAAGAAAGTTCGAGACAACCTAAAGGGACGTAAAATTTTAACAGACTTAAAAGGTTCTGGCTTTCGATTTCACCATTAATAAGGTTATTGATGAAAACTACACCCAGCATAGTCCTACAGTTTAGTAGCGATGGTAAGTTTATTATAACTAGTCTGCTATGATAAGACGGTAGTTGGATACTTGCATCCCAGTTTAGACCCCTAAGAGCAAAAAAGAGAAAGTTCTTCTGAACAGATTCAATACGGTCTCGATGAACCCCATATTGAAGACTCCAAACAGATGAACCGTATTCAAGAATCGGACGAACTAAAGATATGTAAAGAGTTTTGGTTATATAAGGGTCATTAAATTTCTTTGACCATCTTTTAATGAAGCCAAGCACACCCTTGGCTTTACTAACCATTGCCAATATATGGTCGGTAAATTTAAGCTTGAAGTCTAATAGGACACCTCAGTTAATCTTTCTAGGGCGGTCCCATAGAGAAAATAAGTGGGCGGGATGGCGCTTAAGCGAAAGAAAGACATAAGTTTGCATTTTGACCCATTAAGTTTTAAGTCAATTGCAGAACACCAATTTTGGAACTTGTCCAGATTGGACTGAAGTTTGTATTGGGCAGAGGAACATTTATATTAAAGACACAGCCTAACGTCATCTGCGTACATAAGTACACAAGTTCGGTAAAGCAAAAGGCAAGTCATTTATGAAAATGCTAAAAAGTAAAGGCCCCAGATGGCTTCCCTGAGGGACTCCGGATGTAGCTCGGACTAGGCAGGAGAATAAATCTTTAAAAAGGACGCTTTGGGTTCTTGCAGAAAGGTAGCTGGAAAGCCACGTAAGAAGGAAATCATAAAAAATCGAGTTTTCTCAAAAGGAATGAGTGATTTACAGAGTCAAATGCCTTACTAAAGTCAGAGTAGATGACATCTGTTTGAAGGCCATTTTGTAAGCCATCAATCACAAATGATATCAGCTCCAAAAAGTTGGTGGTGGTTGAGCGATAATAAAACCATACCATGCCATGGAGATTTGCTTGAGCTAAGGAGTAATAATTTTTTCAAAAAGCTTTGGAATTGCTGACAATTTAGAGATGCCTCAGGTAGCATCATATTTTTCCCCTTTCTTATGCAGGGGAATTATAAAGGATTCCTTCCACATATGGGGAAATATCGACGTTTCCAAAGATAAGGTGAAAAGCTTTGAAAGAGGTTTACACAATGACTCAGCGCAATTCTTTAGCACACAGCCTGGTACTCCATCGGGACCTGATGAAAGTACCGGTTTAACCTTTAAAAGATCCGATAACAAACTACGCTCGGAGAGAGATGGACCAAAAATAAGATTGGCTGATCAGAAATAGTACAAAGTGAATACGTTTTCAAAAAAATTTTGCGAATAGATCAGCAATGGCCTGATCCGTATTCGCAGAAGAATTTTCAAACGAGAGCAAGGAAGGAGAAGATACATGTTTCCGCCTTGTGTTTACAAAATTATAAAACTGCTTCGGATCCTGAGTGAACTGAACCCGACAACGGCGAATATAATCTCTATAACATTCAGCGTAATGCACGGTGAAGTTCGAGTGAGCTACTGAGTACCTTGAAAAAGTTAGATTGCAGATAGTTTTTTTAAAATTTGTTTAAAAGTATAAAAATATACTTTTGCACACTTTTTTTAATGCACACTAGAGTCAAAACAACTATTCAAACTCCTATAAAAATATTCTAATGCGATATTTATATGATTGCATGCCAAAAGATCAGACCAATCAAAGGAAAGAATTAAGTTATTGAGCTTTTTAAAGTCAGCCTTACTAAAGCAGCGAATTCTATTACCTACGCTATGAGGTTTAACTAAGGCAATGGTTTCGATTGAAACCTCAAGCGTAGGATGATATGGATCCTAGGGGGTCACCAAAAGCAGGGCTCTAGAAAGGGTGATTCCATATGGATCAGACACAAAACATATGTCTAGAAGCCGACCTAAAGAATTTCTGACATGGTTAATTTGACCTAAAAACATGTCAAACATGCCCGCAGTAAAAGCATGGTGTGAAGAAAGTGATAAAGCTGTAACGTTATCGATATTTGACCAAGTGAGTTCTGGTATATTAAAGTCACCCAGAACCACCTGGTCGCTATCGGACATAAGATTGAAAACCGACTGGATAGCAGACAAAGAATGCCAGTAAGTAGGCGGTTCGGATAAAGCCGGTATATAAGAACCGGTAATAAACAGCGATTGATCGGACAAAGTGACCTTAACGCAAAGAAATTCTAAGTTACCAAACTTTTGCAACTTGACATCTTCAGAATGGAAAGATGAGTCTACTGAGATTAGTACTCCTCCGCCTCTTTAGAGAGGTCTGTCGCGTCTAAAAGTGGTGTACCTATCTGGAAAAACTTCGGAGCTAAGGATCTCCGGCTTTAAGCAGGTTTCACAAAAGACAATAACCTGAGATGCAAAGGAAAAGCAAGGGACCTCGAGAGTGCAAATTTAAATTTAGAGATGTCCTCCACCTTAATTACGGCCTTTGTTTTGGCTTTGATATAAGCCGAGATATCGAACTCTGAGGTGTTAGGGGCAAGCCGTGAAACAAATATTTGTTTCGTTGGTGGAACAACCTTTAGGGGCTTTGGTCTCGCATCTTGTAGAACTGCTATACCAGTCGGTACCGGGGGTCCGGACCCAATGTTCCCCCGTGGGTTTTACTGGGGCATGCAGCAATTGGGGCTGTGTATAACAACGTAATGGAAACAGAAAAATTTTCTGGGTTTGGAAGGGGCGATAACCGGTTTTAAAATAGTTTCTGATACCAGGCGCCGTAAAAAAACGATTATTTTCCTCTTTTTTGAAAAAGTCAATATCTTAGCAATTTTGAAAATTAATGCATAATTAATTGCATTCCAATTATTCCTGTTAGTTTTTACTGTGATTTTAAAATTAATTTTTTTTTGTAATAAATTTATAAATTATAAATAATTTGGTAAAATTTTCACTGATAACATTTCTCAAAACAAAAAATTAGTGAACCTTCGACTTTTTATTGGAAGCCTAATAATTGAGATAGAAACATATGTTTAATGGCGAAGAAATTTTAATTTTATCGTGTCTTAATGTACTTTAAACAAGTTTTTATACCCTTGCAGATTGAATTATAATTTTGGTCAGACTTGTGCAACGCAGTGAACGAGACATCTAGAATCCTATAAAGTATATATCTTCTGGATCTGAGTCGATGTAAACATGTCCATCTGTACGTCTAGTCTCTCAGCTTTTAAGCTATCTACTTTATGCTTTTCACGCACCCTTTTTGGCTTTGCACGCAATATAGCTGCCATACACGCCATCTGCCATCTGTCCACAGCAAAGTGCACTGCTGAGAAAGTGCAGCCCAAGCCCCCTCCAATAGTTATGGAAGGCGTATCTAATATCAACCTGCTGATGGAAAGTATCAACTCCTTTGTAGACGTGAACAAGGTTGAGTTCCGTGCATCAATGGGAGGAGTCCTGCGTCTTTATGCAACCGACGCAAACACCTTTCGTTGCATCACCAGGTGGCTTGAGGAAAAGCAGTACGAATTCCACTGCTATCAGCTCAAGGAGGAGCGACCTTATCGAGTATGCGTCAAAGGACTGCATCACAGCACGGTGCACAGCCAAGCTGCCCCCCAGCGGCACCGACTAATATGTTCTCTAATATCAATGCTGCGCCTAAGAACAAAGATGCCCTAGAGGTGAGGACTGTGTGCCATATGCGAGTTTTTGTGGAACCCCTCCGCAAGCGTACCGCCATTGTGCAATGCCACCGTTGCCAACAATTTGGACACTCGGCGAAATACTGCCGCAAAGCGCATGTCTGCGTAAAATGTGCTGGAGAGCACCAGGCGAACAACTGCACTCGGCCACGCAATGAACCGTGCACATGCTGCAATTGTGGTCAGCAGCACCCTGCCAACTACTCTGGCTGCTCCAAGCACCAGTTGTATCTCCAACGCTCCAGGCCTAAGCGCGGTGTGGGATCTAGAAGTGGTACCAATACACGCCCGGAACCACAACCCCTCTCTGGCAGGCAGGCGGCTATTCGAAGAAGTAGCATCTCCTACGCTGACATAACGAAAGGCAGCGTCCAAACTATGAATGAGCAAAACCAACCCGTCCAGCAGCAGCGTAACGACAGAAGTTGCAGTGACCCAGTAATCGCCGTGACGTAGAGCAGCGCCCAGTTGAAGAAAGCTGCAGTACCGAAGCCATACTTTAGTCGCTGAACAATAGCATAAAGTCTCTTCGTTCGCTCCAAGAAAAGCAGATGGAGCTAATGATGATGATGCTGAAGCAGCAATAGCAACACAGCAGCAGGGGCAAATAATCAATTTGCTCACTGCTCTTCAAACGGAGCAGGCTCATAAATGATCCCGCTGGGCATCTTAGTGTGGAACGCCAATGCCGTCTCCACGAAGATGCTCGAGCTTGACTGCAGCAGTGACTGGAGCAGCAGTCCTGATTAAGTCCAGCCTAGTACACTCTCCGAATAGATCCGTAACCACCGACAAGGTGCAGCTCGCGTCCATAGCAATTCAAACAGCACTCGGCTCAAATAACTTGGGTGCGGTTTACTGTCCCCCAGGATTGAGTTGTTTAGCGACAGGTGGCCCCACACGATATCCTTTTGGCAGCCGAGGCACTCCAGGATTCATTGATTTCGCTATTACTAGAGGCATCCTTGGAATACATGCCGATATACGGTCTGTTGTTGAGCTCAGCTCCGACCAGCTGCCGCTAATCATCATGCTAGATGCAGCAGCTGTATCATATCCTAGGACGGAGAGGTTAATTACAAGGCGAAGCAATGTAGAGGTATTCCAGAGCCAACTGGATCATTCGCTGCACCTCAACATGGAGATAAACGGACAATGTTTACGGACAAAGTCAAGTCTGCAGCCAAAATGGCCACTCGAAACCCGCCCCGGAAGCCCGCAGCATCAGGTATCCCGCTAACTCATGAGATTTGGCTTCTAATCGGCGAAAAGAGACGCCTGCGATCGAGGTGGATGAGGTCACGCCATCCACTAGACAAAACAGCGTGGAACAGAGCACAAGCTGAGCTCAACCGCTCATTGGCGGACCATAAAGCTGCGTCCTACCGGCCGATCAGTCTCCTCCCTTCGATCTCAAAGGTGTTTGAGAGACTGCTTGCCGCCCGGATTGTCAAGATTATGGATACTCAGGGGATTATTCCTGAGCACCAGTTCGGTTTCCGAGTTGGCCACGGCACTGTTGAGCAGCTTCACCGACTAGTGGACCAAATCCTGATAGCATTCGACAGGAAGGAGTACTGTAATGCCCTCTTCCTGGACATTAAGGAAGCGGTTGATCGCGTATGGTACACGGGACTGTTGGCCAAAATTAAAGACCTACCTGCCCCATACTTTATACTGCTGAGATCATACCTGGAAGGAAGGCAGATCGCAGTTCGCTTCCATTCGTCCGTCTCCCCCGAACACAAGGTGATTGCTGGGGTTCCACAGGGTAGTGTCCTGGGGCCCCTCCTGTACTGCCTGTTTAGCAGTGACATGCCGCAGCCAGATGACAGCCTCCCTATGATGCTGGCTATCTTCGCAGATGACGTTTGCGTCACATACAGGTCCACCTGTGAATTTGACGCAGCCAGCAAGATGCAAGAATATGCTACTACGTTTGCGCAATGGGCGAGGCGGTGGAATATTGGCATAAATAGCAGCAAGACAGTGAATGTCTGTTTCACCCTGAGGCGACAAACTCCACCTGCCATCACGCTAGAGGATGAGCCTGTGATGGTGGCCAATACGGCCTAATACCTTGGCTTAACCCTGGACCGCAGGCTCACCTTCTCCAAAGCACGTCACGGCACTAAGAATGCGCATACGGGCTGCAGCGGCCAAACACTTTTGGCTCCTTAACTCCCGAAGCAAATTATCACTGTACAAATGACAGTGTACAATCAAGTACTTGCACCGATCTGCAGGTATGGCTGCCAAATCTGGAGATTGGCGTGTGATAGCCAAATCAAGCGTATCCAGGTGGCCCCAAAATCGAATCATCAGAAAACAAGGACATAAAGGGGTTTAATGACAACCCCGTATTCCTTATTAAATAAAATTAAAAAAAAAAAAAAAGTTATTGGGACCTGGGAAAACTGCCTGCAACTAAAACGCTGTATATATAAAGTATATATATTCTGGAAAAGGATCACTTCCTTACTTAGCATGTCCGTCTGTCTGCCTGTTTCTACGCAAACTAGTCTCCCAATTTTGAAACTATCGACTTCAAACTTTGCACTTACCCCTTACTTACACGCCGCAAATAAATCAAATGATCGGAAATGGTTCTGTTATCACAGATAGAAACTTCAAACTCGCATAGAGCAAAGCAGTTTAATTTTTTTGTAAACACAAAGCGGAAACATGTATATTTTACCCCTTTGCTTTCGTTTGAAAATTCTTCTTCGAATACGGATCAGGCCATTGCCTTTTTTATACCCTTGCAAAGGGTATTATAATTTTGGTCAGAAGTGTGCAACGCAGTGAAGGAAACATTTAGGACCCCATAAAGTATATACATTCTATCTGTCCGTCGGTCCATCTGTCTGTTTCTACGCGAACTAGTCTCTCAGTTTTTTAACTATCGTTCTCACATTTTGCACACACCCACCTTTTCTTTGCACGCAGTATATAAGTCGGCACGGCCGGGATCGGCCGACTATATCCTATAGCTGCCATATAACTGACCGATCGGAGATGCTATAACTTCCATGGGATTCAAGGTTGAAATTTGCACAGATTCTTTTTTATGGGAATCTAAGCCGATCTGGAAAATTTCATACGGATCGGCCGACTATATCCTATATAGTTATATGGATAACATAACGATCGGAAATGCCACAATTTTCGTGTTTTTGGGTGTAGAAGAGTCGTGCTTCTTTTAAAATCCATATATATATATATATGAATGTAAGCTTCTTTTTATAAAGATTGGCTAACTATATCCAATATTTACTATATCTTTAATCAATAGAAGCCGCTAGTTAATTGCAAGGGTTACGAGGTGTGTTCAAAAAGTAAGGTGCCTTCTTAAATTTCGCGGGCAACATACTTTCGATTATCGATTTTTTTGTTTCGATTGTTGGTACCCTCTTCCCTAACATCTGTACCAAGTTTTAATGGAATCCCCTCTTTTGTTTGGTTGTGAGAGGCGTAAAGGTTACAAGTTATTTTGCGTGCTCGGCGATTTTGTTCCGATATTGCTGAATTTTCACCAAAGGAACCGTCGCATGAGCATCGCTTAAGAGCTGTTAAATGACGTCAACGACAAGCCAGATTTACTCAAAAGGGTCATACCTAGTGACGAATCATAGGTATATGGTTATGATTTTGAAACCAAAGCCCAATCGTCCCAATGGAAGAGCCCAGGCGAGCCAAGACCGAAAAAGCACGCCAAGTTCGATCAAATGTCAAAGTTTTGATCACTGTCGATTACCATGGCGTGGTGCATCAGGAGTTCTTACCATATGGTCGTACGATCAATAAACAGTATTATCTGGAAGTTATTCGCCGTTTGTGAGAAGCAATGCGAAAGAAACGTCCCGAATTGTGGAAAAACAATTCATTTTGCATCACGATAATGCCCCTGCTCACTCATCTTTGCTTGTGAGAGACTTTTTGGCCAAAAACAACACCACAATAATGCCTCAGCCACCATATTCACCGAATTTGGTCCCATGTGACTTTTTCTTGTTCCCAAAACTGAAGAGACCTATGAAAGGACGGAGATTTGCCACGATTGAAGAGTTAAAGACTGCATCGCTGGAAGAGCTCAAGGCTATACCGAAAAGCTTATGGGAAGTGCTTTGAGGATTGGAAAAACCGTTGGCATAAGTGTATTGTATCTGAGGGGGATTACTTTGAAGGGAACAACATAAATATTGATAAATAAATTAATAGTTTTTCTTGAAAATACAAAGTCACCTTACTTTTTGAACACACCTGGTATAAGCTTCGGCTTCGTTCAAAGTTAACTTCGGTAAAGTAAACTGAAAGGAACCTTTTATAATTCCTATGCATAAAGAAGGGAAAAATCCGTCGCCGGAAATGATAGTCATCTCTAAAATGTCAGCAATTTTAACGCTTTTTAAAAAAATAATTACCCCTCATCAGTTACACCATACCTCTGTAGATCAATTATATCTCCATGCCAAGGTTTCATTAGGTGACGCTCCACTACCACCAACTTGTTGGAGCTGACTTTATTTGTGATTGATCAACACAGACTTTACTGCCTAGTAAGAGCTACGTCTGGAGTCCCTCAAGGAAGTCATCTCAAGTCTCTATCCTTTAACATTTTTATAAATTCTCCTACTTTACCGTACTCTCATGTACTTATCTACGCTGATGACGTGAAGCAGAGTCTTTAATATAAATCTTTCTCTGCCCCTTCCTCTTAAGTCCGATCTGGACAAGTCCCAAAATTGGTGTTCTGCAAATGATTCCAAATGAAATTTATAAAAATTTAAACTAATCGCATTTCATCGCTAAATCCCAGGCCACTTATTTTCTCTATGGGACTGCTTTAGAAAGATTAACTAACGTTAATAACCTAGGTGTCCTATTAGATTCTAAGCTTAAATTTACCGACCATATATCGGCAAAAGTTAATAAAGTCAACATGTGCTTGGCTATATAAAAACATCGTCAAAAGAATTTAACGAACAATATATAAAACTCTATACATATCTTTAGTTCGTCCGATTCTTGAGTACGGTCCATGTGTCTGGAGTTTCGAATATGGCGTTCACAAGACCCCATTGAATCAGTACAGAGGAATTTTCTCCTTTTTGCTCGTAAGGGTCTAAACTGGAATGCAAGTACCCATTATTCGTCTTATCGTATTAGACTTCTCTTAATCAACTTAGCATCTTAATATACTTCATTACAACCTTATCAATTATGAAATCGACAGCCAGCACCTATAAGCTATTCTAAAATTAAACGTTCCGTGTAGGGTCTCTAGAACTTTCTCTCCTTTATTCCTTAACAATTTAAGGTCAACATATGCCCAGCATGACCCTTTCAGGTAAACTTTTCTAGGTCAACAGCATGCCTGCATGACTCTTTCTGGTTATTATTTTCTGTCTATAATAATAATATAATAATGCATGAAATGTTCTATTCTTTACTTAGCAGAGCCACAATCCAACTTTTCCTTTTCCTCGAGACCTTCCTTACGGAAGGTGGGCTGTACGAATGCAGCGGAAGTCGCAAAAAAAAAAATATAATATAATTAATATAATATAATTACATAATTAAAGCTTCAAACTATCCAAAAGTACCATACGCTTTTAAGATACGTTTATACAATGTCATTTGGAAATAGTATATCAACGACCAATTGCTAAGAACCTCGACCCAAGGTAAATAATATGGTGTGAAGAAGGCCAAACAAAAGGTATGAACCGAATGGTTGTGAAACCATTTTAAGAAAGCACTCTATTATGGGCTTTCTACCCCATTCATGCAGACCTCTAATATATACTCAAAGTTTTAACTAAATTAGGGGTGGGACATTTAGTTTAGATCAGTTTAGTTTAGTTTAGCTGGAAATATATTTTTTAAAGAAAAACAAGACTAGTTTGCGTAAAAAGTGATCTAGATCCAGAATGTATATACCTTATGCCTTATACCTTAATATGTTCGTAGCAAGTAGAGAGATATACTGACGCAGCATATGCGTTGTTATGGATTGTGCCCACTACCATTGGTTGTCTCTGATCGCCTGATTCTTGCGCTTCGTACTTGGCCAGCTCAACCTATCCACAGTAGGGTAGATACGAAATATTATCTATTTAATAAATTAGCACTAGCCCATAAATCACTAAAAAAAATTTAAGTAACTATTTAGAACAAATAAATATCTTAATCGGTGATCAATCAATCAATAATGATAAGAAAAGGGACAGGAGGTCTGCTCGGCGCGATGCACATCTGAGAACATCGAAAAGCTTCCAATATCTACAACCACAGCCAAGCCATCCATAACTAAAAATCCAAAGCTGTCAAGCCTTTTCACAGAAGACAACCAAAGCCAGTCACGAACATTGGGCCTTTTGTGAACAGCAAGAGCCTAGCTTAAGCGGTTAAAATGCACTTACATCTATTACGAACGAGAGAGGAAGAGCCAGTGATGCGCACCTAATTGACATCCGCCGCCACTATTATAAATAACATTAAATATTCACAAATATGAAGGAAGTCTGCTGCAGCTACAAGACCCTAACAGTTGGTATAAACGAATAAATGTAGAGTGGACACAAGAAAAAAATATTTTCTATAAATAAATAAATTTGAGCTTATATACCCTTGAGCTTATATACCCTTGAAGTTAAGTAGCGGGTTCTATTGCTTAAAGATTAAGTAAATATCGGATATAGTTAGCCGATCCTTACAAAAACATTCATAACAAGCTTAGACTGATATAAAAGAGGTCCGACGCTTCTACACCCAAAAACACGAAAATTGTGGCATTTCCGATCGTTCAGTTACATGCAGCTATAGGATATAGTCGGCCGATCCGTATAAAATTTTCCAGATCGGATTTTTTTTCTATTGTTGGCCGATCCCGGCCGTTCCGACCTATATACCTCGTGCAAAGGAAAGAAGGGTGTGTGCAAAGTTTCAAGACGATAGCTCAAAAACTTAGAGACTAGTTTGCGTAGAAACAGACAGACGGACATGCTTATATCGACTCAGGAGGTGATCCTGATCCTGATCAAATTTATAATACCCTCTGCAAGGGTATAAAAAGACCCAACTTGTAGGAACGATTGTCGGGTTACAAGGCTACACAACTCTGTAACCAACTAGTCGCAGAAATAAAAAGCGAAAACGATCCCACAAACGATATGAAGTAACTATATTATTATTATTATATTATATATATTTTCCCTACATCGATAGTCAACTGGGTGGAAAAATACTAATGCTTTTATTAAATACAGGTACGGCTAAGATTTAGGTTCTGACCATAAAATATTTTAAAAACTCAAGCCGATACCCCGTTCATACAAAATCCAGATATTGTTGGAAATGATAGATAGGTAATGCAGAAAAAAATAATTCTTTAAAACAATAAAATATTTTCCACCCCAAATGAGGAAATACTCCTTAATACCAATATAGTAGCCACAATTCGTACCGAAAACTCGCCAACCCCCCGTTATATTCAAAAGCATACCCATCACGAATAACGAAAACGCGTAACTTTTAAAAGAGGCTATTATATGTTAAAGCAATCAAGATCTTGGCGTGTACCGTTACAAAAAATTCGATGAAACATTTCTGAACCGTTTCATAGGAAATATTACCTGCGAAATATTTCAAAAACGTTAAGTGCGCAATGTTTCGAAAGCTTTATTTAAAATGTTTCTGTAATCATTCAAATGAAATATTTCCGAAATTTTATTACAAAAATCTTTTCAAATGAAATGTTTCAGAAAACATCAGAAAAATTCCGCTTCAAAAAAGTTAGAAACTTATTAAAAGTGAAAATTGCATTAAAATCAGTGATCGGAACACAAACAGTTTAAGAAAACGAATCTAGGTAGATGCATGGTGGCACCAACTATGAGAATGGTTGATGGAAAAACAATATGTTCCGACTTTGCGCACCATCTATTGTATAAAGTTGCACGGAAGCATTTTCCATAATCACTAACCATACAACATATAGACTTCTCATTTTATACAACGAAAATGAACACCAAAATTTCTAGCGACAGCTCCAACAGCAAATGCTGTAAAGAAACGTGACGTAATATATAATTTCAAATTGTGATTGCTGTTGATGACAGAGGAATCAAAATTTTTTAAAGACCCCGTTAAGTACTTTATAGCGATTAGGGTAAGAACAAACCCCAAGAAAATGATTAAGAACTCTTATAGCGCACCCATTACCTTTAACACAATAGCAGATGTACGAACACTACTACACTACTTCAAACACACTACAAATAATAAATTTATTCAAAAAAAAAAATTATTTGTTGCGATAATAAAGCCTTATTTAGTTTCAAAACAATTACGTCTTTATTAAACAGGTGGATAGAATTGACCAACATACTAGACAACACACAAAAATTGATTTGAAGTAGATAAATCTAACAAAAAGAATAGAATTATATTAAAAAGTTAGAATTATCCATTCGCCATAGAATTGCTAGGAGCTCAGACTTTTTGGCCACAGCGTTAAAAATTGTAACAGGTACGCTTGACGTTTAAGATTAAGATTAAGGAAGTTAAATTGATAAAAACTAAAAGGCAGTTGAATCTACAAACAGAAATTGTTAATAAGAACCTGAAAGAAACAATATGCCCACACCACACTTACCTTTGAAAAATCCAACATAATAAATCCAGTTATATTTAACCAAAATGACCGAAATACTTTTACATTACCCCAATAACTAGGGGAACCCATAAATATCACACTGTATTTAAATCTTAACAATACAGTAAGTAACATATTACGCATGGCGGCTTCACCCCTACTAAACATAACAGGACGTGAACACATTTAAGCCTCCCTGTAGTACAACGAATGAACGAGCACAACATGCGAATCATACTAGCGCTACGGGTCAATCTATCAACAGGCGGATCACCAAAAATTCGCAGAGGGCGTCGCTATCAAGGTCACCTTATGTGGTTTCATCCAATTGCAATAGGTGCGGAGTCGTATTAAGTCATCTATGAAACTATGACGCAGCATATGCATAGCATACACCTTCCTTTAGGGACAACATTTACATTTTTTGGCTAAGAACTTCGCTTATAATTAGAGGCTGGAACTACAAAAGTAGCTAGGAAGTAAATGAGAGGTCAAGCGGGTGAATCCTACGCAGTCTTCTGGAGAGGGATGGCCAGCAGATTATGATGATTTTAAGACCTATTGCTAAGAAAGCTGCCATATGTAGGAGGAAGACCCAATAGTAACTCGCATGGTTTTAAAACCTTTATGACATTTTAAAAAACTTTTAAATATTACTATTCTTGTTGTGTAAGTTAACTTTTTTTGTTGTTTGTTGTCTTCTGGAGGTGACCTGTGTTTGTCCCTCGCAGCGGTCGTTATAAGCATGTCCATCTGTCTGTTTCTACGCAAACTAGTCTCTCAGTTTTTGAGCTATCTTCTCAAACTTTGCACACACTCTGACGTTGACAGCGACATCTACCAACTATATGGAATGCATTGTGCTTCTATGCACTTTCGGTAGTTGGTTATTGATAGCGAGTCGCTTCGGTAGTGGACCTTTTTGGAGTTGATTGTTCTTGCGAAATTGTGAACGGTTAACAATAATAAAAACTAAAATTAAATTCTTGAGTTTTACTCCCGCTTGTTAGCGCGACATTTGGTGACCCCGACGTGATCTGTGCCACAGTTTGTTGCAAGTGCTACAAGTGATTAGTTGCCTTTCGCTTAGCACCAACGCCTCACCCCTCTCTTGCTCAACTTAGTGCCAAATGATGGACCCTGGAGCCGAGCTCAGCGCTGCCGATGCTTCCAGCAGGGCGGCGTATTTAAGGAAAAAGGCGGAAATAGCGTACGTGGAGTTGGAGGAGCTGCATGTTCTGGTTGTAGCTGCGGTAGCAAACGACGACACGCCTCTTTCTCCATTAGACGTCTTGGAAAAGCAACTGCGCGCCAAATTCACGACTCTTCATGACGTTCTCGAGGGTCTCAACCATGGACAGATTGGCAGCCCACTCTTTTGGAAATTCACCCGTCTTGCCACTAGGCTGTCCCTGACTTTACAGTCAGAAATGGGGAGGCGACCTTCGCGCGTGACCGCTCACACGACATTGCTGGATGGTTCCAGCACAGCATCCATTGGATCGTTAAAGCCTGCCCCGATGCTGCCGCCGTTGCCATTGCCCACATTCAGCGGCGGGTACGCAGAATGGTCAGATTTTATCTCACTGTTCAAAACGATCGTCGACAAACACCCTCAACTAACGAGAATGGAGAAGCTCTGGTGGCTAGTTTCTTGTTTGAGGGATTCTGCGCTGGAAACCGTTCGAGCTTTGGAAATCTCAGATGATAACTACTTGATGGCTCTACTTGGCTCTTGATCTTTTGCGCAACCGTTATAGTAATCGTCGATTGATTTTTCAGACCCACGTAAATGAGATCCTCCACCTTCGAGAAGTTGAGCCCGGGTCCGTAGCAACACTTCGGGAGTTGTCCGACAAATTTAATGGGCACATGCAAGCGCTGATGAGTTCTGGATCGTCTAAGGAAATACAAGACTGCCTACTTGTGCAAATCCGGTTCCAAAAGCTGGATCCGTCCACGCAGGCCAAGTGGGAGGAGTTGCAAGCGGCCTCGAAGGAGGATGCTATTCCGACGTAGGAATCTATGTCCAGATTTTTGGAGCAGCGATGCAGGACGCTCGAAACGGTGGATATCGCCATGGCTGCCCATGCGTTGCTGCCTACCGCTAACATGTATATATAGCGAGTCGCTTCGGTCGTTTTTCGTTTTTCGGACCTTTTTGGAGTTGATTGTTCTTGCGAAATTGTGAACGATTAACAATAATAAAAACTAAAATTAAATTCTTGAGTTTTACTCCCGCTTGTTAGCGCGACACTATCTATGGGGACTTTTGTAAGCTGTTCAGAAAAAATAGTGTTTAAGTCATTTTGGTTGAATACACATGCATATATAACTGGGTTTTCTATGTCGGATTTTTCAAAGGCAAGTTTTCAAAAATATACTTTCTATTTCTTGTAATTAGAGTATTGTAAAAAAGGTTCTGAGTCTACTAAACCTTTTTTCTTTTCTTCAAGGATCTTATTAACGGTTTCTCTCAGTAGATTCGACTGCCATGTATGTAGGCCATTTATGGGAGCGTTTTCATTAAAAGATTTTATAAATTATACTTAATCTTAATCTTCTCGAAATCTGCAGCGGCAAGCGTACCTGGTTCAATTTTTAACGCTATCGCGAAAAAGTCTGAGCTTTTCTTGGGGCATGGAGAATTAATTATACTATAATGGTTTGTCAAGGAGTAGTTACAGCACACAGCCTGTTACTCCATCTGGACCTTCAGAAGATCCGTTAACAAACTGAGCTGAGAGATATATGGGATCAAAAATAAAAGGGACTGATAAATTTTATATAAGTAAAGTTAATCGGAAATAGAAAAACCTAACAAAAGTTTGAATACTAATTTCTTTTAGAAGTATCAAAAATTTTAATAAAAAAAATATTTCAATATATGTATATATAAATAAACTTGAAGATTGATTAAATAATATATGAAAACATAATCTTCTAATAAATTTAGCAACTAATTTCTATATTGAGTTTTAAGAAATAAAAGAAAATTAATATATCTGAGTGCACGAGCGTCGCTCGAAAGTCCTCTCCAAAAGTGTAATTGTTGGCTGTGCTAAGAGCCGTGTGCATATACGAAGGAGTAATACATAAGCTGGACGTCCCCAATGTACCGGGAACACGGCCACAGGCGAATAGACTCGCGATTCTTAGAATTTCTTTCTCTAGTTTCCTCAAATATTTTTTTTTACAAATTTGCAAATGTTTTTAACTTTGGTTGTCTTCGAAACTATCTTTTCTTTTCTGTTTTAATCCTATTTCGTTCTTAACATTTTTTCAATTGGCATACCTTCTCAAAACTCGAATTTCATTCTCCAAAGACTCTTCCTTCCCTTTCAAAGCTTTCTTGTCAATTATTTTTACTGCATAGTGATCTCCAGGTGCATCTTTACTCTCGGCCAAACGCACTTCTGAAAACGCACCACTGGGAATATGGTAAAATATATATTAATCATAAGCTACAGAAATTATACTACAAAAATTATACGTACGTTCCCAGAAGTCCATGAAGGTTGTATTTTTCTTCAATTGAAACTTGCTTGTTCAACTCCTTTATATCCTTTGCTTTGGCTTTTTTGCCGGAATCTTTTTTTCCAAAAAGTGGCATGTTTTTTATTAACTTTAGGTAAATTGTGAATTTTATTTTAATCAACCTTCATTGTACTTTTTATTGTTTTCACACTTAAAGATTTCTGAAAATCAATTTTTATATTTAAATATCGACATGTAAATTTAAATACAGATAACGTTCAAAGCTTAAATATGCATATTGGAATTCAAAGTCGAGCTTAGATGTCAAAGGTTACATTTTCGCTGATTGCTTTTAGGCATGTATATTTTAAAGTTAAAACTTAAAGCTACTTGTGTACATACATACATGGGTATTTCAATTTTACTTTTTTTTTTACTTAGTTTTACACATTTAGTTACACATTCAGTCTATTCCCTTAGAATACAATTTTGGTTAAATTTAAGTCAGTTCACTTAAAATATTTCTACACGAACAAAAATAGTTAACATTTAGGAATGTGTACGTTTACTCACGTTGTTTCACGTTACGTTTTAGCGACGTTAAGACAACGATTATTGAAAATCGCCCTTCTTATGTCGTAGACAATCCAAAAACATCTTTATAACCTTTCATGTTTCTTTATTATTTTTTTTATGGTAAAGACCAAAATAAAAGTAAATAGGTTTAATATTGATTTATTGATTATGTTCCAGCTCTAGCGCAAACAGCTAACTGCCAAGAAATTGTAGTAGAGCTGTTAATTAACAGCTACTGTAGAAGCTACATATACTAAAACATATTTCCACGAAAACTTCACATTTCTGGCAACTCTATTTTAATATTTTGGTGTTCTACAAAGCGTGTTAAGGCTACTACTCAAATCGATAAAAACTGTTATACAACTTTAAAAGAAAACCAGAGACAAATAGGTGAAAAACAGTTTTTGACAGGGTTCTCGGGCTGACAGAAAAAAACGAAATAAAAAAAAAAAAAAATATATATATATATATATATATATATATATATATATATATATACATATGTAAATATATACTAAACAGACTTTTGTCTCAAAAGTGTCTTCGAAATAAAAAGAATAAAACATACCAGAAACGGTCACCCTACTGTGAGACGTTCATCCGTGCGATGATATTTATATATATAGATATAGATGTTATATATATATAAATATATATATAAATTTTTTTTTTATTTCGAAAACACTTTTGGGACTAAAGTCTGTTTAGTATATATATACATACATATGTGGGTAAAAACTGGTATTAATAAAGACTTTTCTGGTTTATTGAGTGTTTTTGAACAGTTTTATAGTATATATAGGTTTTGTACGCAGATGGAGAAAAAAATGTTAGAAAAAAAAATGTTAGGTATATATATACTTTATCCATAATTTTGCGGTCGCACTTTTTTACAGACCTCATGAAAAAATTAAACATTTTATTCTTTCAAAGAGTTTTTCAAGGGTTCGATTCCGAAGTGGGTCAAAATATTCGAAAAAATAGACTAGGATTGTTCGGAAGAGAAGAATATGTAACTTTAATTCAAACTAATAAATATAAAATTATATTGTTCTTATTGTTTGTTAATTTTTGCAAAAACCACAACACCATTAAAAATATCTTCCCCCAATTGCAATAACCCCCTAAATTCAATAACTTTTTTTAGTCACTGAAAATTTTTATTATATAATCTGCTTAAATATGCTTTCGCAAAATTTGATTTAAAAACCATAATTATTTTTGTTAGTTTTTAATAAATTTTATTTATTTAAAAAAAGTTGTATCATTATGGGTATTTTAACATCATAGGAAGTAAAAAGAATACTTTCTTTTACATTACTTATTAGTACATTTTTGTAATAGGAAATGTCCTAATTAAAAAAAAGCGTTGCAAACGAGTGACCGATCCTTTGCAGCTCTATGCACGTCATATAGATCTCTTAAAATCCGTGAAACCCATTCATTTAAAGTTGAAGTGGAAAATAGTGTAATGCACTTTAATCTGTAGAATTAACAAATTCACAAAATATGTAAGCGACGACCTGCAAAACGTAAAAGGCAAGACAAATGCACTTGTCGTGCAAAAACGGACTGTTTTTTTCTATAAAGATACATTTTTCTCTTATTTCTATTATATTCACCACATTCAGGACAACTAAAGTCTGTAGATAAATCATGAGCTATCTCAAAGTGGATGGCTCTCGAGGTTAAACAGGTGAACAAAGCCACCCACCTTTTCTCGACGCGAATATCGATTTAAAAAATTTGATTCCTCTTTATTTAAATGGCCATCCGTTGGCCTCGAGTCGGTCCTCTGGCTCTGCATTGGTTGTGTCCTCTGCATTGGTTGTGCCCTTCGCAGCTCGCAGATGCGGCAGTCAGTCGCCATCTTCCACTGCAGCCTTCTTAGACTCGTTAACCAAGATTCCGTATCCACATTCTGATGCCCAAACTTCTCGTGGTATTGGCGCACTACCATCTCCGTCAGCGTGTGTCGAGGACATCCCTCGCAGTTGGCTGCCCTCCTTAGGGATCCTTCCCTGATATTGCTCAGCAAAAGCTTCACTTTGCACTCGCCGGATCAAAGAAAGTAAGAAAAGAACTTGAAGTCATCTAAAGCCGGATGCCGACACATGCCCAGCACTTTCTGCTCAGCTGCGGTCCATTCAACATTCTCGTTAGTGCCTTGCGGATTTAACGTTGGCCGAACTAGATGAAAACCGGCACAAATCAAAACGGGTACTGGCGTGTATCTCTCTTACCCGTTTAGAAACGGCAATAGCTTCATCCTCGTCTGGAAAGCTGTCTACGTAATCGTCCACGTAGTGGTTCTCTTTTATGGCCAGGGCCGCCCGGGGATCAGTATGGATAAATCTTGCAGAATTTGCGGTCTTCACCTGATGCGCTAAACATGGCGAAAAGGTTGCTCCAACTGTAATCACTGCCATATCATACGTGTCCGGGTCGTTTCCCTTCCTCCACAGTAATCGCTGAGCGCAGCGGTCCTGTGGTTGTACTAATCAGTCCCGAAAACGCAGAATTCAAGACTAGACGGATCTTCAAAGGCTTGTTTGGGTTCTCGACCACAACCTGTCAATGTTGCCGTAAGTGGCCTCTTGCGGCTCTAGTCGGCGAGCATATCCCTTCTTGACGTAGTCCTCCTCCTCTGCAGGGGTATTCCTAAGTGCGTCCAGTTCAATAAGGATCCTAGGCGTGCGCATGAAGGCGATGAAGACTTTGCATCGGAAGATTTAGATTCACACGTGTCTACCTGTTTGTTCCCCCGTACAGCGACACGGGCAGATACCTGAATTGCAGGTGACCTCCATCCGACTCGACACAGCTAAGATTCCGTTGGGGTATCTTCGGGCCGCTGTCAAGCGTTTGACCATCGCGCCCTGCGCGTTTCCTCAGTGGGCATGGACGAGTTGCTCATTGTTGGATCCACTGGCTGCAGCGCTTACGTGTACTGATGACCACATGCAACTTACGTCTTTGGCTGCTTCTCTCTTATGGCCACCTTCCTATTGTAGTGACCGTCTGGGTCTCTCGGCTTCGTCATGCAGTAGATAAAGATGCCTCCTCTGGCATCCGTAGACGTTGCACTTGCGGCTCCTGTTGCAAAACAGCACCATGTGCTCGACTTAAAGGGTCGGACAGCAGATCCGGTGCTTCATCCTGAGCGTTCTTGAATTCCTTGCAGTCCTTGATGCTGTAGTGCCCTTCACACATAAGGCGCATTTGCTTTGTGATGGAACATACATGCTTTGCGAGATCGTTTAGCCACTCGCTTAGAAGTGAATAAGGGGCTTTGGTGGCCGTTTGTCCTGCCTAGTCTAACTTTTTACTCGCCCATTAGGACCGGATTTCCTTGGTGCTGGCCGCCACCGGCAGTCGTTTGTAGAAACGCTGAAAGGTTGCACACTCTCGGGCAGATGTTGTGCTCCTGTATTGGCTGCAGCTCTCGTACGCATTCTAGTTGGCTCCGAATTAGTTGATCGAAAACGCAGTTCCATTATTGCTTGAACGTTGTTGGGATGAATGAGCAGAGATTTAAGTCGGCGTTCGAGGGCATACACTGGCAAATGGGTGAGCGTCAACAATTTCCAATATTCTCCGCTTCTATCAGGAAACTCTCCAAAACGTGCTCCTTCGAAACCGTTTTGTTTACTGTGTCATGCAGCGTCCTTTTGACTTGTTTCACCGCCCTCTGATGGATTGCTGGGCAATTGAGATCCAGTCAATTCCATTGCTTGATAGCTTCATCTGGATCCTCTCGGGCTCAAATATCTCCGCCATCACTATGTCAACTTTCATGAAGTTTCATGCGCAGTCTATGTATTAACCCGCGACGGCCGGTGAAATTGTTGATTACAATTATATTGGTATCCGTCGGTAGGTCATATGCTACTTCTAGGTCGTCGGGCACTTAAGCATGGCGACATACAGAGCCTCCTGGTGCCGGGCTACGGCCACTAGCAGTGATCCAAAACAATCAAGACCTGTAACGGCCAACCATTGGCCTCCAGACTATCCTCTGGAAGGGTTCCCATAATCGTCGGCATCTTGCACTTTCTGCATCAGGATATCACTCCTGGTAGCACTTGTTTCAGTCTCGTAATCAAGAACTTGGTCTGCATCTTCGCAACCGTAGAATACATATTTTAATGCTACATTCTGACACGGGCATCGCGCGCAAGCAACTCTGTCAGGTCGTGGCAGTCCAAATGAGTCACTGTTCTCAATCCTGTCGTAGGCACGTAGTACTTTATTGTCATCTAGGTATGCGGCTAGTTCCCTTATGTCGCTTCGATTACCGACCTCTAGTCTATCTTCTGTGAGCCGCATACCATCATGTTGCGCCCTACAAAAAATTATTGGCGGACGGTAAGCATCTCCATTGGTTCTCGTTGACTCCAGAATTTCCGCTACTCTGTTCCTGTCGAACTGCGTCGATCCTTAATACAATTTCACAGATGGCTACACCGTGATCATTAGTGACCTAACCATTAGTATTGTTCCAAGAACTGCTGACTGCAGCTGAAGCCGTGAAATCATCATCGCTCTTATAGGCGCGCACCTTGTCTTTGTGCATATGAAACTCAATTGCATGGCGACGTCTTCATAGGTTATCCTCCAGTATATAAGTGCCGCGAATGCTGACTGCCTCGATAAATCTCACTTGCCCAGATCCAAAATAGTTCTCTGTATCTTTACGCCAATTCATAAGGACGTTGTACATCAGTTCTGGCAGCGGCTACTCCCATGGGATCTTTCCTATCCAGACCTTTTGCACAATTCAATCGAAGTCAGCGTTATTTGCCCTATCAAGACATCTTTCCTCCTAGCTCCCTAAAAAAAACACTCATTGAGTATAGACGTGCCAAATTACTGGCATCTTCTATACAACAACAATCATCGAACGTGGAAGTCACAAAGTGTTAATTTCCAAACAACAACTTCAATGAAGACGTATTAGTTTAACACTAGCAGAGGGTAAAACTGAAGCAAAATAAACGACCGATTCCAAATTCCCCACCTGTTTCTAGAAAAGTAAGTGTATTGGATATTGGACCAAGCCCCAGCTCAAATAAGTTTTATTTTCTAAGCACTGATAAACCAGCTGCTCATTAGGAATACAACGAAAACGAAATACAAGAAACGGCAACTGCAAGCAACGCTTTGGACAAACCACCTCCAATATTTCTATCTAAAGTTTCTATCTGAAAACTAATTAAAACTCCAAATGTTGATCTAGTTAAGTTCCATCAACTTAAACAAGAGAGAGCCTTTAGAGTAGTATTTAAAAATCCTTGCAACCGATAAATACTGGACTGGTTAAAAACGACGTGGAATCTAAGGGATACAAGGTGAGAAACATAGGTAACATTAAAAGCCGAGTCACAAAGGAGCCATTAAATCTATTCTTTCTTGACATTGAGCCAGATAAAAACAACGAGGACATATACAATCTGAAACATGTACATTGAAAATGCTATAGTCAAGATCGAGTCAGCTCGCAAAGTTAATGATATAGCGCAATGTTATCGCTGCCAACAATATAGACACACTTAAGCTTACTGCTCAAAAGACTTCAAGTGTGTTATATGCTCTCTTGCACATCCATTCATCTGCTGCCCGAAAGATAAAGAGTCTCCAGCAAAATGACGAAACTGTGTTGGGAATTATGCTTCAAGCTACAAAGAGTAGAGTATTTAAGGGCTTTATTTGTATTCCAGCGACCTTGTTAACGCTCTTCACATCTTGCTTGCGCAAGCTTCGTAACAGTCTAACAAGTTGGCTGATAAGTCCCCGGTCTAACAAAGAAAAACAGATAATGATATTGATAATAAATGATATGACCAACACGTTCTTTTGATATCTTTAAGGCCTCTGCTATCTCGATCAACTTTATGTGGAGTTTTAACTGCTTCACATCCAGACACGCCTGTCGAGACTGCCGGCGTAACATCATTCGCTGTTTCACGAGGCATCACCGCAACTTGGAAATGGAAGCAGCAGGAAGTGCCCTTGACTCCACCGTCGCCTTTAGAGGCGATGCCATAAGGCGCAGCTGGCCCAGGAGACACACTCGTCACTCATCACGCCATGGAAAACCGAGGAACCAGGGCCCTTCTGCCCCAATGTAATCCGAATGCTTCTGGACACAGGATCTACTATCACTTTGGCTTCGGAAGCATTCTCGCATCTAAATCCTAGGTCTTGCCTCCAACAGCGCAGGCACTACTCGGGGATGCATTCAGTTCAAGCTGCAATCTCGACACTCCAGGCATTGCTAAAACTTGGACTCGTTTATTTTTCCCTCTTTGACGACCTCTCTGCCAACTGTCCTACCATGGAATCAGATCTGCGAGCTACCGTTGGCTGATCCTTCGTTTAGCACTCCCGGTCCAATCGACGTTCTTATTGGAGCCGATCAATTAAGGAATGCACTGGAGAGTGAAAGGATTTTGGTAAAGACTACCCGTTCGTAATTCATACAATTTTTGGTTGGGTCATTACAGGTTCTTACAACTCCTGTGACGACAGCCACATAGCCACCACACATCATGCTGACCTAGAGCAACTGGTTTAATCGTTCATGGAAATGGACTATGTTTATCCTAACCAGCAGTTAATCGACGCAAGTGATCTTACAGAGAAAATATATAAACGAATATTAACGATCCAATAGATAGATCATAGATACGGCCTTCTATTTGCCGCACTATGGTGCGGTGTCATTAAACTCGTCAGTCTCACATCCAAGTGTCGAGTTGTATTCGATGGCTCAAGATCGTTTCAGATCAATTCAGGATATTCACCTGATAGGAGTTTGCCTGCGATTTAGACAGCTTTGCTATGAGTTTAGCGCCGACATTAAGAAAATGTTCCGTGGAATAGAAGTTCAACGCATTGTATGGCGGGCCGAGGGGAACGAGCCCATCCATCATTTTAGGCTTCTCACCGTAACATATGGTTTGGCACCCTCACCATGTCCTTGCTGTTCGAGTCTTCAAACATCTAGCTGATAACCGAGCATCCAGCAGCAGTATGCGCTCTCAGCAACGACACCTACGTATATGACATCCCGACTGAAAGGGAGGGTAAAGAGGAGTTGCTAGCGCTAAAAGAGAACTTAGCTCAACTACTGGACAAAGCTCACTTTAAACTGCACATGTGGGGCTCAAATTCCAATCCTTTTTTGGAAGCCCTACCCGAAGACGACCTATGCTATTATCCCCGACGACTCAGCGATGTCTCTTCGGATCCCCCCATTGTTAAAATACTTGGAATTCATGACAACTAGCTGATGATTGTAGCACCGAACATCCAGCAGCAGCACGTGCTCTCAGCAACGACGCCTACGTATATGACATCCCGACTGAAGGAGAGAGTATAGAGGAGTTGCTGGCGCTTAAAGACTTAACTACAGGACAAAGCTCATTTTAAACAGCGGATGTGGAGCTCAAATTGCAATCTTTTTTTGGGAGTCCTACCCGAAGACGACCTAAGTTATGACCCACGACGACTCAGCGATATCTCTGCAGACCATGCCATTGTTAAAATACTTGGAATTCATTGGAATCCTTGCTTGGATGAAATGTTCGTGAAGGTTCTTCCCTCAGTCAAGCAGGATTCCCTCACCAAACGAGAATTGCTGTCAGAATTATCAATTATCTACGACCCCCTCGGACTGATAGCTCCAGCCACTGTGTTGCTTAATCTACTATTTCAAGAGAGATGGTCTGCTGCGCTTCAATGGGACGAGCCAGTTCCCGTGGCTTTAAAGGGACGAAGGAGAGCCATCTTGAAAGAATGGTAAATGCTCTCTACATGCCAGGTTCCACGCTACATCGTCTCTTCATCTCAACCAGCTGCAGCTGAGTGCATGGATTCTCAGACGCCTTATCCAAGACATACAGAGCCGTCATCTATAGACGAGTAGCTAACGGTGATCAATTTAACATCACCTTAGTAGCTGCCAAAACACGAGTGGCTCCAATGAAAGCAATATCAATACCACGTTTGAAGCTTAACGCTGCTCTTCTCCTTTCTAGACTACTTGCTGATGCACAATTTTTATTAACAATTCCTATTTACAGCTGACTGATTCAGAGATTGTCTTGCACTGGCTGTCCTCACCACACAGACTCTAAAATACGTACGTTTGCAATCGCACTGCCGAGATTATCGGTGTTTAACGCACACAGGACTCGACTATACTGGTCCCATATCCATCAAGGAATCCAAAGGAAGAACTCCAAGACTAGGAAAGGCCTGGTTCTAGTTTTGTTTGCCTAGCCACCAGAGCACTCCACATCGAGGTGGTCAGTGATCTCACGACAAAATCATTTATAGCAGCTTCCCGAAGATTTATATCACGACGCTCAAAGCCGACCGATATTTATACTGATAATGGAACTACTTTTCAAGGACGCAAACGCACTCTGGACGTCATGAAACGACTAATGCGGGAACACTCTAACGATCCAGACTTGGCCAATTTCTTTAGCAACGAAACTATCATTTGGCATTTTATCCCTACGTCTGCATCGCCCTTTGGAAGAATTTGGATAACTGTAGTCCGATCTATAAAGCTCCATATGCGCCGCATCATAGGCACCACAGCCTGAACCTTCGAGGAAATGACTACACTACTTTCTCAGATCGAGGCGATTCTAAATTCACGTACAGAGTGGACGTGGTGGGGATCAGTCTTTAGAATCACTAACTCCAGTACACTTTCTGACGGCAAGTACTGACGGCAAGTAAGCTTGGCTATTCTTCTGACTTGTCTAGCGGCCTGTTAAGAGGTAGATAGTCCAACCGTCTGGAAGTCCTTGTTTTCCCCTTATATAGTGCATTTTTTTGACGAATGTAGCAGTTTTTGTTGTCAGTAAAGTGTTGTGTCCAGCAGTTGCAAAAGAAAGCTAATCTTAGCCCAGTCGGACTTGGCAATCGCCAGGCGAGCACCTGTCGAAACGAAATGGCGTTGGTGGCAATACGAAAACTGGGTGAACTATGTGTATCATTTTTGCACATGCGTGACCGCGATTTTTCACGTAGTTCTACACACCCTTTCTATCGTAAAAGTCACCTAAGGTTCACCCAGCGGCTGGGTGAAAAAGGGTATGAGGGTTCGCCTAGAGTGTATATAGGGAAATTTGGATCCACATAGCTGAAATAAGAAATGTTAGAAAAAAAATACATTAAAACAAAATAAATTAATAAAAATTAGGTATTAAAAAACCTATTCAAAATTAGGGAAAAAAAATTTGAATTATTAATATTTCAATTTGAATTAGTAATAATTTCATTCAAACGTGTAATAAAAATAATAAATATGTATGCACATATGTAAATATCTGTATATTTTTGTTTGTAACTTACTCTGGCCGTTCGCAACACTTCAAAGGAAGGCTTGTTTCCAAAACAACAGCTAAATGTGACCATTTCGAATTAGGCCAATTAAACAAATTTACACACTAATATCGCGAGGCATTTGCTGGCAACAACCCACATTAAAATATGACTTGCCTTTGAAAATATATTGCTTTTTTAAAAAATTTCAAAATTAAAACGTCTTTAACACAACAAGATACATCGATTTTTAAGATGCTTACAATATATATATATATATTTAGTGGGATATATATATATATATAAAACTCTTTTTTATATATATATCTTTAATACGTCAAGTCAAGTAAAACGTCTTTAAATATATATATATATATATATATATATATAAATTATAAATTATAAATTATAAATTATATATATATATATAATTTATTATGTATGTGTTAAAATATATTAATTAATATATTATGACAAAGAAATTATACTTTTGTAAAATTTTATAGCTATATAAAAATATAAATGTAAGAAAATAATTGAGTGAAATATTTCTACTCTCTTTTTCGTGGCTCCCACTGCATTCGAGAGGAGCTGCCGTGTATCGTAACGCTCTAAACGCGGGGATAGATCCGAGACGAGGAATAATTATTTTAAAAAAGTCACGAGGAAGAGTTACATTGTTGCTCTCTTAAGTAGGAGAGAATAGAAGATTTCATGCAAGTGTTCTGTGAAATAATTGGATAGAGGTTATTGTAGTCAGAACATAATACCCTGAAAGGGTCATGCTGGGCATATGTTGACCTACAAAAGCTAAGAAATAAGGGAAAGAAAGTTCGAGAGAACCTAAAGGGACGTTAAATTTTAACAGACTTAAAAGGTTCTGGCTGTCGATTTCTCCATTGATAAGGTTGTTGACCCAGCATAGTCCTACGGTTTAGTAGCGATGGTAAGTTTATTAAAAGTAGTCTGCTATGATAAAACGGGAGTTGGATACTTTCATCCCAGTTTAGACCCCTAAGAGGAAAAAGGAGACAGTTCTTCTGTACTGATTCAATACGGTCTTGATGAACCCCATATTGGGGACTCCAGACACATGAACCGTTTTCAAGAATCGGACGAACTAAAGATATGTAAAGAGTTTTGATTATATAAGGGTCATTAAATTGCTTTGACCATCTTTTAATAAAACCAAGCACACCCTTGGCTTTATTAACCATTGCCGATATATGGTCGGTAAATTTAAGCTTGAAGTCGAATAGGACACCTAGGTCGTTAACCTGAGTTAATCTTTCTAGGGCGGTCCCATTGAGAAAAAAAGTTGCCTGGATGGGGCTTAAGCGATAGAATCACATAAGTTTGCATTTTGATCCATTTAGTTTTGAGTCATTTGCAGAACACCAATTTTGGAACTTGTCCAGATCGGACTGAAGTTTATTTATAAGTTTATTAATATTGGGAAGAGGAAGATTTATACTGAAGACACAGCTTAACGTCATCTGCGTACATAAGTACACGAGAATTCGGTAAAGCAAAAGGCAAGTCATTTATGAAAATGGTAAAAGTAAAGGTCCGAGATGACTTCCTTGAGGAACTCCAGATGTAGCTCGGATTAGGCGGGAGAATACATAATTAAAAAGGACACGTTGGGTTCTTCTAGAAAGATAATTGGAAATCCACGTAAGAAGGTTAACAGGAAATCCCAAAAGATCAAGTTTTCTCAAAAGGAGTGAGTGGTTTACAGATTCAAATTCTTTACTTAAGTCAGTGTATGTTAGATGAGATCTGTTTGAAGGCCATTTTGGAAGCCATCAATCACAAATGATGTCAGCTCCAACAAGTTGGTGGTGGTGGAGCGACGCCTAATAAAACTATGCTGGCATGGAGAAATGATTAAGCTACAGAGGTGTTGCAGATGGGGAGTAATACGATTTTATAAAATTTATATTTTTTAAAACAAACATTTTTCGGAGTCTTTTTTTAGGACTTAGAAAAATTGGCTTTCATTTCTCTTACTTGAGGTAGGTGCACACAAGCAGACCTTGGATAAATTTTCTTTGGCTGACGCCTGGGTGGGTGAACGCATGCGGACTTTCGCTCTCGCCTTTTGCACTTAGAAAAATTAAGCAGCAATCTCAGAGAAAATGAAGATAAATTTTTCCGCTTAGCCCTCGGTAGATATTGGCGATTGTCCCGCGACACCCAAGTTCACCCCGATCGCTGAAGATCCGACTGAAAACACTGGTAAAAAAAACTTGAGCAGCAGCGGCCCTTTTATTTGCTTGTTAGCGGGTTGATGACATGTTCCCGCAACGCTTTAGCGCATATATTTTTTATAAAAAATTTGTCAGATATTTGTTTGGCTCTGTAGCTATCGAATCGATTCACATGTTTGGTGACCGTGACGAGATTAATTTTATTAAATCAAGCTCCCGCAATTTTTAAATTGCCGTTCATGCTTTTAGGAACAATTTGTAAAAGAACAAGCAGCGCGATGACTTTTTTTCGCTGCTTTTGCCGGTGTTTAATTTCTGATCTGTCTGAAACTGCCCAATATTAGGACGAACTGGTGTAGTTGAATTTGGAGAAAATTTACCTATCCTGAAATATTTCCCAGATTGCCACGGAGGGGCACGTTGACACATCCTTTTTGGCCTCTGTTAACTTTGCCGAGGACTTCCTACTGGAATCATTAAGCTTGAAATTTTGCGGAAATTTTGGGGTTTGGAAGCTTTTGCAGTTGGATTGTGAGAAGCCGTTGCTAGGAATGAGGCACTGTTAGGATCTGCTAGGAGAGTTCTTACTCAGGCATCAGGCATTGCATCGCCTCTATTCTCTGAAGTGGAAACTGGATCGTCTCCTGGATCCAAAGGTCCTATACTCCGCGTTCCTCAAGCAGTATTTAGAGTTTGAGTCAAGAGTCCTAGGTGTTTCAAATCGGGTGACCCTATCCAGGAGTTAACCAAGAACATGGAACATGGCTGCCAAGAGACACTCTTCCCACTGATACTTTTCCAGTTGTGCCCAGCTTATGGAACCCGCGGATTTTTACCGTCCTTCATTTGCATTTTAGTCTCCGGGCTTTTTATTTCTAGGATCCGGTCCCAACATTTGGTAAATACCTGGTAAACACTATCTGATTACGATGTGCGATTAATATGTGTGTGTGTGACAAAGCGGTCTGAAGGAGATACACATCGGTTGGCACCTGAAATATAGCTGGGAGAAGAACATACGGCATGCAAATTGATCTCATGCCCAGGGTAATGCCAGAAAACCAGGAGAAAAGGCTCATTGATGGTTTTCCATGAAAGATGAATGATAGTATGGCGAAATTGGAAAAAATTCAACGAACGTTTGGAAGGGTTTTTCTTCCAAAGGGTATTTACAAAACCTGGTGAGCCAAGTACAAAATCAGCAATGCACATGATCCTTAACGCATTCGGTGTCCAAATTTATTTCAGTCGTGGCTCCTGGAGTGGCCAGGGTGTTCATGGGCAAAGAATTGGCTGATGCATACGGGTCAGCTAGGGTGGATTTTATGCGCTTAAGAGACTCAATTAATAACTGTAGGATAAATAAAAATCAATCGCATTGAATTAATCGCTGATGTTGCCAAAAACAGCTTTAAATGCATTTCTAGTGTCCCGCAAGAACGAACTCATTTCGCAAAAAAAATGCATCCGGAACTCAGGGACACTTCGTCCGACAACCAACAGTGGAGGCTAGGCTCTAGGACGCAGTTATAGCCTTGTTGCAAGACTTAATTGCACAGACATCGTTAAATTAAATTTTTAACTAAGAAGTTGGAGAAAAAAATCCACTAAATATAGCACCGCACTCGGGTAAGCAATGCTCGTATAGTAATAATTATTGGAAGAGTGTATAAGTTTAATTTTTTTTCCATCAAACGCCAGTTTAATCGCCAAGAAATACCAAAAAGGTCGATAAACGCAGAACCCACAAAAAAACATGGCCGTTCACTAGGAAAGACAGAGATACAGGTAATGGATACAGTTGAATCCGATTTTCATCACAAAATGTTTAAGCTTTTATACATTCACCATTCACCAATTTTATCTGCCTGGTCTTGTAAGATCTGCATATTTCCTCTTATTTAATCGATCTGCCAACGGGACTGGAGTAAGTCACGCCATCTATAGATGAACAGCTACCCGCATGATGAGCCGATGCTTGCCGCAATATTTTGGCGGTAAAGTGGCTAACGGGCAACAAGAAACTCGGACCACAATCTGTACAGCTGTAAGCTACTCACCGCCATGCTGTGTCACAACCATGCAGCAGCCAGATGGATTTTGTACATCCACCAAGGGCACCGCAACCCAGCTTCGCGGTACCCACGCCATCACCTGGATCCTATGGAACGACGAGTGCAGTGATCGGACGCCACGAAAATTACCGGCTCGTACAGGGTTTGAAGGTCAGCCGGAGGAATGGCCGATATTCCAGTGTGCGTTTTTGGAGACGTCGGCGGCATATAAGTGTACAGGATTGCAGAACAACCAGAGTCTAGTGAAAGCCCTAAAAGGTGAAGCGAGGACCGCAGTTAAATCACTGCTCATTCATCCAACAACGTTCAAGCAGTAGTGGACGAGCTGTGCTTTACATATGGGCATCCGGAGCAACTGATACGGAAGGCGAACGAGAGTTGCAGCCAATACAGGAGCACAAAACATCAGCAGAATAGTGCCGTTCGCCACAAAGGTGAGCAGGAGATGTCGCACCAGAATTTTAGCTGTGTCGATCCGGATGGGAGGTCACCTGCTATTCAGGATTCTGCCCGACGCTGTTCGCGGAGAACAAACAGTAACGTAAGTTAGTAACGTAAGCCTTGTTTGAAGAGGTATCGTCTGAACGATGATAGACATTCAGCCAGCAGCGTCTTTACTAAGAGGGAGTTCCTCAGCCTTGTGTAGTCTACGTTCGACCCGATTGGATTCTTGACTTCTAAAATGGATTTTGTATATCTTTACAGAAATTCTGGAAAAACAAAAAGTTGGTAAGAACCGTGTCTTGGGTTCTCAGATTTTTCGACGATGTAGTATCTAATATACAGACAGTGAGCAATACAGACTCACAACGGACGTGTACGCCACAGCGTAGCATGAACTGATGAAATGTGAAGCGTTTGCCGAGTTATCTCAAGGAAGGATCCTTAAGGAGGCATTCTCGGCGCCCTATTTTACTGCCACAGGGAAGCAGTAGCGTCTGTCCCGTATGCTGTGGGACAGCTTCTGGTAAAGATGTGTACATGGGTATCTGCCTTCTCGTGTGCACACATGAGCACGTGGAGCCCTTGAGTCCTGGGCTCACCATGACAAGAGTGGAAACAAGGCATCTTCGAGAAGCAGTTTACCGGAATAGTTGGAGTCCCGCATCGGGCGGCAATAAGAACTGATGATCGAGCCAGGATGATTCGTCCCGCTTCAAAACTAGCTGTCCTGGATGTGGTGAATGCGGCTGCTTCATGGGGTGGGGATGTAGCGAATCGAATAAGGCTATCGATAGTCAGCAAATTGAATAAGGCGCCGCATAGGTGTAGAAGTTTAGTTATATTTGCTTTATGAATAATTTGTAATTGGTCACACTTACCACACACATACTCTACTCCACTTATGGATATAAGGCGGTTGTGTCGCTCGAACCTGGTACACTTTACACGCTAGCCGAGGACTATACAAACTTATACCGACGGCCTGTGAAACTCTGGAATCCGTCCAGCGTGTTCTACGTATATTAAATGTTCCATCTATGTTTTGTTTAATATTTGATTGTTTGATAATATTGATAATATTTAATAATTGTAATATTTAACAATGTCCCCCAGTTTAGATCTTCGGTTAAGAACAGATGATAAGTTCACTATGTTAAGAAGGGAGTTGGAGATTCCTTCAGTACTGATTCAATGCGGTCTCGATGACCCCTATAGTTAGGACTCCAGAATCGGTCGAAGTAAAGATAAACAATATTTGTTATGGAGGGGCCGTTTTATTATTTTGACCATATTTTAATAAAGCCAATTACACCCTTGACTTTATTAGCCATTGCAGATAAGCAGTAATTTATACTTAAATGTTAAAAGAATACCTAGATCATTTTACTTAAGCTAATCTTTCTAGGGAGTCCCATAGAATAAAAATAAGTAGCCTGAATAAAGCTTAAGCAAAATGACACAAGTTTGCATTTTGATCTATTAAGTTTTAAGTTAGGTGCAGATATTTCCACCAATTTTAAAACTTGTCCGAGTCGGACTATATTGTAAAGGGCAAAGTTTTCTCAAAAGGGTTGAGTAGTTTACAGAATCAAATGCTTTACTGAAGTCAGCTTAATCTGGTTGAAAGCCACTTTAAAAACTATGAATAACAAATGAAGCCTGCTCCAACAAGTTGATGGTGCTGGAGTGACGGCTAATGATGCTATGCTGGCATGCAAAATTAAATAAACTACAGACGCGTTGGAGATGAAGAGTAAATATTTCTTCATAAAACTTTGGAATTGCTGACAACTAAGGGATGCCCCTATAAATGGCAGCACCGGATTTTCTCCATTTTGTATGCAGCGGAATTACAAAAGATTCCATCCAGAGAAAGAGAGAAGGAGGCTCTAACTTAAGGAAGGTCCCCCATAAGCTGGGACCCGGCACCCGATAACGGTTTCAAGGGTACAAAATCGAGGAATTCAGAACCGTGACAGAACAAGCCGCATCAAAAGGTGACTCCTCATGCAAGGATATTCAGTGGTTAAAACGAAGAAGTATTTTATGTTGGAGCTCCGATTTCTGCCAAGAATTGCTGATCCCAACTGAGATCCCGGACCCAAATTTCTTGTATAAACGTTTTAGCCCGGACCATGAAGGCGGAAAGTCATTCGGCTGGATCAAAGGTCTTGTTTATCTGGGACAGAACTGACCGTTTGGAATAGGTCGACGTAGTTGTAAGCCCACAGGGCACAAAAAAGAACGTATAGAACCTCGCATACCAACTGATGCCCAGGGTCATTTCGGTACATCCTCAGTATGCCATTCGCGGCTTCGACTGCATCCTGCGCTACTTGCTTTAAGACTCGTATGGCTAGGACGGGTGCACATGTCAATCCAAAAGTGACTTTATGGAGCTCGTAGTCGCCGAGTTCTCCGCATTCTTGAGTAATGGAAGAGAGGCGGAAAAGAATTCTCAACTGATTGTTGACATTAACTATTTCTGGTCTGTGAAAACTTCTGTATCACACGGCTTAGAGCTTAGATATATATATATGTTATACGTATATATAACAGTATATATATACAATATATATAAGAATACAATAAATATAAAAATATATATAAGAAACTGCTACGAGACTAAGGCCTACTTATTTCATAAGAATTATTTGATAGATCAGAGAATATCTAGTGCTGCCGTGGCACCTTAGCTGCCTCCAAAAAAAATTCAGAAAATAAAATACATTTAACTTAAAACTAAAAAAATTCACTTTTCTGAATTAATCACCATCAAGCATCACCACAATCAAGCAATTGGCAACAAAAACGGCCAGCACAAACCTAAACGCCAGGGTTCAATATTCACAGCCCAGTGGGATAGACCCTCCGCCCGCGACGAAGGAGTGAAATAGTAATATATACATTCGCTCAAAACAAAAAAAGAAAGAAAACAACGAATAAGGCACGGCATCGGAATGGAAATAGAAAAAGTCTGAGGGCTATTACACACAATATATGGCTATTATACACAAAAAAAGCCCCATGGGCAACGGCGCAGAAGCTAACTGAAGAGCTTCATTTTTTAAATTAAAGCCTCCGGCTAAGAAACCCAAATATTAAAAATATAAATGTAAAATTGAGCGAAACTTTTTATGCCCTATTAGATGTATAGCCCGTGAAGCTATCTGGAACAATAGGTAGGAAAACTGTCAACATATGCTAAAAAATTTTTTTTTTTTTTCGCGGCTCCCACTGCATACGTACAGCCCACCTCCCGCCCAACCGACCGAGGGGCGCTGCCGTTTATCTTACGGCTCGAATCGCGGGGATAGATCCGAGACTAGGAATAAGTATTTTTAAAAAGGTTACGAGGAAGAGTTACATTGTTGCTCTCTTAAGTAGGAAAGAATAGAGGATTTCATGCAAGAGTTCTGTGAAATGATTTGATAGAGGTTATTGTAGTCAGAACATAGTACCCTGAAAGGTTCATGCTGGGCATATGTTGACCTACAAAAGTTAAGAAATAAGGGGAGGAAAGTTCGAGAGGCCCTAAAAGGAACGTTAAATTTTAACAGACTTAAAAGGATCTGGCTGTCGATTTCACCATTAATAAGGTATTGATGAAAAGTACACCCAGCAAAATCCTACGGTTTAGTAGGGATGGTAAGTTTATTAAAAGTAGTCTGCTACGATAAGACGGGAGTTGAATACTTGCATCCCAGGTTAGACCCCTAAGAGCAAAAAGGAGAAAGTTCTTCTGTACTGATTCAATACGGTCTTGATGAACCCCGTATTGGGGACTCCAGACACATGAACCGTATTCAAGAATCGGACGAACTAAAGATATGTAAAGAGTTTTGGTCATCAAATTCTTTTGACTATCTTTTAATGAAACCAAGCACACCCTTGGCTTTATTAACCATTGCCGATATATGCAGAACACCATTTTTGGAACTTGTCCAGATCGGACTGAAGTTTGTATTGGGCAAAGGATGATTTATATTGAAGACACAGCTTAACGTCGTCTGCGTACATAAGTACACGAGAGTTCGGTAAAGCAAAGGGCAAGTCATTTATGAAAATGGAAAAAAGTAAAGTCCCGAGATGACTTCCTTGAGGAACTCCAGATGTAGCTAGGACTAGGCAGGAGAATACATCATTAAAAAGGACACGTTGGGTTCTTCCAGAAAGATAACTGGAAAACCACGTAAGAAGGTTAGTTGGAAATCCCAAAAGATCGAGTTTTCTCAAAAGGAGTGAGTGGTTCACAGAGTCAAATGCTTTACTAAAATCAGTGTAGATGACATCTGTTTGAAGGCCATTTTGGAAGCCATCAATTACAAATGATGTCAGCTCCAACAAGTTGATGGTGGTGGAGCGACGCCTAATATAACCATGCTGGCATGGAGAAATGATTGAACTACAGAGGTGCTGCAGATGAGGAGTAATTATTTTTTCAAATAGCTTTGGAATTGCTGACAATTTAGAGATGCCTCTATATTTGGAAGCATCAGATTTTTTCCCTTTTTTATGCAGCGGAATTATAAAGGATTCCTTCCACATAAGGGGAAATATCGACGTTTCCAGAGATAAGGTGAAAAGCTTTGAAAGAGGTTTGCATAATGACTCAGCGCAATTCTTTAGCACACAGCCTGGTACTCCATCGGGACCTGGTGAAAGTACCGGTTTAACCTTTAAAAGATCCGATAACAAACTGCGCTCGGAGAGAGATGGACCAAAAATAAGATTGGCTGAATGAATTTCATATGTGTAGGGCTGATCGGAAATAGTACAAGGTGAATACGTTGTTTGAAAAAATTTTGCGAATAGATCTGCAATACCCTGATCTGTATTCGCAAAAGAATTTTCAAACGAGAGCAAGGAAGGAGAAGATACATGTTTCCGCTTTGTGTTTACGAAATTATAAAACTGCTTCGGGTCCTGCGTAAACTGTACCCGACAACGGCGAATATAATCTCTATAACATTCAGCGTTATGCACGGTAAAGTTCGACCGAGCTACTAAGTACCTTGAAAAAGTTAGATTGCAGCCGGTTCTTTTATATTTGTTTAAAAGTCTATTTTTGATATGTTTAAGATTGTTTAGGCTCCTTGTAAACCAAGGGGGGTTGTCTTTAACGGACGGAAACTTCCATGGCACACAAGAGTCAAAAAACTATTCAAACTCCTATAAAAACATTCTTAGGCGATATTTATATCATTGCATGCCAAAAGATCAGACCAATCAAAGGAAAGAATTAAGTTATTGAGATTTTTAAAATCAGCCTTACTAAAGCAGCGAATTCTATTACCTACGCTATGAGGTTTAACTAAGGCAATGGTTTCGATTGAAACCTCATGCGTAGGATGATATGGATCTTCGGTGGTCACCAAAGGCAGGGCTCTGAAAAGGGTGATTCCACCTAAAGAATTTCTGACATGGTTAATTTGACCGAAAGATATGTCAAACATGCCCGCAGTGAGTTCTGGTATATTGAAAGACCCAGAATAACGAGCTCGTCGCTATCGTACATAAGATTAAAAACCGACTGGATAGCAGATAAATGGTGCCAGTACGTAGGCGGTTCGGATGAAGGCGGTATATATGAACAGGTAATAAACAGCGATTGATCGGACAAAGTAACCTTATCGCAAAGAAATTCTAAATTACCAAACCCTTGCAATTTGACCTCTTCAGAATGGAAAGAGGAGTCTACTGAGATTAGTACTCCCCCGCCTGTTTGGAGAGGTCGGTCGCGTCTGAAAGTGGTGTACCTGTCTGGGAAAACTTCTGAGCTAAAACTTCTAAGGATCTCCGGCTTTAACCAGGTTTCACTAAAGATAATAACCTGAGATGCAAAGGAAAAGCTATCAGAGTATAGCCTAGGGAGCTTACTACGAAGGCCCCTAGTATTCTGATAGGTAAGAGCAAGGCAGTTTATAATTATTATTTTTATATATATTATATATTATTATTTATTATTTTTATATATTTTACAGTTTATTATTATTATGTATTATTAAGGAAGAAGTGGGTTGCTCAGCTGGTGTAGCTTTGGTGAGCTTGACTCCCACAGGCTTGGTATTCTTTTTTTTTTACTTTTCTCGGCTTATGTTATTGAACGAATATGTACTCTAGCCAGAAGCCAGGCGAACACACTGTCTCAAACATCGACAAAGGCACACATATCTTGAAGGATGATGTGCGCCTCGAGAGGGCAAATTTAAATTGAGTGATGGCCTCCACTTTAATTACGGCCTTTGTTTTAGCTTTGATATAAGCCTAGACAGCGATCTCTGAGGTATCAGGGGCAAGCCGAGAAACAAATATTTGTTTCGTTGGTAGAACCACCTTTAGGGGCTTTGGAATCGCAGCTTGTAAAACTGTTCCCCGTTCCCAATGTTCCCCGTGGGTTTCACTAGGGGATGGAGCAATTGGGGCTGTGGCGTCACTGGTAGTGATGCCATACGGGACAAATCAGAAAGTTGCACATGATCACTGACGCATTCGGTATCCGAATTTCATTAGCCCTGGCTCTTGGAGTGGTCATAATACCCATAAAAAAACTCAGAAATAATATGCTCAAGTGGTAAGCATTGCTTTCTAATGTTTTTTCGAAAAAAAACTCGTAGCATTTTTAAAAAAGAGCCAAAAAGGGGGCTCGAGGTAATTTCATTAGTGCGTTTGAGCTCTTGTCACACATTATAAAAAAGGACACTTTTAATCCATCTCACGGCAACTAAAAATAACACATTCCACCAATTTGGATACCCTTGCCGATGATATTATAATTTTGGTCAGAAGAGTGCAAAGCAGAGATGGAGACATATCCCACCCTAGAATGTATATACATTCTGGTTTATATTCGTGTTTTTCGGTGTACTATCCGATATTCACTGTCTTTAAGCAATAGAAGCCGCTATGCAACTGTAAGGTTATATAAACTTCGGCTCCGTCGAAAGTTAGCTTTACATTCTTGTTGAATTATGAATTTTAACTCAAATAATGTTAATCGCTTCGCATTGTAAGTTTCGTAACATTTTTTTTTTTTGTTTTGTTTGTATACCAAAAAGTTCTCTTACCTTTTTTGTATACCTCTTACGTACCCCGGATATTCAAATGTTTACCATTATTTCCATTAAAAGCGACGTTTCAGCAGACAAGGCGGTAGCGCACCCAGCCGAAGAGATTGTTGGCGGAAATCATGAAAAAAGCGATACTCCTAGGATTAATTGATATGAAGGATTTGTATTGTAATAATTTACTTCTGCCTGATCCCAGGCAGGAACAAGGCCACCCGTCTGTGTGCGAAGGCGCGGAGTGGTTCCAAGGCGTCAATGTTTTCGTAAGTGTAGACGAGCGGAGCTGTTTTAAGCATAAGTGTATGACCTCGGAAAGGTATACGCGACGAGTTGCTCCATAGTAATGTTCTAGATCCCGGTGTTTATGAACGCACCGGACATCATCCTCACCATGGTACAGAGGTACAACCCACACCTGCTAACCTCGGACTTGTGATAAATACCTCACAAATCATTCTCAAGCAACATTCGAAAAAAAACAAATCCTTTACATAAACAAAGAACCATTATTAATATCAGGGGATACAGTTGCCACCAAAACTGGATATCCCCACACACAACACCAAAGCACATATCGACCATAGCTTTTGTTCGCTATTTCTTAGTCCTCCCCACCACCTAAAAACACCTGAATTCGCTAGGCCTTTAATTGCTCTTGTGGTGGGGGTAAATATAGGTTAATAAATAAATATTATTTTTTTTTGGTATTTAATTTTTAGCAACAAACAGGGAAGGCTATAACTTCCACGTTTTTGAAGATAGAAACTTGAAATTTGCACAAATTTCCTTTTATGGGAAGCTAAGCCGATCTGAAAAATTTCATACGGATCGGCTGACTATATCATATAGCTGCCATATAACTGAACGATCGGAAATGCCACAACTTGCGTGTTTTTGGGCGTAGAAGCGTCGAACTTCATTTAAAATCCATTTTATACGAACCTAAGCTTGTTATGAATGTTTTTGTGAAGATCGGATAACTATATCCGATATTTAGTATATCTTTAATTAATAGAAGCCGCTATTTAACTGCAAGGGTATATAAGCTTCGGCTCCGTCCGAAGTTAGCTTTCCATTCTCGTTATTATTTTATTACATACATATATTTTTAACCTTCTTGCATATACTTACATGAACTGCCGTCGACAAGAATCCAAGGTTTGGACGATTCCTCAATTGTGTGTTTCTCAAAGTCCCTTCCGCTAGTAACTAAACTGACTTTCTGCTTTGGTGGTTGACTTCTACACCTTTAGAATTCATATATTCTATTCTACGTTTAATTTATCAGGTGTTTGTTTTTTAGTCAGAAACTTTATTTACATTTTATAATTTCTTATTTTAGGTTGCAAAATTAAGGCTTTAAGGGCTAAAACCAATACTTATTAAGACACCTGTTCGAGGAGAAGAGCCCGTCTTTGTGGTAACTGGTCGAAAAGAAGATGTAAATAAAGCCAAGCGGGAAATACTATCCGCTGCTGACCATTCGTTTTTGTTAAAATTAGTATACATTTAATTATTGCTCAGCTGCCAAACTTTTTAATTTATCTTAATATAAGGTTGGCAAAAATGTCTTGCGGTATTTTTATTGAATTTTCAATTGTTCATAAAATTGGTTATAATAATGCGATTTAAGTCAAATATGCGCCGTTTTGTTCGATGATGAGTTCCCAACGAGATGCCCCTCTTATAGAAGCTCGCTTCCCTATTGGCAAAAAACTCGGAGAGCCAATTTTCACAGGACTCTCTTGTGGCCAACTTCCGACTACCAAGCTCATTGGCCATGGACAGAAATAGGTTATAATCACTTGGTGCGAGATCCGGACTATACGGTGGATGCAAAAGAACCTCCCATCCGAGCTCCCGGTGCTTTTGGTGCGTCACCAAATATGTGTGTGGCCTGGCGTTCTCCTGATGGAAGGCAATTCGGCCTCTGTTGATCAAAGATGGCCTCTTCTGCTTGAGTGCTGCATTCAAGCGGTCCAGTTGTTGGCAGTACCGGTCCGAATTGAGCGTTTGGCCATAGGAGAGCAGCTCATAGTGGATGATTCCCTGCCAATCCCACCCAACACACAGAAGAACCTTCCTGGCCGTCAATCCAAGCATGGCCACCGTCTGGGCAGCTTCACCGCTTTTCGACCACGTTTGCGCTTCACGTTATCGTAAGTGATCCACTTTTCATCGCCAGTCACCATCCGCTTCAAAAACGGGTCGATTTTGTTGCGATTCAAAAGCGATTCGCATGCATCCATACGGTCAAAAATGTTTTTTTGCGTCAAGTCGTGTGGCACCCATACATCTAGCTTTTTTTTTAATCCAAGCTTGTTCAAATGGTTTAAAACGGTTTGATGACTCATGCCCAGCTCTTGCCCGATGCTACGGCTGCTACTATGTCGATCTCTTTCGATCAATTCAGCGATTTTATCGCAATTTTCGACGACAGGCCTTCCGGACCGTGGCGCATCTTCGACCACCTCTGCACCAGAACGAAAACGTTGAAACCATCGTTGTGCGGTGGAAATGGAAACTGTATCGGGTCCATAAACTGCACAAATTTTATTGGCAGCATGAGTTGCATTTTTGCTTTTATTGAAGTAGTACTGTAAAATATGCCGTATTTTCTCTTTATTTTGCTCCATGTTTGTGACTCTATAACTCACGAACGACTCAAGACAAACAACAATAAATCAAACACGTGTTAGCGCGGGAAAAGACCTTTCCAAAAAGTTATAGCGTGAACCGATGCGACGATTAAAACTAGAAATACGCGCTTGCAAAGACACCTAGCGAAAATACAGCAAATTACTCAAAAGCAATCAAAACTTAAAGGGTCCAACGACCGCAGCGACTCTCGCACCAAATCAACTGTCCGAAAGTGCATAGAAGAACAATACGTTCCACCAGAGCTAACGACTCACATCACAAACGCATTGCGCTATGCAGACTTGGCTGTGCTTATCCCTTACGCATGGTTTGTTTACATTTTCTTATCTTGGTTATTGTGGGGCTCTCACGGAGCCTAGCTGCTGATCCCAACATTCTCCCCCCATTGGAAGCTTGCTACCAATATCGTCGCTGAGGGGCAGAAGACACAATTTAGCCACCGCACGTTTGGTCATCCCAGTGGTGGTTTTTAACGCAGCAACTCGATGAACTCCATCCTTCCCAGGAATGAGTTCAATGACCCTGGCAAGCGGCCACTTCATAGGGGGAAGGTTCTCATCCTTGACCATTACATTGTCCCCTACAGCGATGACTGTCCCTGGAGAGCGCCACTTAGATCTCTGTTGCAGAAGAGTGAGGTATTCCGCTTTCCAACGGGCCCAGAAGACCTGCTGCAGAAACGACACGCGCTGCCACGCATCAAGGCGGCTTACATTGAGAGCCTTTAGGTCTGGCTCCACTGATGCCGACGCAGGACCACCATGCAAAAAATGGGCAGGAGTTAGTACGTCTAGGTCACCGGGGTTCTCTGAAAGGGAGACAAGAGGCCTTGAATTAATTATCGAGCCGATTTGGCACACCAATGTCCTTAGCTCATCGAAACCAAGAATCACGGGCCCAACCGCTCGATATAAGTGGTACTTCGCTGTTTTCACGGCTGCTTCCCAAAGTCCAGTGCGGAGAGCGAAGCGTCGGCTTCTCGGTTGGAATGACAAGAGGCCAGGAAGCCTTATACAAGGAGATAAAGGGGGGACCGCGAACCCACAAGGCCGATTCGGACAGCTCAGTCGGTAGAGGCCCTCGAGACAAAATATCTGCAGGATTAGACGCGGTGGGAACGTATCTCCACTCCATATACTTGGTAAGCTCCTGAATGGTGGCAACGCGGTTGGCAACAAAAATGTTGAACCGAGCTGGCTCATCTCGAATCCAAGCCAATGCGACGGAAGAGTCGCACCAGCAATAATATGCTCCATTGTAAACCTTTAAAGCAGCAACCCGGCCATCAGCCTGGCTAGCAGTTCTGCACCCGATAGCTCCAGCTTCGGCACGGTGAGCGACTTTATTGGGGCGACGCGAGACTTGGAGCACAACAGCCGGCTCTCCAACTTCGAAACAACGTACACACAAGCTCCGTACGCATCGATGCTGGCATCACAAAATCCATAAACTCCGACGCTTCCTGGAACGCAAATTGACAAACGCGGGAACCTTATTGAACGGATTTGAGAGAAACTGCTGCAGAATTTCATCCAGTCATGGAGGAGAGCTTGAGGTAGGTTTTCGTCCCAGGATAAATTTTCTCTGCACAACCTCTGCAGGAGTATTTTAGCTCTAGTCACAACAGGGCCCACTAATCCCATTGAATCAAAAAAGCGAGCTATTGAGGATAAGATTGAGCGCCTAGTTGGGCTTATGGTAGGCTGCAGAGACTCAAACGAAAACAGCAACTGATCACTAGTTGGCTCCCAAGCGAGCCCCAGCGTCTTGGCAAAAGGGGTGCCGTCATTAAACTCCAGGTAGGACTCCTTGTCCTCATCAGGAATGCCTTCCAGAACAGCGGGAACATTTGAGCACCATTTTCTTAGCCGAAAGCTGCCCTTGCTTAGAAGGCATGACGTCTGATTCCTTATTTCAACAGCTTCTTCCACCGAGCCGCCACCAAATATGAGGTCGTCCACATAAAAATCCCGTCGCAACACCTGAGCCCCTAACGGAAACAGGGCTCCATCATCCTTAGCCAACTGATGCATGGTTCGAACAGCCAAGTACGAGGCAGGCTTAATGCCGTATGTGACGGTGTCAAACTTAAAAACAGACAGCTTATCCTTGATAGAATCCCTCCACAGGATGCACTGCAAGAAACTGTGTTCGTATGACACTCTTACACAGCGGTACATCTTCCAGATATCACCAGTTATTGCAACCAGGTGCGACCGGAAGCAAAGAAGCAGGCTGAACAGCTTGGGCTGGATGACGGGGCCGGCCATCAACACATCATTGAGCGAGTATCACAACCCTAAGTTTTGTGGTGGAGCTATCTTCCTTTAGGACGCAATGATGAGGCAGAAAGTATTTGCAACGTCTCCTTTGTTCATCCGGAACCAAGGACATGTGGCCAAAGTCCAGATATTCCTTCATAAACGCTGCATACTGGGCCTTTAAGCCGGGACGACGGTCCAACTTTCCTTCAACGGACCGAAATCTACGAACTGCCTGTCCATATGTTTCTCCCAAGAGCTTTAGGTTGTGCTTGGTTGGAAGTTGAACGGAATACGCTCCGGAGTCGAGTCGCACATGATGGCTGGAAAAGTGGGCCTCACAGTCAAGCTCCTCCTTAGTCGCCTTCACCACCGGATCAGAAGAAGCTTCAACTTCCCGAAATCGACGCAGGAGATCATCCAGACGCTCCGCCAGCGCGCCCTTGGCCTCAAGTGACGGCAGGTGGTATGTTGTGGCTGCGATGGCCCCTCGGGCTCGGCTGCCACCACCCCAGACAACCCATCCAAGGCGCGTTTTTTGCAGAACTGGAAGACCAACACGCAATTGAACTTGGCCAACAGACAATAGGTCAAAAAATAGACTTGCGCCAATGAATAAATCGATGCAATGCGGCTCGTGGAAGCTGGGATCGGCGAGCACTAAATTTTCAGGAATTCCCCAGTCCGACACATTTATGGGACCGCTGGGCTGAATCTCGGTGATCTTTGAGGCGACAACTGCCGTGATGTAAGCGGAATAATCGGAAATCCGCGATTGCATGTAGAGGCTAACGGAGTTGCCATCCGTTGAGACCTCGGTATTTCCAAGCCCAGTTATGGCCACGGCGCATCTCGAATGACAAAGCTGGAGCAGGCTTGCCAATCGCGACGTAATGAGGTGCACCTGTGAGCCAGAGTCCAATAGCGCCCGACAAGGAAACATGACAACGGAGCGGTCACGCACTAAAATGCTAGCGGTAGGCAGCAACGCAATTTCCGAATGGCGATCCTGAACCACAAGTGAATTTCCAGGGTGCATGCTTGGCTGAGTCAACAACCTGGTCAGGAGAAGCAACACCAGGCCCAGATGAGGCGGAGGCTATGTTGCCAGGCAGAGACTCCTGTGAATGCAAGGAGGCATGATGCCTGCGATGACAAATCCGACAATGCGAAGAGTTGCATCCACGTGCAAAGTGACTTGGTTTCAGGCACAGAAAGCACAGAGCTAATCTTGTGGCTTCACGCCACCGTTCCTCAATAGATAAGGCGTTGAACCTCGGGCAGGAAAAGCAAAGGAAAAGCTATCAAAGTATAGCTTAGGGTGCTTACTACGGAAGGCCCCTAGTATTCTGATACGTAAGAGTAAGGGAGTTTATTTGTTTTTTAAGGAAGAAGTGGGTTGCTCAGCTGGTCTAGCTTTGGGGACCTTGACTCCCACATGCTTGGTATTCTTTTTATACCCTTGCAGAGGGTATCATAATTTTGGTCAGAAGTGTGCAACGCAGTGAAGAAGGCATCTAGGACTACATAAAGTATATATATTCTGGATCAGGATCACCTCCTGGGCTGATATAAGCATGCCCGTCTGTTCGTCTGTCTGATTCTACGCGTACTAGTCTCTCAGTTTTTGAGCTATCGTTTTCAACCTTTGCACACACCCTTCTATCCTTTGCACGAAGTATATAAGTCGGAACGCCCAGGATCAGCCGACTATATACCATAGCTGCCATATAACTGATCGATCAGAAATGCTATAAGTCCTATATGTTTACAGATCGAACCTTGAAATTTACACGTTTCTTTTGGTGGGAATCTAAGCCGATCAGGAAAATTTCCTACGAATACGCCGTCTATATCCTATAGCTGTCATATAACTTAACTATCGGAAATGCCACAACTTCCGTGTTTACGAATGTAGAAGCGTCTGTCTTCTTTTAAAATCCCTTTTATATAAATCTAAGCTTGTTATGAATTTTTTGTAAAGATCGGCTACTATATCTGATATTTACTATATCTGTAATCAATAGAAGCCGCTATTTGACTGCAAGGGTATATAAGCTTCGGCTCCGTCCGAAGTTAGCTTTCTATTCTCGTTTTTTACATGTCTCAGCTGATTTTCTTGGATGAATATGTTCTCTGGCGACAAGCCAGGCGAACACACCGTCTTGAACATCGACAAATGCATACATATCTTGAAGGATGATGTGCGCCTCGAGAGGGCAAATTTAAATTTAGTGATATCCTCCACCTTAATTACGGCTTTTGTGTTAGCTTTGATATTAGCCGAGATATCAATCTCTGAGGTATCAGGGGCAAGCCGTAAAACAAATATTTGTTTCGTAGGTGGAACAACCTTTAGGGGCTTTGGTATCGCAGCTTGCAGTTTTACAGTCGGTACCGGGGTACTGGACCCAAAGTTCCCCGTCGGTTTTACTGGGGTGTATACCCCAGTAAATTGCTGTATAGCAATTGGGGCTGTGGCGTCACTGGTAGTGATGCCATAGGGGACAAATTAGAAATTTGCACGAGTTAGTACGTCTAGTTCAGCGGGGTTCTCTGAAAGGGAGACAAGAGGCCTTGAATTAATTATCGAGCCGATTTGGCACACCAATGTCCTTAGCTCATCGAAACCAAGAATCACGGGCCCAACCGCTCGATATAAGTGGTACTTCGCTGTTTTCACGGCTGCTTCCCAAAGTCCACCAAAGTGCGGAGAGCGAAGCGTCGGCTTCTCAGTTGGAATGACAAGAGGCCAGGAAGCCTTATACAAGGAGATAAAGGGGGGACCGCGAACCCACAAGGCCGATTCGGACAGCTCAGTCGGTAGAGGCCCTCGAGACAAAATATCTGCAGGATTAGACGCGGTGGGAACGTATCTCCACTCCATATACTTGGTAAGCTCCTGAATGGTGGCAACGCGGTTGGCAACAAAAATGTTGAACCGAGCTGGCTCATCTCGAATCCAAGCCAATGCGACGGAAGAGTCGCACCAGCAATAATATGCTCCATTGTAAACCTTTAAAGCAGCAACCCGGCCATCAGCCTGGCTAGCAGTTCTGCACCCGATAGCTCCAGCTTCGGCACGGTGAGCGACTTTATTGGGGCGACGCGAGACTTGGAGCACAACAGCCGGCTCTCCAACTTCGAAACAACGTACACACAAGCTCCGTACGCATCGATGCTGGCATCACAAAATCCATAAACTCCGACGCTTCCTGGAACGCAAATTGACAAACGCGGGAACCTTATTGAACGGATTTGAGAGAAACTGCTGCAGAATTTCATCCAGTCATGGAGGAGAGCTTGTGGTAGGTTTTCGTCCCAGGATAAATTTTCTCTGCACAACCTCTGCAGGAGTATCTTAGCTCTAGTCACAACAGGGCCCACTAATCCCATTGAATCAAAAAAGCAAGCTATTGAGGATAAGATTGAGCGCCTAGTTGGGCTTATGGTAGGCTGCAGAGACTCAAACGAAAACAGCAACTGATCACTAGTTGGCTCCCAAGCGAGGCCCAGCGTCTTGGCAAAAGGGGTGCCGTCATTAAACTCCAGGTAGGACTCCTTGTCCTCATCAGGAATGCCTTCCAGAACAGCGGGAACATTTGAGCACCATTTTCTTAGCCGAAAGCTGCCCTTGCTTAGAAGGCATGACGTCTGATTCCTTATTTCAACAGCTTCTTCCACCGAGCCGCCACCAAATATGAGGTCGTCCACATAAAAATCCCGTCGCAACACCTGAGCCCCTAACGGAAACAGGGCTCCATCATCCTTAGCCAACTGATGCATGGTTTGAACAGCCAAGTACGAGGCAGGCTTAATGCCGTATGTGACGGTGTCAAACTTAAAAACAGACAGCTTATCCTTGATAGAATCCCTCCACAGGATGCACTGCAAGAAACTGTCTTCGTATGACACTCTTACACAGCGGTACATCTTCCAGATATCACCAGTTATTGCAACCAGGTGCGACCGGAAGCAAAGAAGCAGGCTGAACAGCTTGGGCTGGATGACGGGGCCGGCCATCAACACATCATTGAGCGAGTATCACAACCCTAAGTTTTGTGGTGGAGCTATCTTCCTTTAGGACGCAATGATGAGGCAGAAAGTATTTGCAACGTCTCCTTTGTTCATCCGGAACCAAGGACATGTGGCCCAAGTCCAGATATTCCTTCATAAACGCTGCATACTGGGCCTTTAAGCCGGGACGACGGTCCAACTTTCCTTCAACGGACCGAAATCTACGAACTGCCTGTCCATATGTTTCTCCCAAGAGCTTTAGGTTGTGCTTGGTTGGAAGTTGAACGGAATACGCTCCGGAGTCGAGTCGCACATGATGGCTGGAAAAGTGGGCCTCACAGTTAAGCTCCTCCTTAGTCGCCTTCACCACCGGATCAGAAGAAGCTTCAACTTCCCAAAATCGACGCAGGAGATCATCCAGACGCTCCGCCAGCGCGCCCTTGGCCTCAAGTGACTTGGACTACATAAAGTATATATATTCTGGATCAGGATCACCTCCTGGGCTGATATAAGCATGCCCGTCTGTTCGTCTGTCTGATTCTACGCGTACTAGTCTCTCAGTTTTTGAGCTATCGTTTTCAACCTTTGCACACACCCTTCTATCCTTTGCACGAAGTATATAAGTCGGAACGCCCAGGATCAGCCGACTATATACCATAGCTGCCATATAACTGATCGATCAGAAATGCTATAAGTCCTATATGTTTACAGATCGAAACTTGAAATTTACACATTTCTTTTGGTGGGAATCTAAGCCGATCAGGAAAATTTCCTACGAATACGCCGTCTATATCCTATAGCTGTCATATAACTTAACTATCGGAAATGCCACAACTTCCGTGTTTACGAATGTAGAAGCGTCTGTCTTCTTTTAAAATCCCTTTTATATAAATCTAAGCTTGTTATGAATTTTTTTGTAAAGATCGGCTACTATATCTGATATTTACTATATCTGTAATCAATAGAAGCCGCTATTTGACTGCAAAGGGTATATAAGCTTCGGCTCCGTCCGAAGTTAGCTTTCTATTCTCGTTTTTACATGTCTCAGCTGATTTTCTTGGATGAATATGTTCTCTGGCGACAAGCCAGGCGAACACACCGTCTTGAACATCGACAAATGCATACATATCTTGAAGGATGATGTGCGCCTCGAGAGGGAAAATTTAAATTTAGTGATATCCTCCACCTTAATTACGGCTTTTGTGTTAGCTTTGATATTAGCCGAGATATCAATCTCTGAGGTATCAGGGGCAAGCCGTAAAACAAATATTTGTTTCGTAGGTGGAACAACCTTTAGGGGCTTTGGTATCGCAGCTTGCAGTTTTACAGTCGGTACCGGGGTACTGGACCCAAAGTTCCCCGTCGGTTTTACTGGGGTGTATACCCCAGTAAATTGCTGTATAGCAATTGGGGCTGTGGCGTCACTGGTAGTGATGCCATAGGGGACAAATTAGAAATTTGCACGAGTTAGTACGTCTAGTTCAGCGGGGTTCTCTGAAAGGGAGACAAGAGGCCTTGAATTAATTATCGAGCCGATTTGGCACACCAATGTCCTTAGCTCATCGAAACCAAGAATCACGGGCCCAACCGCTCGATATAAGTGGTACTTCGCTGTTTTCACGGCTGCTTCCCAAAGTCCACCAAAGTGCGGAGAGCGAAGCGTCGGCTTCTCGGTTGGAATGACAAGAGGCCAGGAAGCCTTATACAAGGAGATAAAGGGGGGACCGCGAACCCACAAGGCCGATTCGGACAGCTCAGTCGGTAGAGGCCCTCGAGACAAAATATCTGCAGGATTAGACGCGGTGGGAACGTATCTCCACTCCATATACTTGGTAAGCTCCTGAATGGTGGCAACGCGGTTGGCAACAAAAATGTTGAACCGAGCTGGCTCATCTCGAATCCAAGCCAATGCGACGGAAGAGTCGCACCAGCAATAATATGCTCCATTGTAAACCTTTAAAGCAGCAACCCGGCCATCAGCCTGGCTAGCAGTTCTGCACCCGATAGCTCCAGCTTCGGCACGGTGAGCGACTTTATTGGGGCGACGCGAGACTTGGAGCACAACAGCCGGCTCTCCAACTTCGAAACAACGTACACACAAGCTCCGTACGCATCGATGCTGGCATCACAAAATCCATAAACTCCGACGCTTCCTGGAACGCAAATTGACAAACGCGGGAACCTTATTGAACGGATTTGAGAGAAACTGCTGCAGAATTTCATCCAGTCATGGAGGAGAGCTTGAGGTAGGTTTTCGTCCCAGGATAAATTTTCTCTGCACAACCTCTGCAGGAGTATCTTAGCTCTAGTCACAACAGGGCCCACTAATCCCATTGAATCAAAAAAGCGAGCTATTGAGGATAAGATTGAGCGCCTAGTTGGGCTTATGGTAGGCTGCAGAGACTCAAACGAAAACAGCAACTGATCACTAGTTGGCTCCCAAGCGAGCCCCAGCGTCTTGGCAAAAGGGGTGCCGTCATTAAACTCCAGGTAGGACTCCTTGTCCTCATCAGGAATGCCTTCCAGAACAGCGGGAACATTTGAGCACCATTTTCTTAGCCGAAAGCTGCCCTTGCTTAGAAGGCATGACGTCTGATTCCTTATTTCAACAGCTTCTTCCACCGAGCCGCCACCAAATATGAGGTCGTCCACATAAAAATCCCGTCGCAACACCTGAGCCCCTAACGGAAACAGGGCTCCATCATCCTTAGCCAACTGATGCATGGTTCGAACAGCCAAGTACGAGGCAGGCTTAATGCCGTATGTGACGGTGTCAAACTTAAAAACAGACAGCTTATCCTTGATAGAATCCCTCCACAGGATGCACTGCAAGAAACTGTCTTCGTATGGCACTCTTACACAGCGGTACATCTTCCAGATATCACCAGTTATTGCAACCAGGTGCGACCGGAAGCAAAGAAGCAGGCTGAACAGCTTGGGCTGGATGACGGGGCCGGCCATCAACACATCATTGAGCGAGTATCACAACCCTAAGTTTTGTGGTGGAGCTATCTTCCTTTAGGACGCAATGATGAGGCAGAAAGTATTTGCAACGTCTCCTTTGTTCATCCGGAACCAAGGACATGTGGCCCAAGTCCAGATATTCCTTCATAAACGCTGCATACTGGGCCTTTAAGCCGGGACGACGGTCCAACTTTCCTTCAACGGACCGAAATCTACGAACTGCCTGTCCATATGTTTCTCCCAAGAGCTTTAGGTTGTGCTTGGTTGGAAGTTGAACGGAATACGCTCCGGAGTCGAGTCGCACATGATGGCTGGAAAAGTGGGCCTCACAGTCAAGCTCCTCCTTAGTCGCCTTCACCACCGGATCAGAAGAAGCTTCAACTTCCCGAAATCGACGCAGGAGATCATCCAGACGCTCCGCCAGCGCGCCCTTGGCCTCAAGTGACGGCAGGTGGTATGTTGTGGCTGCGATGGCCCCTCGGGCTCGGCTGCCACCACCCCAGACAACCCATCCAAGGCGCGTTTTTTGCAGAACTGGAAGACCAACACGCAATTGAACTTGGCCAACAGACAATAGGTCAAAAAAATAGACTTGCGCCAATGAATAAATCGATGCAATGCGGCTCGTGGAAGCTGGGATCGGCGAGCACTAAATTTTCAGGAATTCCCCAGTCCGACACATTTATGGGACCGCTGGGCTGAATCTCGGTGATCTTTGAGGCGACAACTGCCGTGATGTAAGCGGAATAATCGGAAATCCGCGATTGCATGTAGAGGCTAACGGAGTTGCCATCCGTTGAGACCTCGGTATTTCCAAGCCCAGTTATGGCCACGGCGCATCTCGAATGACAAAGCTGGAGCAGGCTTGCCAATCGCGACGTAATGAGGTGCACCTGTGAGCCAGAGTCCAATAGCGCCCGACAAGGAAACATGACAACGGAGCGGTCACGCACTAAAATGCTAGCGGTAGGCAGCAACGCAATTTCCGAATGGCGATCCTGAACCACAAGTGAATTTCCAGGGTGCATGCTTGGCTGAGTCAACAACCTGGTCAGGAGAAGCAACACCAGGCCCAGATGAGGCGGAGGCTATGTTGCCAGGCAGAGACTCCTGTGAATGCAAGGAGGCATGATGCCTGCGATGACAAATCCGACAATGCGAAGAGTTGCATCCACGTGCAAAGTGACTTGGTTTCAGGCACAGAAAGCACAGAGCTAATCTTGTGGCTTCACGCCACCGTTCCTCAATAGATAAGGCGTTGAACCTCGGGCAGGAAAAGCAAAGGAAAAGCTATCAAAGTATAGCTTAGGGTGCTTACTACGGAAGGCCCCTAGTATTCTGATACGTAAGAGTAAGGGAGTTTATTTGTTTTTTAAGGAAGAAGTGGGTTGCTCAGCTGGTCTAGCTTTGGGGACCTTGACTCCCACATGCTTGGTATTCTTTTTATACCCTTGCAGAGGGTATCATAATTTTGGTCAGAAGTGTGCAACGCAGTGAAGAAGGCATCTAGGACTACATAAAGTATATATATTCTGGATCAGGATCACCTCCTGGGCTGATATAAGCATGCCCGTCTGTTCGTCTGTCTGATTCTACGCGTACTAGTCTCTCAGTTTTTGAGCTATCGTTTTCAACCTTTGCACACACCCTTCTATCCTTTGCACGAAGTATATAAGTCGGAACGCCCAGGATCAGCCGACTATATACCATAGCTGCCATATAACTGATCGATCAGAAATGCTATAAGTCCTATATGTTTACCGATCGAAACTTGAAATTTACACATTTCTTTTGGTGGGAATCTAAGCCGATCAGGAAAATTTCCTACGAATACGCCGTCTATATCCTATAGCTGTCATATAACTTAACTATCGGAAATGCCACAACTTCCGTGTTTACGAATGTAGAAGCGTCTGTCTTCTTTTAAAATCCCTTTTATATAAATCTAAGCTTGTTATGAATTTTTTTGTAAAGATCGGCTACTATATCTGATATTTACTATATCTGTAATCAATAGAAGCCGCTATTTGACTGCAAGGGTATATAAGCTTCGGCTCCGTCCGAAGTTAGCTTTCTATTCTCGTTTTTTACATGTCTCAGCTGATTTTCTTGGATGAATATGTTCTCTGGCGACAAGCCAGGCGAACACACCGTCTTGAACATCGACAAATGCATACATATCTTGAAGGATGATGTGCGCCTCGAGAGGGCAAATTTAAATTGAGTGATATCCTCCACCTTAATTACGGCTTTTGTGTTAGCTTTGATATTAGCCGAGATATCAATCTCTGAGGTATCAGGGGCAAGCCGTAAAACAAATATTTGTTTCGTAGGTGGAACAACCTTTAGGGGCTTTGGTATCGCAGCTTGCAGTTTTACAGTCGGTACCGGGGTACTGGACCCAAAGTTCCCCGTCGGTTTTACTGGGGTGTATACCCCAGTAAATTGCTGTATAGCAATTGGGGCTGTGGCGTCACTGGTAGTGATGCCATAGGGGACAAATTAGAAATTTGCACGAGTTAGTACGTCTAGTTCAGCGGGGTTCTCTGAAAGGGAGACAAGAGGCCTTGAATTAATTATCGAGCCGATTTGGCACACCAATGTCCTTAGCTCATCGAAACCAAGAATCACGGGCCCAACCGCTCGATATAAGTGGTACTTCGCTGTTTTTACGGCTGCTTCCCAAAGTCCACCAAAGTGCGGAGAGCGAAGCGTCGGCTTCTCGGTTGAAATGACAAGAAGCCAGGAAGCCTTATACAAGGAGATAAAGGGGGGACCGCGAACCCACAAGGCCGATTCGGACAGCTCAGTCTGTAGAGGCCCTCGAGACAAAATATCTGCAGGATTAGACGCGGTGGGAACGTATCTCCACTCCATATACTTGGTAAGCTCCTGAATGGTGGCAACGCGGTTGGCAACAAAAATGTTGAACCGAGCTGGCTCATCTCGAATCCAAGCCAATGCGACGGAAGAGTCGCACCAGCAATAATATGCTCCATTGTAAACCTTTAAAGCAGCAACCCGGCCATCAGCCTGGCTAGCAGTTCTGCACCCGATAGCTCCAGCTTCGGCACGGTGAGCGACTTTATTGGGGCGACGCGAGACTTGGAGCACAACAGCCGGCTCTCCAACTTCGAAACAACGTACACACAAGCTCCGTACGCATCGATGCTGGCATCACAAAATCCATAAACTCCGACGCTTCCTGGAACGCAAATTGACAAACGCGGGAACCTTATTGAACGGATTTGAGAGAAACTGCTGCAGAATTTCATCCAGTCATGGAGGAGAGCTTGAGGTAGGTTTTCGTCCCAGGATAAATTTTCTCTGCACAACCTCTGCAGGAGTATCTTAGCTCTAGTCACAACAGGGCCCACTAATCCCATTGAATCAAAAAAGCGAGCTATTTAGGATAAGATTGAGCACCTAGTTGGGCTTATGGTAGGCTGCAGAGACTCAAACGAAAACAGCAACTGATCACTAGTTGGCTCCCAAGCGAGCCCCAGCGTCTTGGCAAAAGGGGTGCCGTCATTAAACTCCAGGTAGGACTCCTTGTCCTCATCAGGAATGCCTTCCAGAACAGCGGGAACATTTGAGCACCATTTTCTTAGCCGAAAGCTGCCCTTGCTTAGAAGGCATGACGTCTGATTCCTAATTTCAACAGCTTCTTCCACCGAGCCGCCACCAAATATGAGGTCGTCCACATAAAAATCCCGTCGCAACACCTGAGCCCCTAACGGAAACAGGGCTCCATCATCCTTAGCCAACTGATGCATGGTTTGAACAGCCAAGTACGAGGCAGGCTTAATGCCGTATGTGACGGTGTCAAACTTAAAAACAGACAGCTTATCCTTGATAGAATCCCTCCACAGGATGCACTGCAAGAAACTGTCTTCGTATGACACTCTTACACAGCGGTACATCTTCCAGATATCACCAGTTATTGCAACCAGGTGCGACCGGAAGCAAAGAAGCAGGCTGAACAGCTTGGGCTGGATGACGGGGCCGGCCATCAACACATCATTGAGCGAGTATCACAACCCTAAGTTTTGTGGTGGAGCTATCTTCCTTTAGGACGCAATGATGAGGCAGAAAGTATTTGCAACGTCTCCTTTGTTCATCCGGAACCAAGGACATGTGGCCCAAGTCCAGATATTCCTTCATAAACGCTGCATACTGGGCCTTTAAGCCGGGACGACGGTCCAACTTTCCTTCTACGAACTGCCTGTCCATATGTTTCTCCCAAGAGCTTTAGGTTGTGCTTGGTTGGAAGTTGAACGGAATACGCTCCGGAGTCGAGTCGCACATGATGGCTGGAAAAGTGGGCCTCACAGTCAAGCTCCTCCTTAGTCGTCTTCACCACCGGATCAGAAGAAGCTTCAACTTCCCAAAATCGACGCAGGAGATCATCCAGACGCTCCGCCAGCGCGCCCTTGGCCTCAAGTGACTTGGACTACATAAAGTATATATATTCTGGATCAGGATCACCTCCTGGGCTGATATAAGCATGCCCGTCTGTTCGTCTGTCTGATTCTACGCGTACTAGTCTCTCAGTTTTTGAGCTATCGTTTTCAACCTTTGCACACACCCTTCTATCCTTTGCACGAAGTATATAAGTCGGAACGCCCAGGATCAGCCGACTATATACCATAGCTGCCATATAACTGATCGATCAGAAATGCTATAAGTCCTATATGTTTACAGATCGAAACTTGAAATTTACACATTTCTTTTGGTGGGAATCTAAGCCGATCAGGAAAATTTCCTACGAATACGCCGTCTATATCCTATAGCTGTCATATAACTTAACTATCGGAAATGCCACAACTTCCGTGTTTACGAATGTAGAAGCGTCTGTCTTCTTTTAAAATCCCTTTTATATAAATCTAAGCTTGTTATGAATTTTTTTGTAAAGATCGGCTACTATATCTGATATTTATTATATCTGTAATCAATAGAAGCCGCTATTTGACTGCAAGGGTATATAAGCTTCGGCTCCGTCCGAAGTTAGCTTTCTATTCTCGTTTTTTACATGTCTCAGCTGATTTTCTTGGATGAATATGTTCTCTGGCGACAAGCCAGGCGAACACACCCTCTTGAACATCGACAAATGCATACATATCTTGAAGGATGATGTGCGCCTCGAGAGGGAAAATTTAAATTTAGTGATATCCTCCACCTTAATTACGGCTTTTGTGTTAGCTTTGATATTAGCCGAGATATCAATCTCTGAGGTATCAGGGGCAAGCCGTAAAACAAATATTTGTTTCGTAGGTGGAACAACCTTTAGGGGCTTTGGTATCGCAGCTTGCAGTTTTACAGTCGGTACCGGGGTACTGGACCCAAAGTTCCCCGTCGGTTTTACTGGGGTGTATACCCCAGTAAATTGCTGTATAGCAATTGGGGCTGTGGCGTCACTGGTAGTGATGCCATAGGGGACAAATTAGAAATTTGCACGAGTTAGTACGTCTAGTTCAGCGGGGTTCTCTGAAAGGGAGACAAGAGGCCTTGAATTAATTATCGAGCCGATTTGGCACACCAATGTCCTTAGCTCATCGAAACCAAGAATCACGGGCCCAACCGCTCGATATAAGTGGTACTTCGCTGTTTTCACGGCTGCTTCCCAAAGTCCACCAAAGTGCGGAGAGCGAAGCGTCGGCTTCTCGGTTGAAATGACAAGAAGCCAGGAAGCCTTATACAAGGAGATAAAGGGGGGACCGCGAACCCACATGGCCGATTCGGACAGCTCAGTCGGTAGAGGCCCTCGAGACAAAATATCTGCAGGATTAGACGCGGTGGGAACGTATCTCCACTCCATATACTTGGTAAGCTCCTGAATGGTGGCAACGCGGTTGGCAACAAAAATGTTGAACCGAGCTGGCTCATCTCGAATCCAAGCCAATGCGACGGAAGAGTCGCACCAGCAATAATATGCTCCATTGTAAACCTTTAAAGCAGCAACCCGGCCATCAGCCTGGCTAGCAGTTCTGCACCCGATAGCTCCAGCTTCGGCACGGTGAGCGACTTTATTGGGGCGACGCGAGACTTGGAGCACAACAGCCGGCTCTCCAACTTCGAAACAACGTACACACAAGCTCCGTACGCATCGATGCTGGCATCACAAAATCCATAAACTCCGACGCTTCCTGGAACGCAAATTGACAAACGCGGGAACCTTATTGAACGGATTTAAGAGAAACTGCTGCAGAATTTCATCCAGTCATGGAGGAGAGCTTGAGGTAGGTTTTCGTCCCAGGATAAATTTTCTCTGCACAACCTCTGCAGGAGTATCTTAGCTCTAGTCACAACAGGGCCCACTAATCCCATTGAATCAAAAAAGCGAGCTATTTAGGATAAGATTGAGCACCTAGTTGGGCTTATGGTAGGCTGCAGAGACTCAAACGAAAACAGCAACTGATCACTAGTTGGCTCCCAAGCGAGCCCCAGCGTCTTGGCAAAAGGGGTGCCGTCATTAAACTCCAGGTAGGACTCCTTGTCCTCATCAGGAATGCCTTCCAGAACAGCGGGAACATTTGAGCACCATTTTCTTAGCCGAAAGCTGCCCTTGCTTAGAAGGCATGACGTCTGATTCCTTATTTCAACAGCTTCTTCCACCGAGCCGCCACCAAATATGAGGTCGTCCACATAAAAATCCCGTCGCAACACCTGAGCCCCCTAACGGAAACAGGGCTCCATCATCCTTAGCCAACTGATGCATGGTTTGAACAGCCAAGTACGAGGCAGGCTTAATGCCGTATGTGACGGTGTCAAACTTAAAAACAGACAGCTTATCCTTGATAGAATCCCTCCACAGGATGCACTGCAAGAAACTGTCTTCGTATGACACTCTTACACAGCGGTACATCTTCCAGATATCACCAGTTATTGCAACCAGGTGCGACCGGAAGCAAAGAAGCAGGCTGAACAGCTTGGGCTGGATGACGGGGCCGGCCATCAACACATCATTGAGCGAGTATCACAACCCTAAGTTTTGTGGTGGAGCTATCTTCCTTTAGGACGCAATGATGAGGCAGAAAGTATTTGCAACGTCTCCTTTGTTCATCCGGAACCAAGGACATGTGGCCCAAGTCCAGATATTCCTTCATAAACGCTGCATACTGGGCCTTTAAGCCGGGACGACGGTCCAACTTTCCTTCTACGAACTGCCTGTCCATATGTTTCTCCCAAGAGCTTTAGGTTGTGCTTGGTTGGAAGTTGAACGGAATACGCTCCGGAGTCGAGTCGCACATGATGGCTGGAAAAGTGGGCCTCACAGTCAAGCTCCTCCTTAGTCGCCTTCACCACCGGATCAGAAGAAGCTTCAACTTCCCAAAATCGACGCAGGAGATCATCCAGACGCTCCGCCAGCGCGCCCTTGGCCTCAAGTGACTTGGACTACATAAAGTATATATATTCTGGATCAGGATCACCTCCTGGGCTGATATAAGCATGCCCGTCTGTTCGTCTGTCTGATTCTACGCGTACTAGTCTCTCAGTTTTTGAGCTATCGTTTTCAACCTTTGCACACACCCTTCTATCCTTTGCACGAAGTATATAAGTCGGAACGCCCAGGATCAGCCGACTATATACCATAGCTGCCATATAACTGATCGATCAGAAATGCTATAAGTCCTATATGTTTACAGATCGAAACTTGAAATTTACACGTTTCTTTTGGTGGGAATCTAAGCCGATCAGGAAAATTTTTACGAATACGCCGTCTATATCCTATAGCTGTCATATAACTTAACTATCGGAAATGCCACAACTTCCGTGTTTACGAATGTAGAAGCGTCTGTCTTCTTTTAAAATCCCTTTTATATAAATCTAAGCTTGTTATGAATTTTTTTGTAAAGATCGGCTACTATATCTGATATTTATTATATCTGTAATCAATAGAAGCCGCTATTTGACTGCAAGGGTATATAAGCTTCGGCTCCGTCCGAAGTTAGCTTTCTATTCTCGTTTTTTACATGTCTCAGCTGATTTTCTTGGATGAATATGTTCTCTGGCGACAAGCCAGGCGAACACACCGTCTTGAACATCGACAAATGCATACATATCTTGAAGGATGATGTGCGCCTCGAGAGGGAAAATTTAAATTTAGTGATATCCTCCACCTTAATTACGGCTTTTGTGTTAGCTTTGATATTAGCCGAGATATCAATCTCTGAGGTATCAGGGGCAAGCCGTAAAAAAAATATTTGTTTCGTAGGTGGAACAACCTTTAGGGGCTTTGGTATCGCAGCTTGCAGTTTTACAGTCGGTACCGGGGTACTGGACCCAAAGTTCCACGTCGGTTTTACTGGGGTGTATACCCCAGTAAATTGCTGTATAGCAATTGGGGCTGTGGCGTCACTGGTAGTGATGCCATAGGGGACACATTAGAAATTTGCACATGATCACTGACGCATTCGGAATCCGAAATTTTATCAGTCATGGCTCTTGGAGTAATAGTAATAGTAATAGTAATAGTAATAGTAATAGTAATAGTAATAGTAATAGTAATAGTAATAGTAATAGTAATAGTAATAGTAATAGTAATAGTAATAGTAATAGTAATAGTAATAGTAATAGTAATAGTAATAGTAATAGTAATAGTAATAGTAATAGTAATAGTAATAGTAATAGTAATAGTAATAGTAATAGTAATAGTAATAGTAATAGTAATAGTAATAGTAATAGTAATAGTAATAGTAATAGTAATAGTAATAGTAATAGTAATAGTAATAGTAATAGTAATAGTAATAGTAATAGTAATAGTAATAGTAATAGTAATAGTAATAGTAATAGTAATAGTAATAGTAATAGTAATAGTAATAGTAATAGTAATAGTAATAGTAATAGTAATAGTAATAGTAATAGTAATAGTAATAGTAATAGTAATAGTAATAGTAATAGTAATAGTAATAGTAATAGTAATAGTAATAGTAATAGTAATAGTAATAGTAATAGTAATAGTAATAGTAATAGTAATAGTAATAGTAATAGTAATAGTAATAGTAATAGTAATAGTAATAGTAATAGTAATAGTAATAGTAATAGTAATAGTAATAGTAATAGTAATAGTAATAGTAATAGTAATAGTAATAGTAATAGTAATAGTAATAGTAATAGTAATAGTAATAGTAATAGTAATAGTAATAGTAATAGTAATAGTAATAGTAATAGTAATAGTAATAGTAATAGTAATAGTAATAGTAATAGTAATAGTAATAGTAATAGTAATAGTAATAGTAATAGTAATAGTAATAGTAATAGTAATAGTAATAGTAATAGTAATAGTAATAGTAATAGTAATAGTAATAGTAATAGTAATAGTAATAGTAATAGTAATAGTAATAGTAATAGTAATAGTAATAGTAATAGTAATAGTAATAGTAATAGTAATAGTAATAGTAATAGTAATAGTAATAGTAATAGTAATAGTAATAGTAATAGTAATAGTAATAGTAATAGTAATAGTAATAGTAATAGTAATAGTAATAGTAATAGTAATAGTAATAGTAATAGTAATAGTAATAGTAATAGTAATAGTAATAGTAATAGTAATAGTAATAGTAATAGTAATAGTAATAGTAATAGTAATAGTAATAGTAATAGTAATAGTAATAGTAATAGTAATAGTAATAGTAATAGTAATAGTAATAGTAATAGTAATAGTAATAGTAATAGTAATAGTAATAGTAATAGTAATAGTAATAGTAATAGTAATAGTAATAGTAATAGTAATAGTAATAGTAATAGTAATAGTAATAGTAATAGTAATAGTAATAGTAATAGTAATAGTAATAGTAATAGTAATAGTAATAGTAATAGTAATAGTAATAGTAATAGTAATAGTAATAGTAATAGTAATAGTAATAGTAATAGTAATAGTAATGAGTAATAGTAATAGTAATAGTAATAGTAATAGTAATAGTAATAGTAATAGTAATAGTAATAGTAATAGTAATAGTAATAGTAATAGTAATAGTAATAGTAATAGTAATAGTAATAGTAATAGTAATAGTAATAGTAATAGTAATAGTAATAGTAATAGTAATAGTAATAGTAATAGTAATAGTAATAGTAATAGTAATAGTAATAGTAATAGTAATAGTAATAGTAATAGTAATAGTAATAGTAATAGTAATAGTAATAGTAATAGTAATAGTAATAGTAATAGTAATAGTAATAGTAATAGTAATAGTAATAGTAATAGTAATAGTAATAGTAATAGTAATAGTAATAGTAATAGTAATAGTAATAGTAATAGTAATAGTAATAGTAATAGTAATAGTAATAGTAATAGTAATAGTAATAGTAATAGTAATAGTAATAGTAATAGTAATAGTAATAGTAATAGTAATAGTAATAGTAATAGTAATAGTAATAGTAATAGTAATAGTAATAGTAATAGTAATAGTAATAGTAATAGTAATAGTAATAGTAATAGTAATAAATAGTAATAGTAATAGTAATAGTAATAGTAATAGTAATAGTAATAGTAATAGTAATAGTAATAGTAATAGTAATAGTAATAGTAATAGTAATAGTAATAGTAATAGTAATAGTAATAGTAATAGTAATAGTAATAGTAATAGTAATAGTAATAGTAATAGTAATAGTAATAGTAATAGTAATAGTAATAGTAATAGTAATAGTAATAGTAATAGTAATAGTAATAGTAATAGTAATAGTAATAGTAATAGTAATAGTAATAGTAATAGTAATAGTAATAGTAATAGTAATAGTAATAGTAATAGTAATAGTAATAGTAATAGTAATAGTAATAGTAATAGTAATAGTAATAGTAATAGTAATAGTAATAGTAATAGTAATAGTAATAGTAATAGTAATAGTAATAGTAATAGTAATAGTAATAGTAATAGTAATAGTAATAGTAATAGTAATAGTAATAGTAATAGTAATAGTAATAGTAATAGTAATAGTAATAGTAATAGTAATAGTAATAGTAATAGTAATAGTAATAGTAATAGTAATAGTAATAGTAATAGTAATAGTAATAGTAATAGTAATAGTAATAGTAATAGTAATAGTAATAGTAATAGTAATAGTAATAGTAATAGTAATAGTAATAGTAATAGCAGTACAAGATAACAGATAACAAAATACAAAAAAAAACCGATATACAAAAAAAAAATTACCACAAGGGGTAAGGCCCGTTAGGGTTGCCACTCAGTCCGGATGGGGGAAATTTTGGAGGTGGGGGTTCGTTGACCCGGGACGTTTGAATCCGAATCAGAAAACGGATGCTGGGCAGTCCAGTAGAGAATAGAAAGTGCGGGACTGACGAGGGACGTGACAAGAAAAAAAACCAAAGAAAAAAAAATACGTTTTTTTTTATTATTTTTCAAATGGGAAATAAATGGAAGACCCAACTCAAGGTAAAAAGTCGGGTCAGGAAAGGATAGCCAAGATTAATTGGCTTATCTATTCCAGGACCGACCAGAACCGTCACTCCAACAATCTGCCAGGCCGAAAATAAGGGCTGAGCAAGCTTGTTTGTTTGTTTGTGTCTTTACTAAACTTGTCTGGTACATACGAGTGGCACAAGCTACCGGCGAGCGGCCAGCCCTGGGGAACCAACAAGAGCACAATCCTAGAAGTCAGACATAAAGAGAGATTGACCCTGAGGCGTGGGACTCCTTGTTTTCTTCGTCCCGGCCCGGTCCTAGATGCCCGGTCCTTTGTATAAATGAGTCAGGTACTGAGGTATCGCATTAGTTGCCGAAAAGTAAATTTAGGATATTTAAAAAAAGACAGTCAAAGCGCCGATAAAGGAGGCAAGGGCTCTGACAGGAGTACTTATTCTGAGCTCGGATAGGTTGGAAGGGAGTACCTGAAAAAGCTGAAAGAGGTGTCCTTGGTTTTTGTTTGATATTCCGGCTGAATCCGTCTTATGCCCAGGGACCTGACATAGTAAGGAAAGCAATAGAATGTAAGACTGATCAATGTATTAAATAATAAACCATGGAAACGAGGAAAGCCTAAGCAAGTTCACTAAGCAACACTCACTGAACTGACTGATGAATTGGGGCAGATCCTCGAGAGAAATGGGCGGCGGACTGCAAGGTTAGGAGGGCTGCTCAGGAAGAATCCAGCGGAGTCAGAAGAGGGGAAAATTAGGGTAAGGATAGGTAGTGAATGTTTGGTGTATCAGAGGGGAATTTGTTTGTGTATATATATTAGGGATTGTTCTTGATACTCACATGTAATCACCAGAACACCGGGTTTTATCAAAACAACGGTAATAATCGAAATTATAACAACCAGATCAACACTTCAAATAGAGGTCGTGGAAGTTAATGAGAAAATAACCACAATAACAACAATGTTAAAGTAGCCAAAAATGCTTCGCACCATCAATCTCAGCCAAAACATATTTGCATCCTTTCTTATCGTAGTAACAGGGAAAAATTTATTCTTCTTAATAGACACAAATGCAAAGATATCCTTATTGAAAGAAAACTCTGAGACTTTTAAATGCTTACAAACACATAACATAACAAATATAAAAGGTTACCAAATTAAAAGGACCGACCACCATCGAAATACAGACTTTTAAATATTTAATTCCATATGATTTTCACATAAGAAGCTGAAAATTCGCTTTTCCATGTGATGGAATATTAGGAATCGATTTCATTAATAAATTTCAACTGTCAATAGATGTCTGAAGGCTGGCTTATATTTAAACCAAATAATTTAAATTATCCGATTTATGTTCTAATAACAACCACGTCTCGAACTACAAAATAGTTGAAACTTATTCCGAATGTAGGAAAAAATCTGTGTTATCACAACTTTCAAAAAATTTTCCCCTACAAATTAACACACAATTACCAATACTATGCACGCAATATAGCAATATGTTTGGACTAGAAACCAAATCGATAACTACAAACTATTTTTATAAACAAAAACTAAGATGGATGGATGTTGAACCAATGTATATAAAAAACTATAGAAATCCTCAAAGTCAAAAAGACAAAATACAGGTACAGGTACAAAAATTAATTGACAATAAAATAGTTGAACCGTCTGTATCACCATACAATAGCCCACTCTTGCTAGTGCCGAAGAAATCTCTTCCCGGTTCTGACAAGAAAAAATGGCGATTAGATTTTGACTATCGCCAAATTAATAAAAAAATTAATAAGAATCGATGACATCTTAGATCAACTAGGAAGAGAAAAAAACTTCTCATACCTAGACTTAATGTCTGGTTTTCACCAAATTGAACTCGAAGAAAGTTTCCATGATATAGCGTCTTTTTCAACAAGCAATGGTCCATATCGCTTCACGCGATTACCATTTGGCTTAAAAATAGCGCCCAACTCATTCAAGAGTATGATGACCATAGCATTCTCCGGATTAGAACCTTCACAAGCTTTCCTCTATATGGATGATCTTATAGTCATTGGATGTTCCGAAAAACATATGCTTAAAAACATGACTGATGTTTTTGAGAAATGTAGGACATACATTCTAAAACTACATCCTAAAAAATGTTAATTTTTTAGGCATGCAGTCACATTTTTGGGACACAAATGGACAGATAAAGGAATCTTGCCTGACGACAAAAAATACGACGTCATTAAAAATTATCCAGTCCCACATGATGCGGACAGCGCTAGACGATTCATTGCCTTTTGCAACTATTATAGACGTTTTATAAAAAATTTCGCCGATTAGTTCCGTCACATAACAAGAGTATGTAAAAAAGATGTTGTATTCAAATGGACAGAAGACTGTCAGAATGCATTCAAACACCTTAAATCAACACTAATAAATCCAAATTTAATGCAATATCCAGATTTCAGCAAAGAATTTTGCATAATAACATATGCAAGTAAGCAAGCATGCAGTAAGTTCATTCAACACAAAAACGGACTCCAACTTCCAGTTGCATATGCATCAAGGGAGAAAGTAATAAAATAACAACAGAACACGAATTGGCAGCAATTCACTGGGCAATAACTTATTTCAGTCCATACATGGACTGAATCCATACGTGCATACGTGGACACTTCTTACCTACATATTTTCGATGATAAATGCAAGCTCAAAACTGAGACGAATGAGGCTTGAATTAGAGGAATATAACTTTATAGTATGAATGGTTAAGAATGACCATTGAGCAACTGAAAGAAATCAACAGAAATGTATTAAGTCACTACTAGAAATCCAAGTAAACAGAACTCTAAATAAAGCTTCTAAGCCCAATGTTATGTTGAGTTACGAAAAGTAGTGACGTTGCGAATAACAGATTCACAATGTTTACTAAAAGATGGAAAGAAAGTTTTAGCAAGATTGTCGTTAGGGATTTGTACACTATTGGAGTTCTCGATATAGGTGCATTTTTTTTTCAAAATGCTGGAAAAAGAAGCCGAGCGAAAAGATCTTTGATACTAACTCAATTGTATATTTTAAAACAATGGTCAATAAAATATTAAAATCTCTAAGATTAGCGCTACTCAAGCCGGTGACCGTATTAACAAATAATGATAAAGAAAAAGAATCAATACTATTTATATTCCATGACCAATTACATTCCATAACAATTACATTCCATAACAATTACATTCCATAACAATTACATTCCAATACAAGGAGGTCATGCAGGCATGACCATTTGAACATCAAATATCACATCTACTATACACCACACCCAAACAGTTGAAATTGTCGAAAGAAGCCACAGATCTTGTACTGAATTTATTCAATCCTTCATTTCAGTAGATAAATCTGATTGGGACGAATGTCTCCAATAATTCGTATACTGTTACAATACACCCTCTATGGCACATAAGTATTGTCCATATAAGCTAGTATTTGGTAAAGCATCGAAATAGAAGTAGAAGTAGAAAGAGAAGTAGGCTAGAAGTAGCTTATAAAAGAGCTTCAATAATGATAGAAGATAATAAAATTGAAAATATGAAGCTAAATGATAGGAAGATTCAAGATCAAGTTTAATAAAATAAAGAAACTTGTTATAAGATACATTTAAATAATACAGGCCTACATACTGTTAAAGACATTGGAAGAAGATATAATTCCATAATACAAATAATACATAGGGACAGATTAAAAATATTCATTAACTAGAATTCAACAGGTAGACAGGAGTTCACCTACACGATGTTCTTAATGAATGATACACGATATTCTTAATGATTTGGAAATTATAAAAGGGTTATTTTTATTTTTGAACCGAATTTGACACCATTTTGGTTGGCACAGCTTTGCCAATTATATATTTTATTTTGTTAAATTAAAACGCATACGTTTATTTTATTTTACTTCACCTATATTATAAATACACCACACTTAGTCATGCATATAATAGAAACCCCAATGCACAAACAAAATAAAAAACGAAAATAAAAAAAAATGTTAATAAATACTTTTTTATCTAAATTAATATCCTATGAAAATAACTTCATGTAATTACGTTATTTTTCAAAATGAGGGAGATGCACATATATCGATTGCGCACTGTACTTCATACATTGCTGCATATGAATAAACATACATTAAATGATCCCAAGTGTATGTACATATTCCCTTGCGCTACAGACTCAGCGAGCATAGATATACTAATAAACAGAAGAATATATAATCATCTCTGCCGCTGTAGGCAGCGCTGCCAGTATGTATGTATGTAAGAGTTATAGATATCTTATATATATTATATATTACATATTATAAATATTTAAATATTATAAATAATCTATATTCTAAATAAATATATATATTTTATAATTAATTATATTTAAAAAGGTGTGTTGCCGACGTAGATGCATTATAATACGCATTATGAATTTATGAATATATCCTTATAGACACGTATGCACATATATTGTATATGTTTGGATTGACGTTATGTGGATTTAAATTGTATTATGGAAATTTGAAGGTTTATCTAATGTTTCTAACATTTATACGAAAAATTTCGATATTTGACTAAGGGAATTCAGGTATGTATGTTGAAGTCACAATTTGTCATTGGTGTTTGGTGTTTCCATAGGCGCCGGGAGCACTAAGAGCTGTTCGCACCTCTCCTACCAGCTCCGAAACAGCTCCTCTTCCTTACAGGAATCTGACCAACAGCCAATCCCCAGCTAATACCGCCAGGGGTCTCTGGCGACCGAGAAAGGTCGGTGTAACCGCAACAAGCAATGTCTTGGAGAAATCCACCAAAAGACCACTGAAAGGCCATTGAATAAGCAGGAAAATCAAAACCATCGCAGCGTCTGACCCATATTGGGCGGCTGGGAGGTCTGCGTCTGTACCAGAATGTTTGCCAGTCCAAAAACTTGGCAGAATGTAAAAAAGGCAATTCCCAAGCCCAAATACTCAATGTTGCAGCCACAAATGTAAAAATCCACTAGTGGCAGACCCACATAAAGGGCACGGATTCTGGATTCTGGCCCTAAACCATGTTCCCAACCATCCTGTCAAGGCTGTGCCTTACTTGAGTACAATGTCAGTGAAAGCTTCAAGTGCAGAAACAGACAGATCGAGAGTGGCTGATCGCTTCAGAAAGTGCAGCAAGCTATGCCGTTCACTAGTCTCCAAGCCTCAAGTTGCGGTTGCGGCGGCATTGGTGGCGCAACAGTGGGAGAGTTAAACAACTGGGACAAGGACCAAGAAGCTTCTCTAAAGAAAAACAATGCGGGTAGCCGATACGCCACAAGTAAAGAGTGCCTGACAGACCTGGGCTGAATGAGAAGAAAAGCAAGAAGAAGAGCATTATAACCAGGCTATAGGATATAGGTAGGCTGTATACCGGCAGAGCAGTTGCCAACGACCACGGCAGTTCAACCAGTGCGCTAGAAACCAGATGCAACTAAGTAGTCGCTGAAACGGCGGAAAAGGAGCAGCAGACTCTCCCGATGGAAATCGGGACACAAGACCAGGCCGTGCAAAGCGACATCGGAAGCCGCTAGGTAAGAGCTGGACCTATCGACACAAACCTGAGGAAAACTGATCGAAGAGTGGGCACAAAGGCATTGCGATCATACCTCCAAAAAACAAAAAAGTCGGCGCCTCCAGTGCCGGAAAAGTGAATCCCCGTGCGTCTCGAACACCACATCAACCCGTCCTGACACATTGGTCAGTCTTAACATAGTCACATAGTCAAAAATGATGGCAAGTTCGATGACGTGGTATCCTGCGTGAACAAGATCAGAAGAACAGAGAGACCTCAATGCAGTCTTTGAAAAGACGTCCTCAATGGTGAGAGGCCGAGGACACTCATTGAGCTGAAAGGAGTTGATGCCGAAGTTACAGCAGATGAAGTCGCTACCTCAATCGCGAAGCAGCCTTTGGTGGAAAAGTCAGGACAATGAGGCGCTGAAATGGCGAGTCACTGACGGCCAAGGTGACCTTGGCAGTGTGTCGAGCTAAGATCGGATGGACCGCCTGCTAAGAGAGGCTATAAGTGCGTAGAGATGGGACACATCGCAGGTAGGTGTAAAAGTCCGGAAGCTATTGCCGCTGCTGTGGAGCGATAGACTACAAGGCGGAGATTTATAAAAATTGTGCGCGGTACATTTCGTGCGAAAAAAAGGCCTAGAATGATATGCAAGTAAAATAAATGTAGGAAATACTAGTGCTTCAGCTGCATAGCTACGCAAGACGTGAAAGCATTGACTGTAACAGAAGGCAGCCGACATTGCAAATAAGGAGACGTCGCAAATAAGGAACGCATTATGTTCGAGCAGGCCATAAAATACATAGGGGATGCTGGATGCTGGATGCTCCTTATTGCGTGAGCATGTAGAATATATGCACGAAAAGGCGACGGTGCAGGGCCTTACATGGAGCTTGCTCAGGTGGCCAAAGTAAAGCAAAAGGCGACTCCTGATGAGTGCGGCATACTCGAAAATTTTCTACGCTGCACCTATCTCGGCCGAGTTCATGAATACTCCTAGCTACAGGAGAGGCTAGGTATCAGACGACGCAGTGCTCCTCATAGCAGGGACAGCCGCCAACCGAGAACGAGCCGAGGAGCTATATGAGTCTCGGCCCCTATCCCGAGAAGGTAACTTGCGCGTTGCGCCGGCAAAGCTGGTTGAAAGGGAGAGGACGCTCATAGCGAGGCAGACCAGCTGGGACAGCGTTTCAAAAGGATGCTGGACCCGTATCTTGACAGTGGCCACGGATGATTTCGGCACTACGTGAAGCGATTCGGCCACGATACTGAGGTCGGCTGCCCCGAATGTGGCCGCTACGTTGTGAAGGACAGTTAGCGTATTAATGTCGGCAATTTGCACGAGAGCGGCAGAGGGTGCCGCTCTATGCTTGGTAGCCAACATGCTTGGGACGCTGTGCCAATGTTTGCGGCAACTATAAAGAGAAAGCTAAGCGGAACGAGAGCGACGCTTCGCTGAAGCGTTGGAGCCTGCCGCGGGCGAACCAATGCCACCGCCAGGTCGAAGCTCCTTATACCTCCTTATTGTCCTTATTTTAACAACTAGTCGTAAATCAATGTATTGTTATGTAAATATTTATTTTGTAAATGATCCTTCGTAAATAAAAAAAGCTAACGGACTGCAAGGGTCTGACTGGGGCGAATTCCAAAAGAATTCTTTTTGGATTTTTTTTAACCCCCCCGGCAAAGAGGCATAGAAAGCTTAAAGATTTGCTCGACCTCACGGTGCTCATGAGACTAGCAGGGTACACTCGAAAGAAGGAATTGCATCGCTTGTATAAATCCGCAAGAAACCGCAGGCCCAGTGACATGATGACGCTTACACAGAACACGGTCTCACCGTTCACGTAACGCCTCAACAATCTTGGTCTTGGAAGCCAACTTCAAGCAGACCCTATATATCGAACCGCATAATCGAACAATAATTCAAACAAGCCGATCGAACAAGCCGAATTGCAGCGTACCACGACATTTCACCCGGGACTGTCGGAACTCTCATGTTTATTTCTGCTTGGATTGTGGGCAGAGAACAGTCCGATCTCTTGAGTGTCCGCGTGACTCGAGCGACACGACTTGTCAAAAGGATGACGCCAAATCACACAAGCACGGAGGTAACAGATAAAACATAGACTAAGGAAGGAGAAAGCATGCAGGCCCTCATGGGACATTCGTGTTGGCCCCATTCGCAGGTCTGATTGGCGTTTTCAATATCGCTAAGCAGAGTATCACAATCCCTACCGAGCGACCATATCGCACTATTAAAACGACCGTCAGAGACAGATAGAACACTTGTAATATTTTACTACACACTAGCCATTAACTGCTGCCCGTCAGAGTCTACAAGGTACAGCCCGTGTTCGTTTTACTGTTCCTCCATTATTCTTCCAAAAATGTTAAAATATTTGTAATTGTAACATTTTTTTAAACTTAATTTTAATAAAAATAAAATAATAAAAATATTTGTAAAATATTATTGGTTAAAGCTGAGATTCTTTGATGGAAAAACCAATCTTATGGTGTTTTTTGTTTCTGAGCAGAATGAAGCACCGCTTCTATGGGGAGCGAGTTTCCCCAGGACTATTTGGTTGTAGAAGCAATTAGGCGCTTTATAGTAAAGATAGCAAGATTCGACCGCGTTTAATAGCTGCCTTGAAAGGTCGTCAGCGACTGCATTCCGATTTTTGTTACGGCTGGAGGATGTGGCCGCTGCTGGGTGAACGCTGTTCTGGTGTTTGCAGCGGTTGGGCGCTTGTTAATGTATTTATTGATGTTAATGGTGAAAAGGTGACGGCCCTCCTATACCCCTGACCTGGGCTCAGTGGATAAATTTTAATAGAATGACGGCTGTGGCCTGTGTAAAGTTTATGAGCCAAAAATCTTTGTTCGAATAAATGAAAAAACAGAACTGAATGCAGAATATAAGAATAACTTAAAGCTAACATATAATTTCATTGCGGCCACGCAAATGTGCTGTGTTTACCAGCTTGGGACCATGGTTCTCATTAAAAAGAGTGTGTTCTGTTTAGTCATAGGTTTTAATATTTAAATATAATGAGCTTATAACGTAAAAAGAAATAACAGCTAACCCAAAGAATAAGAACACTTCAGCAAAAACCGCACATTAAAACTGATGGCGCTATCAACAGTATATACACGCCCAATTTAAATTGTAAACTTTTTTTTTTTATGCTCTACGTCTATTAATTTACCACCTAGGCAATATTAACGTATGTACCAATCTATAAAAAGCGATTTTTTAAGTAAATGAGATAATTCTCAGACAAACTCTTTCTGAACTCTTTATGTCTCCAACGTCTAATTTGTTCAAGTGCAAGTTTCGACAATAACCCAGCAATCGTTTTATGTACCCTTTGAAAAACCTTTTATAATATTTTACCTTGCAATTGGCTTATGTACCGTTTAGCTTAATTAACCTTTGGTGACCCGACGTGATCCTGCTAGCCAAGAATCACACTTCCAAAGTTTTTACGAAGTAACCTGTTGGTGGCACCATAATCTGTTGGATTTTCCACCCCCTGGATAAAAAAAGAAGCTTCCTTCCAAACACGGATCTATCCTTTATTCGGTAGATTAAAAGGATACCACCTAAAGAAAGTCTATCTTAAGAACATTTCCTCAAAAAGTAAAAAAGATGGCTCCTTTCAAACGTGGACGCAGGATCTTCCGGTCATGACAAGTTAATGCAAGGTCCAAGTCGAAGCTAAGAAGCTGGAGAACCAGACAACGAAGAAGTTCAACAGCATCGACGTACCAACTAACGGCAGAAAGTTGGAAACTCAGTAAAAATACAGCCCCTCCAATCAATTTTGGAATTTTTTGAGCAAAGAGTTAGAGTCTTGAGCTCACGAAAGAATAAGGTCACGGCTAAAAGAGAGTAAAAAAATTGGACGTGCGCATCTACCATGGCCGGAAAATTAAACTCCTTTCCCTATTGCAAGGCACTGTCACATGCGAATTATAAATGCGACGAGTTTCGAGCTAAACCCGTACAGAAACGTTTACATTGGGTACAAAAGCAGAAAATGTGTGTCAACTGTTTTAAAAACGTACCAAGAGAGTGCAAGGACAAAAGTTGTTTTAAATGCGACAAAAGGCACCATACCCTGTTGCACTTTAAAATCGCCAATCTTCAGTCTCCAGCTTTAGGTGCAGCAAGTAACAAGAGTTAAAACCTGCTTGCTTCCGCAGAGGTACCCTTCCAGGCAATTAACGGTCAGACGGGAACTTCCGAGACTGATAGCCTCAGGATCACAAATTAATGTGATCACTGAACGAATGGCATCAATGTTGTCTTTAAAGCGGCATGATACTCAGCTTCGAATCGAAGACATCGGAGGACAACCTGAAATAAGCACAACCAGAGTAACGTTACTCGTTAAGGCCCTTCTTGGAGATTACGAACATCATCTAAAAGTGTTTGTTCATAGTAGCTGACCAACCAGATCAGCCGATATCTTGTTGTGATTTAAATTTAATGAGCGTCCATTGGCAGACCCACATTTTGACAGACCTGGAAGGATAAACCTGGAAGGATCTGTTAGTTGGTGCCGAGCATTATTATTCGCTACTGATGCCAAATCGGCATAAGATAGGTAAAAAATGCGCCATGCTTCAAAATACAAAGTTTGGATGGATAGTAGCAGGGAGATTAGAGTCCCAGATCTGCTCATCCATTATATGTGGAGGCGAAGCGTCGGCGAAGAAACCGATGCATTGATCGGGAAATTCCGGAAGTTAGACAGCCTAGACACCCAGACCAATCATCGATCGCCCTCAGAAGCACATTGTGAAAAGCATTTTGTGAACAATCTAAAGAGATCAGAAGATGGATGATTTATTGTAAACCTTTCTTTTGCCGAATAGCCAGTCACACAAGACGGCAACCAAAAGGTTTCTAGCGCTCGAAGGAAGGCTATCAGGTAACATTCGGCATTCACCCACTGAGCTCAAGGACATTGGAATAGGAGGGCATTTGTACACAAATCGTCACAAAAATCGGTCGAGCCGTTTCGGATTTTATGATAACTACCACTGCGACATAAGAATTTTATATATACGATAAATCTAATCTTACTCTGAATTTTGTAGGAATCAGCCAACTTTTTCCGATATTTACTATATCCCTTAACAATAGAAAGACCTAAGGTTATGTAAACTTCGAATCTATTCGTAGTTAGCTTTCCATTCTTGATTAAATACATATAGATGTATTTACAAATGTACACTTGTACACAAAATTTCACGAAAATAGGTCGAGCAGTTTCGGAGAGTAAAGTAACAAACACTAAAATGAAAATTGGTATATATAAAACAAACTTTGAAAGTATAGTGCTATAGTGCTAGTGATGTAGAGTATGTTGGTGTATATAGAGCCTTTGAGCGTTTTATTCTGATGAGATAATACAAACTTAGACTTAACCTCAACTTAACTTAATCCTAATTTCCTACCGCAGTATTTCCTCTCCTCTCCTGTTGGATTTGCTGATCGGAATGACCGCGAAGGAAAATTCGTATAAGCTTTGGATCACAATAAGTGTGCCCAATTACAATCAATCTATGAAGCCGGTAATACTAAACTTCTTGCTCCCTAGCGGCGCCAAATTTAAATACATTTTCTTTTCGCGACTCCCACGGCACACGTACAGCCCACGTCCCGCCCAACCGATCGAGGAGCGCTGCCGCTAATCGTACGGCTCGAATCGCGGGGATAGATCCGAGATAAGGAATAAATATTTTAAAAAGGTTACGAGGAAGAGTTACATTGTTGCTCTCTTAAGTAGGAAAGAATAGAGGATTTCATGCAAGAGTTCTGTGAAATGATTTGATAGAGGTTATTGTAGTCAGAACATAGTACCCTGAAAGGGTCATGCTGGGCATATGTTGACCTACAAAAGCTAAGAAATAAGGGGAGGAAAGTTCGAGAGGCCCTAAAAGAAACGTTAAATTTTAACAGACTTAGAAGATTCTGGCTGTCGATTTCACCATTAATAAGGTTATTGATGAAAACTACACCCAGCATAGTCCTACGGTTTAGTAGGGATGGTAAGTTTATTAAAAGTAGTCTGCTATGATAAGACGGGAGTTGAATACTTGCATCCCAGCTTAGACCCCTAAGAGCAAAAAGGAGAAAGTTCTTCTGTACTGATTCAATACGGTCTTGATGAAACCCATATTGGGGACTCCAGACACATGAACCGTATTCAAGAATCGGACGAACTAAAGATATGTAAAGAGTTTTGGTGAGTTAAGGGTCAATAAATTCCTTCTTGCGCAAAGCTAGACGTGGCGCACGCCCCAACAAACCCTGGGGACAACTGGTGCCATCGCTGGGAACTCTAACGGCAGTACCGCAGACGTCGAGCAAAGGTTGAGCGCAAATTCGTCAAATTTGTTGCGCATAAATCCTCCAATTCCGTTTGCAGACCATCAAATTTTTCATTCATTTCTGTATTCATTTCTCGGTGTGTCCAAAGCGACGAACAAGAGGACCAAAGAATCGCGACAAATATAAGCGAATAACGGAACCCGAACAAAGCGGAGGCGAATTTGAAATTGATTACGCAACTTGGAAATCGTGCCAATAAAAGTGTGAAAGCCTGTCCAGGATGCGTCAGGACAATCACGTCGGGGTCACCAAATGTTAAGCTACCTGCGTTTTGGTGGCAGCCAGTTTTTCGAATTTCAATAAACAATTCGTCAATTTCAATTCAGCACATTATTCGGGTTAATTTACAGCGGCGGAGGGTCATTGACAAGAGGTCTGCTCGGCGCGATCCAATTCCCCCGACTCCACTTCCCCTATAAATGTACCACGCCACTGTACATATCAGCAACTAACAATCCAAAGCTGTAAAGCCTTTCCTAGCGCCCGGAGAACCCAAACCGGCCACGCACATAAGGCCTCCCTTGGACAGCAAGAGCTGAGCTTTGGCGGTGATAACCAGAACGGGATAGAAAGATTAGATAAAGAGGGCGCTTATCGCCTAGTGATGCGCATCTATTGACGGCCACCGCGGCTATATAAATAAATTTAATTAATAATAATCCAAATAATAGGAAAAATTATAAATTATCTAAATAATAATAAAATCTTCTGCAGTCACAAGTCCCAACAATGACTAATACATTTTGATATTCTTTTAGTACAATGTATAGTCGGTAACCGCCTACTTTTTGGCATCATTTGTCTGCTATCCAGTCGGTTTTTAATCTTATGTCCGATAGCGACCAGCTGGTAGTTCTGGGTGACGTTAATATACCAGAACTCACTTGGTCAAATATCGATAACGTTACAGCTTTATCACTTTCTTCACACCATGCTTTTACTGCGGGCATGTTTGACATGTCTTTAGGTCAAATTAACCATGTCAGAAATTCTTTAGGTCGGCTTCTAGACTTATGTTTTGTGTCTGATCCAGATGGAATCACCCTTTCCAGAGCCCTGCCTTTAGTGACCCCAGAAGATCTATATCATCCTACGCTTGAGGTTTCAATCGAAACCATTGCCTTAATTAAACCTCATAGCGTAGAGGTAATAGAATTCGCTGCTTTAGTAAGGCTGACTTTAAAAAGCTCAATAACATAATTCTTTTCCTTGATTGGTCTGATCTTTTGGCATGCAATGATATAAATATCGCCTTAGAATATTTTTATAGGAGTTTGAATAGTTGTTTTGACTCTTGTGTGCCATGGAAGTATCCGTCCGTTAAAGACAACCCCCCTTGGTTTACAAGGAGCCTAAATAATCGTAAACATATTAAAAATAGACTTTTAAACAAATATAAAAGAACCGGCTGCAATCTAACTTTTTCAAGGTACTTAGTAGTAGCTCGGTCGAACTTTACCGTGCATAACGCTGAATGTTATAGAGATTATATTCGCCGTTGTCGGGTTCAGTTTACGCAGGACCCGAAGCAGTTTTATAATTTCGTAAACACAAAGCGGAAACATGTATCTTCTCCTTCCTTGCTCTCGTTTGAAAATTCTTTTGCGAATACAGATCAGGGTATTGCAGATCTATTCGCAAATTTTCCCGATGGAGTACCAGGCTGTGTGCTTAAGAATTGCGCTGAGTCATTGTGGAAATCTCTTTCAAAGCTTTTCACCTTATCTTTGGAAACGTCGATATTTCCCCTTATGTGGAAGGAATCCTTTATAATTTCCCTGCATAAAAAGGGGAACAAATCTGATGCTACCAATAATAGAGGCATCTCTAAATTGTCAGCAATTCCAAAGCTCTATGAAAAAATAATTACTCCTCATCTGCAATACCTCTGTAGCTCAATCATTTCTCCATGCCAGCATGGTTTTATTAGGCGTCGCTCCACTACCACTAACTTTTTGGAGCTGACATCATTTGTGATTGATGGCTTTCAAATTGGCCTTCAAACAGATGTAATCTACACTGATTTTAGTAAAGCATTTGACTCTGTGAACCACTCACTCCTTTTGAGAAAACTCGATCTTTTGGGATTTCCAACTAACCTTCTTACGTGGATTTCCAGTTATCTTTCTGGAAGAACCCAACGTGTCCTTTTTAATGATGTATTCTCCTGCCTAGTCCGAGCTACATCTGGAGTCCCTCAAGGAAGTCATCTCGGGCCTTTACTTTTTACCATTTTTATAAATGACTTGCCCTTTGCTTTACCGAACTCTCGGGTATTTATGTACGCAGATGACGTTAAGCTGTGTCTCAGTATAAATCTTCCTCTGCCCAATAAAAACTTCAGTCCGATCTGGACAAGTCCAAAATTGGTGTTCTGCTAATGACTTAAAATTTAATGGGTCAAAATGCAAACGTATGTCATTATATCGCTTAAGCCCCATCCAGGCAACTTATTTTTTCTATGGGACCGCCCTAGAAATATTAACTCAGGTTAACGACCTAGGTGCCCTATTAGACGTCAAGCTTAAATTTACCGACCATATATCGGCAATGGTTAATAAAGCCAAGGGTGTGCTTGGTTTCATTAAAAGATGGTCAAAGGAATTTAATGACCCTTATATAACCAAAACTCTTTACATATCTTTAGTTCGTCCGATTCTTGAATACGGTTCATGTGTCTGGAGTCCCCAATATATGGTTTCATCAAGACCGTATTGAATCAGTACAGAAGAACTTTCTCCTTTTTGCTCTTAGGGGTCTCTAAGCTGGGATGCAAGTATTCAACTCCCGTCTTATCATAGCAGACTACTTTTAATAAACTTAACATCCCTACTAAGCCGTAGGACTATGCTGGGTGTAGTTTTCATCAATAACCTTATTAATGGTGAAATCGACAGCCAGAATCTTATAAGTCTGTTAAAATTTAACGTTCCTTTTAGGGCCTCTCGAACTTTCCTCCCCTTATTTCATAACTTTTGTAGGTCCACATATGCCCAGCATGACCCTTTCAGGGTACTATGTTCTGACTACAATAACCTCTATCAAATCATTTCACAGAACTCTTGCATGAAATCCTCTATTCTTTCCTACTTAAGAGAGCAACAATGTAACTCTTCCTCGTAACCTTTTTAAAATACTTATTCCTCGTCTCGGATCTATCCCCGCGATTCGAGCAGTACGATAAACGACAGCGCCCCTCGATTGGGCGGGAGGTGGGCTGTACGTATGCAGTGGGAGCCGCGAAGATATACGCATGCAACATCTCCCTCCTTTTATTAAATTAACGTAATAAAATGAGGTTAATTTCTTGGTTATTTTTATACCCTTGCAGAGGGTATTAATATTTTGGTCAGAAGTGTGCAACGCAGTGAAGGAGACATCCAGGACCCCATAAAGTATATATATTCTGGATCAGGATCACCTCCTGAGTCGATATAAGCATGTCCGTCTGTCCGTCTGTCTGTTTCTACGCAAACTAGTCTCTCAGTTTTTGAGCTATCGTCTTGAAACTTTGCACACACCCTTCTTTCCTTTGCACGCAGTATATAAGTCGGAACGGCCGGGATCGGCCGACTATATCCTATAGCTGCCATATATCTGATTGATCGGAAATGCTATAACTTCCATGTTATTGAAGATAGAAACTTGAAATTTGCACAGATTGACTACTAGGGGAATTTAGGCCGATCTGGAAAATTTTATACGGATCGGCCAACTATATTCTATAGCTGCCATATGATTGATCGGAAATGCTATAACTTCCACGTTTTTGAAGATAGAAACTTGAAATTTGCACAGATTCTCTTTTGTAGAAATCTTAGCCGATCTAAAAAATTTCATACGGATCGGCCGACTATATCGTGTAGCTTTTATATAACTGAACGATCGGAAATGCCACAACTTTTCTGTTTTTGGGCGTAGAAGCGTCGGACTTCTTTTAAAATCCATTTTATACGAATCTAAGGTTGTTATGAATGTTTTTGTAAAGATCGGCCAATTATATCCGATATTTACTATATCTTAAGTCAATAGAAGCCGCTATTTAACTGCAAGGGTATATAAGCTTCGGCTCCGTCCGAAGTTAGCTTTCCATTCTCTTTTTTTTTGTTTTTTGTGTAGCCATACTAAATCAGACCAAATCAGCGGTGCCCAGCATTGACCCGCGCGGGACCATTACTTTCGTGTTTTTACACTTGCAGCACGTGAAGTTAACCGATATTCTTACTCACGAGAGGAATTACTTACTCGGCCGGACCGCTTCGAAGTGGGCAGGTCTATGTCGATTTATGCGAGCCATGCAATCAAATAAATAAAAAACATTACAAATTTCGCATAAAATATTAATAAAATTTGTTTTCATTGTTTTTAAATATATTTTAATTTTCAGAAAAGTCAATAGTTGCTTTTTATACCTTTGCAGAGGGTATTATAATTGGTCAGAAGTGCGCAAAGCAGTGAAGGAGACATCTAGGACCCCATACAGTATACATATTCTGGATCAGGTTCACCTCCTGAGTCGATATAAGCATGTCCGTGTGTCTGTTTCTGCGCGAACTAGTCTTTTCAGTTTTTAAGTTATCGTCTTCAAACTTTGCACACACCTTTTTTTTCCTTTGCACGCAGTATATAAGTCGGAACGGCCGGGATCGGCCGACTGACTATATCCTAAAGATGAAATATAACTAAAGGATCGGAAATGCTATCTTTCCCATGTTATAAAAGACTTGAAATTTGCACAGATTCACTTTTGTGGGAATCTAAGCCGGTCTGAAAAATTTCATACGGATCGGATGAATATATCCTATAGCTGCCATATAACCGAACGATCGGAAATGCCACAGCTTCCCTGTTTTTGGGCGTAGAAGGGTCGGACTTCTTTTAAAATCCATTTTATACGAATCTTAGCTTGTTATGAATGTTTTTGTAAAGATCGGCTAACTATATCCGATATTAAATATATCTTAAATCAATCAAAGCTGCTACTTAACTGCAAGGGTATATAAGCTTCGGCTCCGTCCGAAGTTAGCTTTCCATTCTCGTTTTTTTTTTAAATTTTATAAATGTTTATAAATTTAAATAAATTGAAAAATTAGAACAAGATAACAGTTTGTATGTTTAGTATAAGAGTTAGGGGTTAGGCTTAGAGATAGAGATAAGCAGCTTTAAAAGAGAATAGCGAAAAGAGCAACAACAAATAGTAAAGCAAAGCAGAGCTATGCTTGGATTAAAATGGACAGCTAGTTTCGAAGCGGGGCGAATCATCCTTGCTCGATCGTAAGTTTTTTTCGCCGCTCGACGTGGCACTCCGTCTACACCGGTGAACACGTCCTCGACGCTGCCTCGTTTCCACTCTCGTCGTGGTATAGCAGGATCGCAGATGAACACCAAATTCCCACGGCGCAGGGGCTCGACGTGCTCGCACCATTTCTCCCAGCGCACACGAGTAGGCAGATACTCATGTACCCATCGTTTCGAGAAGAGGTCTCTCATCATCCGGTTCAGATGCCACTGCTTCCTTGTGGTCCTCTCGGATGGCTGCCCTTTGCCTCCGAGTAGATCCGACAGGTTGGGTACTCCTTTTAGCAGGTCGATGGGAGTCAGAGGAGCCTCCTGGGTGAGAATCCACATTGTTCTCCGCCTCGATCAACAGGTTCTCCAGTACATGTTCCCTGAGAGCCAGCTCACTCATCGTGTGGGCTTCTCTGTTGCCTCCAACGAAGTTGTTTCCATTGTCGCTTCTTATCTTGACCACCGGTCCTCGGCGGCTCATAAAGTTCCTCATAGGGATGATGCAGTAATCTGTACATAAATCATGAGCCATGTCCATGTCTCGTGGTTAAACAGGTGAACAATGCTTCCCACCTTTTCTTGACACGACGTCCAGTTGTCACGTACAACGTTCTAAAGTAATCCAATCTTGGGTACTTAAATGGCCACCCCTTGGCTTCGAGTGGCTGCATAGGTTGTGCCCTTCGCAGCTTGCAGGTGCGGCAGACAGTCACCACCTTCCGCTGCAGCCTCCGTAAACTTGTTATCCAGAACTTCTTTCGTATTTCACCGATTGTCGCATCCAGATTCTGATGCCCCATCTTCTCGTGGTAGTACCGTACTACCATCTTCGCAGCGTGTGTCTGTGGGACAGTACACTTGGGCGCCGAGTACTGTAAGGCACACATCCAGGGTCGCCATTTTTCGCCTGGCACGTATGACTCCTTCGTCGTCGATATACGGGAACAGCCCTCGCAATTGGCTGCCCTCCTTAGGGATCCTTCCCTGAGATTCTTCGGCAAACGCTTCGCTTTGCGCTCGCCAGATCAGTATGCATAGAATTCACCATTGTTGTATTGCCCTCAACATCGTCGGACAAATCTGAAGACCCAAGCTATGGTCCTTACCAGTCGGTTATAGTTCGAGAATCTCTGCAAATATTCAATATCCGTTACATGGCGACCTTGCATGGCATCTCCTCCTCGTCCATGGTTGCTTGACAGTGACTACTTGAAGAAATCCTTGGTCAGCGACCTGCTCACTCATCGTGAACCTTGACTGCCTCGTCTGCCACGTTTTCGGCAGTCGATATCCATCCAGACTAAGATACTTCCGTTGACTCCAGTATCTCTGTCACCCGGTCTTCGACAAATTGGTTGTATCGGCGGTGGCTACTGCTTATCCAGTGCAGTACTGTTCTCGAATCCGTCCAAAATACGCATCTCTCTGGTTTCACACTGTGCTCTCGCTTCACAGTGTCCATTAGCCGTGTCCCTAGCACGGCCGCTTGAAGTTCCAATTTCGGGACTATCATCGTCCTCATCGGAGCACATTTCATTTTGGCACACACGAAAATGCCAAAAAATCCAAGAACATGCCTCAGATAAGGCTAAGGATCAAGAGCTCCTCGATGCCCAGCAAGAGATTGGGCAGGAAGTTTCGACATGCATTCGAAACTACAAAAAGGATGGGCCAATTCACTGGAAAAAGGCATCATACTTTGAGTCCAGCTAGTGGTTCTTGAAGAAGCTTGAAGAAGAGACATAGTTTTGGCTCAGGCCAAAACTGAAAATTACCTAAAGTATGCGGATGATCTTCGGACCAATTTTGAAAAATACTGCGACATCATTTAGGCGGGCCGTGACAAGTTAATGCAAGGCCCGAGTTGAAGCAAAATAGCTGGAGAACCAGACAACAATAAAGTTCAACATCAGCCCCACCCCAACCTAAGCCAGAGGTTAGCAGGGTTATGTCGCAGGCAAGGAGAACAGATTGAATCCGTCAAAGCCGCGTTGCATGAGCTCAGATCAATCAAGGGACAAGCCTCCAGTGGCCTTCTTAAAACGTTACGGGCCCAAGTCCAAGACACCCACTTAAATATCTATGAGGAATTCGAAATTCCAATAGAAAACGGGTACAACAAAGCAGCCTATTTGAAGCTGCAGGCGGAAGTACAGAGCGCTTTTATGGCCAACATGAGCCCAGCGCCAGCAGCCAGCATAGCTGATGTACAAATGCCACGTGTAACTATTCCAAAGTTCGATGGGGATATAATAAAATGGAAACAATTCCATGAACTTTTTTCATGCATGGTCCATGACACCAGCATGCCAGCAGTAATAATAATGTGGTACCTCAAGACTGCGCTGTCAGGAAACGCAGAGAGGTTAATCAATGTTGGAATTCCTCGAGCAAAGAGTTAGAGTGTAAAGGTTAGCTTTATCCTTTTGGTTGGATGCATTTATTACATCCAAAGCAAAGTCTTGGAGTGTCTTGAGAGATTGATATTATTTTATTTATGTTGGAGGGGGCAGTGGTGCCGCGTACAGCTCTCGATGGATTCTGATTCCTACAATATTCCTTATTAACTAAGTAAGGTCTAGGTGTCGTAGCCGCGCTGCTTACAACGGCAGATTCTTATTTATTCTTATTTATTCTTATTTTATGCTTATTCTTATTTATGCTTATTTATTCTTATGTATGTATCTAAATATCTACGCGAGGAAAATGAATATTCACTAAAGTTCAAGTACCCGCGGTCTGCATGTGACAGTTCATGCTGACACTTGCAACCGGCTCGGATTTCATCCGCTTGGTCAAGAACTCGTATATTTATCGTTTGTTTATGCGACAATGTATGAAGTACAGTGTGCATTCGATAAATGTGCATATTACATCTCCCTCCTTTTGAAAAATAACGTAATTACATGAAGTTATTTTTATGTTTTAATATTTTAGGGTAAAACTAAATTTTAATTATTTTTTTTTAAATATTTTTTTTTTTTTTTGTTTATATGTGTAAATTATTTTTTTTTTTTTTGTATATAGACTTAATTAATTGATGTATTAGATATTTTAAAATGAAAACAGAATTCAATCTTATGTGTTTTAGTTTAACCAACTGAAACAAGAAGATTGACAAGAATGGTAATTTTGGTTCAAAATAAAATTAAATTTAATTTAAATTTAATAAACCTTTTTCATTTTCCAATTCTTAAAGAACAACGTTCTGTTAAACTCCTATCTAAATTTCAGTTAATGAATATTTTTAATCTATCCTTATGAACTGTTTGTGTCTTACTCCTATCTCCTGATATTATAATATTATCCCTTTCTCCAATTTCTGTTACAGTATATGGGCCTGTATATTCAAAATCTAGCTTGTGACCTGTTTCATTTCTTAATAAAACTTGATCTCCAATTTTAAGTGATATATCTCTAGTCTTCCTATCATATAGTTCCTTATTCTTAATTTTATTATCTTCTATCATTATTCTAGCTCTTTATAAGCTACCTCTAGCCTATACTTAGATTCCTTAGCATAGTCATATACGAAATAAAGTGGTTATATTTTATCTACGGTATTAAAATGTATTGGTGTCATGCTTGACCAAATACTAGCTCATATGGACAACACTCATGTGCCATAGAAGGTGTCATATTGAAACAGTATACGAAATATTGTAGCCATACGTCCCAGTCAGTTTTATCTACTGAAATGTAGGATCGAATGAATTCATTAAATGTTCTGTGGCTTCTTTCGATTGTTCCAACAGTTTGGTGGTGGTGTGCAGTAGATGTTATGTTTCTGATGTTTAGATTTCTACATAGTTCATCTATTATTGAATTTTTGTATTCTGCCCCAATGTCTGTAATGAATTAAATCTTCAAAAATAGCTTTAGCTATATATTTATATATATATTTATATATTTATCTATATTTTGAGATCGTTAGACCGACCAACCTGAGCAGATACCGGGCCAGACGAAAGGGCACCAGCATCCAGCATCGAAGACATCGGAGAGCCGCCGACCCTAACGCGGTGAGCCCCAGTAACCAAGCCGGCTGCCAGGCACCAGACCAACACTTTCCCATGGCGTACGCCTCGCGGGGGTGGGAAGTCCGGCGACCAACACTGGGCGGTAACCGGCGAAGCCGGAAGGGCGAGCACGAGCGCAGGAGCCAGGCCACGCCAGGAAACTACAGCAAAGCAAGTAGCCCCTTTTGTAAAGCACGACATTTGTTAGAATAAAGGGAATAGTACCGACGAATCCACTCTGTGTTATTTCTGGGTTCGGGCAATCACGTCGAATCTATAAATTTGGTGGAACGTTCCCACAAACTCTGTGAGCTACTCCGCGGCATTTGTCGCGAACAGACAGCTAACAAAACAGTTCGTTACAATGTTGTCACACAGCCAACAGGGCAGGCTTGGCTGGGATAAAGTAGTAGTCTTGTTGCAAGGCCCAATATCGCTGACTCCTTTGAATTCCATTTTATTTCCATTTTAATACCTTGAACCACTATACCAAGTAGAAAAATAAGAACAAGATAGCAGTTTGTAGGTTTGGTATAAGAGTTAGACTTGGGTTAGTCTTAGAGATAAGGGTCTGTAAAAGGGAACAGAAAAGAGCAACAACAAATTGTAAAGCAAAGCAGAGCTATTCTTTTACTACCAAATATATCACTGCACACGCGTAAGCGAGACGGAAATTGTTAAATTGTTGTAACTTATTTATAAATTAAAAATTTATATATTACAAACGCGGATTTGATCGCAACATAAGCAAAAGAATATAATAAACGCAAAGCGCACAAAAAAATAGCACGTGCGTTCGCTTTAAAAGGCAGAAAGATGTTGATGATTGTTGAGCTATCAGCACCAGGCAGTTTCCCAGATTCCAATAAACAATTCGTCAATTTCACTGCAGCACTTTATTCGGGCTATTTTACAGTGGCGGAGGGTCAATGACAAGAGGTCTTAGAGACAGCTCAGTCATCCCCCTACTCTTTCTCCTTCTTGCACGATTATTGACTCGGACCGGCGCAGACATCTTGGCCGGAACAGTCGAAAGCTTGCCAGAACTCTCGGGAGCAGCAGCAGTGGCTTGGTGGCAGCATGGCTGGAAACAGGCAATTCATCAGCAGCAGCAGGAACCAGACCGGGCCGGCAATGAGGGCTGGTGAGGCAATCGCAAAAACGCATATTTTGACTGAAGCAGCCGCATCAGCAATCACAAGTAGGCAGGCAACTACACCAGGAGTATCAGGCGGAAATGGGCTTAAAATAGCTGCAGCGACAACAGGAACAAGGTTAGCGACAAGCTCAGGATCATACATGGATTCCGAGACGTTCGAGACATCTGAATCAACGACACCTACAGGTCCAGCAGCTAGATCGGGGCTTATGCCAGGAGCAACAGCAAGAACAGGAACGGTTACAGCATCAGCATCAGGGCCTGGAGCAACCGTAACATCATCAGCAACTGGGATTAAACATTCGTCGACGATAGGAGCAGCATTCTTTACGCACGTTGGGAGAGCAGCAAAGACGGGAACTGAGTATGATGAGGCGCCGGGATTGAAGCAGCCTCCAGATTCTGTGCCTCGGTTATGCAATCTTTGCGCACAGCTAGACGTGGCGCTCCCCCCAACAAACTCCCCCCAATGGAGAGATGCGGGGCGGCGATTGAAGAAACCCAAGTCGAAGACTCCTTGATTCCAAACTCAGTTGCAGACGGAGGCCTAGGCTGCAGTCCTGAAGCTGACAACGGATGCGTAGCGCATGAGGAGCTGATAACGGGCATTGGCGCAGGCTGGGGACAACTGGTGCCATCGCTGGGAACTCCAACGGCAGTACCGCAGACGTCGAGCAAAGGTTGAGCGCATGGGCGGTTAGAGCGGTTGCCAACTTCAGCACTAATTTCTCAGCTTATGGCACTGTACAGCCTCCTGAAATTGAACACTCGAGGACTGTCATGTAAGGAGTTTTAGTTATATAAGGGTCATTAAATTCTTTTGACCATCTTTTAATGAACCCAAGCACACCCTTGGCTTTATTAACCATTGCCGATATATGGTCGGTAAATTTAAGCTTAAAGTCTAATAGGACACCTAGGTCGTTAACCTGAGTTAATCTTTCTAGGGCGGTCCCATAGAGAAAATAAATGGCCTGGATGGCGCTTAAGCGATAGAATGTCATAAGTTTGCATTTTATGCCATTAAGTTTTAAGTCATTTGCAGAACACCAGTTTTGGAACTAGTCCAGATCGGACTGAAGTTTGTATTGGGCAGAGGAACATTTATATTGAAGACACAGAGACACGAGAGTTCGGTAAAGCAAAAGGCAAGTCATTTATGAATATGTTAAAAAGTAAAGGCCCGAGATGACTTCCTTGAGGGAGTCTAGATGTAGCTCGGACTAGGCAGGATAATACATAATTAAAAAGGACCGCAGTGGCGGTCACGGCAGTGGCGGTCGGGGCTTATGCCAGGAGCAACAGCAAGAACAGGAACGGTTACAGCATCAGCATCAGGGCCTGGAGCAACCGTAACATCATCAGCAACTGGGATTGAACATTCGTCGACGATAGGAGCAGCATTCTTTACGCACGTTGGGAGAGCAGCAAAGACGGGAACTGAGTATGATGAGGCGCCGGGATTGAAGCAGCCTCCAGATTCTGTGCCTCGGTTATGCAATCTTTGCGCACAGCTAGACGTGGCGCTCCCCCCAACAAACTCCCCCCAATGGAGAGATGCGGGGCGGCGATTGAAGAAACCCAAGTCGAAGACTCCTTGATTCCAAACTCAGTTGCAGACGGAGGCCTAGGCTGCAGTCCTGAAGCTGTCAACGGATGCGTAGCGCATGAGGAGCTGATAACGGGCATTGGCGCAGGCTGGGGACAACTGGTGCCATCGCTGGGAACTCTAACGGCAGTACCGCAGACGTCGAGCAAAGGTTGAGCGCATGGGCGGTCAGAGCGGTTGCCAACTTCAGCACTAATTTCTCAGCTTATGGCACTGTACAGCCTCCTGAAATTGAACACTCGAGGACTGTCAATTCCGTTTGCAGACCATCAAATTTTTCATTCATTTCTGTATTCATTTCTCGGTGTGTCCAAAGCGACGAACAAGTGGACCAAAGAATCGCGACAAATATAAGCAAATAACGGAACCCGAACAAAGCGGAGGCGAATTTGAAATTGATTACGCAGGCCAGGATGCGTCAGGACAATCACGTCGGGGTCACCAAATGTTGAGCTACCTGCGTTTTGGTGGCAGCCAGTTTTTCGGATTTCAATAAACAATTCGTCAATTTCACTTCAGCACATTATACGGGTTAATTTACAGCGGCGGAGGGTCAATGACAAGAGGTCTGCTCGGCGCGATGCAATTCCCTCGACTCCACTTCCCCTATAAATATACCACGCCACTATACATATCAGCAACCTAAAAGCCAAAGCTGTCAAGCCTTACCTAGCGGCGCCCGGAGAACCAAAGCCGGCCACGCACACAAGGCCTCTCTTGGACAGCAATAGCTGAGCTTTGGCGGCGATAACCAGAACGGGATAGAAAGATTAGATAAAGAGGGCGCTTATCGCCTAGTGATGCACATCTATTGACGGCCACCGCGGCTATATAAATAATTATAAATAACAATAATCCAAATAATAGGAAAAATTATAAATTATCTAAATAATAATAATATCTGCTGCAGTCACAAGTCCCATTAATGACTAATACATTTTGATATTCGTTTGGTACAATGTATAGTCGGTATATGCGCATGCAGCATATCCCTCATTTTATTAAAATAACGTAATAAAATTAGGTTAATTTGTTGGTTACATTTTTTTTGTGTTTTTGTGTAGCCATACTAAATCAGACCAAATCAGCGGTGCCCAGCATTGACCAGCGCGGCACCATTATTTTCGTGTTTTTACACTTGCAGCACGTGAAGTTAACCGATATTCTTACTCACGAGAGGAATTTACTCACTCGGCCGGACCGCTTCGAAGTGGGCAGGTCTATGTCGATTTATGCGAGCCATGCAATAAATAAAAAACATTACAATTTTCGCATAAAATATTAATAAAATTAGTTTCATTGTTTTTAAATATATTTTAATTTTCAGAAAAGTCAATAGTTGCTTTTTATACCTTTGCAGAGGGTATTATAATTGGTCAGAAGTGCGCAAAGCAGTGAGGGAGACATCTAGGACCCCATACAGTATACATATTCTGGATCCGGTTCACCTCCTGAGTCGATATAAGCATGTCCGTGTGTCTGTTTCTGCGCGAACTAGTCTCTCAGTTTTTGAGCTATCGTCTTGAAACTTTGCACACACCCTTCTTTCCATTGCACGGTGTATATAAATCGGAACGGCCAGGATCGGCCGACTATATCCGACTATATCCTGAATGATCGGAAATGGTATAACTTCCATGTTTTCAAAGATGGGCCGATCTAGAATTTCATAGGGATCGGCCGACTATTTCATATAGCTGCTATATAAATGAACGATCGGAAATGCTAAAACTTTCGTGTTTTTGGGCGTAGAAGCGTCGGACTGTTTTTCTCAATGTTTTTGTAAAGATCGGCTAACTATATCCGATATTTACTATATCTTTAATCAGAAGAAGCCGCTATTTAAACGAAAGGGTATATAAGCTTCGGCTCCGTCCGAAGTTAGCTTTCCATTTTCGTTTTTTTTTTCGCGGCTCCCACTACATACGTACAGCCTACCTCCCGCCCAATCAACCGAGGGGCGCTGCCATTTATCGTACGGCTCGAATCTCGGGGATAAAACCGAGACGAGGAATAAGTATTTTAAAAAGGTCACGAGGAAGAGTTACATTGTTGCTCTCTTAAGTAGGAAATAATAGAAGATTTCATGCAAGAGCTTTGTGAAATAATTGGATAGAGGTTGTTGTAGTCGGAACATAATACCCTGAAAGGGTCATTCTGGGCATATGTTGACATACAAAAGCTAAGAAATTAGGGGAAGAAAGTTCAAGAAGCCCTAAAAGAAACGTTAAATTTTAACAGACTTAAAAGGTTCTGGCTGTCGATTTCACCATTAATAAGGTTATTGATGAAAACTACACCCACCATACTCCTACGGTTTAGTAGCGATGGTAAGTTTTAGACCCCTAAGAGCAAAAAGGAGAAAGTTCTTCTGTACAGATTCAATACGGTCTTGATGAACCCCATATTGAAGACTCCAAACAGATGAACCGTATTCAAGAATCGGACGAACTAAAGATATGTAAGGAGTTTTAGTTATATAAGGGTCATTAAATTCTTTTGACCATCTTTTAATGAACCCAAGCACACCCTTGGCTTTATTAACCATTGCCGATATATGGTCGGTAAATTTAAGCTTGAAGTCTAATAGGACACCTAGGTCGTTAACCTGAGTTAATCTTTCTAGGGCGGTCCCATAGAGAAAATAAATGGCCTGGATGGCGCTTAAGCGATAGAATGTCATCAGTTTGCATTTTATCCCATTAAGTTTTAAGTTATTTGCAGAACACCAGTTATGGAACTAGTCCAGATCGGACTGAAGTTTGTATTGGGCAGAGGAACATTTATATTGAAGACACAGAGACACGAGAGTTCGGTAAAGCAAAAGGCAAGTCATTTAAAAAATGTTAAAAAGTAAAGGCCCGAGATGACTTCCTTGAGGGAGTCTAGATGTAGCTCGGACTAGGCAGGATAATACATAATTAAAAAGGACGCGTTGGGTTCTTCCAGAAAGATAACTGGAAAGCCACTTAAGAAGGTTAACATGAAATCTCAAAAGATCGAGTTTTCTCAAAAGGAGTGAGTGGTTTACAGAGTCAAAGGCTTTACTAAAGTCAGTGTAGAGGACATCTGTTTGAAGGCCAATTTGAAAGCCATCAATCACAAATGATGTCAGCTCCAAAAAGTTAGTGGTAGTGGAGCGACGCCTAATAAAACCATGCTGGCATGGAGAAATGATTGAGCTACAGAGGTATTGCAGATGAGGAGTAATTATTTTTTCAAAGAGCTTTGGAATTGCTGACAATTTAGAGATGCCTCTATTATTGGTAGCATCAGATTTGTTCCCCTTTTTATGCAGGGAAATTATAAAGGATTCCTTCCACATAAGGGGAAATATCGATGTTTCCAAAGATAAGGTGAAAAGCTTTGAAAGAGATTTCCACAATGACTCGGCGCAATTTCTTAGCACACAGCCTGGAACTCCATCGGGACCTGGTGAAAGTACCGGTTTAACCTTTAAAAGATCCGATAACAAACCGCGCTCGGAGATAATGGACCAAAAATAAGATTGGCTGAATGAATTTCATATATGTAGGTAGGGCTGTTTTTAATATGTTAACCTAGGGGGATTGTCATTAAGGGACGGATATTTCCACGATACACAAGAGCCAAAAAAACTATTGAAACTCCTACAAAAATATTCTAAGGCGATATTTATATCATTGCATGCCAAAAGATCAGATCAATTAAAGAAGAAGAAGAAATTTAAGTCATTGAGCTTTTTAAAGTCAGCCTTACGAAAGCAGTGAATTCTATCACCTACGATGTAACATTAACCTGAGGCAATGGTTTCAATTGAAACCTAAAGCGTAGGATAATATGGGTCCTAGGGGGTCACCAAAGGCAGGGCTCTGGAAAGGGTGATTCCATCTGGATCAGACACAAAACATAAGTCTAGAAGCCGACCTAAAGAATTTCTGACATGGTTAATTTGACCTAAAGACATGTCAAACATGCCCGCAGTAAAATCATGGTATGTCGAAAGTGATAGAGCTGTAACGTTATTGATGTTTGTCCAAGTGAGTTCTGGTATGTTAAAGTCAACCAGAACCACGAGTTGGTCGTTATCCGACATAAGATTGAAACATGTTCAAAGATTTCTTCACTTGGTGCCATTTTTAGTTAAGTGACTTAGTTAAGTGATAGTTAAGTTTTTACTTAAGTGATAACCCATATAAACAGGGCTATATTTTCAAGACTTTGGAAAAATTGATCTAAATCGAATATTCCATTGGTCAATCAACAATAATTCGTCCAAATATATTTTTTCCTTTTTCTAATAAACAGTATGATTTTTGTAGATGAAAGGTCACTAGTTTTTTAACTTCTCCATTGCGAACGACGGTATATATTTTGGGCTCAGAAGCTTTATGTAGGGATTGCATTGGCAAATCCCTTTCATTACTTTTATTTCCTGCGCAGAATTTCTGCATACTTTAATATCTTTTAGTGACTTTTAGTATATTTCTGTTTAGTGCTTTTAGTTCGTCGATTGTTATTCTTGATAGAGCGTCTGCCACATAATTATTCTTTCCCTTAAGGTATACTGTATGCTGTATATTTATCGTGTCCTAGTTTTTATCTCATTCTTGTTAACTTTAAAGAGGAATCTTTCGTTAAGAATAATTATGTTAGTGGTTTATGGTAAGTTTTCCATATATGTATGGTCTAAAATAATTTATTGCCCAATTAAGTAATGTTTAATCCTGTTAGCAAAAGTTTTTGTTGCATATGCTACTATTAGTACTGTTCCACATGCCTTTTTGCTTGCATTTGTTGTTATGCAAAATTGAAGTCAAGATATTGTAATAATGTTGGTTGAATCAATGCATTTTTTAGATAATTAAATGATTCCTGACACCCTGATGTACAATTGAATTTGACATGTTTCTTGCAAAAGTGAGTTAGGTGTCTTGAATATGTAGAGAAATTTGAAATGAATCTTCTATAGTAATTACAGAAAGCGACAAATCTTCTTGCTTTATCTGCATCGGACGGAACTGGATATATATATATATATAACATCATATATTTTCTCACTAGGTAGATTTGCTTTGTTTGTGAATTCATGACCTAGGAATGTGACTTTGTGCATAAAGAATAAACATTTATCTGGATGTAATTTAAGGTTGTGTTTTCTGCATAGATTAAATACATTTGTTAAATTTTTAATCATATGGTTTTCGGAACAACCTATTACTTCTTAATCATCCATGTAAAGGAAAGCTTGGGATGGTTCTAATCCCGAGAAAGCTGGTGTCATCATTCTTTGAAAGGAGTTTGGTGCAATCTTTACTCCATAGGGTAAACGTTTAAAACAATACAAACCCATGCTCGTTGAAAATGACGTGATATCTCTAGAGTTTTCTTCCAATATTATTAGGTGAAATCCGAACATTGAATCTAAACATGAAAAAAATTTTGCTCTCCAAGCTGATCTAATATATCTACTAATCTCGGTAGTAGGAATTTATCTGCTAGCATTTTTGTTTATTTGGTGGTAGTCTATAACTCACATGGTATTAAGAAGTCTTCTGCTACTATTTTAAAATGATAAGGTATTTTGAATTTTCGTACTTGCAGTTATTTTAATAAAACCTGTGACTCAATAGCATCTTTACCGATTCATACCATGAATACTGTGGTATTTATATCTATTTCTTCAAAATCAACTGCATTTATTTTGAGGGTACATATATCAGAACCGGTATCAATTAAGAAGGTATATATATTATTTGAGTATGGTTGCTTTTGATTAGACATAAAAGGTTGATTTTGTATACCCACTTTCACTATGGGTTCCTTTTTGCAAGGGTAGTATTTAGTTTTCCTGTTCTACGACAATGGCTCCTTCGGCATTTGAGTTTCCCCGGGATCCTTGTTGTTTCCTTCAGTTATTATATTGACCTCGATTTGGGTTTTAGTTATTATTGTAACTGGTAATAGTTTTGGTTATTAGTTTGACCTCGGTAGTCATTAAATTGTTCTCAACCCCCATAATTTCCTTGATGGTAGAATCCTCTGCCCCGTGGGAAATTACCTTGATAGTAACGTCTACCATTGCCTCCAAAATAATTTCCTCTATAACATGTAGACATTACAGTAAGATTGTTTCGTACTACAGTTGGTTTTGTTTTTTTTTTTTTTAACTGTCCTTTAGAGACAACCATTACATTTTTCTGGCAAAAACTGTCCTTTAGGGATAACCATTAAATTTTTTGGAGAAGACTATTTTGAAGTTGGAACTATTGAAAGTATATCTACTTTCCAATCCTATCGGAACTAAATGAGAGGTCAACCGGGTGGGTGCTACGCAGACTTCTGGTCTGCTCACTCTTGTCCAGGAGAGTGACGGCCAGCAGATAATGATAATTTTGAAGCCTATGCAAATAACGAAAGCTGCTCCTCCTTTTTTCATTCTTGACCCATGGGAACTGTAGTACCTCGGGGATAATGGGGCGATGCGATGGGCTTTGTTCTGAAACGTCCCCACAGTTCCCCACAATAACTACAAATTGTTTCGATTTTTTCTGGTTTTGTATGAATTTAGTTCGCGATTTTGGCAATATATATATATGTATTTAAAAAAAATATTTTTTTATTATTTCACTTACAAAAATTGCTGTCTTGATGTGCTTTTAAATTGATTTGCTTAATATAAACGGTTGTAATATCTCCCATTTTTTTTCACTTTTTTCAAGGCTTTATAAATAGTTTAAAATTCCTCGGATATGCGCCGTTTTGTTCGATAATCTGTTTCCATCTAGATGGCTACTTTATAATACCCATTACTAAAAATACTGCTTCTTAGTAGCAAAGTCGATGTCCCTTCTGTAGGCCAATTCAGGACGCTTTGGTCAAACGGTCTAGTTGTTCGCAAAAAAAGGTAGAATTCAGAATTAGAGAGGGCATATCAAAGTAAATGATTACCCTAGCAGTTACATAGCGGCTTCTATTCCAGATATATATATATTTTGTTTATGTGTGGATGGTTTTGAAATAAACTGTCCTTTAGGGAAAAGAGCTTCGCTTATAACTAACTTTGGTTGGATCTAGAGAAAGCAGCTAGAAAGTACATAAATGAGAGGTTAAGTGGGTGCATCCCACGCAGTCTTCTGGCCTGCTTACTCTAGGAGAGTGTTGGCCAGCTGATTAGCATGATTTTGCAGCCTCTGCAAGTAACTATAGCTGCTCTTCCTCATTTCATCCTTATGTGTGGATCCTTATCATTTTATGTGTGGATGGTTTTGAAATAAACTGTCCTTTAGGGAAAAGAGCTTCGCTTATAACTAACTTTGGTTGGATCTAGAGAAAGCAGCTAGAAAGTACATAAATGAGAGGTTAAGTGGGTGCATCCCACGCAGTCTTCTGGTCTGCTTACTCTAGGAGAGTGTTGGCCAGCTGATTAGCATGATTTTGCAGCCTCTGCAAGTAACTATAGCTGCTCTTCCTCATTTCATCCTTAAGTTTTTGTACTTTTAGTACTTCGTTGTCGTGGTGGCCGTGGGCTCCAGCTGCGATGCGAAGGGCTTTGTTCTCAAACGTCTGGATTCTTTTAATATTAGTCGTAGCCGCAGTTCCCCACAATTGTATGCCTTAGGTTCAGATCGGTCTTATGATGGCTTTGCATAAAAGTAGCTTTGAGGATGACCGCAGCTTGGACTTCCATCCCATTAGCCAGTAGAATTAATTGAGTAATTTGTTATGTCTTTATGCGTGATTGGAATGCTGTTGACGCTGACCTGAGGGCAGTTTCCTGGACGGAGGGAGGAGGTGGTGGAGGCGGATTTCTCGTTATTGACTTTGATATTTCATCTTTTCTGCCAAGTGCGGAGCAGATCAAGCTGTGTTTGCATTATATGCCTCCATAGCGTTTTTGGCGAAGGTTAGGAAGGCGGTATCGTCAGCGTAGGTGGCAGTCATTAATTTGGGTTTTTGGAGCACTGGGGGGTCAGCCGTGTAAGCTTAGTACAGGGATTCCAGCGCGAACCTCCTTAAGACCGGAAGTGGCCTCTCCACATCGGACCGTGAATTTGCGGTCTTTTAGGAACGATACCAAGAACTGGTAATATGCTCGGGGCAGGCATGATTTTTATTTAAGCAGGCAATGCTTGGCAATATTTCCTGGTTTCAAAGGCGTCCAGGATGTATTGCACGACTCTATGACATTGCACAGGTGGTCCATGGGATTGTCTGAAGCCAAACTGGTGATCAGGAATCAGTCCAGCCTCGTCAAGTGCCAGCAGAGCACTGCTCAAAAATACACTTTCGAGTATTTTAGAGAGCATTGGCAGTAGAACTATTGGACGATAAGATGTAAGGTGGGCTTTTGGTTTTCGGGGTTTAGGTATCATGACTACTTTGGCACGTTTCTATGTTATCGGGAAGTACCTGATTTCCAAACATCTATTGAACATTTTTGTGAGAAGCCCAATGCTTGGAGGTGGTAGCAGTTTTAATGCCATGGCATTGATACCGGTGCCTTGTTGTTGTCCATGGCGGCAATCAGTCCGGCTGTCTCCTCCTTCATTACTAGTGGTATCGGGTCGGCTTCGCTTGTGGGCTCGGCTAATAGTCGAGCTGTTTAAGCTGCCTCTTCTTTGAGCAGCGATCGAAAGGTGTGAAGACTCTTTCTAGGTGTTCGGCAAATGCGTTGCTGGTCCATCTCATATCTGCACCAGCTTCCGTCAGCTCTTTTAACAGGTGAAATTCTTTTCAGAGGTCGTCTTATGCTTTTCATACCCGCTGGAGTCGATCTTTTAACGGGTGAAATTCTTTTCAGAGGTCGTCTTATGCTTTTCATACCCGCTGGAGTCGCAGCTTCTCGAGTTTCAGCTCGGTCACTTCCGGATTCCGGCTCTTGGACGATCAGAGAACCTTGGCGCTGCTAAAGATACTAGATACTAGAGATCTGGATTTGAGCAGTTAGTTTTACGACGACCGCTTCAATGTCGAGGGGAGAGTCCAGAGGTGGGCTGGGCTCGGTAGTAGTGTTGAGCCATGACTAATATATGCCGATATCAGTTGTTTTATAGATTATGCGAGAGGGCAAAAGCGCTGTGATGAGAGAGAAGATCCTCTACTTCTCTGGGCTGAATTCTAGCAGAATCCAAGCCTCTAGGGGTGGCGATATCCAGTAAATCAGGGATTTTTAAGGGATCCGTGGGCCACTATGTGGTTGCTCCGGTCGCATGGCAGCTCAAATTCCTGGATTGAATTTGCTGGGTAGTATCTGGAATTGCGAACTAAGAGAAATAACACTTATTGGAAATTACCCAATACAATTTGTAAGCTGCCCAATTCCAATTTTATTAGAAACCTTTCAAACGAACAAATAGAATTTTAAAACAGATTTTCTATCCACCAAAGTCATTCAAAAATACTAAAAACTGTGAACATTTATTACTACAAAACTTACAAAATTTAAAAGAAATAACAGAAAAAGTAGGCTATGGTATTTAAATTTTCTTTACTTTGATTATTATAAAATTAATTTAAATATTTATATTTTTAAATTGTATGTATAAATTAATATTTGATTTATACATACAATTTAAAAATATAAATAGAATATAGGAGAATTCAAATTTTAGCGGTGGAGGAGTAATACAGTTGTCACCACTAACGCCCTCTCCACCTCCTGATAGGGTTATCTTACTACTTCTATTGATGCCAACGTTGCAATCTAAATTAATGTAAACAATACTGGAACAAAAGAAATTAATAAACCCAGGAACCGAATTATGAATTTGCAAAGTCGATCCGAATATTTAAACATAAACAAGGCACCACTTAACCACTAAGATCACACTCCTCTCTTAAACCCCAAACCAGACCCTGCACTCAGAAATCAGATCACACCTAACACTTAGATATTCAACTCAAACAAAGCAACGATATATAAGGTACCCATTGAATAATTTTAAGATCAGTTTTTGTACCAACCTCTAAGTGGAATCATTCACCCATAAATAAAAGTTAAATTACCAACAACTGCTATATTGGTGCATCACTCATTAAATATAACTCGCGTTAGCTTACGCCTGTTCGTTGCGATGGCGGGACCAGTTCAGGTGTTCGCCGGATTTGTCCTTGATCGCGTCATGGCAAAGCTACTAACTTTCCAAGCTCCACACTCGACTCTTAAACCCTTCTTCTGCTACTGCTTGCCCGTGGTCTTTTTGTTTCTGTCTCTCGCTGCTCCCGTGTATCCGTTCACAGTGTATCCGCGGTTCCCATCTCCTTGCTGGTGATCGCAACTCACTGTACGAGTGTCTTGATCCATTACTTTTCCCGACTTGCACTTAGCTTCGCACTCAGTTGTATTAGCGCACTTTCCGGGACTTTTGCCGTTTCTGTCCCCGGACTCTCCAAAGGCAGTACTCGGACTTCACTCTGCTAGCTTTGCGGCACTTCGCCGGACCCGCCTCCTCTTTCTCCAAAGCTGTCTATGCGGGCTATGTAGGCTCTCTGTCCCGCTATGTTTCACGTCGTTTCTCCTGCATTCTTCAATCCTTCTGTATCGCTATTCGAGCTACCTGTCCCATTTCTCGTGCTTTCTCCGATCCGTCGCTGTTCCAAACGGTTTTCTTGGTCTTTTGATTTCCTGGTCTTCCGATCTGAGACTCCGCCGGGCCCGTTCCCTCTTTTCCCATTGCTGTCTTATGTGTAGGAGATTTCATCTCCTCACAATATATACATTTATACATATTTATAATATATTTACATATATATGTTTGTTTTTTTTTTCTTCCCCTTTGTGTTTGTTTCCCGTTTTTATTTTTTTTCTTTATTGTTTCAAACTATTGTTTTTTCCATTTTTTTTCCTTTTATCCTAGCTCCTTCATACATTTACTCCTCGGGTGCTGGACCACATCCTGTACGAGACCCACTCACCTGCACTAGGCGGCCCAGGATGTGCTAACCGCAGATACTCTATCTTGGGCAGCTCTCTTTTCGGGATCTTTTCTCGCTCGGGATGCTCCACGTGGCCCGTCTAGCCATTCTCCGGCCGCCTCCTTCTCTGGCCGCTCCTCCGTTTTCGGTTGTGACGGAATGTCTCGCTGCGCTTCTCCTCCGCGCATTCCTGGTTTTAAAGCACTTATGTTTATTTATATTGTTAATTTCTACCACCGTTCTTTCATCCATAATAACATACTTTAATACCTACAAATTTTTATAATGTATTAAGCCTTGATAAGCCACAGACCTTGAGAGACGAGATGTAAATACGAATAGATGAAATGAAAAAATAAGAGTTTTGATTTCCATTTTAATAAGGATGATGTTGATGTAATTGATTAGCATAAATGAATAGAAAATGACAAAGCGAGTGTAAATATTTTTCATGGGGAGTCACCGGATTGTCACCGGAATCCCAAAAAAAAGCCATCGTCTACTTTTTATTTATTTTGGCTCAGCAAGATACAATAAACAATTTTTTTAGATGGCCATCGGGACAGAGATACAAAAAATGGCAACCGTAGACGGCCGATCGACTGAGTGGAGCGCAGTAACTAATTCTATAGTCTGACATAGAGAGAAGAGCAATCCATTGTGACGTCTCAAGTGATGTTCTTATCGGCAGAGCTTCAGTGGCTGCATCGTGTTGACATTGTACAGCAATGGGCAAAGAACGCTGCCTTGAGGGATTCCAGCGCTACCCTCCTTGAGACCGAAACGAGCCTCTCTACATCTGATCGTGATTGCGATCGTTCAGTGAATGATCACACAATTTAAGATTTTTGGGAAAAATCGAAAGGGGTGAAGACGCTTTCTAGGTGTTCGGCAAATGCGTTGGCCCGGTCCATCTCATATCTGCACCAGCTTTCGTCAGCTCTTTTAAAGGGTGGAATTCTTTTCAGAGGCCGTCTTATGCTTTCGTGACCCGACTAAGGCTGTGAGATGAATCCCTTTGTTCTAGCTGTTCAACAAACTCATCAAATGCCTCTTTTTCCCTTTCTGTGAGCCGTTTGGTGGCTCTGTTTAAAACAGTCTTGTCTCTCGGGGTTATAGAGAGCATCCATACCCGCCGGAGTCATCGCTTCTCGAGTTTCAGTTCCGTCACTTCCGGATTTCAAAAGTAGACATCACTTTTGGTAGCTCTAGGACCTTGGAGAACCTTGGCGCTGCTACAGATGCTGCCGTCCGGATTTGAGCAGTTAGTTCATCAACGACCGCTTCAAAGTCGAGGGGAGAGTCCAGAGTGGGTCCTTAGTAGTGTAGAGCCAGAACTGGTACATATCCTGGCCGATATCAGTTGTTTATAGATGAACTTGGTGCGGGCTGACCTGAGTATGGCTGAGGCGTAAAGCGAGACGGCAAAAACAAAGAGAAGGTCCTCTCTTTTTCTGGTCTGAATTCTAGAAGAATCCAAGCCTCTAGAGATAGCGATATGCAATACATCAGGGATTTTTCAGGGATCCAGGGCCAGTCTGTGGGTACGCCGGTCGCATGTTTTCCTGTGTAGTACCTGGCTTTCTGGGTTTCTGATCCTAGAGAGAACCCCACCAGGGGTTTTTGGCATTAAAATCCCTTTCAATTATGAACTTGAGGCCAATGCAATCCAAGATAACTAAAAAATCCAAAAGCCATCCTTTGCACTTTGTATAGTGTTGCTACTACTATTTTGGATTTGATAACTTCTGCTGAAATACTTTCGAATGTGTCTTTCGTTTGATCGATTAGTCTTGATGTCTTTTCTTTTTATCACATTTAATGTTCTTTTTCTTTAATGTTGGCCTTTGCGGCGCTCGAAAAGTCGGTCAGTGGTTGATTGCAGTGGTAACCCGAATGATTAAGTTTAGCTGGGCTTCTCTTTTTTGAGTGCGGTCGTCTATATGCAATTTATTATAAGAGTCCTTGGATTCTTCGGATTCTGAATTGCCATTTTCTCTACTTATGCTTGAATCACTATAAATTTCTATTGGAGTGTTTATTTGACTGTGTTCAGTTATCGGGCAAAAACAGACAGTTCTGGCTCTTACACCGCCTTTTCTTCTAAGCATAATATATTTATTTTTGTTTTCAAAATTAACTCAAAATTTATTTTGTTATTCATAAATTATTCCTTCAAACTTCTTTTTTTGTAATTAATATTATTTTTTTTTTACAAACTATTAACAATTTTTCTACCCCTGCAGAGAGTATTATAATTTTGGTCAGAAGTGTGCAACGCAGTGAAGGAGACATCTAGGACCCCATAAAGTATATATATTCTGTATCAGGATCACCTCCTGAATCGATATAAGCATGTCCGTCTGTCCGTCTGCCTGTTTCTACGCGAACTAGTCTCTCAGTTTTTGAGCTATCTTGAAACTTTGCACACAACTTTGCACACATCCTTTAGCTCCCATATAACTGCACGATCAGATATGCTATAACTTCCATGTTTTTAGAGAAAGAAACTTGAAACTTGCACTCACTATTGTGAGTAATAGAGCCTAATGATACCATTGAATATGGAGAACATCATTAAATTTAAATTTGCCCTGTCAAGGCGCACAGCATCCTTCAAGATATGTGTGCTTTTGTCGATGTTTGAGACGGTATGTTCGCGACGGTGTGTTTGTGATAGTGCTTCTGGCCAGAGTACATATTCGTTCAAGAACATCAGCCGAGAAATGTAAAAAAAAAAATACCAAGCCTTTAGGAGTCAAGCTCTCTAAAGCTTGGCCAGCCTATTTCTTCCTTAAAAAACTAACAAACTCCCTACTCTAACCTATCAGAATACTAGGGGTTAGTTTAATCTTATAGCGTAGGTGATAGAATTCGACGCTTTCCCAGGGCTGACTTTAAAAAGCTCAATAACTTAATTCTTTCCTTTGATTGGTCTGATCTTTAGATATGTAATGGTTGAAAAATCATTGAGCCTTAGAATATTCTAAAAATATTTTTAATGAATTTTTTTTTTACTATTGTGTCCAAAAACTTTTCCGCCGTGGAAAGATCCGTCCGCTAAAGACAATCCCTCTTGGTTTACAAGGCGCCTAATTAATTTTAAACATATTAAAAATAGACTTTTAAACAAATTTAAAAGAACTTGTTGCAGTTTAACTTTTTCAAGGTACTTAGTAGGTCGATCGAACTTCACCGTGCATAAAGCTGAATGCTATAGAGATTATATTCGCCGTTGTCGGGTTTAGTTTACTAAGGATCCGAAGCAATTTTAAAATTTTTTATACACAAAGCGGAAACATATAACCTCGCCATCCTTGCTCTCGTTTGAAAAGTCTTCTGCGAATAAGGATCAGGGTATTGCAGATCTATTCGCAAAATTTTTTTAACAACGTATTCACCTCACTATTTTATATCAGCCTTACAAATACGAAATTCTTATATTTGGTTAATCTATCACCGAGCACAGTTAGTTAAACGCGCCAATGTAATACCCGGCTGTGTGCTAAAGAATTGCGCCGAGTCATTGTGCAAACCTCTTTCAAAGCTTTTCACCTTATTTTTTTTTTTCGCGGCTCCCACTGCATACGTACAGCCCACCGCCTGCCCAACCAATCGAGGGGCGATGCCGTTTATCGTACGGCTCGAATCGCGGGGATAGATCCGAGACGAGGAATAAGTATTTTAAAAAGGTTACGAGGTAGAGTTACATTGTGGCTCTCGTAAGTAGGAGAGAATAGAGGATTTCAGGCGGAATTATAAAGGATTCCTTCCACATAAGGGGAAATATCGACGTTTCCAGAGATAAGGTGAAAAGCTTTGAAAGAGGTTTGCACAATGACTCAGCGCAATTCTTTAGCACACAGCCTGGTACTCCATCGGGACCTGGTGAAAGTACCGGTTTAACCTTTAAAAGATCCGATAACAAACTACGCTCGGAGAGAGATGGACCAAAAATAAGATTGGCTGAAAGAATTTCATATGTGTAGGGCTGATCGGAAATAGTACAAGGTGAATACGTTGTTTGAAAAAATTTTGCGAATAGATCTGCAATACCCTGATCTGTATTCGCAAAAAAATTTTCAAACGAGAGCAAGGAAGGAGAAGATACATGTTTCCGCTTTGTGTTTACAAAATTATAAAACTGCTTCGGGTCCTGCTGAACCCGACAACGGCGAATATAATCTCTATAACATTCAGCGTTATGAACGGTGAAGTTCGACCGAGCTACTAAGTACCTTGAAAAAGTTAGATTGCAGCCGGTTCTTTTATATTTGTTTAAAAGTCTATTTTTGATATGTTTAAGATTATTTATGCTCCTTGTAAAACAAGGGGGGTTGTCTTTAACGGACGGATACTTCCAAGCCACACAAGAGTCAAAACAACTATTGAAAGTTCTATAAAAATATTCTAAGGCGATATTTATATCATTGCATGCCAAAAGATCAGACCAATCAAAGGAAAGAATTAAGTTATTGAGCTTTATAAAATCAGCCTTACTAAAGCAGCGAATTCTATTTCCTACGCTATGAGGTTTAACTAAGGCAATGGTTTCGATTGAAACCTCAAGCGTAGGATGATATGGATCTTCTGGGGTCAAAGGGTGATTCCATCTGGATCAGACACAAAACACAACTCTAGAAGCCGACCTAAAGAATTTCGGACATGGTTAATTTGACCTAAAGACATGTCAAACATGCCCGCAGTAAAATCATGGTGTGAAGAAAGTGATAAATCTGTAACGTTATCGATATTTGACCAAGTGAGTTCTGGTATATTAAAGTCACCCAGAACCACCAGCTGGTCGCTATCGGACAAAAGATTAAAAACTGACTGGATAGCAGACAAATGATGCCAGTAAGTAGGCGGTTCGGATGAAGGTGGTATATATGAACAGGTAATAAACAGCGATTGATCGGACAAAGTGATCTTAACGCAAAGAAATTCTAAATTACCAAACTCTTGCAACTTGACCTCTTCAGAATGGAAAGAGGAGAGGTCGGTCGCGTCTGAAAGTAGTGTACCTGTCTGGGAAAACTTCTGAGCTAAAACTTCTAAGGATCTCCGGCGTTAACCAGGTTTCACTGAAGACAAAGGAAAAGCTATCAGAGTATAGCCTGGGGAGCTTACTACGAAGGCCCCTAGTATTCTGATAGGTAAGAGTAATGAAGGTTGTTATTTTTTTAAAATAGAAGTTGGCTGGTCAGTTGGTGTGACTTTGGGGAGTTTAACTCCCGCAGGCCTGGTATTTTTTTTTTTTACGTTTCTCGGCTGATGTTCTTGAACGAATATGTAGTCTGGCCAGAAGCCAGGCGAACATACCGTCTCAAACATCGACAAAGGCACACATATCTTAAAGAATGATGTGCGCCTCGAGAGTGCAAATTTAAATTTGGAGATGTCCTCCACCTTAATCTCGGCTTTTGTTTTGGCTTTGATATAAGCCGAGATATCGATCTCTGAAGTATCAGGGGCAAGCCGTGAAATAAATACTTGTTTCTTTGGAGGAACAACCTTTAGGGTCTTTGGTCTCGCAGCTTGTAGGACTGCGATACCAGTCGGTACCGGGGGTCCGGACCTAATGTTCCCAGTGGGTTTTACAGGGGTATGCATCAATTGGGGCTGTGGCGTCACTGGTAGTGATGCCATAGGGGACAAATCAGAAAGTTGCACACGTTAAGGGGAGGAAAGTTCGAGAGGCCCTAAAAGGAACGTTAAATTTTAACAGACTTAAAAGGTTCTGGCTGTCATTTTTACCATTTATAAGGTTTTTGATGAAAAGTACACCCAGCATAGTTCTACGGTTTAGTAGGGGTGGTAAGTTTATTAAAAGTTGTCTGATAAGACGGGAGTTGGATACTTGCATCGCAGTTTAGACCCCTAAGAACAAAAAGGAGAAAGTTCTTCTGTACTGATTCAATACGGTCTTGATGAAACCATATATTGGGGACTCCAGACACATGAACCGTATTCAAGAATCGGACGAACTAAAGATATGTAAAGAGTTTTGGTTATATAAGGGTCATTAAATTCCTTTGACCATCTTTTAATGAAACCAAGCACACCCTTGGCTTTATTAACCATTGCCGATATATGGTCGGTAAATTTAAGCTTGACGTCTAATAGGGCACCTAGGTCGTTAACCTGAGTTAATCTTTCTAGGGCGGTCCCATAGAAAAAATAAGTTGCCTGGATGGGGCTTAAGCGATAGAATGACATACGTTTGCATTTTGACCCATTAAATTTTAAGTCATTAGCAGAACACCAATTTTGGACTTGTCCAGATCGGACTGAAGTTTTTATTGGGCAGAGGAAGATTTATACTGAGACACAGCTTAACGTCATCTGCGTACATAAATACACAAGAGTTCGGTAAAGCAAAACGCAAGTCATTTATAAAAATGGTAAAAAGTAAAGGCCCGAGATGACTTCCTTGAGGGACTCCAGATGTAGCTCGGACTAGGCAGGAGAATACATCTTTGGGTTCTTCCAGAAAGATAACTGGAAATCCACGTAAGAAGGTTAGTTGGAAATCCCAAAAGATCGAGTTTTCTCAAAAGGAGTGAGTGGTTTACAGAATCAAATGCTTTACTAAAGTCAGTGTAGATGACATCTGTTAAAAGGTTATTTTGGAAGTCAATCACAAATGATGTCAGCTCCAACAAGTTGGTGGTGGTGGAGCGACGCCTGATAAAACCATGCTGGCATGGAGAAATGATTGAACTACAGAGGTGCTGCAGATGAGGAGTAATAATTTTTTCAAAAAGCTTTGGAATTGCTTACAATTTAGAGATGCCTCTTTAATTGGTAGCATCAGATTTTTTCCGTTTTTACTGCAGGGGAATTATAAAGGATTCTTTCCACATATGGGGAAATATCGACGTTTCCAGAGATAAGGTGAAAAGCTTTAAAAGAGGTTTGCACAATGACTCGGCGCAATTATTTAGCACACAGCCTGGTACTCCATCGGGACCTGGTGAAAGTACCGGTTTAACCTTTAAAAGATCCGATAACAAACTTCGCTCGGAGAGAGATGGACCAAAAATAAGATTGGCTGAATGAATTTCATATGTGTAGGGCTGATCGGAAATAGTACAAGGTGAATACGTTGTTTGAAAAAAATTTGCGAAAAGATCTGCAATACCCTGATCTGTATTCGCAAAAGAATTTTCAAACGAGAGCAAGGAAGGAGAAGATAAAACTGTTTCGGGTCCTGCGTGAACTGAACCCGACAACGGCGAATATAATCTCTATAACATTCAGCGTTATGCACGGTGAAAATCGACCGAGCTACTAAGTACCTTGAAAAAGTTAGATTGCAGCCGGTTCTTTTATATTTGTTTAAAAGTCTATTTTTAATATGTTTAAGATTATTTAGGCTAAGATTAACCAAGGGGAGTTGTCTTTAACGGACGGATACTTCCATGGCACACAAGAGTCAAAACAACTATTCAAACTCCTATAAAAATATTCTAAGGCGATATTTATATCATTGTATGCCAAAAGATCAGACCAATCAAAGGAATCAAAGAATTAAGTTATTGAGTTTTTTAAAATCAGCCTTACGAAAGCAGCGAATTCTATTTCCTACGCTATGAGGTTTAACTAAGGCAATGGTTTCGATTGAAACCTCAAGCGTGTAGGATGATATGGATCTTCTGGGGTCACCAAAGGCAGGGCTCTGGAAAGGGTGATTCCATCTGGATCAGACACAAAACATAAGTCTAGAAGCCGACCTAAAGAATTTCTGACATGGTTAATTTGACCTAAAGACATGTCAAACATGCCCGCAGTAAAATCATGGTGTGAAGAAAGTGATAAAGCTGTAACGTTATCGATATTTGACCAAGTGAGATCTGGTATATTAAAGTCACCCAGAACCACCAGCTGGTCGCTATCGGACATAAGATTAAAAACCGACTGGATAGCAGACAAATGATGCCAGTAAGTAGGCGGTTCGGATGAAGGCGGTATATATGAACAGGTAATAAACAGCGATTGATCGGACAAAGTGATCTTAACGCAAAGAAATTCTAAATTACCAAACTCTTGCAACTTGACCTCTTCAGAATGGAAAGAGGAGTCTACTGAGATTAGTACTCCTCCGCCTCTTTGGAGAGGTCGGTCGCGTCTGAAAGTGGTGTACCTGTCTGGGAAAACTTCGGAGCTAAGGATCTCCGGCTTTAACCAGGTTTCACTGAAGACAATAACCTGAGATGCAAAGGAAAAGCTATCAGAGTATAGCCTAGGGAGCTTACTACGAAGGCCCCTAGTATTCTGATAGGAAAGAGTAATGAAGTTTGTTAGTTTTTTAAAATAGAAGTTGGCTGGTCAGTTGGTGTGGCTTTGGGAGTTTGACTCCCGCAGGCCTGGTATTTTTTTTTTTACGTTTCTCGGCTGATGTTCTTGAACGAATATGTAGTCTGGCCAGAAGCCAGGCGAACATACCGTCTCAAACATCGACAAAGGCACACATATCTTAAAGGATGATGTGCGCCTCGAGAATGCAAATTTAAATTTGGAGATGTCCTCCACCTTAATTTCGGCTTTTGTTTTTGCTTTAATATAAGCCGAGATATCGATATCTGAAGTATCAGGGGCAAGCCGTGAAACAAATATTTGTTTCGTTGGAGGAATATTCTTTAGGGGCTTTGGTCTCGCAGCTTGTAGGACTGCGATATCAGTCGGTGCCGGGGGTCCGGACCCAATGTTCCCAGTGGGTTTTACAGAGGTATGCATCAATTGGGGCTGTGGCGTCACTGGTAGTGATGCCATAGGGGACAAATCAGAAAGTTGCACACGTTAAGGGGAGGAAAGTTCGAGAGGCCCTAAAAGGAACGTTAAATTTTAACAGACTTAAAAGGTTCTGGCTGTCATTTTTACCATTTATAAGGTTTTTGATGAAAAGTACACCCAGCATAGTTCTACGGTTTAGTAGGGGTGGTAAGTTTATTAAAAGTTGTCTGATAAGACGGGAGTTGGATACTTGCATCGCAGTTTAGACCCCTAAGAACAAAAAGGAGAAAGATCTTCTGTACTGATTCAATACGGTCTTGATGAATCCCATATTGGGGACTCCAGACACGTGAACCGTATTCAAAAATCGGACAAACTAAAGATATGTAGAGTTTTAGTTATGTAAGGGTCATTTAATTCTTTTGACCATCTTTTAATGAAACCAAGCATACCCTTGGCTTTATTAACCATTGCCGATATATGGTCGGTAAATTTAAGCTTGAAGTCGAATAGTACACCTAGGTCGTTAACCTGAGTTAATCTTTCTAGGGCGGTCCCATAGAGAAAATAAGTTGCCTGGATGGGGCTTAAGCGATAGAATGACATAAGTTGCATTTCGCATTTTGACCCATTAAGTTTTAAGTCATTTGCAGAACACCAATTTTGGAACTTATCCAGATCTGACTGAAGTTTGTATTGGGCACAGGAACATATATATTGATGACACAGCTTAACGTCGTCTGCCTACATAAGTACATGAGAGTTCGTTATAGAAATAGGCAAGTCATTTATGAAAATGGTAAAAAGTAAAGGACCGATATGACTTCCTTGAGGGACTCCAGATGTAGCTCGGACTAGGCAGAAGAATACATCTTTAAAAAGGACGCGTTGGGTTCTTCCAGAAAGGTCGCCCGAAATCCATGTACGAAGGTTAACAGGAAATCCCAAATGATCGAGTTTTCTCGAAAGGAGAAAAAAGGAGTGAGTGGTTTAAGAGTCAAATGCTTTACTAAGGTCAGTGTAGATGACATCTGTTTGATGGCTATTTTGGAAGCCATCAATCACAAATGATGTCAGCTCCAACAAGGTGGTGAAGCGACGCCTAATAAAACCATGCTGGCATGGAGAAATGATTGAGCTACAGATGTATTGCAGATGAGGAGTAATTATTTTTTCGAAGAGCTTAGGAATTGCTGACAATTTAAAGATGCTTCTATAATAGGAAGCATCCCATTTTATCCAGAGGAATTATAAGGTATTCCTTTCACATATGGGGAAATATCGACGTTTCCAGAGGTAAAGTGAAAAGCTTTGAAAGAGGTTTTCACAATGACTCAGACCAATTATTTCGTATATTCGTATATGTAAGGCTGATATGAAATAGTACAAGGTGAATACGTTATTCGAAAAAATGGGCTGATGCGTATTCACAGAAGAATTTTCAAACGAGAGGAAGGAGAAGATACATGTTTTCGCTTTGTGTTTACAAATTTATAAAACTGCTTCGGATCCTGAGTGAACTGAACCCGCAACGGGGAATCTATTTTCTATAACATTCAGTATTATGCACAGTGAAGTTCGACCGAGCTACTAATAACCTTGAAAAAGTTGAACTGCAACCAGTTCTAAAAATTTGTTTAAAAGTCTATTTTTAATATGTTTAAGAATAATTAGGCGCTTTGAAAACCAAGGGGGATTGTCAGGTAACATTGAACAGGTAATAAACAGCGATTGATCAGACAAAATGACCTTAACGCAAAGAAATTCTAAGTTACCAAACTTGACCTCGACCAAGTTACAACTTGACTTCTTCGGAAGGTAAAGAGGAGTCTACTGAGATTAGTACTCCTTCGCCTCTTTGGAGGAGTCGGTCGCGCCTTAAAGTGGTGTACCTAACTGGGAAAACTTCGGAGCTAAGGATCTCCGGCTTTAGCCAGGTTTCACTAAAGACAATAACCTGCGACGCAAAGGAAAAGCTATCAGAGCTTGGAAGGAAGCTTGCTGCGCGCAGGCCGTTAGTATTCTGATAGGTAAAAGAAGGGAGTTTATTAGTTTTTTAAGCCATAGGGGAAAAATCAGAAATTTGCACACGCTCACAGACGCATTCGGTATCCGAATTTTTATCAGTCCTGGCTCTTAGAGTGATCAGGGGTTGAGGGTCGGCAGGGTTTGATGGTCGGCAGTGCGGACAGAGGATTAGCTGGTGCACGCGGCTCCACTAGGGTGGATTTTTTGCTCTTTGGGGACTCAATTAGTAGCTGTAGTCTGCTAAATTGAGAATCAAGCGCATTGAATTGACCGCTGACTTTACGAAAACCTTTCAATTTATTAAATCCGTTCCTTGTGTGCCGCATTAATGGTCTCATCTCGCTCTGCACGGCACGAAAGTTACTAAAACAATAGTGGCAATAACAGAGCTCCGGGACACTTGGAATGTACCATGTTATCACACAGCCAACTGGGGAGGCTTGGCTGGGATGAAGTAATAGTCTTGTTGCAAGGCTTAACAGCGTAAACTCCTTTAAATTACTTTTTTTTTAAATTTCAGTTTTTTTTACCTTAAACCATTATACCAAGTAAAAAAATAAGAAAAAGATAACGGTTTGTAAGTTTGTTATAAGAGTTAGACTTGAGTTCGTCTTAGAAATAAGGAACTGTAAACGCTAAACACGTGCGTTCACTTTGAAAGGCAGAAACTTTTTTTTTTGTTTTGTTTCTTGTAAGAAAAGTCACTACAAGATATTTGCCAAGGCAATCTCATGAGAATCATAAATAATTTAATTTGTTTATATTAAATGAGTTTTACGGTTTTAATCAGTTTTAAGTTCTGAGCCCACGGTGCCCGCTACCACGAAAGTTTGGGCCAAGAGAGCTTTCGCTACAAGACATGGAGATGGGCAATTCGTTAACGAAGTCGCACTGTATGTAATATATGTAAGCTGGACGTAGTTGCAACTCAATTTTTGTTAAGTCAAGTTCAATTCTAACTGTAATAAGACAAATTGTGCACTTATTTTAGGTTTAAACCATGTTTATCTTCACAAATTTATCTCTGCGCTTTTTAACTTTTTACTCTCATTACTGCTGCTGCTGCTGGTCTTCCCCTTACTTCTCGCTGCTTACTTTTTCTTCCCCCCGTAATCCAACTGTGCTTTTTAGCGGTCACTTTTTCCTCTAGGTGAGGAACCCAATATGATTGCCGAACGGAATATGTGGTTTTTTCGACTGCAAAATGGCCTATGAGCATCGACAATTATTTCCTTATCCATCTGCTTTGGATCCACGATAAGGTCGTTTCCCTTTATTTTCTTATAAAGAAAACCGCCTTTCATCTTGTATCATCAAAAGGGTGATTACCGAGAATTTCCATTACCGCCTTTAACCTGTCTTGTTTATCATGGATGCCAACATTATGCAGTGAGTATAACAGCTTTGTGAATGCGTCCTTGAGCGATTCATCTGTGATTCTAAAAATCGAAATACAGCATCCTAGCGGAGCAGATTAGTTAACGGTCGTGCAATTTAAGATTAGTTATGGATAAATTTAATAATAAATCCAGTCTATCCTAAAAACGAATGAACATCTCGGATACTTTTCGGGGCAGGGAATTTACGGATGCAGTAGTTTTCTTTTGTTCTGGCCACGCGCTTCCTTTTTCAATGTTGTGACTCAAAAAACTTATTTTGGTTTGCAAGACATGGCACTTTGATTTTTAGGCCATAGGATCCTACGATTTTAAACCCATGGCCCATCTTGCCTAAATACACCATCCTTGCAAATTAATGGACACATGGATGAATGGCATAACGAAAATCATAGAGAAATCGGTTAAATTCGTATAGGCCCGGCTTCGTATGAAAACGCAGGAACGTGAAAGAAGCCATTTTCCAGATCCACTACCGTCCTGGTTGTGTCTGGTTCTCTCCTTATCTATTGCCATCTCTGCTTCGAAACATCCGACTTAGTTTGTGATTTTGTTGCCCAATCCGCGCAGCCTTGACATACATACATCGCTTCAGGTTGATATTCGGAATATTTTTGAATATATTCGAACCTCTGACGACTTTTACAGGATCGATTGCTTTCATACAGTTTTTGGAAATGTGTCCGCCTTTGTTATACCGAAAGCACTTTGTTGCAGCATTGCAACCCTTGCACAGATAATCGGCGGATCTAATTGTAGAAGCAATGATATTTTCTTTGTTAGCTTCGTTATTATTTTTTTTATTTAACGTAATTTTGGATTTGGTCTGACTTATCGGTGCTGCGGAGTTTTCGGCGATATGTACGTAGATTTGGTATTGTTCCTGCAGATCTGTAAAGGATTTGCCACAATAGTTTGAAATTGCTTTTTAGTCAAGAATATAACGAATTACCTAGTGGCCGTCAACGATTCGAGTTTTTTACGACTACGAACTTGGGAGTGCATATCGGCACTGCAGATGAATCCTCAACTGCTCTGAATATTCTTGATTACATTTTGCATTTAAAAACATCTTTGCAGTTTTACATATTTTTGATTATGTTTAAGCTGTAAGCATTTTTTATTTCAACTTTTTTAATTCCTTGAACCAGTGTACCAAATTGTCACTGGACAAATTATATGATTTTCTATTGGGTATGAATTTCATCAAAAGGCATGTTAAAAAAATAAATAACGTTAACATCAGAATTGAACTAATAAATGATGTTAAAATTCCATTCCACTCCAAATTTCCAGAAGAGATTTGCTTATTGGAAGTATGTGAAATTGAAAACTTCAACTTAACAGGCTTAAACATTAAAGAAAAGGAATTAATTAATAGCTTTAACAAGCGATTTAAGAAATTATATTACAAAGAAGGGGACCAGTTAACTAATACAAATGCAGTTGAACATAATATAAGGACTGTAACAGAAAATCCGATAAACTCAAAAATTTATAGGATGTCTCCGAAATATGAAGACAAAATTAGAAAATTTAATGCCAAATTGCCATTAATGCCATTTTAATGCCAAAAGAAGATATAGAAAAAACATGCCAGAATGCAATTTGAACTTAAAAAGGCAGCAGAAACATAAACAGGCATTACAAATCCATTTTCGAAAACTTCAACAACAAAAATTAAAATTTCAGACAGCTCAATGATCATTTATGAAACAACACTCAAGAAAACGTCCTTAACAAAGATAAAATACAACCAAACAACCAGAAAATTCATTAAAGACTACGCAAAAATTGCATACCCCATGATTACCATAAATAGGTAATTTATTGTAATACAATAAATTAATACGATCCAGAGTATATTGATTCATTTGAAAACTTAAAAACATAAGTTCACACCCAATATTGAAATTGGATAAACCATTTAAAGTGACAACAGATGCTAGTGATTTTGCAATAAGAGCGGTTTTGTCACAACAGGGTCAATCAGTAGCATTCGTATCAAGAACTCGAAACACAATACAGCGCAACTGGCAACGAATTTTTGATCATTTGTTTTCGCAATTGGATATTTTAGATGGATCCCAGTTTCAAATTATAACAGACCATCAATTAAGTACCTAAATAAAAAATATAAAGGAAAAGACTAAAAAGATAGACAAAAACGTTGGATCAAACAGCACCTCTTATAATTATTAAAAACAATGTGGAATCTAATTTAGAGATATTAGAAACTATCCATTCAGCAGAAGCAAACGAACAAATTAATTTTTTTATAAAGCAAGGAATAGTAAATAAATACAAAACACAAATTATTGTAACCTATTCAGCAAGAAACCCTATTATTTACAGTAACGGCAGGAAAATTATAGAAATTAGGCCAGTAGAAGACGCTCTAGATATCGAACAGAAATTATTTAACAATATAAAAAATACATTTGGTATCTTTTCAGAAGTACCAGACACAACATGTTATAAAATTCAATGCATCATAAAGACATTTTTAAAGACACACCAAATATAAAATTTCTTAGATGCACAAAAAGGGCTGTAGAAAAAAAAAACGAAGAACAACTTCAGCATTATATCATACAAAAGAATCCTTACACAGTGGCATTAATGAAACATTTTATAGTCCAAAAGATAAAATTTACTTTCCAAAACAAAAAGACCACAGAACAACACACTAAAAGAACATGATTATATCTAATTGTAAGAAGTGCAGGGAAATAAAATATGACAGAAACCCAATAAAACCAAAATTTTTTATTACGGAGACACTGCAAGAAAACAATCATATAATTCATACAGACTTTTTTCGTATTAAGCAAAGATCGTTTGTAACAGTTCTAGATAAACTAACTAAATTTGTAACAGCATACAATATCAAAGAAAGGAATTGGAGAATAGAAAAACTAGAAATTATAAGTTATAATACTAACTAGTGTTGTATTCCACTTGGTGCATCACTCATTAAATATAACTTGCGCGACAGACCCTGTAACGAACTGTTTTGTTAGCTGTCTGTTCGCGACAAATGCCGCGGCTAGCTCACAGAGTTTGTGGGAACGTTCCACCGAATTTACATATTCGACGTGATTGCCCGAGCCCAGAAATAACACAGAGTGGATTAGTCGGTACTATTCCCTTTATTATGACAATGTTGTATTTTACAAAACGGGATTACTTGCTGCGCTGTTGTCTCCTGGCATAGCCTGGCTCCTCCGCTCCCGCTCACGCTCTCCCTTCCGGGTTCGCCGGTCGGCGGCTCTCCGACGTCTTCGATGCTGGATGCTGGGGTTGGTCGCTTAGACCGTCCGATCGCGCCGAGCTTACGCCGAGATAGACGGATGGTTTCGATGCCTGGCAGCCGAGTGTGTTACCGTGGTGGCCTCTGCCGGATGGAATGCCTCACGCTTGGCGCCCTCTTCCGCTTGGTCTTGCTTGCGCCGGCCCGCTATCGCTTGGCCGGAGTCTTGCTTGGCGAGGATTCGTCAAGCAAGCGTGTCGATCGCTTTTCGCTGGCAAACCTTGGTGCGGTCGCTCCCCGGATGCCGTGACGGATCGCGTGTGGACACCCCTTTCGGTTCTCTCCGTGGGTCTAAGTTCACGAGGGTAGCGCGTCGGCTCACGCCTGTTCGTTGCGATTGGGAACCAGTTCAGGCATACGCCGAACTTGTCCTTGTTCGTTTCGTGGCAAGACTACCGACTTTTAAACGCTCCGCTCGACTCCTTTACCCTGGGCTTCTTTTCGTGCTGCTCGCTGTGCTCTCCTCGCCTCGTTGCGTCTCTGCTGTCTCCTGGTGCCTCAGTGATTCCCGTCTCCTTGATGTCTCCGTGATTCCCGTCTCCTTGCTAGTGGAAATAAAATATGACAGACCTTGCAGACCTTGCTGCACGAGTATCTTGAACGGTTCACTCTTCCCGACTTATACGTTGCCTCGCACTTGATTTGACTCGCGCACTTTCCCGGACTTGCTCCGTATCAGTCTCCGGACTCTCCAAAGGCGGTCCTCGGACTTCACACTGTCAGACTCTCTGCTGACTTACCGTCTTGAACCCACGCCGGCAGTACCTTTATAGGCCCCGGTGCGGCCTTTAATCCTTCCTGGATCACTCCTTCCGTTATCTGGGTTGCGTACATCCTCCAGTGCCGCAACTTTCTTCGCCCGCCTTTCATTCTCTCGCTGTTGCTAGGCGGGCTCCCTGTCCTGCTACTTTCCCCGTCGACCCGTGCTTTCTCCTGCTCCATCACTGCTCCGTCGCTCGTCCTGTTACTTTCCACATTCCTCCTGCTTTCTCCCATCCTTCGCTGTAGCTATGCGGGCTCTCTGACCCGTTACGTTCCACGTCGTTTCCTTCGTTTCTCCATTCCGTCGCTGTTTCGGACTGCTTTCTCTGGTCTTCTGACCTCCTGTTCTCCCTCAGTGAGGAAGATCCGGCCCCGACCCCTCCTTCCCCCTTGCTGTCTAGGGTGTGGGAGATTTCATCTCTTCACAATACCTATGACAAATTTGTTTGACAAATTAGACAAAATACAGAAAAACGCAAAACGCAGAACGATCCACTTGCTGTTGCCTAATTATACACCTTTCCTATATTTTACTTTGCCAATTGAGGCCCTCAAATCGAACTCTACGTAAATATCACATTTAGAAGATTATTGAAAAACTTTAAGTGGCGACCTTTGTTTCGATGGAGGACCCTAAGGAGTTCATCGCATTATATTTTTACAGTCAATCAGCTTTGTTTATTTTCAATTAAGCCGTGAAAATAGTAGTGTTATCAGTTATTACATAACTTTATCCATAATGTCGCGGTCACACTGCTCCACTCTTCAATTTTTACTAACGGGAAGGGCAAATATTTGTTAAAAACACTGATAATTAGATTATGTGTAGACTTTTGCCGTCTGAATCAAAAAACGATACCAGATAAATACCCTTTACCTCTTATGGACTCAATTTTACGTTAACTAGGCAGGGCACAATATTTCAGTAAATTAGGCCTAGCAAAGGGTTACCACTCAATTTTAATGCCAAAAGAAGATATAGCAAAAACAGTATTTGTCACACCAATGGGACTTTACGAACATGCCAGAATGCAATTTGAACTTAAAAACGCAGCAGAAACAGCCTGTTTAGGCATTACAAATCCATTTTCGAAAACTTCAACAACAAAAATTAAAATTTCAGACAGCTCAATGCTCATTTATGAAACAACACTCAAGGAAACGTCCTTAACAAAGATAAAATACAACCAAACAACCAGAAAATTCATTAAAGACTACGCAAAAATTGCATACCCCATGATTACCATAAATAGGTAATTTATTGTAATACAATAAATTAATACGATCCAGAGTATATTGATTCATTTGAAAACTTAAAAACACTCATAAGTTCACACCCAATATTGAAATTGGATAAACCATTTAAAGTGACAACAGATGCTAGTGATTTTGCAATAAGAGCGGTTTTGTCACAACAGGGTCAATCAGTAGCATTCGTATCAAGAACTCGAAACACAATACAGCGCAACTGGCAACGAATTTTTGATCATTTGTTTTCGCAATTGGATATTTTAGATGGATCCCAGTTTCAAATTATAACAGACCATCAATTAAGTACCTAAATAAAAAATATAAAGGAAAAGACTAAAAAGATAGACAAAAACGTTGGATCAAACAGCACCTCTTATAATTATTAAAAACAATGTGGAATCTAATTTAGAGATATTAGAAACTATCCATTCAGCAGAAGAAAACGAACAAATTAATTTTTTTTATAAAGCAAGGAATAGTAAATAAATACAAAACAAAAAAGGCCAGTAGAAGACGCTCTAGATATCGAACAGAAATTATTTAACAATATAAAAAATACATTTGGTATCTTTTCAGAAGTACCAGACACAACATGTTATAAAATTCAATGCATCATAAAGACATTTTTAAAGACACACCAAATATAAAATTTCTTAGATGCACAAAAAGGGCTGTAGAAAAAAAAAACGAAGAACAACTTCAGCATTATATCATACAAAAGAATCCTTACACAGTGGCATTAATGAAACATTTTATAGTCCAAAAGATAAAATTTACTTTCCAAAACAAAAAGACCACAGAACAACACACTAAAAGAACATGATTATATCTAATTGTAAGAAGTGCAGGGAAATAAAATATGACAGAAACCCAATAAAACCAAAATTTTTTATTACGGAGACACTGCAAGAAAACAATCATATAATTCATACAGACTTTTTTCGTATTAAGCAAAGATCGTTTGTAACAGTTCTAGATAAACTAACTAAATTTGTAACAGCATACAATATCAAAGAAAGGAATTGGAGAATAGAAAAACTAGAAATTATAAGTTATAATACTAACTAGTGTTGTATTCCACTTGGTGCATCACTCATTAAATATAACTTGCGCGACAGACCCTGTAACGAACTGTTTTGTTAGCTGTCTGTTCGCGACAAATGCCGCGGCTAGCTCACAGAGTTTGTGGGAACGTTCCACCGAATTTACATATTCGACGTGATTGCCCGAGCCCAGAAATAACACAGAGTGGATTAGTCGGTACTATTCCCTTTATTATGACAATGTTGTATTTTACAAAACGGGATTACTTGCTGCGCTGTTGTCTCCTGGCATAGCCTGGCTCCTCCGCTCCCGCTCACGCTCTCCCTTCCGGGTTCGCCGGTCGGCGGCTCTCCGACGTCTTCGATGCTGGATGCTGGGGTTGGTCGCTTAGACCGTCCGATCGCGCCGAGCTTACGCCGAGATAGACGGATGGTTTCGATGCCTGGCAGCCGAGTGTGTTACCGTGGTGGCCTCTGCCGGATGGAATGCCTCACGCTTGGCGCCCTCTTCCGCTTGGTCTTGCTTGCGCCGGCCCGCTATCGCTTGGCCGGAGTCTTGCTTGGCGAGGATTCGTCAAGCAAGCGTGTCGATCGCTTTTCGCTGGCAAACCTTGGTGCGGTCGCTCCCCGGATGCCGTGACGGATCGCGTGTGGACACCCCTTTCGGTTCTCTCCGTGGGTCTAAGTTCACGAGGGTAGCGCGTCGGCTCACGCCTGTTCGTTGCGATTGGGAACCAGTTCAGGCATACGCCGAACTTGTCCTTGTTCGTTTCGTGGCAAGACTACCGACTTTTAAACGCTCCGCTCGACTCCTTTACCCTGGGCTTCTTTTCGTGCTGCTCGCTGTGCTCTCCTCGCCTCGTTGCGTCTCTGCTGTCTCCTGGTGCCTCAGTGATTCCCGTCTCCTTGATGTCTCCGTGATTCCCGTCTCCTTGCTAGTGGAAATAAAATATGACAGACCTTGCAGACCTTGCTGCACGAGTATCTTGAACGGTTCACTCTTCCCGACTTATACGTTGCCTCGCACTTGATTTGACTCGCGCACTTTCCCGGACTTGCTCCGTATCAGTCTCCGGACTCTCCAAAGGCGGTCCTCGGACTTCACACTGTCAGACTCTCTGCTGACTTACCGTCTTGAACCCACGCCGGCAGTACCTTTATAGGCCCCGGTGCGGCCTTTAATCCTTCCTGGATCACTCCTTCCGTTATCTGGGTTGCGTACATCCTCCAGTGCCGCAACTTTCTTCACCCGCCTTTCATTCTCTCGCTGTTGCTAGGCGGGCTCCCTGTCCTGCTACTTTCCCCGTCGACCCGTGCTTTCTCCTGCTCCATCACTGCTCCGTCGCTCGTCCTGTTACTTTCCACATTCCTCCTGCTTTCTCCCATCCTTCGCTGTAGCTATGCGGGCTCTCTGACCCGTTACGTTCCACGTCGTTTCCTTCGTTTCTCCATTCCGTCGCTGTTTCGGACTGCTTTCTCTGGTCTTCTGACCTCCTGTTCTCCCTCAGTGAGGAAGATCCGGCCCCGACCCCTCCTTCCCCCTTGCTGTCTAGGGTGTGGGAGATTTCATCTCTTCACAATACCTATGACAAATTTGTTTGACAAATTAGACAAAATACAGAAAAACGCAAAACGCAGAACGATCCACTTGCTGTTGCCTAATTATACACCTTTCCTATATTTTACTTTGCCAATTGAGGCCCTCAAATCGAACTCTACGTAAATATCACATTTAGAAGATTATTGAAAAACTTTAAGTGGCGACCTTTGTTTCGATGGAGGACCCTAAGGAGTTCATCGCATTATATTTTTACAGTCAATCAGCTTTGTTTATTTTCAATTAAGCCGTGAAAATAGTAGTGTTATCAGTTATTACATAACTTTATCCATAATGTCGCGGTCACACTGCTCCACTCTTCAATTTTTACTAACGGGAAGGGCAAATATTTGTTAAAAACACTGATAATTAGATTATGTGTAGACTTTTGCCGTCTGAATCAAAAAACGATACCAGATAAATACCCTTTACCTCTTATGGACTCAATTTTACGTTAACTAGGCAGGGCACAATATTTCAGTAAATTAGACCTAGCAAAGGGTTACCACTCAATTTTAATGCCAAAAGAAGATATAGAAAAAACAGTATTTGTCACACCAATGGGACTTTACGAACATGCCAGAATGCAATTTGAACTTAAAAACGCAGCAGAAACATAAACAGGCATTACAAATCCATTTTCGAAAACTTCAACAACAAAAATTAAAATTTCAGACAGCTCAATGATCATTTATGAAACAACACTCAAGAAAACGTCCTTAACAAAGATAAAATACAACCAAACAACCAGAAAATTCATTAAAGACTACGCAAAAATTGCATACCCCATGATTACCATAAATAGGTAATTTATTGTAATACAATAAATTAATACGATCCAGAGTATATTGATTCATTTGAAAACTTAAAAACATAAGTTCACACCCAATATTGAAATTGGATAAACCATTTAAAGTGACAACAGATGCTAGTGATTTTGCAATAAGAGCGGTTTTGTCACAACAGGGTCAATCAGTAGCATTCGTATCAAGAACTCGAAACACAATACAGCGCAACTGGCAACGAATTTTTGATCATTTGTTTTCGCAATTGGATATTTTAGATGGATCCCAGTTTCAAATTATAACAGACCATCAATTAAGTACCTAAATAAAAAATATAAAGGAAAAGACTAAAAAGATAGACAAAAACGTTGGATCAAACAGCACCTCTTATAATTATTAAAAACAATGTGGAATCTAATTTAGAGATATTAGAAACTATCCATTCAGCAGAAGCAAACGAACAAATTAATTTTTTTTATAAAGCAAGGAATAGTAAATAAATACAAAACACAAATTATTGTAACCTATTCAGCAAGAAACCCTATTATTTACAGTAACGGCAGGAAAATTATAGAAATTAGGCCAGTAGAAGACGCTCTAGATATCGAACAGAAATTATTTAACAATATAAAAAATACATTTGGTATCTTTTCAGAAGTACCAGACACAACATGTTATAAAATTCAATGCATCATAAAGACATTTTTAAAGACACACCAAATATAAAATTTCTTAGATGCACAAAAAGGGCTGTAGAAAAAAAAAACGAAGAACAACTTCAGCATTATATCATACAAAAGAATCCTTACACAGTGGCATTAATGAAACATTTTATAGTCCAAAAGATAAAATTTACTTTCCAAAACAAAAAGACCACAGAACAACACACTAAAAGAACATGATTATATCTAATTGTAAGAAGTGCAGGGAAATAAAATATGACAGAAACCCAATAAAACCAAAATTTTTTATTACGGAGACACTGCAAGAAAACAATCATATAATTCATACAGACTTTTTTCGTATTAAGCAAAGATCGTTTGTAACAGTTCTAGATAAACTAACTAAATTTGTAACAGCATACAATATCAAAGAAAGGAATTGGAGAATAGAAAAACTAGAAATTATAGTTATAATACTAACTAGTGTTGTAGTCCACTTGGTGCATCACTCATTAAATATAACTTGCGCGACAGACCCTGTAACGAACTGTTTTGTTAGCTGTCTGTTCGCGACAAATGCCGCGGCTAGCTCACAGAGTTTGTGGGAACGTTCCACCGAATTTACATATTCGACGTGATTGCCCGAGCCCAGAAATAACACAGAGTGGATTAGTCGGTACTATTCCCTTTATTATGACAATGTTGTATTTTACAAAAACGGGATTACTTGCTGCGCTGTTGTCTCCTGGCATAGCCTGGCTCCTCCGCTCCCGCTCACGCTCTCCCTTCCGGGTTCGCCGGTCGGCGGCTCTCCGACGTCTTCGATGCTGGATGCTGGGGTTGGTCGCTTAGACCGTCCGATCTCGCCGAGCTTACGCCGAGATAGACGGATGGTTTCGATGCCTGGCAGTCGAGTGTGTTACCGTGGTGGCCTCTGCCGGATGGAATGCCTCACGCTTGGCGCCCTCCTCCGCTTGGTCTTGCTTGCGCCGGCCCGCTATCGCTTGGCCGGAGTCTTGCTTGGCGAGGATTCGTCAAGCAAGCGTGTCGATCGCTTTTCGCTGGCAAACCTTGGTGCGGTCGCTCCCCGGATGCCGTGACGGATCGCGTGTGGACACCCCTTTCGGTTCTCTCCGTGGGTCTAAGTTCACGAGGGTAGCGCGTCGGCTCACGCCTGTTCGTTGCGATTGGGAACCAGTTCAGGCATACGCCGAACTTGTCCTTGTTCGTTTCGTGGCAAGACTACCGACTTTTAAACGCTCCGCTCGACTCCTTTACCCTGGGCTTCTTTTCGTGCTGCTCGCTGTGCTCTCCTCGCCTCGTTGCGTCTCTGCTGTCTCCTGGTGCCTCAGTGATTCCCGTCTTCTTGATGTCTCCGTGATTCCCGTCTCCTTGCTAGTGGAAATAAAATATGACAGACCTTGCAGACCTTGCTGCACGAGTATCTTGAACGGTTCACTCTTCCCGACTTATACGTTGCCTCGCACTCGATTTGACTCGCGCACTTTTCCGGACTTGCTCCGTATCAGTCTCCGGACTCTCCAAAGGCGGTCCTCGGACTTCACACTGTCAGACTCTCTGCTGACTTACCGTCTTGAACCCACGCCGGCAGTACCTTTATAGGCCCCGGTGCGGCCTTTAATCCTTCCTGGATCACTCCTTCCGTTATCTGGGTTGCGTACATCCTCCAGTGCCGCAACTTTCTTCGCCCGCCTTTCATTCTCTCGCTGTTGCTAGGCGGGCTCCCTGTCCTGCTACTTTCCCCGTCGACCCGTGCTTTCTCCTGCTCCATCACTGCTCCGTCGCTCGTCCTGTTACTTTCCACATTCCTCCTGCTTTCTCCCATCCTTCGCTGTAGCTATGCGGGCTCTCTGACCCGTTACGTTCCACGTCGTTTCCTTTACTTTCTCCATTCCGTCGCTGTTTCGGACTGCTTTCTCTGGTCTTCTGACCTCCTGTTCTCCCTCAGTGAGGAAGATCCGGCCCCGACCCCTCCTTCCCCCCTTGCTGTCTAGGGTGTGGGAGATTTCATCTCTTCACAATACCTATGACAAATTTGTTTGACAAATTAGACAAAATACAGAAAAACGCAAAACGCAGAACGATCCACTTGCTGTTGCCTAATTATACACCTTTCCTATATTCTACTTTGCCAATTGAGGCCCTAAAATCGAACTCTACGTAAATATCACATTTAGAAGATTATTGAAAAACTTTAAGTGGCGACCTTTGTTTCGATGGAGGACCCTAAGGAGTTCATCGCATTATATTTTTACAGTCAATCAGCTTTGTTTATTTTCAATTAAGCCGTGAAAATAGTAGTGTTATCAGTTATTACATAACTTTATCCATAATGTCGCGGTCACACTGCTCCACTCTTCAATTTTTACTAACGGGAAGGGCAAATATTTGTTAAAAACACTGATAATTAGATTATGTGTAGACTTTTGCCGTCTGAATCAAAAAACGATACCAGATAAATACCCTTTACCTCTTATGGACTCAATTTTACGTTAACTAGGCAGGGCACAATATTTCAGTAAATTAGACCTAGCAAAGGGTTACCACTCAATTTTAATGCCAAAAGAAGATATAGAAAAAACAGTATTTGTCACACCAATGGGACTTTACGAACATGCCAGAATGCAATTTGAACTTAAAAACGCAGCAGAAACATAAACAGGCATTACAAATCCATTTTCGAAAACTTCAACAACAAAAATTAAAATTTCAGACAGCTCAATGCTCATTTATGAAACAACACTCAAGAAAACGTCCTTAACAAAGATAAAATACAACCAAACAACCAGAAAATTCATTAAAGACTACGCAAAAATTGCATACCCCATGATTACCATAAATAGGTAATTTATTGTAATACAATAAATTAATACGATCCAGAGTATATTGATTCATTTGAAAACTTAAAAACATAAGTTCACACCCAATATTGAAATTGGATAAACCATTTAAAGTGACAACAGATGCTAGTGATTTTGCAATAAGAGCGGTTTTGTCACAACAGGGTCAATCAGTAGCATTCGTATCAAGAACTCGAAACACAATACAGCGCAACTGGCAACGAATTTTTGATCATTTGTTTTCGCAATTGGATATTTTAGATGGATCCCAGTTTCAAATTATAACAGACCATCAATTAAGTACCTAAATAAAAAATATAAAGGAAAAGACTAAAAAGATAGACAAAAACGTTGGATCAAACAGCACCTCTTATAATTATTAAAAACAATGTGGAATCTAATTTAGAGATATTAGAAACTATCCATTCAGCAGAAGAAAACGAACAAATTAATTTTTTTTATAAAGCAAGGAATAGTAAATAAATACAAAACACAAATTATTGTAACCTATTCAGCAAGAAACCCTATTATTTACAGTAACGGCAGGAAAATTATAGAAATTAGGCCAGTAGAAGACGCTCTAGATATCGAACAGAAATTATTTAACAATATAAAAAACACATTTGGTATCTTTTCAGAAGTACCAGACACAACATGTTATAAAATTCAATGCATCATAAAGACATTTTTAAAGACACACCAAATATAAAATTTCTTAGATGCACAAAAAGGGCTGTAGAAAAAAAAAACGAAAAACAACTTCAGCATTATATCATACAAAAGAATCCTTACACAGTGGCATTAATGAAACATTTTATAGTCCAAAAGATAAAATTTACTTTCCAAAACAAAAAGACCACAGAACAACACACTAAAAGAACATGATTATATCTAATTGTAAGAAGTGCAGGGAAATAAAATATGACAGAAACCCAATAAAACCAAAATTTTTTATTACGGAGACACTGCAAGAAAACAATCATATAATTCATACAGACTTTTTCGTATTAAGCAAAGATCGTTTGTAACAGTTCTAGATAAACTAACTAAATTTGTAACAGCATACAATATCAAAGAAAGGAATTGGAGAATAGAAAAACTAGAAATTATAGTTATAATACTAACTAGTGTTGTAGTCCACTTGGTGCATCACTCATTAAATATAACTTGCGCGACAGACCCTGTAACGAACTGTTTTGTTAGCTGTCTGTTCGCGACAAATGCCGCGGCTAGCTCACAGAGTTTGTGGGAACGTTCCACCGAATTTACATATTCGACGTGATTGCCCGAGCCCAGAAATAACACAGAGTGGATTAGTCGGTACTATTCCCTTTATTATGACAATGTTGTATTTTACAAAAACGGGATTACTTGCTGCGCTGTTGTCTCCTGGCATAGCCTGGCTCCTCCGCTCCCGCTCACGCTCTCCCTTCCGGGTTCGCCGGTCGGCGGCTCTCCGACGTCTTCGATGCTGGATGCTGGGGTTGGTCGCTTAGACCGTCCGATCTCGCCGAGCTTACGCCGAGATAGACGGATGGTTTCGATGCCTGGCAGCCGAGTGTGTTACCGTGGTGGCCTCTGCCGGATGGAATGCCTCACGCTTGGCGCCCTCCTCCGCTTGGTCTTGCTTGCGCCGGCCCGCTATCGCTTGGCCGGAGTCTTGCTTGGCGAGGATTCGTCAAGCAAGCGTGTCGATCGCTTTTCGCTGGCAAACCTTGGTGCGGTCGCTCCCCGGATGCCGTGACGGATCGCGTGTGGACACCCCTTTCGGTTCTCTCCGTGGGTCTAAGTTCACGAGGGTAGCGCGTCGGCTCACGCCTGTTCGTTGCGATTGGGAACCAGTTCAGGCATACGCCGAACTTGTCCTTGTTCGTTTCGTGGCAAGACTACCGACTTTTAAACGCTCCGCTCGACTCCTTTACCCTGGGCTTCTTTTCGTGCTGCTCGCTGTGCTCTCCTCGCCTCGTTGCGTCTCTGCTGTCTCCTGGTGCCTCAGTGATTCCCGTCTCCTTGATGTCTCCGTGATTCCCGTCTCCTTGCTAGTGGAAATAAAATATGACAGACCTTGCAGACCTTGCTGCACGAGTATCTTGAACGGTTCACTCTTCCCGACTTATACGTTGCCTCGCACTTGATTTGACTCGCGCACTTTCCCGGACTTGCTCCGTATCAGTCTCCGGACTCTCCAAAGGCGGTCCTCGGACTTCACACTGTCAGACTCTCTGCTGACTTACCGTCTTGAACCCACGCCGGCAGTACCTTTATAGGCCCCGGTGCGGCCTTTAATCCTTCCTGGATCACTCCTTCCGTTATCTGGGTTGCGTACATCCTCCAGTGCCGCAACTTTCTTCGCCCGCCTTTCATTCTCTCGCTGTTGCTAGGCGGGCTCCCTGTCCTGCTACTTTCCCCGTCGACCCGTGCTTTCTCCTGCTCCATCACTGCTCCGTCGCTCGTCCTGTTACTTTCCACATTCCTCCTGCTTTCTCCCATCCTTCGCTGTAGCTATGCGGGCTCTCTGACCCGTTACGTTCCACGTCGTTTCCTTCGTTTCTCCATTCCGTCGCTGTTTCGGACTGCTTTCTCTGGTCTTCTGACCTCCTGTTCTCCCTCAGTGAGGAAGATCCGGCCCCGACCCCTCCTTCCCCCCTTGCTGTCTAGGGTGTGGGAGATTTCATCTCTTCACAATACCTATGACAAATTTGTTTGACAAATTAGACAAAATACAGAAAAACGCAAAACGCAGAACGATCCACTTGCTGTTGCCTAATTATACACCTTTCCTATATTCTACTTTGCCAATTGAGGCCCTAAAATCGAACTCTACGTAAATATCACATTTAGAAGATTATTGAAAAACTTTAAGTGGCGACCTTTGTTTCGATGGAGGACCCTAAGGAGTTCATCGCATTATATTTTTACAGTCAATCAGCTTTGTTTATTTTCAATTAAGCCGTGAAAATAGTAGTGTTATCAGTTATTACATAACTTTATCCATAATGTCGCGGTCACACTGCTCCACTCTTCAATTTTTACTAACGGGAAGGGCAAATATTTGTTAAAAACACTGATAATTAGATTATGTGTAGACTTTTGCCGTCTGAATCAAAAAACGATACCAGATAAATACCCTTTACCTCTTATGGACTCAATTTTACGTTAACTAGGCAGGGCACAATATTTCAGTAAATTAGACCTAGCAAAGGGTTACCACTCAATTTTAATGCCAAAAGAAGATATAGAAAAAACAGTATTTGTCACACCAATGGGACTTTACGAACATGCCAGAATGCAATTTGAACTTAAAAACGCAGCAGAAACATAAACAGGCATTACAAATCCATTTTCGAAAACTTCAACAACAAAAATTAAAATTTCAGACAGCTCAATGCTCATTTATGAAACAACACTCAAGAAAACGTCCTTAACAAAGATAAAATACAACCAAACAACCAGAAAATTCATTAAAGACTACGCAAAAATTGCATACCCCATGATTACCATAAATAGGTAATTTATTGTAATACAATAAATTAATACGATCCAGAGTATATTGATTCATTTGAAAACTTAAAAACATAAGTTCACACCCAATATTGAAATTGGATAAACCATTTAAAGTGACAACAGATGCTAGTGATTTTGCAATAAGAGCGGTTTTGTCACAACAGGGTCAATCAGTAGCATTCGTATCAAGAACTCGAAACACAATACAGCGCAACTGGCAACGAATTTTTGATCATTTGTTTTCGCAATTGGATATTTTAGATGGATCCCAGTTTCAAATTATAACAGACCATCAATTAAGTACCTAAATAAAAAATATAAAGGAAAAGACTAAAAAGATAGACAAAAACGTTGGATCAAACAGCACCTCTTATAATTATTAAAAACAATGTGGAATCTAATTTAGAGATATTAGAAACTATCCATTCAGCAGAAGAAAACGAACAAATTAATTTTTTTATAAAGCAAGGAATAGTAAATAAATACAAAACACAAATTATTGTAACCTATTCAGCAAGAAACCCTATTATTTACAGTAACGGCAGGAAAATTATAGAAATTAGGCCAGTAGAAGACGCTCTAGATATCGAACAGAAATTATTTAACAATATAAAAAATACATTTGGTATCTTTTCAGAAGTACCAGACACAACATGTTATAAAATTCAATGCATCATAAAGACATTTTTAAAGACACACCAAATATAAAATTTCTTAGATGCACAAAAAGGGCTGTAGAAAAAAAAAAACGAAGAACAACTTCAGCATTATATCATACAAAAGAATCCTTACACAGTGGCATTAATGAAACATTTTATAGTCCAAAAGATAAAATTTACTTTCCAAAACAAAAAGACCACAGAACAACACACTAAAAGAACATGATTATATCTAATTGTAAGAAGTGCAGGGAAATAAAATATGACAGAAACCCAATAAAACCAAAATTTTTTATTACGGAGACACTGCAAGAAAACAATCATATAATTCATACAGACTTTTTCGTATTAAGCAAAGATCGTTTGTAACAGTTCTAGATAAACTAACTAAATTTGTAACAGCATACAATATCAAAGAAAGGAATTGGAGAATAGAAAAACTAGAAATTATAAGTTATAATACTAACTAGTGTTGTATTCCACTTGGTGCATCACTCATTAAATATAACTTGCGCGACAGACCCTGTAACGAACTGTTTTGTTAGCTGTCTGTTCGCGACAAATGCCGCGGCTAGCTCACAGAGTTTGTGGGAACGTTCCACCGAATTTACATATTCGACGTGATTGCCCGAGCCCAGAAATAACACAGAGTGGATTAGTCGGTACTATTCCCTTTATTATGACAATGTTGTATTTTACAAAACGGGATTACTTGCTGCGCTGTTGTCTCCTGGCATAGCCTGGCTCCTCCGCTCCCGCTCACGCTCTCCCTTCCGGGTTCGCCGGTCGGCGGCTCTCCGACTTCTTCGATGCTGGATGCTGGGGTTGGTCGCTTAGACCGTCCGATCTCGCCGAGCTTACGCCGAGATAGACGGATGGTTTCGATGCCTGGCAGCCGAGTGTGTTACCGTGGTGGCCTCTGCCGGATGGAATGCCTCACGCTTGGCGCCCTCTTCCGCTTGGTCTTGCTTGCGCCGGCCCGCTATCGCTTGGCCGGAGTCTTGCTTGGCGAGGCTTGGCGTCGGCTCACGCCTGTTCGTTGCGATTGGGAACCAGTTCAGGCATACGCCGAACTTGTCCTTGTTCGTTTCGTGGCAAGACTACCGACTTTTAAACGCTCCGCTCGACTCCTTTACCCTGGGCTTCTTTTCGTGCTGCTCGCTGTGCTCTCCTCGCCTCGTTGCGTCTCTGCTGTCTCCTGGTGCCTCAGTGATTCCCGTCTCCTTGATGTCTCCGTGATTCCCGTCTCCTTGCTAGTGGAAATAAAATATGACAGACCTTGCAGACCTTGCTGCACGAGTATCTTGAACGGTTCACTCTTCCCGACTTATACGTTGCCTCGCACTCGATTTGACTCGCGCACTTTCCCGGACTTGCTCCGTATCAGTCTCCGGACTCTCCAAAGGCGGTCCTCGGACTTCACACTGTCAGACTCTCTGCTGACTTACCGTCTTGAACCCACGCCGGCAGTACCTTTATAGGCCCCGGTGCGGCCTTTAATCCTTCCTGGATCACTCCTTCCGTTATCTGGGTTGCGTACATCCTCCAGTGCCGCAACTTTCTTCGCCCGCCTTTCATTCTCTCGCTGTTGCTAGGCGGGCTCCCTGTCCTGCTACTTTCCCCGTCGACCCGTGCTTTCTCCTGCTCCATCACTGCTCCGTCGCTCGTCCTGTTACTTTCCACATTCCTCCTGCTTTCTCCCATCCTTCGCTGTAGCTATGCGGGCTCTCTGACCCGTTACGTTCCACGTCGTTTCCTTTACTTTCTCCATTCCGTCGCTGTTTCGGACTGCTTTCTCTGGTCTTCTGACCTCCTGTTCTCCCTCAGTGAGGAAGATCCGGCCCCGACCCCACCTTCCCCCCTTGCTGTCTAGGGTGTGGGAGATTTCATCTCTTCACAATACCTATGACAAATTTGTTTGACAAATTAGACAAAATACAGAAAAACGCAAAACGCAGAACGATCCACTTGCTGTTGCCTAATTATACACCTTTCCTATATTCTACTTTGCCAATTGAGGCCCTCAAATCGAACTCTACGTAAATATCACATTTAGAAGATTATTGAAAAACTTTAAGTGGCGACCTTTGTTTCGATGGAGGACCCTAAGGAGTTCATCGCATTATATTTTTACAGTCAATCAGCTTTGTTTATTTTCAATTAAGCCGTGAAAATAGTAGTGTTATCAGTTATTACATAACTTTATCCATAATGACGCGGTCACACTGCTCCACTCTTCAATTTTTACTAACGGGAAGGGCAAATATTTGTTAAAAACACTGATAATTAGATTATGTGTAGACTTTTGCCGTCTGAATCAAAAAACGATACCAGATAAATACCCTTTACCTCTTATGGACTCAATTTTACGTTAACTAGGCAGGGCACAATATTTCAGTAAATTAGACCTAGCAAAGGGTTACCACTCAATTTTAATGCCAAAAGAAGATATAGAAAAAACAGCATTTGTCACACCAATGGGACTTTACGAACATGTCAGAATGCAATTTGAACTTAAAAACGCAGCAGAAACATAAACAGGCATTACAAATCCATTTTTGAAAACTTCAACAACAAAAATTAAAATTTCAGACAGCTCAATGCTCATTTATGAAACAACACTCAAGGAAACGTCCTTAACAAAGATAAAATACAACCAAACAACCAGAAAATTCATTAAAGACTACGCAAAAATTGCATACCCCATGATTACCATAAATAGGTAATTTATTGTTATACAATAAATTAATACGATCCAGAGTATATTGATTCATTTGAAAACTTAAAAACACTCATAAGTTCACACCCAATATTGAAATTGGATAAACCATTTAAAGTGACAACAGATGCTAGTGATTTTGCAATAAGAGCGGTTTTGTCACAACAGGGTCAATCAGTAGCATTCGTATCAAGAACTCGAAACACAATACAGCGCAACTGGCAACGAATTTTTGATCATTTGTTTTCGCAATTGGATATTTTAGATGGATCCCAGTTTCAAATTATAACAGACCATCAATTAAGTACCTAAATAAAAAATATAAAGGAAAAGACTAAAAAGATAGACAAAAACGTTGGATCAAACAGCACCTCTTATAATTATTAAAAACAATGTGGAATCTAATTTAGAGATATTAGAAACTATCCATTCAGCAGAAGAAAACGAACAAATTAATTTTTTTATAAAGCAAGGAATAGTAAATAAATACAAAACACAAATTATTGTAACCTATTCAGCAAGAAACCCTATTATTTACAGTAACGGCAGGAAAATTATAGAAATTAGGCCAGTAGAAGACGCTCTAGATATCGAACAGAAATTATTTAACAATATAAAAAATACATTTGGTATCTTTTCAGAAGTACCAGACACAACATGTTATAAAATTCAATGCATCATAAAGACATTTTTAAAGACACACCAAATATAAAATTTCTTAGATGCACAAAAAGGGCTGCAGAAAAAAAAAACGAAGAACAACTTCAGCATTATATCATACAAAAGAATCCTTACACAGTGGCATTAATGAAACAAAAGATAAAATTTACTTTCCAAAACAAAAAGACCACAGAACAACACACTAAAAGAACATGATTATATCTAATTGTAAGAAGTGCAGGGAAATAAAATATGACAGAAACCCAATAAAACCAAAATTTTTTATTACGGAGACACTGCAAGAAAACAATTATATAATTCATACAGACTTTTTTCGTATTAAGCAAAGATCGTTTGTAACAGTTCTAGATAAACTAACTAAATTTGTAACAGCATACAATATCAAAGAAAGGAATTGGAGAATAGAAAAACTAGAAATTATAAGTTATAATACTAACTAGTGTTGTATTCCACTTGGTGCATCACTCATTAAATATAACTTGCGCGACAGACCCTGTAACGAACTGTTTTGTTAGCTGTCTGTTCGCGACAAATGCCGCGGCTAGCTCACAGAGTTTGTGGGAACGTTCCACCGAATTTACATATTCGACGTGATTGCCCGAGCCCAGAAATAACACAGAGTGGATTAGTCGGTACTATTCCCTTTATTATGACAATGTTGTATTTTACAAAACGGGATTACTTGCTGCGCTGTTGTCTCCTGGCATAGCCTGGCTCCTCCGCTCCCGCTCACGCTCTCCCTTCCGGGTTCGCCGGTCGGCGGCTCTCCGACGTCTTCGATGCTGGATGCTGGGGTTGGTCGCTTAGACCGTCCGATCGCGCCGAGCTTACGCCGAGATAGACGGATGGTTTCGATGCCTGGCAGCCGAGTGTGTTACCGTGGTGGCCTCTGCCGGATGGAATGCCTCACGCTTGGCGCCCTCCTCCGCTTGGTCCTCGCCTCGTTGCGTCTCTGCTGTCTCCTGGTGCCTCAGTGATTCCCGTCTCCTTGATGTCTCCGTGATTCCCGTCTCCTTGCTAGTGGAAATAAAATATGACAGACCTTGCAGACCTTGCTGCACGAGTATCTTGAACGGTTCACTCTTCCCGACTTATACGTTGCCTCGCACTCGATTTGACTCGCGCACTTTTCCGGACTTGCTCCGTATCAGTCTCCGGACTCTCCAAAGGCGGTCCTCGGACTTCACACTGTCAGACTCTCTGCTGACTTACCGTCTTGAACCCACGCCGGCAGTACCTTTATAGGCCCCGGTGCGGCCTTTAATCCTTCCTGGATCACTCCTTCCGTTATCTGGGTTGCGTACATCCTCCAGTGCCGCAACTTTCTTGGCCCGCCTTTTTTTCTCGCTGTTGCTAGGCGGGCTCCCTGTCCTGCTACTTTCCCCGTCGACCCGTGCTTTCTCCTGCTCCATCACTGCTCCGTCGCTCGTCCTGTTACTTTCCACATTCCTCCTGCTTTCTCCCATCCTTCGCTGTAGCTATGCGGGCTCTCTGACCCGTTACGTTCCACGTCGTTTCCTTTACTTTCTCCATTCCGTCGCTGTTTCGGACTGCTTTCTCTGGTCTTCTGACCTCCTGTTCTCCCTCAGTGAGGAAGATCCGGCCCCGACCCCCTCCTTCCCCCCTTGCTGTCTAGGGTGTGGGAGATTTCATCTCTTCACAATACCTATGACAAATTTGTTTGACAAATTAGACAAAATACAGAAAAACGCAAAACGCAGAACGATCCACTTGCTGTTGCCTAATTATACACCTTTCCTATATTCTACTTTGGCAATTGAGGCCCTCAAATCGAACTCTACGTAAATATCACATTTAGAAGATTATTGAAAAACTTTAAGTGGCGACCTTTGTTTCGATGGAGGACCCTAAGGAGTTCATCGCATTATATTTTTATTTGTTTATTTTCAATTAAGCCGTGAAAATAGTAGTGTTATCAGTTATTACATAACTTTATCCATAATGACGCGGTCACACTGCTCCACTCTTCAATTTTTACTAACGGGAAGGGCAAATATTTGTTAGAAACACTGATAAGAATTTAATGAGCTACCAAACTTTTACGCAAAAACTACTTAAACTGAAATATTAAAATATTTGTTTAAAAACAACCTTTACCTTATATTCGAATACAAACCAAAGAGAGTGTAAACATCACATTTCCCGAATTTCCTATTGATGGCGAAAGTAAAATCTAGATCTGCTAAAAAGGCAGCACTTATAAAAGATTGTATATACATACATACATGGTATACATTAAAAGCAGACGAACACAAGTGATTGTTTGATAAAAATATATCAATGAGTAACGTAAAACACTCAAATGTTCAAGGGAAACATCGAAATTATAGGTGAAGTGTGTCAAAAGTTTATTACGAATAATTACTAATAATAAAAATGTAGGCAAAGTATATGAGCACTCTATTTAAATACATATATATACATTTATATATGTAGACATGTTTAAACCAAATATCAATCCTTACATACAGATTTTTGTTCCCTGTGAAGTTAAAAAGTAATATACAAATATACATACATGCATACACAAATTTTGACAATATTCCAAAACAATAAACTTAAATAAATATTAAAATTGTCGTACTGCTTTCAGTTAAAAATCTATTGATGTCTAATGCCGTTAAGACAAGAGAATACCCAACAAATGAATGTCCCTTTAATATATACAAGTGCTGCGAATTTACTAAAAAAAAAAGTCTCTAAAAATCAAAATGGGATCACCTCTCTGCACTAGTCAAAATGGAGGACATCAAATCTATTTATTTACAATTTCTCCTAAAAGAAATTGTGCTTCAGTAGCAACGTGTCTGCAGCGGAGAATTCAGCATGCGCCCTGTTCTGGAACCCCAATGCAAATAGATTCGCAAAAAAGATCTCGGTTTTGTACAAGGATACCTCTGGTTATCATTTGGATTATAGTCCTCACGTTTCGAACTCAAATGGTGAAATCTGATCAAGGTAAGAACTAAAATTGACGGTATTATTTTTCTAAAAGTTTGAGCATGAATATTTGGAGAAAAGAATCATGCACATCTGTCAGTTTTTAAGTTGAAATGAAGATCCCTATGTAGACGAAATTAAAAGTACCCAACGTTTTATTACTTTAAAAATAAATAATAGTTATAGGTTACAATTATTCTATTAATAACTTTCCATGTCAGGAGAGTTATGGGAATGTGCTGCAATGCACGCCACGCTCTGCACTCTGATTTAAATGCTACTGTTTAAAATTTCAACTTAATTTTAAATTTATTTTAAAGTAATTAATTATTACTGAATGTTTTACCTTCTGTTACTGTAATATAAACTCTATGTTAAGTTTTTGTAGTTTATTTTCTTAGTTTTTGAAACTTGTTGTGATCAGCAGCTAGGCTCCGTGAGAGCCCCACAATAACCAAGATAAGAAAAGGTAAACAAACCATGCGTAGGGGATAAGCATAGCCGAGTCTGCATAGCGCAATGCGTTTGTGATGTGAGCCGTTAGCTCTGGTGGAACGTATTGTTCTTTATGCACTTTCGGACAGTTGATTTTGGTGCGAGAGTCGCTGCGGTCGTGGACCTTTTGAGTTGTATTTATTGCGGAACTTGTAAGCTGTATGAAGAACCCAGAAAGTAAATTTTGATTTAATTCTCGCTTGATCGCGACAAAACTATTATTTATTTTTTAGTATGATTTATCAAATATTTTTTATGGACAATTGTCAATGACATTTATTACGAAAAGAAAAATTGGGACACTGTTGTTTATTTCTAAGTTAGAGACTTTGAAGAATTGCTGTACTTATTTTTTTTGACCAACCCTTTTCAATGTTTTTTTTTTTTGCTTAATTGACAATAAATTCTCTACATTAACTGAAATATTCTTTTATTATCTATTTTTATAATAAATGTATGTCAGAAAACTTAAAGAAACTAGAATTGGTTCGTTACGCTAATACGAAAAGATTTACATGACGCAGAAGAAATCTTATGGGTGTGTACTTATTATTTTGGCCAGTAGTGTAGCTTCGAAGCGGGGCAAATCATCCTTGCTCGATCGTCATTCCTTATCGCCGCTCGTCGTGGCACTCCGTCTACTCCGGTGAACACCTCGACTATGCCTCGTTTCCAGAACTTCTGTTGGCTCCAACGAAGTTCTTCCCATTATCGCTTCTCATCTTGACCACCGGTCCTCGGCGGCTCATAATGTTCCTCATAGCGATGTTGCAGGAGTCTGTACAAAAATCAAAAATCATCTCCAATTGGAGATGGCTCTTGTGATTAAACAGGTGAACAATGCCACCCACCTTTTCTCGATGCGACGTCCAGTTGTCACGAACAACGGTCCAAAATATTCCAAGCCTGTGTACTTAAATGACCATCCGTTGGCCTTTAGTCGGTCCTCTGGCAAGGGACCCATAATCTCACTCATCCATCGTGAACCTTGACCGCGGTCCACAGGGCGTTGCGGCCCCGTTGCGTCGTCTGCCACGATTTCGGCAGTCGGCATGCATCTACACTGGGGTACTTCTATTGACTCCAGTAACTCTGCCATCAGGTTTCCGACAAATTGCTTGTACCGGCGGTGGCTACTTTTTATCCAGCGCAGTATTGTTCTCGATTCCGTCCAAAATACGCATCTCTCTGCTTCCATCTCCCTAGTACGGCAGCTTGAAGTTCCAATCTCGTTTTGGCACACAGAAATACGTCTGCACGTCGTCGTATGCGTAGGTCGCCCGCCAGTACGCTACTGCAACGGACGCCGACTGGCTCAAATCCAAGAAATCAACCAAGTCCTTCACATAATTCATCTCTTGCCGCCAGCTCTCGTATGCTGCGGCTAACTTTGGGCGTCACCATGTAGCAGCTAAAGGATTCAATCGGGTCGAACGTGGACATCACAAGGCTGAGGAACTCCCTCTTGGTAGGGGTACCCGCTGCTGGGTACCCGATGGGACTTGACACTGAACTTGCCCAGTACTTTCTGCTCAGCTGCGGTCCATTTAACATTTTCGTTTATGCCTTGCTGACTAAAGGCTTTGACCACGTTGGCCGAACTGTATGAAAACCGGCAAAAATAAAAACCGGCATTGGCGTGTATCTTTCTTACCCGTTTGGAAACGGCATGCTCGTCTGGAAAGCTGTCTACATAATCTTGCACGTAGTGGTACTCATTAATAGCCAGGACTGCCCGCGGATCAGTATGGATCTCGAAGCAATCACGTGTCTTCACGTGTTTCGCCGGGTGAACAGCCTGCTCCAAATGTCATTACTGCCATCTTGTACGTGTTCGGGTCCTGGAAGCGCCGTGCCGGGAGTGACTTGTAGTTCTAAGGGCTTTTCAATAACGCTGAATTCAGGGACCTTGGCTGATGCATCGAAGAGTAGACTGATTCTCCCAGGCATGTTTGGTTTCTCTGTTAAACGTCTTCCATCCCTTGACACTGTAGGTATGTTTCCTTGTCTCTCTATAACATCGTATTCGGTAGGGTCAAAGTTTGGTGTTAGCTTATGTGGGAACACAACATTTTTTATTAGGACCTTGTCACCTACTCCTATATCAATTTATCAGCTGATTCTTTCCCCTTCTGTTTTGCAATGCAGTCTTGGTCTCGCTCTGCTGAGTCTAATACTTCCGCGGCCAAATCCTGAAACCCTGGCATCATATCACGGATAAGCCTGTTAAACATTAGCTGCGTAGGAGCAGTACCTGTGCTACTATATGGGGTTACATTGTCCATCAACACAAATGTCAGTATCTCTTCTTTATAGTTATTTTTGTGTTGGTATGCGATCTATAATTGCTTCACTAGCGATTTGTTAATATTCTCAACCTCACCATGCGCCTGCGGCGAATGCCTTAAACTCACTACTGATGTACTGCCGCCCATTGTCCGTCCGTAAGTATTTGGGAAAACCAAGTCTGCAATTTCTTTCATTACATCAATAATGGTCATTGATGTTAAGGACTGCAGGAATTTAAACTCCATGCGAGTAATAATCAATGAAAACGAGTAAGAATTCGCCATTTGGCAAGGGACCCAACAAATCGGAAGCCACGCATACCCAAGCACTCGTCGGAAACGGTGTTTTACTCATCGGTGCTGGATTGTATGCTTGCAAGACTATAAGGAAATCTCTGCAGGACTTTACAAACTTTTCAGCTGCCCGATCTATGCCAGGCCACCAAACCCTGGAGCGGAGCCGACGCTTCATTGCAGATTCACGCGGATGGCCTTCATGGGCTAGCTCAAGCACCTTTTCGCGCAGAGAAGTTGGAATAATTAAACGGTTTCCTCTCAGTAGGATGTTCCCACAATTTCTTCATCAAGGATGCTTTTCTCTGCTATTTTCGATATGCTCATTGACATAGGGATTGAGCTCTCCAATATAAGAAAAGTGCTATATTCGGCTCTTGACGTTGTCGATGATATGTTACACGAACGAGACAAAGTGTCTGAGATGTTTTCCTTCCCAGCTTTATAAATAACTTTAAATTTATAAGTTTGTAGTAGCAGAAGCCACCTTTCGATGCGAGCTGGTGGTTTTGATGATGGCTTAAATGTTGTCTCGACCGGCTTGTGGTCATTACCCCCATACCAGTGCCAAACTTTCTTTTTCGGTTTGTGAGTACTGCTTTTCCACATCAGACAAACTCCGGCTGGCAAAAGAAAGGATCTGGGGTTCGCTTTCTTCTGTGAATTGTAGCAGTACTGCTTCCAGCGCCACCGGGCTTGCATCAGCAATCAGACGTGTTCGATGTTTTGTATTGAAGTCTGAAAGTGTGGGTATTTCAGCCAGGCGAGTGTTTAAATCATTGAACGCTTTTTTCTCTTTGGGGCCCCAGACAAATCTGGTGTTCTTTCCCAACAATTTCCTCAACGGTTCTGTGCGAACGGCTAAATCCGGAATAAACTTTCCGACGTAAGTGACCAGACCTAGGAAGCTTCTTGTCTCCTCCTTATTTCTCGGGTCTCGAAACGAAGTGATACCATCTACTTTCTCGGGATCGACACTAATTCCCTTTTCTGATAGATAATGGCCTAGAAATCTTAACCGCTGTGTTTTCCAAAAACATTTTGAGTCATTCAGTACCACGTTATTATTCTTGAATATTGCCCGGACTTTCCTGACGGTCTTGTCATGCTCATCTTCAGTTGATCCAAAAATTATGACATCATCTATATAATTAAGAACGTTGGGGCATGGTGACAATAAAGCTGTCGTTGAAATATCTCGGGGCTGAATTTATTCCGAACATTAATCGTTTGTAGCGGAACAAACCCCTTGGGGTTATAAATGTTGTTATCTGTCGGCTTGCCTCATCCAGTTCTAATTGATGATATGCATCTTTCAAATCAAGCCTTAAAAAGTATGCCCCATCTTTCACCTTCGTCATAAACGATTACCGCTCGATTGGCCATCCGCATATCCAAACACAACCGGATGTCGCCATTTCCTTTAAAAGCTATATTAGGATAGGCGAAATCCAAGGGCTGTGACCGACTACCGGCTCTATTATGTCAGTGCTTAGAGCCTCATCTAGTTTAGACAGTACCTTAGCTTCGATGGCAACCGGTATACGTCTCATTGGCTGTTGTATGGGCCTAATGCTAGGGTCAATTAATAACTTGACTGTTACTCCCTTCCAGGTCAAATTATCGTCAGAGTGACCCATTCGACCACATCTACCGCATTCTGTACCCTTGCTCGGTTTCCGGAATGATATTTTATATATTGTTCTCTCTCATTGATTGTGATTGCTTAATAATTTCTTCTTCTACTCTACAGGCCTCGATTACTTCAGTCACAAGGTATGCTCTTTCTCCAGTAACTTTTTTTTTCAATTCCAGCAAAGTCCAGGAGTCCATGATTTTATCTTTTAAACAGATCTCTTCAATTTCGGCCTTAATGGATCCGAAATTGCATTGCTGGCGTAACCGAATTGTAAACTTTGCAAAACTCTCACTTTCCAAAGGTGAAAGGTTCCTAAACATATGCCGTTCGAAGGTTGAGTTTTGTTTCGGGGAATAATAATCATTTAGCTTTTTCACCAGCACCAAAAAAACGTCGACTTCTTTGTTCATTTCCGGGTCTACCAGAGCATCGGGTAAGGAGTAAGCAACCGTTTGCAATTGCGCGTAGGTGTTTCAATCTCTTCAGCAGAGATATATATTTGAAATGAGCTAAACCATCTTTTCCACTCGTTTCGTAACAGTGATTTTTCAATGGTTTCACACAGGAAAGGTTTGATTATATTTTCACCCATTTCCCTTTTCCTGCAAATTCTGCAAATGAAACGAAACCCAAAATTTCATTTATTCATCATTACGGCAAACTGCCTCTGACTATGTCAGCTTATTATCAGGCTGCCCTGTTAAGAATTTTATTTATTTATTCTCTTGACTTGCTACCAACTGTTTCTCAGTCACTCTTTTAATTAGGTTTATGTTATTTGAATCGTAATCAACTCTCTCGGTTCACTCTCTCCTCATTAGATGTTGGTCTTCCGCTCGTTTAGCCCACTACCTAAACGTGAACATTTACTGTCTGTTGGCGGTGGTATGGCACCATAAGAGCAGAAGACCAAGTATAAATAGAAAACGACACATGCATTGGCATCGCGTTTTTCGTAGGCGTGCGCTTGCGTTTGCCGCCTTCACATCTTCCCGACGTAGACTTTGCATCGGAAGATTCAGGTTTGCCACTGCGTACACGTTCTTAAAACCAAGTCGCTTCGGTTTGCCCGTTTTACAGATCTGCAGGCTAACCATCCTTGTAGGTTCTCTGGCGGATTTACCGCCAAACCACTGCACATTTAGCTGTCGATTCTCACCCTTAAGGCGTAGGCTCTCTGCACAAGCTCGTCGTCTATCGGTGTTACAAACGATCATTCGTCGAGCAAGGCATAAGTGTCTACCTGGGGGTTCTCCCCGTACAGCGTCGCGGGCAGAATCCTGAACAGTAGGTGACCTCCATCCGGATCGACACAAGGGTGGCACACACCGCGAAACAATCCTTGCCTAGGTTAGAGTTATGCGCAACAATTTTGGGCGCAGATTTTACACAAAGGGTGAGACAAGATCTTAATATGGCATCGAGCAAGGTTCCGGGGTTATCGAATCATAGTATGTCGTTTTTTGGACCACTGTTCCTGCATGGATTAACGGATAGCTGGTCAATAATGTGGCTGATAATTCCGACCCACATGGAACAAAAAACAAAGCTTATAAGCATGGCAGCCTTAAAAGACGAACTAGGAGGAGAACTCTACATCTGCAGACATTAAAATTTCTTCCACAAATTGAGCACCACAATGCATGTTATTTTCATGCAGTTCACTCAAAATGATTCACACAATAGATTCAATGTACCGTAGCAAAACTGGATGTTTTGAATCAAAAGCCAGATTCGATGTTTTCCAGACTTCCCCCGTTTCGAATTAGCCCATCGGCTTCTAATTTGAGGGCTAATTAAACCAGCGAGCTCTTCCTTTTCACAGTCTTGTACCGTTTGAGCTGTCTGTGTTCTGCAGAAATTTCGATTTGTTGAATTGAACGCAGTATAATTGTGCGAGCTTGGGTCAACTCGCCTAAGCACAGAGTTTTTGTTGGCGCTCTGTTCGCTTTGTACCAGAACCGCAACATGTATGCAACCATTCGTTAAAATATTATTACATATATTATTAGTTCGTTGTAATTTGTGGAAGAAATGCAGTATATAAGTCGGAACGGCCGGGATCGGCCGTATAAAATTTTCCAAATCGGCCTAAATTCCCCTAATAGTCAATCTGTGCAAATTTAAAGTTTCTATCTTCAAAAACGTGGACGTTATAGCATTTCCGATCAATCAGTTATATGGCAGCTATAGGATATAGTCAACCGATCCCGGCCGTTCCGACTTATATACTGCGTGCAAAGGAAAGAAGGGTGTGTGCAAAGTTTCAAGACGATAGCTCAAAAACTGAGAGACTAGTTTGCGTAGAAACAGACAGACGTACAGATGGACAGACGGACATGCTTATATCGACTCAGGAGGTGATCCTGATCCAGAATATATTATACTTTATGGGGTCCTGGATGTCTCCTTCACTGCGTTGCACGCTTCTGACCAGAATTATAATACCCTCTGCAAGGGTATCGGACGACTATAACCTATAGCTGCCATATATCTGATTGATCGGAAATGCTATAACTTCCATGTTATTGAAGATAGAAACTTGCAATTTGCACAGATTGACTACTAGGGGAATTTAGGCCGATCTGGAAAATTTCATACGGATCGGCCGACTATATCCTATAGCTGCCATATGATTGATCGGAAGTGCTATAACTTCCATGTTATTGAAGACAGAAACTTGCAATTGAAATTTGCACAAATTCCGTTTTATAGGAATCTAAGCCGATCTGGAAAATTTCATACGGATCGGCCGACTATATCCTATAGCTGCCATATAACTGAACGATCGGAAATGCCTCAACTTGCGTGTTTTTGGGCGTAGAAGCGTCGGACTTCTTTCAAAATTCATTTTATACGAATCTAAGCTTGTAATGAATGTTTTTGTAAAGATCGGCTAACTATATCCGATATTTACTATATCTTTAATTAATAGAAGCCGCTATTTAACTGCAAGGGTATATAAGCTTCGGCTCCGTCCGAAGTTAGCTTTCCATTCTTGTTTCTTAATTGGTGAGCCCTTAACTGCTCCCTCCGATGCCAACTTTATTCCCGACGGAAGACCTCCATTGAAAAGGTGAGAGTACCTGCAAGAACTACAGAATCGACATAAGTGGAATTTGCATCGCCAAATGTGAATGAAGAATTGTTAGTCCTTAAACTTAAGATAATGGCCTGTGATGAGTTGGCCTATGGGTCGTATAATTAAAACATACTCGGGCCAGGACAATTTGGGCAGCAGGGATATTCAATCGCAATGGCACAACCCATAAGGGCAACCGAGCAACCGCTTAATCAGCAACGCGAAAAATACCAAGGTGAACACCTAATGCAGGCATTCATGGTCCTGACGGTTTAAACGATTTCCGACGTAGAACTACCACCAACTTGTTAATTTTAACTTTATTTGTGCTTGATAGGTTTCAAAGTAGCCTACTCGGGATTTGGGATTTCTTGTTAACCTTCTTCACATTTCCCAACCCCTTCTTTTGAATTATGTTATCTCCTGCCTAGCCCGAGCTTCATTTACATCTTGGTTCTTTTCTTATGTACTTATGTACCCAGATAACTTTAAGCTTTGCCTTCAAGCTTTTGCCTTAAGACTTATCAAGAAAATTTACTCATGTTCATGTTCCTATTAACTTTTAAGCTTAAATTTACCGACCATACTACTACTACGGCACTAGTTAATTAAGCCAATGGTGGGCTTGGCTTCATTAAAAGATGGTCAAAAGAATTTAACGACCCTTATACAACTAAAACTATACATACCTTTAGTTAGTCCGATTCTTCAGTAAGGTTCATGTGTCTGGTTCTGGTGTCTTATGTTCTGACTAAAATAATCCCTATTATATTATTTCACAGAGCTATTTTTCTTGCATGAAATCTTGTATTCCTACTTACTTAGAAAAGCAACAATCTAAATCTTTATCTTCCACGAAACCCTTCTTACCTATACATTGGTCATCTCGGATGTATCCCCGCGATTCGAGCCGTACGATAAACGGCAGTACCCATCGGTCAGCTGTGCGAAAATAAAGCAGCGGAAGCCGCGCGAAATAACCATATCTGAGATAAATAATAAAAAACAGACAGTTAACAAACATAGGTTAAAATTTATTCATTCATTTTAACCTATACTATCATGGTTAAAAATTATTATGAATGAACAAATTTTAATTTTTAAATTTTAATGAAACTTAAATATTTTATTTATTTTTCCCCTAAGATTCAAGCGTATTGATCAATGCGTTGAACACCGGCACCGCATTTTTTACGAGTATACAATTAGTTAAAAGAAAAGCTGCAGATCTGTGTTATATGTTTAAGAGTTCTGGTGTTTTTATACCGTTGCAGAGGGTATTATAACTTTGCTCAGAAGTGTGCAACGCAGGAGAGGAGGAGACGTCCAGGACCCCTTAAAGTATATATATTCTGGATCAAACTAGTCTCTCAGTTTTTGTGCTATCGTCTTGAAACTTTGCACAAACCCTTCTTTCATTTGCACGCAGTATATAAGTCGAAACGGCCGGGATCGGCCGACTATATCCTATAGCTTCCATATAACTGATTGTTCGGAAATGCTATAACTTCCATGTTATTGAAGATAAAAGCTTGAAATTTGCACAGACTCTCTTTTGTGGAAATCTAAGCCGATCTAAAAAAATTTCATATGGATCGGCCGACTATATCATATAGTATCATATAACTGAACGATCGGAAATGCCACAACTTTCGTGTTTTTGGGCGTAGAAGCGTCGGACTTCTTTTAAAATTCATTTTATACGAATCTAAGCTTGTTTTTAATGTTTTTGTAAAGATCGGCTAACTATATCCGATATTTACTGTATCTTTAATCAATAGAAGCCGCTTTAACTGCAAGGGTATATAAGCTTCGGCTCCGTCCGAAGTTAGCTTTCCATTCTCGTTTTTAAATTTAAAATGCTATAACATTCAAGATTTTACAGGTGCAATTGAGATTTCAATGCGATTTCATTTTATGCATTAATTGTTTTTGTTTTGAATATTCGTAGTTGTTTTGCTGGATACAACCCGAGAAGCAACATTAGAATGGACCAGGTATCCATATGGCCCGCAAGCGCAAACTCCTGGGGTAAGTAATTTGAGTTTTTGTTCAATTTTTTTTTTAATCCGCGAATTGCGCATTGAAAAAGAATGTATGTTTATGATCAGCATTGCTGATCAAAAATGCCACAACTTCAGTGTTTTTTTTTTTGTTATACCCTTGCAGAGGGTATTATAATTTTGGTCAGAAGTATGCAACGCAGTGAAGGAGACATCTAGGACCCCATAAAGTATATATTCTGGATCAGGATCACTTCCTGAGTCGATATAGCATGTCCGTCTGTCTGTTTCTAGGCAAACTAGTCTCTCAGTTTTTGAGCTATTGTCTTGAAACTTTGCACACACCCTTCTTTCCTTTGCACGCAGTATATAAGTCGGAACGGCCGAGATCAGCCGACTATATCCTATAGCTGCCATATAACTGAACGATTGGAAATGCGACAAATTTCGTGTTTTTGGGCGTAGAAGCGTTGGACGACTTTTAAAATCCATTTTATACGAATCTAAGCTTGTTATGAATGTTTTTGTAAAGATCGGCTAACTATATCCGATATTTACTATAACTTTAATCTCGTTTTTTTTGGTGTAGAAGCGTTAGAATCATTGAAATCATGTTTTAGCTTAAATCGGTCAACTATTTTCGAAATTTGCTTTATCTGAAAACAATAAAAACTGCTATATAACTATAAGGGTTTATAAACTTCGAAGTTACCTTCTCATTTTTATACCCTTGCAGAGGGTTATATTATTTTCGTCAGAAGTGTGCAGTGCAGTGGTGAAGACATATCCGACTTTATGAAGTATAGATATCCTATATGAGGATTACCACTTGAGTCGATATTAGTATGTCTGCCTGGCGGTCTGTTTCTATGCAATCTTCATTAAGAGATGGTTAAAAGTATTTAACGACCATTACAAGTAAAACTTAATCTAGACGTATTTTTAGTTCGTCGAATTCTTAAGTCCCTAATATGGGGTTCATCAAGACCTCATTGAATCATTGGAGAAAAATTGTCTCCTAGTTGCCCTTCCTATCGTAGTAGAATTTTCTTAATCAACTTAACATTGATTCTAACCTTATCGATGGTGAAATCGAAAGGGTAAGGTAATGTAATACTTTTAGGGTATTATGTTCTAACCAGAATAACCTCTATTATATAGTTTCACACTGCTTTTCCCCTAGCATGAAATCTTTTATTCTTTTCCGTTTAGTAGGTCAACCTTTCCCTGCATTTTTAACCGTACGATAAACGGCATCGCACCTCGGTCGGTTGGGCGGGTGGTTGGCTGTACGTATGCAGCGGGAAGGCGACGGATCGTCTGTTTTTATAACAACCAAAAATACTCCATCTGCAGCATTTTTCTCAAAACGTCTCATAAATATAAGAAAAACTTGAACCAAACATTATCTCACTCCTCTGTAAAGTATTAGATTGATTTTCCAGGACAAACAACTAGGCTTCGAGGCTTCAATTCAGCTTAAAGCTTACAACGAATCAAACAGTTAGTTTTTATTTTAGGGTTATTGGTTAAAGATTAAGCAAATATCGGATATAGTTAGCCGAACCTTACAAAAACATTCATAACATAATTTATATAAATATTTGTTTAAAGAAATGCAACGCTTCTACACCCAAAACCACTACAGTTGTGGCTTTTCCGATCAGTTCAGTTATATGCCATCTATAGGATATAGTCGGCTGATCCGTATCCAAATTTCCAGATGGGCTTAACCCAAAAAAGAGGCTCTCACCAATATTCAAGATTCTATCTCTATTTATTCTATATATGGCAGCTATCGGATATAGTCGGCCGATCCGTATAAATTTTACAGACAGGCTTACATTTCCAAAAATTAGGCTCTATTTAAGATTCTATATATCTCTATTTAAGATTCTATTAATATCATGGAAATTATCGATCACTTCCGATCGTTCAATTATATGGCAGCTATACGATATAGTCGGCCGATCCCGGCCTTGCCGACTTATATTCTACAAAAGGAAGAAAGGTAACATATGTGCAAAGTTTCAAGTCGATAGCTGCAAAACTGAGAGACCAGATTGCTTACAAACAGACAGACGGACATGCTTATCGACCCAGGAGGGAATCCTAATCCAGAATATATGTATGTATATGTATGTATGTATAGCATGGCCAAGAAACAAGGAATGCACCTATACATAAACCATAATCATTAACAAACGAGAATGGAAAGCTAACTTCGGACGGAGCCGAAGCTTAAATACCTTTGCAGTTAAATAGCGCCTTTTATTGCTTTAACATATAGCAAATATTGGATATAGTTAGCCGATCGTTACAAAAACATTGATAATAATTCATAATAAAAAGTCCGACGCTTCTACACCCAAAAACACGAAAGTTGTGGCATTTCCGATCGTTTAGTTATATGGCAGCAATAGGATATAGTCCATCCCAGCCGTTCCGACTTATATACTGGGAAGACGATAGACTACTGAGAGACTAGTTCGCATAGGAACAGACGGACGGGCAGACAGCGTTGCACACTTGTGACCAAAATTATAATACCCTCTGGAAGGGTATAGAAAGCAAACAATGCGCTTTTTACTGCCGTGTGTAGGCTTCTGGCCCGATTTTTACAAAAAAATGTGTAATCTGTAAATTATGATATTTTAAAATCTTGAAAATAGAAATTAATGGATATTTACATTGGGTTTCCGTGCCTTTCAACTAAAACATGCAAAGAATGAATGTCATACTAAAAGGCTTGATGATATAATTATGTCTAAGTCCTCGTCAAAGTAAAATGTCATAAGGTTGCTAAGATTAGCGACTTCATAGAAATATGACTTTAATTGAACCGTACGATTCTTCGTTTAATTTTTTTTTTTTTTATTTTTTATTAATTTTTTTTTTTTTTCCGCGGCTCCCACTGCATACGTACAGCCCACCTCCCGCCCAACCGACCGAGGGGCGCTGCCGTTTATCGTACGGCTCGAATCGTGGGGATAGATCCGAGACGAGGAATAAGTATTTTAAAAGGTTACGAGGAAGAGTTACATTGTTGCTCTCTTAAGTAGCAAAGAATAGAGGATTTCATGCAAGAGTTCTGTGAAATGATTTGATAGAGGTTATTGTAGTCAGAACATAGTACCCTGAAAGGGTCATGCTGGGCATATGTTGACCTACAAAAGTTAAGAAATAAGGGGAGGAAAGTTCGAGAGGCCCTAAAAGGAACGTTAAATTTTAACAGACTTAGAAGATTCTGGCTGTCGATTTCACCATTAATAAGGTTATTGATGAAAACTACACCCAGCATAGTCCTACGGTTTAGTAGGGATCGTAAGTTTATTAAAAGTAGTCTGCTATGATAAGACGGGAGTTGAATACTTGCATCCCAGGTTAGACCCCTAAGAGCAAAAATGAGAAAGTTCTTCTGTACTGATTCAATACGGTCTTGATGAACCCCATATTGGGGACTCCAGACACATGAACCGTATTCAAGAATCGGACGAACTAAATATATGTAAAGAGATTTGGTTATATAAGGGTCATTAAATTCCTTTGACCATCTTTTAATGAAACCAAGCACACCCTTGGCTTTATTAACCATTGCCGATATATGGTCGGTAAATTTAAGCTTGACGTCTAATAGGACACCTAGGTCGTTAACCTGAGTTAATCTTTCTAGGGCGGTCCCATAGAGAAAATAAGTGGGCTGGATGGCGCTTAAGCGATAGAAAGACATAAGTTTGCATTTTGACCCATTAAGTTTTATGTCATTTGCAGAACACCAATTTTGGAACTTGTCCAGATTGGACTGAAGTTTGTATTGGGCAGAGGAACATTTATATTGAAGACACAGCCTAACGTCATCTGCATACATAGGTACACAAGTTCGGTAAAGCAAAAGGCAAGTCATTTATAAAAATGCTAAAAAGTAAAGGCCCCAGATGGCTTCCCTGAGGGACTCCGAAAGTAGTTCGGAAAGAAAGGAAAAAAGGAAATCCCAAAAGATCGAGTTTTCTCAAAAGGAGTGAGTGATTTACAGAGTCAAATGCGTTACTAAAGTCAGTGTAGATGACATCTGCTTGAAGGCCATTTTGGAAGCCATCAATCACAAATGATGTCAGCTCCAAAAAGTTGGTGGTGGTTGAGCGAAGCATAATAAAACCTTGCTGCCATGAGCCAAGGAGTAAACATTTTTTAAAAAAGCTTTGGAATTGCTGACAATTTAGAGATGCCTCAGAAATCTGATTTTTTTCTCTTTTTTATGCAGGGGAATTATGAAGGATTTCTTCCACATAAGGGGAAATATCGACGTTTCCAAAGATAAAGTGAAAAGCTTTGAAAGAGGTTTGCACAATGACTTGGCGCAATTCTTTAGCACACAGCCTGGAAATCCATTGGGACCTGATGAAAGTACCGGTTTAACCTTTAAAAGATCCGATAACAAACTACGCTCGGAGAGAGATGGACCAAAAATACGATTGGCTGAATGAATTTCATATGTGTAGGGCTGATCGGAAATAGTACAAGGTGAATACGTTGTTTGAAAAAAATTTGCGAATAGATCTGCAATACCCTGATCTGTATTCGCAAAAGAATTTTCAAACGAAAGCAAGGAAGGAGAAGATACATGTTTCCGCTTTGTGTTTACGAAATTATAAAACTGCTTCGGGTCCTGCGTGAACTGAACCCGACAACGGCGAATATAATCTCTATAACATTCAGCGTTATGCACGGTGAAGATCGACCGAGCTACTAAGTACCTTGAAAAAGTTAGATTGCAGCCGGTTCTTTTATATTTGTTTAAAAGTCTATTTTTAATATGTTTAAGATTATTTAGGCTCCTTGTAAACCAAGGGGAGTTGTCTTTAACGGACGGATACTTCCATGGCACACAAGAGTCAAAACAACTATTCAAACTCCTATAAAAATATTCTAAGGCGATATTTATATCATTGTATGCCAAAAGATCAGACCAATCAAAGGAATCAAAGAATTAAGTTATTGAGCTTTTTAAAGTCAGCCTTACTAAAGCACCGAATTCTATTACCTACGCTATGAGGTTTAACTAAGGCAATGATTTCGATTGAATCCTCAAGAGTAGGATGATATAGATCTTCTGGGGTCACCAAAAGCAGGGCTCTGGAAAGTGTGATTCCATCTGGATCAGACACAAAACATAAGTCTAGAAGCCGACCTAAAGAATTTCTGACATGGTTGACCTAAAGACATGTCAAAAATGCCCGCAGTAAAATCATGGTGTAAAGAAAGTGATAAAGCTGTAACGTTATCGATATTTGACCAAGGCAGTTCTGGTATATTAAAATCACCCAGAACCACCAGCTGGTCGCTATCGGACATAAGATGGAAAACCGACTGGATAGCAGACAAATGATGCCAGTAAGTAGGCGGTTCGGCTGTAGGCGGTATATATAAACAGGTAATAAACAGCGATTGATCGGGCAAAGTGATCTTAACGCAAAGAAATTCTAAATTACCAAACTCTTAGTACTCCTCCGCCTCTTTGGAGGAGTCGGTCGCGTCTTAAAGTGGTGTACCTAACTGAGAAAACTTCGGAGCTAAGGATCTCCGGCTTTAACCAGGTTTCACTCAAGACAATAACCTGAGATGCAAAGGAAAAGCTATCAGAGTATAGCCTAGGGAGCTTAATACGAAGGCCCCTAGTATTTTGATAGGTAAGAGTAATGGAGTTTGTTAGTTTTTTAAAATAGATGTTGGCTGGTCTGTTGGTGTGGTTCAATTGGGGCTGTGGCGTCACTGGTAGTGATGCCATAGGGGACAAGTCAGAAAGTTGCACACGATCACTGACGCATTCGGTATCCGAATTTTTATCAGTCGTGACTCTTGGAGTTGTCAGGGTGATCAGGGGTTGAGTGATAGTCGGCAGTGCGGGCAGAGGATTAGCTGGTGCACACGGCTCCACTAGGGTGTATTTTTTGCGCTTCGAAGACTCAATTAGAAGATGTAGGTTACTAAATTGGTGCTGATTTTGCGAAAAACAGCTTTCAATTCGTTAAATCCATTCCTTATGTCCGCATGAACGCTCTCATCTCGCTCTGCACGGCACGACAGTCACTGCAACAATAGTGCATGCCAGAGCTCCGGGACACTCCGTCCGACACTGACCTTTAACCTCGTTAAAAACCTCTCCTAGTTAAAGCGTTTATGGTTTAGTTCTGAAAGAAGTTACCGCTGCTGATCGCTGACATGCATTTGTATGCGAATAAAACAGAAAGTATTAAAGCAAACACGATATTGTGCTGGATCATTTGATCTCAAAGAATCCTAGTTCATTCGTTAGTTAATAGTTTCCCCAGGTTAAGCTGTCGAGTTTTTGTTGAAATTCCAATTTTTTTATTTTTTGCAAAGAAATTTTTTTTTACAAAAATCTGCTAATATGTGTAAAATTTAAATTATGAACGCGTTTACAACCACCACGAATTATGAAAAAATACTCGACATCGTTACCTCGTAAAATGGATACAGAAATAATGTTTTAAATTTTAATAGGATCGGTGGAGGAGCTTTACATAAGGGGCACCGCTTTTGAAAACGTGTGTTGTAGGAAAACCGATTTAAAGTTTTAAACACAAAAAAATCCAGTGTAAAACGACCATGCCACCATTCTTGTAAGATTTTGGAGCTGTGCTTTGGATTCTGCAGGGCCTTAACCATGCGGATGTTTTTAACTATGATGTCCAACATGGGGAAGGATTATTTCCTTGCACATCAGGAAGCTTCTCAAGGCGTTAATAAAAATTTCAGCCGATGAACATCACTAAGTTTTTTTTTGGGTTTAAAATTAAATTTAATGGAACTGTTAAAAAAATGTTTTTTCTGATAAAAAACGTAAAAACACGTTTTTTTGTGCTAGACACCATCGGCATTCCGATGCTACTACACAGGATAAGTGGAATAATGAATAAGAGCACCAGTATTTAAATTTTTTAAAATCCCATCTTTCTCATTTTATTGAGTAATGTGCTTAAGACGAAGCTTATTATATCATGTTGCTAATTGTTTTCCATTATTTTACAGTATTTACAGTAAAATTTTATTGTATTTGCTTGACATTTTCTTTTTTATTCCAAATGCGCTTATGCAAACATGTACAACTTTTGCACCCGACTGTACTTCGTGGTGGTTGTAAACGCGTCCGTAAATACAATTTATTTTTCAATATATAAATTTATGTCACAAAACTGTCTGAATTTCCCATAATGCACTCCCCAAAGAATATAATACAATTTTGTTTGAAATTAGTAATCATTATCATAGTCGTCTTATCATAGAATACTTCGCTTAATAAACCTACCATCTGAACTAAACCTGGCGGGCGTTTTTAATTTAACTACATTTCTCTCTGTTATTCTTCAACTTTTGTAGATTTTCATATGCCACCATGGACCTTTCATGGACACTTCTTTTCGCTAGCATAAAATCTTTTATTCTTTTTCAGCAGAGCAACAATATAACTCTTTCTCGTAAACTTTTCCGATATAATTTTCTCGTCTCTGACCTATCCCCGCGATTCGAGCGGTATCATATAGTCGGAGAACTGCCCTCCTTTCTTGTTGTATTTGACCATAGAGCGTTACATATAAAAACATAGTTATATCCTTGCAATGAGTCTTATATAACTTTAATGTTTTTGAAGATATAATCCACACAAAAACTCGTGCAAAAGAAAGAAGAGTGAGTGCAAAGTTTGAAGTCGATAGCTGAGAAACTGAGAGACTAAATTGCGTAAAAACTCAGGTAGTGATCCTGATTAAGAATATATACATATTTTTTATATATGTCTCCTTCACTGCGTTGGACACTTCTGACCATATTATAATACCCTCTGCAAGGGTATAATCAAAGATTATACCAAAGATTATTCAGTACATAGATGGGACAACTCATACAAACGAAAGTGTACTATGGCGGGTTCCAGCCGTAGAACCCGCTGGAACCCGTGCGGGTTCCACACGCCGTCGGTATAAGTTTGAAAATTTTTTTCGGGCGACAGAATCGGTGATCTCCGAAGGGTAGAGTGCTCGGCTAGCGTGTAAAGTATACCAGGTTCGAGTACATGTAGAGACTCAATCTTTTTAGCTTATTTTCTTTTAATATTTTAAGTTTTTGAAATATTATTTGTTACTTCCCTAGTTTCTATATATTAAAAAATAAATAATGAGAAAATATTTTGGTCTCTACTGGCAAAAACTTTTTAAATGTTTTTCTGTGACTGCTGGAACCCGCTTTCTAGTTTTATATGCAAGCGGGTTCTACTGCTAAGTATGAGAGGACCTGTTAGTAAAAGGGAGACGAAAGTATATCTAATATTTTCATAGTTGTCTATTTATAGACTGTGAGTGAAAGTGAGGCACAAGTATATGCATTATTTTCTTTAAATTTTAGGCGATAGTGGGTTAGAACCATTGTTTCATTGGCAGAAAGCATGCACTCCAGACCCTAGACCACCACGGTTGGCCGTTGTGCCTGCGCATAAACGCTATATGGTTTTTTCGGCTACCATATCGACAAGTCGTAAAATCGTCGGAAATTGAAATTTAGAAGCAAAATCATTTTTACGATTCACATGAGAACAGGCGCACACATACATATGTACAAACTTTCATTTACGCACACTAATAAGCACTTCTAAAAATAGAATCAAGCGCTTATCGTTCCCTCCTTACCTACAAGCTCAACGAAAAAATGTGCCAGTTTTAAGACCAGATGTCCCATCTATGTACTGTATAATCTTTGGTATAATAATAGAGACTTTTGAAGACCACGTAAATTTTTTGGTTGTCTTTTGCTTCACTTGTTTGTCTTTTGCATCACACTTCACTTTTGCTAAAATGTCGTTATACCTTTTTAGTTTTGTATTATTTTTGGTCTTGTGACAGACTTCAATTGGGGAACATATGTGTAACAGGTAGCGGCGGTCCTTAATTCACCGGTTATTCCCATCCCCTTTTTCCTTTTCCCCTTTTCTCAGCTTTCAAGCTCCGGTTATGCCAACCCAGTCGGACCTTCGGCGATCGGGGTGAACTTGGCTGTCGCCGGGCGAGCGCCAATGTCTGCTTGTGTTCACCTACCGACAGCTGAGCAGAGAAATTATTTCCCTTTTCTCAGCGTTTGCTGCTAAATTTTTCTAAGTCCAAGAGGCTAGAGCGAAAGTCTGCTTGCGTTCACCGACCCCGCCGTCAGCCAAAGGGAATTTATACAAAATTTTCTAAATCCCACAGGCTGGATCAGAGATCTGCTTGTGTTCACCTACCTTGAGTAAGGGAATTAAAAGCAAATTTTTCTAAGTAAAAAAAAAAGACTTAGAAAAATTTGTGTCTTGAAAAGTATAAATTTTTTAAAATTGTATATATGTATATTTCACTAAATTATATAATTACTTATATATTTTTATATTGCTATAGAATTTTACTAAAATGAGATTATATGATATGTATATTAAAAAATATAGATACATATATATAAATATATTATATATATATTAAATATAAAGCAATTTAAAATCGATCTATCATTTTACATTTTCTTAAATTTTCAGTGGGTTGAGGAGTCATTTACAGATTTTGTAAAAGGAATTAACTGGAGAAGCTATGTAGTCTGTGATGTCGCATATCACAATGTCAACAACTGGCTTTGGTCACCGTTTATCGATCGTGGACCAGCAAATCGACTCTACATTGAAATTCAGTTCACAATACGAGACTGTTCTTTATTTCCAGGTAAATTTTTAATGCATATTGAATATAAAATATAGGAGCAATCACTAAGCTTTATAAATTAACGAGAATGGAAAGGTAACTTCGGACGGAGCCAAAGTTTATATACCCTTGCAGATAAATAGCGGCTTCTATTCCTTAAAGATATAGTAAATATAGGATCCTTACAAAAACATTCATAACAAGCTTAGATTCATATAAAATGGACTTCAAAAGAAGTACGACGCTTCTTCAACCAAAAACACGATAGTTGTGCTTACCAATTGTTCAGTTATATGGCAGCCATAAGATATAGTCAGCTGATCCAAATGAAATTTTCCTGATCGGCTTAGATTCCCATATAAAGAATCTGTGCAAATTTCAAGATTCTTCCTTTAATAAATAATAAATAATAAATAATAAATAATAAATAATAAATAATAAATAATAAATAATAAATAATAAATAATAAATAATAAATAATAAATAATAAATAATAAATAATAAATAATAAATAATAAATAATAAATAATAAATAATAAATAATAAATAATAAATAATAAATAATAAATAATAAATAATAAATAATAAATAATAAATAATAAATAATAAATAATAAATAATAAATAATAAATAATAAATAATAAATAATAAATAATAAATAATAAATAATAAATAATAAATAATAAATAATAAATAATAAATAATAAATAATAAATAATAAATAATAAATAATAAATAATAAATAATAAATAATAAATAATAAATAATAAATAATAAATAATAAATAATAAATAATAAATAATAAATAATAAATAATAAATAATAAATAATAAATAATAAATAATAAATAATAAATAATAAATAATAAATAATAAATAATAAATAATAAATAATAAATAATAAATAATAAATAATAAATAATAAATAATAAATAATAAATAATAAATAATAAATAATAAATAATAAATAATAAATAATAAATAATAAATAATAAATAATAAATAATAAATAATAAATAATAAATAATAAATAATAAATAATAAATAATAAATAATAAATAATAAATAATAAATAATAAATAATAAATAATAAATAATAAATAATAAATAATAAATAATAAATAATAAATAATAAATAATAAATAATAAATAATAAATAATAAATAATAAATAATAAATAATAAATAATTAATAAATAATAAATAATAAATAATAAATAATAAATAATAAATAATAAATAATAAATAATAAATAATAAATAATAAATAATAAATAATAAATAATAAATAATAAATAATAAATAATAAATAATAAATAATAAATAATAAATAATAAATAATAAATAATAAATAATAAATAATAAATAATAAATAATAAATAATAAATAATAAATAATAAATAATAAATAATAAATAATAAATAATAAATAATAAATAATAAATAATAAATAATAAATAATAAATAATAATAAATAATAAATAATAAATAATAAATAATAAATAATAAATAATAAATAATAAATAATAAATAATAAATAACCATTAACCATTAACCATTAACCATTAACCATTAACCATTAACCATTAACCATTAACCATTAACCATTAACCATTAACCATTAACCATTAACCATTAACCATTAACCATTAACCATTAACCATAACCATTTCCATTTCTCTAATATACAATTGAATCCAAAATTTTTAAAAATAAGAAATTTCTCTTAGTGTTACTATGTCTGCTAAAGGATACAGTCGTCCGATCCGAACCCAACCAATCCAGTAGCTTTTAAACTAAGCAAGAAAATCGCAAAGAAATAGTCAGGCGCACTAACGCGAACATACCCACAAATATTTTGATTCTTAAAATAATGCTGATCAAGAATGTAAACTTTATGAGGATGGAAATTTCTCCTTGAACACCATACCAACTTCTGAATATAATTAATTACCCTGGTAGGGTTTAAAAAAATGTTTACAATCATGCTTGCTTAAGATAAACACTTTTCAATTTCAGGAAATGCTCTATCATGCAAGGAAACATTCAGTTTACTTTTCTATGAGTTCGATGCTGCCACTAGAGAGCCACCTCCGTGGCAAACGGATAGTTACAGATTGATTGCACGGATCGCAGCTGGAGAAGGTCGTTTTAATCAGAACTCTGATGTAGATATTAATACAGAGGTGAAAAGTATAGCTGTAAATAAAAAAGGTGTTTATTTCGCTTTTCGGGATCAAGGTGCTTGTATAAGCGTATTGGCTGTAAAGGTATATTATATTACATGCCCGGCTGTGACTGAAAACTTTGCTCATTTCAACGAAACTCCAACTGGCAGAGAAATAACGATTATTGAGAAACAAAACGGAACATGTGTTGATAACGCAGAACCGTATGAGCCACCAACATACCTGTGCAAAGGCGATGGTAAATGGACAATTTTGACAGGAGGCTGTAGATGCAAAATCGGCTATGAACCCAATGAATTCAACAATACTTGCACTGGTAAGATTTCTTTCATTTAAAAACGGGAATGGAAAGTTAACTTCGGAAGGAGCCGAAGCTTATATACCCTTTCAGTTAAATAGCGGCTTCTATTGATTAAAGACATAGTAAATATCGGATATAGCTGGCCGATCTTTGCAAAAACATTCATAACAAGCTTAGATTGATAGATAGCCCGACGCTTCTACACCCAAAATCAGGAAGTGGTGGCGTTTCCGATCTTTCAGTTATATGGGAGCTATAGGATATAGTCGGCCGATCCCGGCCGTTTCGACATATATACTGCGTGCAAAGAAAAGACAGGTTTGTGCAAAATTTATAACTCAAAAACTGAGAGACTAGTTCGTGTAGAAACAGACAGACGGACATGCTTATATCGATGTCTTAGATGTCTCCTTCACTGCGTTGCACACTTCTGACCGAAATTATAATAGCATCTGCAAGGGTATATAAATTTACTTCCAAAACTTGTATACCCTTGAACCTTTTTTATAAGTTCAGTAAGTGGGTCAAGGGGTATCATCATGTAAGCATTCCATAAAGAGAAATCTTTAGTGGACTTACCAGGTCTATGCATATGAAACTGCGTTTTACTTCATTGTTAATTATCGGTAACCAAAGTAATAGATAAATTTTTAGTAAACATTTTTTGTTCCATCTTTTAACATCTGACAACACTGCTCAATCGTTATTTGCGAGTTTTTTTCCAATAGCAATTTTTTTTCTAATATTGAAAATGCCGAGTTTTATACCCACAAACGACGATTCGCGGATATCGTTGCTTTTCTGCTTTCTTTTAAAGAAAACTGCTGTGGAAGCTCAAAAAATGCTTGTGGAAGCTTACGGTGTGCATGCCCTTAGCATTAGAAGTTGCTAAGCCTGGTTTAAAAAATTCCGGCGCGGTGAATTTGGAGTTGAAAATGAAGAGCGTGAAAGACCACCAAAAAAGTTTCAGGACACTGAATTTCAGGCGTTGGTATGAGCTCCTAAAACCAGGTGAAACCGTTGATACCGAACGCTACCAGCAACAATTGGAAGAATTGAAAGAATCTGCTCCAAAATCGACCAGAATGCGCAAAAAGGCAGCACAAAGAAATTCTACTGGACGACAACGCGCCCTCACACCGGGCAAGAAGCACCAAGGAATTGGTAGCCACGTTTGGCTGGGAGTCCTTACCCCATGTGGCTTATTCACCTGACTTGGCTCCATCAGATGTTCGCCAGTTTGGGACACGGATTAGCCAAACAGCGCTTCGATTCCTATGAAGACCTAAGGATTGGCTAGAAGACTGGTTTGGGTCCAAGGAAAAGGAATTTTTCTGGGGAGAAAATTGTGTGGCTTCTGAAGGGGCATACTTAAAAGATTGAAATTGTCACCATTTATTTTAAATGAATCTCCAAAGTTAAAAAAAAAACGCAGTTTCATATGCAAATTAACACCTGTTAATTTAGCCGCCCAAAAATATCATCGTGCCACAGAAATTCTATTTTACAAACCATTTCGAAATAAACTGACTATATGACACATTGTAATATAAAATGTCCCAATTGTTAACTATTAGATTTTTAGATTAGATTATTAGATTTCTATATTTAAATTAAAGATAACAAAAAAAGAACAGTTAAAGAAAATCCAAACCCCAAGTAGCACCATGGGTTTCAGAATCGTTTTTCAATTTTTTTACCGTAAGTTTTATGCGTTAATTTATATAATAATAAAACGTAAACACTGTAAAAATTAATGGGTAAATCCGAAAGCGGTCAAAAAAGCCAAAAACATTGTTACCCTATATTTAAGCAGTGCCTATCATTTAGCTTTGTACGAGCGGGCCCGTGATTTTCGCGTTTTGACACGATAATTGACACGATAATTCGATAATTTTGACTTTGACATTTCAAATGTCATTGTCAATGGGTCAGATATTTAGTAGAAGGTTTACGGTTTACGAAATAGTTAAGTTTACGCTCGAAAATAAATTGGGAAGTATTGAAAACGTTCTTCCAAAGTGGAGAGTCCTAAACCGAAACTGCAAGAAAATTGCGGTAAAAATTTGGAAAAAATAAAGCGCCTTTCAAGCAGTTTGTGGATTGTTTTGTAAAGCGTGTGCGTGAGACTGGATCGTTAATGGATAAAACAACACGTTTACGTGCTCTTCCAGTTCGGTCGGTCGAAAATATCGCTGTGGTGGCCGAAAGTCTCAATGACAATCCGTCGACGTCAACTCGGCACCGTGCTCAACGAAAGAGCGGATGTTAACGAAAGAGCTCCGACTAAGGCCATATAAGATTCAGTTGGTTCAGCAGCTTAAGCCGCATGACCATCCAATGCGTTTTCGGATCGCGGAATGGGCTCAGGAATGGGCTTGGTCTAAGATGACCATTTTAACCGAAAAATCGTGTTTTCTAATGAGGCCCATTTCCACCTCGATGGTTATGTTAATAAGCCAAACAGTCGCAATTGGGGTTCAGAAAAATCCACACGTCGTTTTGGTGAAGTCAATACATCCACAACGAGTGACTGTTTGGTGCGGTATGTGGTCGGGTGGCATCATTGGGACGTTTTTCTTTGAAAACGAGGAAGGAGCCGCCGTAACCGTTAATGGTGTCCGCTATCGTGGAAGACTTTGGAAGACTTTTTTTTTCTCCGAATGGAAGAGGAAAACATAGACGACATATGGATCCAGCAGGACGGCGCTACGTGCAACACAGCTAACGTCGCAATCGATCTTTTGCCCGGTATGTTCGAAAATCGCATAGTCAGCCAATAGTTACACCAACCGCCCAGAGACGATTGACGATTTAAAGCACGAGATTGAAGAGCCATTTAGGACCATACCATCTAAAATGTGTTTAAAAATTGGGTCGACCGAATGGGCTACTGTAACGCCGAGACAGCCATATGAACGAAGTTGTGCTTTATACATAACCGCAATGTTGAGGCTATCCAAAAAAAAAAAAACATTTTTTTTTCAAATATATACTCGTTTTTTTATAGCTATTTTAAAACGCAAATCCTTTGTGGGCCACCCTGTAAATAGTGGCTTATATAGTTAAATAGTGGCTTCTATTGATTAAAGATATAGTAAATTTCGGATATAGTTAGCCGATCTTTACAAAAACATTCATAACAAGCTTAGATTCGTATAAAATGGATTTTAGAAGAATTCGAACGCTTCCGACTTATATACTCCGATTAAAAAAAGGGTGTGTGAAAAGTTTCAAGACGATAGCTCAAAAACTGAGAGACTAGTTCGCGTAGAAACAGACAGACAGACGGACATGCTTATATCAACTCAGAAGGTGATCCTGATCCAAAATATATATAATTTATGAGGTCTTAGATGTCTCCTTCACTGCGTTGCACACTTCTGACAAAAATTATAATACCCTCTGCAAGGGAATAACAAATATTTATTTTGTTTATGTGTATACCAAGCATATTTTTCGAATTGCTCAGTGTAAAGCACACTAATCATAACTTATTTTTATTTTTCTTTCTCTCTTATCAGCACCCCTGATTTAATTCAAAAGATGACTAAAAAGCTTAAGTTTTCCAAATGATTTAATGATTTTCATGATTTTATTTTAAGAATGCCCAATTGGAACGTTTAAATCGTCTGATGTGATGAGCTGTACTCCATGTCCGCCCAATTCGAATGCTTCGAAAACTGGATCTCCATTTTGCAAGTGCTTGCCAGGCTACTTTAGAAATCCACGCGATAAAAGACACATGCCTTGTTACAGTCCTCCCCCTGCTCCTACAAATGTAACTCTACTTTTCATTGATCAAACAAGTGCCATTATATCTTGGAGTGCTTCAAACAAGAATGAGTCTCAATTTACGGATGCTCAGACCAAAAAATATGAAAGCAATATTGTTTATAAAATACAGTGCAATATGTGCAGCCCGAATGTAATGTATAACCCTGCAAGTGATACATTTATTGAAACAAAAGTTACCCTGTCAAATCTGGAACCAGCCACTATTTATACAGTTCAGATTCATGCAACAAATGGCATATTTCATCTTAGTAATAATTTAAGCGAATCATCGTTTAACGATCTTACATTTACCAATGCATCTTCTGTAAATACACCTCTAGATTTAAATGAGATAAAAACAGAGCACGCCGAAATTGTGTTTACAACTGAGTCTGTTCAGCTTTCAACATTATTTAATTTGCGCGTATTGTCAATAACCAACAATGAAGCCAATCTTATATGGGATAAGCCGGTTCAAAGTGATTTTCCTCTGGAATTTTATGAAGTACGCTGGTTTCCAAAGCTTGAACTGGATGCAATTAATAAATCATCTTTAAGTACCAAGGAGGCCAAAGCTCATATAGAAGACTTACAAGAAAAAACAGAATATGGATTTCAAGTTCGGTGTAAAACTATAAATGGGTATGGATCTTACAGTAGCATAATATATGCCCAAACATCTGAATCCCTAAACTCAGGTACGTCAAAAATATACTTTAACACTAATACATTAAAAATTACACAGTGACACATTAACACTCACAATGTCTGGTCTTGTGAACGCACCAAATGTCCCTAATTCGTCGATTTAAAGATTCTTCTGAACCCTTTAATATCCTATATATATATGTCTCCCCGGAACTTTCGGCATGCATTTTCGCCTCACTTTCTCTTTCTGAACATGCAGTGCAATTCGCCCCTGCGTGCAATCTTCATTATAATTGCACTCGCATTAATTCGCCCTGCTTGAGATCTATTTCTCCTCTCTTGCTGGCCCTACAAGGAGACTGTCACTTATTAAGATAACGTTGCGCCGCACGAAACTCTAGCTAAATCTAGCCTTTTTAGAGGTAAAAAGCCATTTCATCATTTTGAGCCCCTTACTAAGCAATAGCGTTTTGTTATTTAATTAAGACATGTTTTATTTAATTAGCATTAGTAAACGACCGAATTGATAAATTATTTATTATACAAAACAAACACAAAAAAAACTAAAGTGAAAAGCTAACTCCGGATGGAGCCTAAGTTTATATAACCTATATATGTATATCCAAAACTGAGAGACTAGTTTGCAGACTGACGGACATGCTTATACCGACTCAGGAAGTGATCCTGATCCAGAATATATATACTTTATAAGGTCGAAGGTCACTTCGTTGAACACTTACGCCTCTGCGAAAATTGCAAAAACAATGGAACAAAAAAGCTTTGGGATCCTTCAGTTATCCGTCTTTCCGCCTGTCTCTCTATTTCTACGCAATGTAGTTTCTCCTTCACTTCGTTGAACACTTACCCATCTGCGAAAATTACAAAAACAACGGAACAATAAAGCTTTGGGATCCTTCAGTTGTCCGTCTTTCTGCCTGTCTCTGTTTCTTCGCAAGGTAGTTTCTCAGTTTTAAAGTTATCGACTTTAAACTCTGCACACACCATTCTTTATAATGCACGTAGCTTATAAATCGGAACGTCGTGGATCGGATCTATCCAATATCTGTCATAAACCTGAACAATCGAAAGTGCGATAATTTTCATGTTTATAGAGATAGAATTGATCTTCTATTATTCACAATAAAACAAAAAATATAAACTTGAAAAACATGATTGAAATTTAGAACGGTTTTATGTTGTGTTAGGGCCGAATGGGTTGTTCCAAAACCTTTTTTTGATGGATAGTTAGAGAAATAAAGTATTGTCGCTATTTATATTGTATAAGCTCATAGATGTTTTAGCGGCTTCAAGCCATCTATCACATTCGCGGTTCGGAATTAGAATTTGATAGTCTCCTTTTGGATTGTTATACCGCCGAGACCGTCTGCATGAATATTTCGGTGACTGGTTTTCCCCAGGATGCCGCAAAATAACACGCAAAGGTGTTGTGTACGTCATGGTTTGCTGTAACTCTCATGATGTGCTGATGGAAAAAAGCAAGTAATTACCACTACGGTTACGATAGATGAGGGATATGCTCAAGGAACGAGGCTTGGCTCCTATGGAGTTATCAATAGGAACGGGATTATCCCGCTGAGGGATAACGGCATAACGGGATCTATCCCGCGCTTACTACGGGATAGATGTACTGTCCCCCGGGGAGCGCGCTTCTAATGGAATATTAATAAGAAAAGGCAACTGCACAGAGAAAAACTACCAGGAAAAACCATTGGGATTGGGAATTTTGGCAGAGCCCGCTAAGAATACCATTAGTACACAGGGGTCAGTATTAGAAGAACAGTAGCTTACTTTTGCAACTGGTATATCTAGTGTTCTTCCTTTCTGTTCTTCTTTTAGGAAAGCCACAGCTGTAATTGACGACGTGGACAGATATATTTTTGAACAGAGATCTCGTCTTCTACTTGTTTGATGTTGAGTTCGGTATGGATATCCCGTGGTCCAGGATAAAATGCAATACCACGTATATATTCTACAAGCTCGTTGAATCTCTGATTTATGTTAGGGAACCATTGCCTAAAAATTGAGACATACCATACTTCCCCCTTCATCTTTCAAGGTCAATCAAAACCAGCGTACCAAAACGAACCATACTACTCTCGTAGTATTTCATTTTACTATTGCTACCGCTCAAAATCTGCCAAGAGCGAGATGTATTTTTTCCATTTCAAATCTCTGGTGGGTTAATAATCGTTCTTGCAGCTCGGCCTTCTTTCGATTGTTTATCAACCCTGCCTTAACTTTCTTCTTCTGCAAAACTGTCACTAATAATGCCAAGATCTCTTATCCATTTTACAAACTTACATATATTTTTATAAGTAGGTTTTAAACTGACAATAAATGTATTTTATTAATGTTACTTAATGTTACTGAATACATTTTATTTGCAAAATTTCTATATCTAATTTTAAAATTTGTACTCGAAGCATAAAAAAGACTTTAAAGGAAATTGGAAAATATAAAATTAATAGCAGTTTTCACCTTTATTAGAGGGCCTTTATTGCATGGAGCATTTATTATAAAAAATAGATTCCGATAAAATATTTGGGAAAATCTGGAGGTTTGAGATGAAACCAGACGTCTGTTTGCATGCATGGATGGAATGAAGTAAGTAAGGAGTGAGTAAATGAGTTGAATTTATGTGAGTGACGGATTAAGAGAGCACTCTCACTCACTGTCACTCCCTTGCTTAGAATCCGACCGAATTAATGTTGGAAGCCAATAGAGTGTTTTCGGATTGCCAAAAGCAGCCGAATCATTCGAGTGGTTTTACAACCATTCTATTTATTCGGTGACTTAGCCCGGTTGGGCCCATTAACGAAAGGTTTTCAAAATGATGCGCAGGGAGCAAGTAATGAACGAAAGGGTGAGACACAAAGTGATAGCATCTTTGTCTATGTATGTTTAGTGCAGCTACTTTATATAGTTATACAGCAATACAGACAATATAAATAAAATTATGTTGTAACATTCAAATTCGATTCGGAACTAAATATGTAAAATAACATAGTAATTTATTTTTTTTTTTCCGCGGCTCCCACTGCATACGTACAGCCCACCTCTCGCCCAACCGACCGAGGGGCGCTGCCGTTTATCGTACGGCTCGAATCGTGGGGATAGATCCGAGACGAGGAATAAGTATTTTAAAAGGTTACGAGGAAGAGTTACATTGTTGCTCTCTTAAGTAGCAAAGAATAGAGGATTTCATGCAAGAGTTCTGTGAAATGATTTGATAGAGGTTATTGTAGTTAGAACATAGTACCCTGAAATGGTCATGCTGGGCATATGTTGACCTACAAAAGTTTAGAAATAGGGGGAGGAAAGTTCGAGAGGCCCTAAAAGGAACGTTAAATTTTAACAGACTTAGAAGGTTCTGGCAGTCGATTTCACCATTAATAAGGTTATTGATGAAAACTACACCCAGCATAGTCCTACGGTTTAGTAGGGATCGTAAGTTTATTAAAAGTAGTCCGCTATGATAAGACGGGAGTTGAATACTTGCATCCCAGTTTAGACCCTTAAGAGCAAAAATGAGAAAGTTATTTTTTACTGATGCAATACGGTCTTGATGAACCCCATATTGGGGCCTCCAGACACATGAACCGTATTCAAGAATCGGACGAACTAAAAATATATAAAGAGTTGTGGCTATATAAGGGTAATTAAATTCCTTTAACCATCTTTTAATGAAACTAAGCACACCCTTGGCTTTATTAACCATTGCCGATATATGGTCGGTAAATTTAAGCTTGACGTCTAATAGGACACCTAGGTCGTTAACCTGAGTTAATCTTTCTAGGGCGGTCCCATAGAGAAAATAAGTTGCCTGGATGGGGCTTAAGCGATAGAATGGCATAAGTTTGCATTTTGACCCATTAAGTTTTATGTCATTAGCAGAACACCAATTTTGGAACTTGTCCATATCGGACTGAAGTTTGTATTGGGCAGAGGAAGATTTATACTAAAGACACAGCTTAACGTCATCTGCGTACATAAGTACCCGAGGGTTCGGTAAAGCAAAAGGCAAGTCATTTATAAAAATGGTAAAAAGTAAAGGCCCGAGATGACTTCCTTGAGGGACTCCAGATGTAGCTCGGACTAGGCAGGAGAATACATAATTAAAAAGGACACGTTGGGTTCTTCCAGAAAGATAACTGGAAATCCACGTAAGAAGGTTAGTTGGAAATCCCAAAAGATCGAGTTTTCTCAAAAGGAGTAAGTGGTTTACAGAGTCAAATGCTTTACTAAAATCAGTGTAGATGACATCTGTTTGAAGGCCATTTTGGAAGCCATCAATTACAAATGATGTCAACTCCAACAAGTTGGTGGTGGTGGAGCGACGCCTAATAAAACCATGCTGGCATGGAGAAATGATTGAACTACAGAGGTGCTGCAGATGAGGAGTAATAATTTTTTCAAAAAGCTTTGGAATTGCTGACAATTTAGAGGTGCCTTTATAATTGGTAGCATAAGATTTTTTCCCTTTTTTATGCAGGGGAATTATAAAGGATTCCTTCCACATAAGGGGAAATATCGACGTTTCCAGAGATAAGGTGAAAAGCTTTGAAAGAGGTTTGCACAATGACTCAGCGCAATTATTTAGCACACAGCCTGGTACTCCATCGGGACCTGGTGAAAGTACCGGTTTAACCTTTAAAAGATCCGATAACAAACTTCGCTCGGAGAGAGATGGACCAAAAATAAGATTGGCTGAATGAATTTCATATGTGTAGGGCTGATCGGAAATAGTACAAGGTGAATACGTTGTTTGAAAAAAATTTGCGAAAAGATCTGCAATACCCTGATCTGTATTCGCAAAAGAATTTTCAAACGAGAGCAAGGAAGGAGAAGATAAAACTGTTTCGGGTCCTGCGTGAACTGAACCCGACAACGGCGAATATAATCTCTATAACATTCAGCGTTATGCACGGTGAAAATCGACCGAGCTACTAAGTACCTTGAAAAAGTTAGATTGCAGCCGGTTCTTTTATATTTGTTTAAAAGTCTATTTTTAATATGTTTAAGATTATTTAGGCTAAGATTAACCAAGGGGAGTTGTCTTTAACGGACGGATACTTCCATGGCACACAAGAGTCAAAACAACTATTCAAACTCCTATAAAAATATTCTAAGGCGATATTTATATCATTGTATGCCAAAAGATCAGACCAATCAAAGGAATCAAAGAATTAAGTTATTGAGTTTTTTAAAATCAGCCTTACGAAAGCAGCGAATTCTATTTCCTACGCTATGAGGTTTAACTAAGGCAATGGTTTCGATTGAAACCTCAAGCGTGTAGGATGATATGGATCTTCTGGGGTCACCAAAGGCAGGGCTCTGGAAAGGGTGATTCCATCTGGATCAGACACAAAACATAAGTCTAAAAGCCGACCTAAAGAATTTCTGACATGGTTAATTTGACCTAAAGACATGTCAAAAATGCCCGCAGTAAAATCATGGTGTAAAGAAAGTGATAAAGCTGTAACGTTATCGATATTTGACCAAGTGAGTTCTGGTATATTGAAGTCACCCAGAACCACCAGCAGGTCGCTATCGGACATAAGATTAAAAACCGACTGGATAGCAGACAAATGATGCCAGTACGTAGGCGGTTCGGATGAAGGCGGTATATATGAACAGGTAATAAACAGCGATTGATCGGGCAAAGTGATCTTAACGCAAAGAAATTCTAAATTACCAAACTCTTGCAACTTGACCTCTTCAGAATGGAAAAAGGAGTTTACTGAGATTAGTACTCCTCCGCCTCTTTGGAGAGGTCGGTCGCGTCTGAAAGTGGTGTACCTATGTGGGAAAACTTCGGAGCTAAGGATCTCCGGCTTTAACCAGGTTTCACTGAAGACAATAACCTGAAATGCAAAGGAAAAGCTATGAGTATAGCCTAGGGAACTTACTACGAAGGCCCCTAGTATTCTGATAGGTAAGAGTAATGAAGTTTGTTAGTTTTTTATAATAGAAGTTGGCTGGTCAGTTGGTGTGGCTTTGGGGAGTTTGACTCCCACAGGCCTGTTATTTTTTTTTTTACGTTTATCGGGTGATGTTCTTGAACAAATATGTAGTCTGTCCAGAAGCCAGGTGAACACACCGTCTCAAACATCGACAAAGGCACACATATCTTAAAGGATGCGCCTTAAATGGTGCGCCTCGAGAGTGCAAATTTTAATTTGGAGATGTGCACCACCTTAATTTCGGCTTTTGTTTTGGCTTTGATACTTCTACGAAATTATAACTTAAGCTATAAAGACAAAAGACAATGACTCGTCTTTAATTTTATACTAATTTTATTGTGTAATTGTATTCGTATCGTCCATTCATGAATGCATTCATTCAAATCACTTTCCGCTCCGCACTCTATTTCTCTCAATTTTTTTTGAAAGTTGTGCACTCGAATTTCGTTTTTTGCCCACTCAACCATTAGTTGGAATCCATAGAAAGTAGGCAACATTTTATATTCTTGCAGCGTCGTTTAGCTTCGGTAATAAAGTAAAAGGGTCTCAAAGCAACTAATATAGACACTTACTTAAATAATTAACATGACACTAATATTTACTCTAGTTTCTAAAAGCTTCCTCATATCACCAGCATACGCAAAGGAAAAACGAAGATCAGAGCTGTCAAGCAGTTCCATTGTGGCGCCTGGATAACCAAAGACAACAGTTTTAAGGCTATCAACTTCAAACTGCACACTCTTCTTTCCTTAGCACGCAGTATATCCTAAAGTAGTAGAAGCATGGAACTTCTTTAAAAATACAGTTTCATGAATCTAAATCTCTTGTTATGAATGTTTTTTAAGAATCGGCTAACTATTTCCTATATCTGCTATATCTCTAAACATAAGAAGATCGGAGTTTGCTGCGCAAGTAAGGCAAGAGTAAATAAACTTCGGCTCCTTCCGACGGGCGGAATTTTGCTAACCATTCTTATTAAAATCCATTTTATATAGAAAAAAAAAGATTTTGAATAAGTATTTAACTGATATTAAACTGCAAGATTATATTAACTAAAATATATTTAAATTAGTAGTCGACACGGCTCTAACCCGCGGGTCAGGAAATTTTCTGCCGAAAACTCACCAGTATAGAACAAATATGTGGCTTCAACAATGGTTTTCGGCAGTGCGGCTATATTAAGATTTTTAGTCTCTAATAATACCCTTGCAGAGGGTATTATATTTTCGTCAGAAGTGTGCAACGCAGTGACGGTGACATATCCGACCCTATAAACTGTATACCAGGGGTGTCCAAATCAACCTTATGGAAGGGCAAACGAAACAATTTTTTCCGACACTCACACTTTTAAAACAAATTTAAATACAATTTTCAATACTAATTTCCTTAAATACATATAAAAATAATATACAATAATAAGTATATTGTGCATTAATTGTTGTGCCCTTTGCCAAGAGCCGCGTGTATATACGATAAGGCTGCTTAAGCAAGAGCAATAAAAAATACATATATAAAGGTTCTCATAAATTCGCTTGGATTTAAAGATTTTTACATAGCAATCAAACTTTGCGGTGTAGCGACACATTTTTTATGAAAATTTTTAACTTTATATATTTTCTTTCAATTAAATAAAAAATGGGACGCGGAAAATATCGTAAGAGCGGTCGTGAAATCGCTCAGATTCGCTCAGAAATTGGACGAAGCCAAGTCGTTGTAAGTAACTTTTTGAGAAACAAATCGGAATATGGCAAAAACACTAAAGGAGGCATATTATGAAAGCTGTGTTAATTTCGCGTTCTTTAGCTCCCAAAATTAAAGAAATTTGGGGTGTTAAAACCAGTGTGTCTACATATAAGAGTGATTTCGTCGGCTGATCATTGAAAACGAATGAAACTTAAAAATGAGAATGGAAAGCTAACTTCGGACGGAGCCGAAGCCGAAGCCGAAGTAAATATTGGATATAGTTAGCCGATCCTTACAAAAACATCGTTCAGTTATATGGCAGCTATAGGATATAGTCGACCGATCCCGGCCTTTCCGTCTTATATACTGCGTGCAAAAGAAATAAGCGTGTGTGAAAATTTGACGACGATAGCTCAAAAACTGAGAGCCTTGTTCGCGTAGAAACAGACAGTCGGACATGCTTATATCGACTCAGGAGATGATCCTGATCCAGAAAATATATACTTTATGGGGTCCTAGATGTCTCGTTCACTGCAGTGCTCACTTTTGACCAAAATTGGGTATAGAAATAATGGACAGCTAACTTCGGACGGACTTCGGTCGAAGTAAATTAACTCTTGCGGTTTCATAATGGCTTAAAGATAAACAAAATATCGGATATAGTTGACCGATCCTTACGATATCAAGTTTAAATTGAATTTTAAAAGAAACTTAAAAACACGAAATTTGTGACATTTCCAATCATCCAGTTATGGCAGCTATAAGATATAGCCATCCGAACCTTATGAAATTTTTCAGATTGACTTAGATAAAAGATGGTCTGAATAAGTTTCAATCTTCTATCTTCAAGTCGACCAATACATATAAAAGTTGCCAGATGGACTTAATGAAATAATGGAAGTCAACACACTTCCGATCGTTTAGTTATGTGGTAGCTATACTTATGTAATTGTTGGGAAATTATGTAACTTTATTGCTTTCGTGATAAATATACAATTTATTTTTATCTATAATTAATTTAAACACATCATTAACAATACAAAAAGTTTATAAATAATGCTACACAAATTCTGTTGAAACTTTTACCAGCTAAATAAATATGTTCTCTAAGTGTAGTTAGTAACGGTGGCCATCAGTGGTCCATCAGCGGTCATTTCAGCATCTTCCAGCTGCTAATTCTGCCTCACGCTTGCCCACAGGGCCGTGCGATCCCCGCCTTGACGTTCGCCGAACTCGCACTTGTTGTTATCTCTTCGCATTGTTCGGTTGTGCAGCTGCGATTCCATCCTGCAGTGCCGTTGTTTGGACCATTCTTATCTGCCCCTTGATCCGTGAGCCACCGCTAACTACGGTTGATTGAACATTGAACTGAATTAAACCGCCAGACTTTTCATTTCGTGGCTGCCAAAAACGCTTGGTAGCGGCACATTTGGTGACTCCGACTTGATTGTGCCACATTGCTTGTCCTATTATTTGCAACATCTCTTAAAGTGCCCGTTTTTCGCATCTCGCCTCGCGGCCACAGTTCCGTTAAGTACATCTTCTTGAAATGGATTCTGGAGTTGAGGATATCGTTGCTGGACCTGCTAGAAGGAGCTTCTGTTGCAGAAGAAGTTGCCTATCAGGAGCTTGTGCCTCTTCTTTATCATTCCTGGCGAGTACTTTGCTCTCGGTCGACGTTTCTGCATTCCCTTCCACGCCGTCAGTTGCTGCTGCTGTTCCATTACCGACAGCAAGGTCGCCGATATCCAGCGTTGGACACGTCGAGACCGATCTGCAAAATTTCATACGGATCGGCCGACTATATCATATAGCTTTCATATAACTGAATGATCGGAAATGCCACAGCTTTCGTGTTTTTTCATGTGTAGAAACGTCCGACTCCTTTTAAAATCCATTTTATACGAATCTAAGCTTTTTATGAATGTTTTTGTAAAGATCGGCTTACTATATCCGATATTTACTATATCTTTAATCAATAAAAGCCGCTATTTAACTGCAAGGGTATCTAAGCTTCGGCTCCGTCGGAAGTTAGCTTTCCATTTTCGTTTTTGGTACCTGGTTTAGCTCGTTTCCATCATGTACCGCTCCGTTCGATGCCGATCGTCAAGTTGTCTGCGATAGTTTGTTTGAAGTTGCTGTTCCCAATCCTTTGCCTGTATTGCCGGTGTATTAACCCTGGTTATGGAGGTTATCTCATCCCGCCCGTCGTTCGGCTTTAACAATCAAGTTTAGCAAGTTGCAAACGAAACCTCGAAAACTCCTGCGCTAAATGGATGCGACCCTTGCAATCGAACCGCAGCTTTGTTGAAAGCTGGACTTCCAACGGTGGGGTATGTTGGGAGTTTCCAGCTAAATTAATATGTTATTTACGTATAGTTAGCGGTCATTTAGCATCTCCCAGCTCCTAATTCCACCTTCCGCCTGCCCACAGGGCCGTGCCCTAATGCATCAGGCAACTGTTCAATCGGTTGATATTGTTTTTCCTTACAATTTCAAAATTTTGTAAGTGCAAGTCGACGCTGGAAACACTCCAATTTTCAACAAAACAAAGAAAATTCGCAGAACAAAATAGGGCAGTTTAATATATCTACTCGATGTCATCGAATAGATTCAACGTTGTGGTAATATTAGTAGATGCATTCGTTTCTGTTTACCACAAAATCATAATGCGTAATTAAGAACTTTTCCTGTCTTAAATTTTGAGACTCGGCCTGGACATTTAGCTCCAAATCATGTTGGAGGAACAAAGTCACCTATTAGGTTTTCATATTTTGGTCATACCTTAACGTATTTTCTCTGTTTTGTGCAGATATGTTAGCTGCTTTTACTGTATCCACAGTAGTTGAAACCAATTCCTCTGTCCCCATTTCTGCATTTTTAATGGCATTGTAATTGTTTACTTCATCGTTAAAAGAAATATTTTCAGAATTTCGCTTAGTAAAAAAACTCTTTGTTGAAGAAGCTCTATATCTGCTTCTGTTATGTTAGCCTGGCGCATTATTAGGCTTAAATTACTTAAAATTGGTAAATAGGCTGTTTCCAGCTAAAACGCTATAAGAATTAATAGTCCTTTCCGAATATATCCTACTGTCTCCCACTGGTGAAAGCTGCTTTAGGTCATTAATAGTCTGGACTTGGGAAAATTTGGCAAAGTCGTAGGTGCAGCAATGAAAACATTTTAGAACCAACCATTGAAATTTCATTAATTATATTTAATTGGAGATCAATTATCTTGCAATGATTTGTATTCAATGAGTCATGAGTTAACGGTCTTAAGGGACGGAGGGATGCGTGAATAATTGGAAGTGAAAACTCTGAATGAAGGGTAAGTCCTCCAATTCCAAAGGCAGCTTTTACAGTTGGAGCACATAATAAAACCATTCCCGAATCTGAAGGCTTGGAAGCTTATTAGCTCTTCAAGTTACAGACTGATATACTGTTGAAATCAATCTGCTTTTGCCAACCTCCACCAACATATTCGTAAAAAATATTTTTACAATCAACATTATGGATGACGTGGGCATATTACTGACGTTGCTTAAAGTTAAGGGACCGAGTAAGCAAGCAAAGGTCATCATTGGAAATGAATGGGGGAAAGCTAGTTAATTGAAATTCGCTATCTTATTTAGGGTTGTTTCCTTCATTACCATCCTGTAGACGTATTGTATTGTTCTGTACTGTATTGACGTCCTGGCATATATTCGCTACCGCCATAGCTCTAAGCCAGAGACGTCCAGCCCATTACTCTTTTGGCTCCGATGTTTGCCTCCTTGCAGAGGGTATTATAATTTTGGTCAGAAGTGTGCAACGCAGCGAAGGAGACATCCAGGACCCCATAAAGTATATATATTCTGGATCAGGATTACCTTCTGAGTCGATAAAAGCATGTCCGTCTGTCCGTCTTTTTGAGCTATCGTCTTGAAACTTTGCACACACCCTTCTTTCCTTTGCTCGCAGTATATAATTCGGAACGGCCGGGATCGGTCGACTATATCCTATAGCTGCCATATAACTGATTGATCGGAAATGCTATAACTTCCATGTTATTTAAGATAGAAGCTTGAAATTTGCACAGATTCACTTTTAGGGGAAAATTTCATACAGATCGGCCGACTATATTCTATAGCTGCCATATAACTGAACGATCGGAAATGCCACAACTTTCGTGTTTTTGGGCGTAGAAGCGTCGGAATTCTTTTAAAATCCATTTTATACGAATCTAAGCTTGTTATGAATGTTTTTGTAAAGATTGGCTAACTATATCCCATATTTACTATATCTTTATTCAATAGAAGCCGCTATTTAACTGCAAGGGTATATAAGCTTCGGCTCCGTCCGAAGTTAGCTTTCCATTCTCGTTTTGTATTGCTCTTGCTTATGGAAGAGTCTTAATCGGCACAAATGCAAATTCCACTTCGGAGAATGGCAACACTTTCCTTTTGTGTTGTTGGGTCACAAACTTTCGAGCGACGCACGTGCACTTTGGAACAAGGTGCGTTTCAAAGTAAATAGGACTTTTTGAATGTAGCGCCCTCTAGTGGCGCCATCTATATGTCAACTGGTGCGTTACACGGTTTGTTCCGCACAAATTGATAAAAAAATTTATCAGAATTCAACATTCGAAGGACATCATTAAAGAGGCAAAAAGAGACCCGAACTTCCTTTACAAGACTGTCACTGAAACGTGGTGTTTTTAATATGATTTCGAAACGAAACGCCAGGGTGTTAAATGGAGGGCGCCGGACGAGCCGAAACCCAAAAAATAGCGCCTGGAGAAGTCAAAAATGAAGACAATGCTGATTTGTTTTTATGATTCCAAGGGTTTTGTCCACAAAGAATTTGTTCCACCCGGCCAAAACGTTAATGCGGTATTCTACCTTGAAGTTTTAAAGCGTTTGGTGCGCCGTATTCGACGTGTTCGGCCCGAATATCGCGAAGATGAAAGTTGGCGTTTGTTGCACGATAATGCGCCGTCTCATCGATCGACGCTTGTGACCGACTATTTGACCAAAAATCACATTTTAACCATCATCCACTCACCGTATTCACCTGATATGGCACCGTGGGACTTCTATCTTTTTGGAAAATGCATTTGCCGATGAAAGGAAAGCGTTATGCAGACGTTAAGGCCATTCAAAAGGCTTGCACCAGCATACTGGCGGCCATACCGGGAAACGAGCTAAAACACTAGTTCGACATGCTTTTGGACCGTGCAAAAAGCTGTATTAAAGCAGAAGGCGACTATTTTAAATAAAATATATTGATTTTGCCGAAAAAACTATTTGTTCTGTATTTTTGTTAAAAGTCCTTTTTACTTTGGAACGCACCTTGTATGTATGTCTAAGTTTTTATAAAATGTATTTTTTGGATATTTATTATACTTTTAAGTATCCTTGATTTTTTTGAACAAACTTCTATGTTTCTTAACATTTACTTCATCTACTTCACAACATCTACTTCTTCTAAAGGATGAAAAAATAAGAATTTCCGGCATCAAAGGATATTAAATCGGCAAAACTCCTGCATAAGTAATTCTCTTAAATAGGAGGCACTGTGCTTGTGGCGTTGATACTGAATTACTTATTGTAGTCTCCGTGTGTTGTAATATATCTATCAATGAAATTATTAGAAGACCTATTATACAATAAAAGAGAAAGGGTAACTAGAAGTTTATTCTACTTAGTTTCAGCAGCGGAATAAGTTACAAAGAACGTAGACAACCCAAATTATTGAATCATGGCTATTACTTTCTTCTTTTCAGCCTCTTTTGAAGATGTGGTAGCCATCATCGTGTCTGCCAACAAATGACTCATCCTTCAGATTTCTAGCGGTTGCAGGTCCCGATTTGTTGTTTTAAACCAATTAAAGTAGGATATTGTATTCGTTGCATTTCGTAAAATTTATACATATATGAAACTTTCGGAATTACAGCGCAGGTCGTAAAAACGCATTTGGGATCTTCCTTTATTTGCATAGGTCGTTTGTCTCCGAAAGAAATAGTTGCGAATCAAAATTCCTCTGCATCTCCGTCAAGCGTTAAGCTTGTTGGACGTCGCCCTTCTCCTGGTGCTAATGCAAAATTAAACGTTTCGAGGAAAGGGACGGCCATTAAGGAACTCGGGTATTTGTTAAAAGTCGAAACCATTGGAGGGATGGTATTTTTCCAGAAAATGTGGCACGACGACAGATGTTGTGGAAGTTATATCTGCCGGACGGACTTGGACATTTTGTTGACAAATAAAATGCGTTGCCAACATTCAGGTTAGAAGAGATAGCCAGGATGTATAAACTATTTACCTATGCTCGGAAACAGCAAATACATATTTCCGTCCTTCCTTGATGCTCCTTTGATACAATTACCTCGCTAATGCGCGATTTCCATTGCGCTGTTGTAGTCGCTTGTCCTCCCTTTTATTCTCAAAAAGTTCAGCTCTCGCGTTGATATTCCGTTGCGATTGTCTGTCAGAACGTTCCAGTCGATTTTGGGGCTCCTTTCTTAAGATAAAAATTCTTTCGTCTGTTTTTATATTATTGGCGTAAGTAAACGACAAAATTGATCAATTGTTAAATTAACAATATTATCCCCTAGTAGTTAATGAGTAATAATGTGTAGTGGTGCCGACCCCTTATTTAAAGTAGTTCTTTTGCTTCTTTTTATCTTACTTAGTGCCACTAAATTGGAAAAAAATTGTTAAGAATGGTTGACATATGTCATGGCGATGACTAGTTGGTTAAGTTTACCTTTCTTTTTCAAAAGTTTACCTATTTAACCAATACTTATTATTAATAACATTCAATTTTAAATAACATTTTAAATTCATAATTTTTTATAATAGTTTACGATGATTCTGCGCAAGTACGCTTTATTGCTGGAGCAATTGTGACGGGAGTTTTATTTTTGGTCATATTCATAGTCGCAACAGTATATTTTATGCGATCCAAACACCATGATGAAATTGACAAAAAATCGACAAATCATTTGCCATTGCCGTTAGACTACGCTAGTAACGAAGGTGAGTAAATAAAACTAATTAATGAGAATGTGTTGATACGGGCCACCCCGCAGGCGACGTTTATAGACATTTAGGACGATATAAACTTTAAAAAAATATGAAGTATGTTCTATTGAAACATTTTTTGATTATCATAGCCGCTCTAGAAGCAACATCGCACTTGATCAAAATTGGAAAAAATTACTAGCTGACTAAAAAGCAAACACATGCATTGTTGCTTTCCGCTAATATTAAATAATAATAACGAGACTGGAAAGCTAACTTCGGACGGAGCCGAAGCTTATATACCCTTGCAGTAAAATAGCGGCTTCTATGATGAAAGATATACATAGTTGCAGAGGGTATTATAATTTTGGTCAGAAGTGTGCAACGCAGTGAAGGAGACATCTAAGACCCCATAAATTATATAAATTCTGGATCAGGATCACGTCCTGAGTTCATATAAGCATGTCCGTCTGCTTGATTCTACGCGAACTAGCCTCTCATTTATTGAGCTATCGTTGTCAAATTTTGCACACACGCTTATTTCCTCCGACGCTAGTTTTTCATTCTCGTTTCGTATAATGTTTTTCTTTCCTCATTGTTTTAGAGTTTTATAGAATTTTATTAATTATATATAAAAAAATGTTCGGCTTCCATTCACTAAAAACGCAGCTATTCGAAAACCATATTTTGCAAAAAAATAAGGCCATAAAAGTATATAATTACTGTTCAATAAAAGAGAAAAGTCAACATGTCTTCTTTATTCACAAATAATTTCCCCCCCTTAGGAGCTCTCGGCTTTAACCTTTAAGAAATTCGAAATTAACCTTTAAGAAATTCGCCTTATTATTTATATAAACTTTGTTTTTAGTTAAAGATTTTATTATATCAATATTGTTCTTTTTATTTTTAGTTAATTCTATGGATACAACTCCAATTGTCAAGACCCTTCATTTAAACGGTATATTTCCTAATTAATTTATTTATATTATCTAATTAGTAATATTTTTTTATGCCCTTGCAGAGGGTAGAGGGACCCTATAGAGTAAAAAGAGTTGGCAAAAAAGTCTTGCGGTATTTTTATTGAATTTTCAATTGTTCATAAAATGGGTTATAATAATGCGATTTAAGTCAAATATGCGCCGTTTTTTTCGATGACGAGTTCCCAACGAGATGCCAACTTCATAATGTCCCTCTTAAAGAAGCTCGCTTCCCTATTGGCAAAAAACTCGGAGAGCCAATTTTCACAGGACTCTCTTGTGGCCAACTTCCGACAACCAAGCTCGTTGGCCATGGACAGAAATAGGTGGTAATCACTTGGTGCGAGATCCGGACTATACGGTGGATGCAAAAGAACCTCCCATCCGAGCTCCCGGTGCTTTTGGTGCGTCACCAAATATGTGTGTGGCCTGGCGTTCTCCTGATGGAAGACAATTCGGCCTCTGTTGATCAAAGATGGCCTCTTCTGCTTGAGTGCTGCATTCAAGCGGTCCAGTTGTTGGCAGTACAGGTCCGAATTGAGCGTTTGGCCATAGGAGAGCAGCTCATAGTGGATGATTCCCTGCCAATCCCACCAAACACACAGAAGAACCTTCCTGGCCGTCAATCCAAGCATGGCCACCGTCTGGGCAGCTTCACCGCTTTTCGACCACGACCGTTTGCGCTTCACGTTATCGTAAGTGATCCACTTTTCATCGCCAGTCACCATCCGCTTCAAAAACGGGTCGATTTTGTTGCGATTCAAAAGCGATTCGCATGCATCCATACGGTCAAAAATGTTTTTTTGCGTCAAGTCGTGTGGCACCCATACATCTAGCTTTTTTTTTAATCCAAGCTTGTTCAAATGGTTTAAAACGGTTTGATGACTCATGCCCAGCTCTTGCCCGATGCTACGGCTGCTACTATGTCGATCTCTTTCGATCAATTCAGCGATTTTATCGCAATTTTCGACGACAGGCCTTCCGGACCGTGGCGCATCTTCGACCACCTCTGCACCAGAACGAAAACGTTGAAACCATCGTTGTGCGGTGGAAATGGAAACTGTATCGGGTCCATAAACTGCACAAATTTTATTGGCAGCATGAGTTGCATTTTTGCCTTTATCGAATTAGTACTGTAAAATATGCCGTATTTTCTCTTTATTTTGCTCCATGTTTGTGACGCTATAACTCACGAAAGACTCAAGACAAACAACAATAAATCAAACACGTGTTAGCGCGGGAAAAGAGCTTTCCAAAAAGGTATAGCATGAACCGATTCGATAAATAGAACTAGAACTACGCGCTTGCAAAGACACCTATCGGAAATACCGCAAGACTTTTTTGCCAACTTTATATATTCTGGATCAGGATCACCTCCTTAGTCGATATAAGCATGTCCGTCTGTCTGTTTCTATGCGAACAAGTCTCTCAGTTTTTGAACTATCGTCGTCAAATTTTGCACACACGCTTATTTCTTTTGCACGCAGTATATAAGACGGAATGTCCGGGATCGGCCGACTATATCCTATATCTGCCATAACTGAAAGATCGGGAATGCTATAACTTTTATGTTATTAAAGGTAAAATCTTGAGATTTGCGCAGATTCTCTTTTATTGGAATTCAAGCCGATCTGGATTTCAAATTTCATTCGGATCGGGCGACTATATCCTATAGCTGCCATATAACTAAACGATCGGAAATGCCACAACTTTCGTGTTTTTGGGTGTAGAAGCGTCGGACCTCTTTTTGCTTGTTATGAATGACTTTCAGCAATAGAAGCCGCTATTTAACTGCAAGGGTATATAAACTTCGGCTCCGCTCGAAGATAGGTTTCCATTCTCGTTTATTATAAATTTGTTCAAATATTATCTATCTTTAACATCATTATTATCCCGCGCTACTGATAAATAGATGTTTTTTCAGTTGGATGTCAATTTTAAATCATAAGCTTAGCTTTGAACTAATTTGTATACCCTTGCAGAAGGTATTATAATTTTGGTCAGAAGTGTGGAGCGTAGTGAAGAAGACATTTCCCCGATATACTTTATATTGTCTACATATTCTGGATCAAGATCTTTTTTAACGGGAATCTGATCCCATCTAGAAAAGTTCATACGGATCAGCCGACTATTTCTTATAGCTAGGCACAAAACTAAGCGATTGGAAGTACAATAACTTTTTACCTTTTTTTGGGAATCTGAGCCCATCTAGTTTTATATGAATCGGCCGACTATATCCTATAGCTGCAATATTTCATACAGATCATACAGAACGATCGGAAATGTCACAACTTTCGTGTAAAATTAAACTTTAATACTGTACTTACATGTCCCGGCCGAAACTGTGCAGAGAAATTTCCTTAGATTGCATTGTAATTGAAAAGATATCGTTTTCGATCCCATAAAGTATATTTATTCTTGATAAACTTCAACAACCGAGGCGATCTAGCCATTCCTGTCAGTCTGTATGAGTGCATCGATCTATAAGACTACAAGATTTAGATACAGATTAAGATTAAGGCACTTCTGTCCAATTCTTGTTGATTAAGCTTGTTTCCTCTCACATCCCCCAAAAATTGTGTTTTTCTTTAGTACCCATTTGAACCCATAATATTCCTGCAAATCCAAATTCTGGAAGATCCAACTATATGTAAAGAAATTATTATTGTTTTCAATTGATTGATAAATTCAGACTTGTGTTGCTACCCCCGAAGTATTCATCTATTTTCGGTCAGGATCATATCCTGGTACGGATCATGCGTAATGTTGCTCACAAAGGAAAGCTCCGATATATTTGAAATTTTGCTCACGTTATTTATACAATAAAAACTTGTGGATGAACAAAAGCTGACAAAAAGCAGTTGGTTTTTATGTGAAAGGGGTACTTTCGAATTTAAAACAGCGCCAATTATTTAAAGACGCTCATTTTTCAAATCTTTTGATTAAACCGCAAAACCATATATCGGTGGTTGGAAAGTATATGCCTTCCTTCTTTTTCGGCCGATCCGATCCTGTCAAGACATCTTACTCCAAGCTCCCAAAAAAAAAAAAATTGTTTTAAATAAGGCTCAGCTGGACGTCGCCAACAAGAGTTACTACACCTTCCAGCCCAAAGATGAGAGGGCCTATAGAATTGGGGGTTTTTATACCCTCGCAGAGGGTCAGAAGTGTGCCACGCAGTGACGGACATCCAGGACTCTATAAAGTATATATATTCTGGATCAGGATTACCTCCTGAGTCGATATAAGCATGTCCGTCGGTCCGTCTGTTTATTTTTACGCAAATTAGTCTCTCAGTTTTTGAACTATCTTGAAACTTTGGACACACCCTTCTTTCCTTTGCACGCAGTATATAAGTCGGAACGGCCGACTATATCCTATAGCTGCCATATAACTGATTGATCGGCAATGCTATAACTTCCATGTTATTGAAAATAGAATCTTAGAAAATTTGTAAATTTGTGCCACAACTTTCGTGTTTTTTGGGCGTAGAAGCGTCGGACTTCTTTTAAAATCCATTTTATACGAATCTAAGCTTGTTATAAATGTTTTTGTAAAGATCGGCTAACTATATCCGATATTTACTGTATCTTTAATCAATGGAAGGCGCTATTTAACTGCAAGGGTATATAAGCTTTGGCTCCATCCGAAGTTAGCTTTCCACTCTCGTTTTGTATAAACTTGGAACCACCTAGCAACGTCTTCAACGTTAAGAGCCTGTGCCGCTCAGTGGTTATGGTGGAACCCCCACGCAAGTTCGAAGTCGTACTGCAATGCTGTCGCTGCCAAGGGTTCAGGCACAGCCAACGGCACTGCAAGTTGCAGCCCCGTTCTGTCAAATGCGGTGAGCAACACAGTTTAAACGAGAGCACAAAAATTCTTAAGGAAGCGGAAAAAGGTTGCCAAATCATGAGCCAAATGGCCCAAATGATGGCCACCGTTTGCAAATCATTATGCAAACGGGATTAGACATTACCATATGGAACGCTAACAGCCTGGTTAAAAGCAAGCCAGAGGTTGAGCTCTACTGTAGGACTCACCAAGCTGATATTCTCCTCATATCAGAGACACACTTCACCGACATGTCCTACCTCGTAGAGGATACGATCTTATTGCCGCCAACCACCCAAATGGAAAAGGTCGCGGGGGAGCGGCCATCCTTATCCGTAGTAGCATCAGGTACTACACACTTCCTCCCTCTCGTAAAAACTGGGTGCAATGCGCCCAAATTAACTTTCCCACTACCCATGGAATCATCACAGTCGCCGCTGCTTACTGACCCCCAAGACACAACGTTAACGACCATGAATTTTGAATGCTCTTGGATTCCCTCGGACCCAAGTTCATAATTGGAGGGGATTTTAATGCCAAACACCACTGGTGGGACTCTTGGATCGGAAACCCAAAAGGCTATGTATTACACAGGCTAATTCAATCCAGGAATTTTAGCTGCCATCTCTAGAGTCTTGGATTCTGCTAGAATTCTGGTCAGAGAAGTAGAAGATCTTCTCTTCGATCACAGCGCCTTTGCGTCTCGCTTTACGCCTTAGCCATGCTCATGTCAGCCCGCAAAAAGTTAGTTTATAAGACAACTGATATCGGCATATACCAGTCCTGGCTCAACACTACTAAGGAGCCCAGCCCACCTCTGGACTCTCCCCTCGACATTGAAGCGGTCGATGATGAACTAACTGCTCAAATCCAGACGGCAGCATCTCTAGCAGCGCCAAGGTTCTCCGATAGTCCAAGAGGTACCAACTGGGATGTCCACTTTTGGAGGCCGGAAGTGACCGAGCTGAAATTCGAGAAGCGGCGACTCCGGCGGGTATGGATGCTCTCTAGAAACCCGAGGCACCCACGCACCTGGCGATGATGGTATCAATGCCATTGCATTAAAACTGCTTCCGCCTTAAGCATTAGGCTTATCACAAAAATCTTTAATAGATGTTTGGAAATCGGGTACTTTCCTATAATATGGAAACATTGATCCATGGAACCTCTCAAGGAGGTCGCCATGGAACCGCTCAAGGCAGCGTTCTTGGCCCATTGCTGTGCAATGCTTATACGGCTCACCTCCCATTGCTCCAAAACCCCAATTTAATGGCAGCCACTTATGCTGACGATACCGCATACGTAGCCGTCGCAAACAGCGCTATAGAGGCATCTAATGCAAACACAGCTCGATCTGCTCAGCACTTGGTAGAAAAGATGGAATATCGAAGTCAACAACGCGAAATCCACCACCTTCTCCCTCCGTCAAGGAAACTGCCTTCTGGTCGGCCTCAACAACACCCCAATCCCGCAGGAAGACCTCCCAATTACTTGGACTTCACGCTGGATAGGAGGCTTACTTATAAGCTACATTTGGTAAAAAAGCGCAAACAGGCAAACGAACGCCTGAAATCATTCTACTGGCTAGAAGAAAGAAAGTCCAAGCTGGGGATATCATCAAAACTACTTGTGTACAAAGCCATCATAAGACCGATCTGAACATACGGCATACAATTGTGGGGAACTGCGGCTAAGACTAATATTAAAAGAATCCAGACGTTTGAGAACAAAGCCCTTCGCATCGCAGCTGGAGCCCACGGCCACCACGACAACGAAGTACTAAAAGTACAAAAACTTAAGGATGAAATGAGGAAGAGCAGCTATAGTTACTTGCAGAGGCTGCAAAATCATGCTAATCAGCTGGCTAACACTCTCCTAGAGTAAGCAGACCAGAAGACTGCGTGGGATGCACCCACTTAACCTCTCATTTATGTACTTTCTAGCTGCTTTCTCTAGATCCAACCAAAGTTAGTTATAAGCGAAGCTCTTTTCCCTAAATGACAGTTTATTTCAAAACCATCCACACATAAACAAAATATATATATATCTGGAATAGAAGCCGCTATGTAACTGCTAGGGTAATCATTTACTTTGATATGCCCTCTCTAATTCTGAATTCTACCTTTTTTTGCGAACAACTAGACCGTTTGACCAAAGCGTCCTGAATTGGCCTACAGAAGGGACATCGACCGGCCACACACATCGTCCGAGTTCTTTGCTACTAAGAAGCAGTATTTTTAGTAATGGGTATTATAAAGTAGCCATCTAGATGGGAACAGATTATCGAACAAAACGGCGCATATCCGAGGAATTTTAAACTATTTATAAAGCCTTGAAAAAAGTGAAAAAAAATGGGAGATATTACAACCGTTTATATTAAGCAAATCAATTTAATAGCACATCAAGGCAGCAATTTTTATAAGTGAAAAAATAAAAAAATATATTGCCAAAATCGCGAACTAAATTCACACAAAACCAGAAAAAATCGAAAAAATTTGCATATATTAGCCCCTGAAACCACCTTGCCTTGAAGTCTACTATTTGATACATATGCACATTAAATCCATTTTTAAAAGTTGTTTAAATAACCTATTCAACTCTAGTTCCGATCAGCTTTACACATAAAAAATTCACTCTTAAAAGCCAGACTTATTTTTGGTTCATTTATTTTTGAGCGCAGTTTGTAATTGGAAATCGGTCCCAATGGAGTACCAGGCTGTATACTGAAGAATTGCGCCAAATTTGCAAACATCTTTATATTTCTCTCTGGAAACGTTAGGAAATATTTCCTCATATGTGAAAGGAATTTTCATAAATCCTCTGCATAAAAAATTTAAAAATCAGATGCTGTCAGTTATAAGTCATCTCTTAATTGTCCGTGAATTCAAACCAATCTACACTGACTTTAGTAAATCACTCACTCATGTTACAAAATTTGGGATTTTTTCCTTCTTAACTTTCTTATGTGGATTTCCCATCGCGCTCTTTTATACCCTTGCAGAGGGTATTATAATTTTGGTCAGAAGTGTGCAACGCAGTGAAGGAGACATCCAGGACCCCAGAAAGTATATATATTCTGGATCAGGATCACCTCCTGAGTTGATATAAGCATGTCCGTCTGTCCGTCTGTCTGTTTCTACGCAAACTAGTCTCTCAGTTTTTGAGCTATCGTCTTGAAACTTTGCACACACCCTTCTTTCCTTTGCACGCAGTATATAAGTCGGAACGGCCGGGATCGGACGACTATATCCTATAGCTGCCATATATCTGATTGATCGGAAATGCTATAACTTCCATGTTATTGAAGATAGAAACTTGCAATTTGCACAGATTGACTACTAGGAGAATTTAGGGCGATCTGGAAAATTTCATACGGATCGGCCGACTATATCCTATAGCTGCCATATGATTGATCGGAAGTGCTATAACTTCCATGTTATTGAAGACAGAAACTTGAAATTTGCACAAATTCCGTTTTATAGGAATCTAAGCCGATCTAGAAAATTTCATACGGATCGGCCGACTATATCCTATAGCTGTCATATAACTGAACGATCGGAAATGCCACAACTTGCGTGTTTTTGGGCGTAGAAGCGTCGGACTTCTTTCAAAATTCATTTTATACGAATCTAAGCTTGTTATGAATGTTTTTGTAAAGATCGGCTAACTATATCCGATATTTACTATATCTTTAATTAATAGAAGCCGCTATTTAACTGCAAGGGTATATAGGCTTCGGCTCCGTCCGAAGTTAGCTTTCCATTCTTGTTTAATGATGTAATCTCCTGCCTAGCCCAAACTACATTTCGGCCCTTTTCTTTTACAATTTCCATTAATAATTTGCCTTTTGCTCTAATCTACCCCTCGTGTACTTATGTACGCTGATGAATTTAAGCTTTGCCTTCAATACAAATCTTCTTCTGCCCATCATAAACTTAAGTCCGACTTGGACTTCTTCCTAATTTAGAATTCTGCAAATTAGGTAAATTACGTAAGCCCTATCCAGGCTACTTCTTTACCCTGCGGGACTGCACTAGAAAAATGAACTCAGGTTAACGACTTAGGTGTTCTATTAAACTTTAAGCTTAAATTTAACGACCATACATCGGTCACGGTTAATAAAGACAAGGGTGTCTTAGGCTTCATAAAAAAAATGTCGAATGAATTAAATGACCCTTAAATAACTATACCTTTATGAATTTATTGAGATCATCCGATTCTAGAGTACGGTTTATGTATCTGGAGTCCCCAGACGTGACAGAATAATTTTCTATTTTTTTTTTTTTATCTTTTTGGTTACCACGGCCTTTGGAAGTCGTGGGATTATTTGGCCGCCCTTGGTGCAAGGAAAACGCCACTGAATAATCAATGTATTTTTTAAATAGTTATGTTGATTTCTTCCAGAAAGTCAGTTATTCTTTTGTAGTTTTCAATGTTTTCTCTTCTTAGGAACTCGTGTATATCATTGTATTTTAAGAGTGTTGGAAAGTGCCGCCTTGCGGCTTTGTTTTTCGAACAGCTGAGAATAATGTGAGAGGCGTTATCGATTGTATTGCAGGTTTCACACCTGTTGTTGTTTACTACTTTCATTTTGGCTAAAGTTGCGTTTTCAAAGCAATTTCCACTAAGAATGCTGTTTATTATTCTTATGTTTTTTGGATTAAGTTTGCATGTTGGTTGTGAAAACCATGGCTTGTTTGTGATGGATGGGAAGATGTTGCAAAATCCCCTGGGTTTATTAGCTGCAAATTCAGCATATTCTCTTTCCCAGTCGTTTTTAATTATTTGGTGTATGGCTGATGTGGCATCTTTTATGCGCTAAGGAATCACAGTAAAGGATCCTTGTACTGGAGCATTCTTGGCGGCCATGTCCACGAGTTGCTGTCTTGGAAATCTGGGAAAAGGACGAGCAGGCATATTCTAACTTACTTCGGACAAACGCTTTATGTAGAAGTAATCCCTTTTTAGGGTTTATACCGTAGTGGCATCCACTCAGTAGCTGTAGAAAGGAGCAGGTTCTATTGATTTGTGACATTGTTTGGTCTATATGACTTATTTTTGAGTTGTTGGCAGATATGGTTCTTCCAAGATATTTGATTTGGCAACCTTCATCAAAGAATGTGTTGTAAGGTATTTGGAGTTGCCGCCTGCGGCTGTTAAAGTGCATTACTTTAGATTTTGAGGGGTTGAACGTCAAGTTTAATGACCCGCATGAAACTTGGAATTCTGAGATCTTGTCTATTAATTTTTGTCTAGCTTTGTTGAAGTCGGTGTCATGGCAAATAAGGAAAAAGTCATCCGCATATTGGAAAAGTTCGCAGTTTGAATCTTTAATTTTGTGTAGCTCTGCTGTGTATAGGTTGAATAGGCTGGGACTAAGGCACCTCTCCTGGCAGACACCATTATTCAGCTCTATCTTAGTTTTGCCCTTCATTAGAAATCTTTTGCTGAGGAATTCTATGATCCAGTCTGTTTGGTGTCTGTTAAAGTTTATATTTTTAAGTTTGTCATTTAAGGTGTTGATATGTACGCAGTCAAATGCTTTACTTAGATCAAGGCACGCTGTAATAACATGTGAACCTCGTTTCTTTATCAGTAGGATGTAGTTAATGAGATCGTTTATACATTGTGTCGTTGATCTAAACCTTCTAAATGCGTACGATCTGATTGGCAGGACATTGTGTATATTTAAGTGTTGGTCTAATTCGGATTTTATTATTTCCTCTACTATTTTGCAGAGGGTGCTGATTGGGCAAATAGGTCTAAAATTCTGTACTTCTGTATTACTCGTTCTTCCTTTGGGTACTGGAATTACTTTAATGTTACGCCACGAGTCAGAAATCTTTCCTGTTCTGTTCAGAAGATTGAACAACTCTGTCTTCTTTGGGGGAGGCAGATACTGCAACATGCGGTAGGATATTTGGTCTAAACCTTTTGCAGATTCCGGATTCCTTGATTCTAAATATAAAAAAAAAGTGTCACTGTTTAGTGGATTGCGTATGTCGTAGTAGTTGATTACTGTTTGCTTGTTGGCTTGTATTTTGATCGGGTGTGTTTAACCTTTTTATCAATTTGAGAAAGCGTTCGTTTTCCTCCTCTGACCATGTGTTACATACAGATTTTGGTTGTTTGTACTTTTTTAGGTTTGCTATAATACTCCAGATGGATGTGCTTTCTGAAATTTCTTCAGTAAATTGATGGAAGTTAAGCTTGCGTTTCTTGCGGATGTAGTTTTGTAGGTTTCTATCTGCTAAAACTGTCTTTTGTGCATCTTCTGGCCTTTTTGTTTTATAAAATTTTTGGCGAGCTGCGTTACGAAGTCTGAAAAGCTTTTCACCCTCGCTGCACCACCATTTTTTTGGTATGAATCTGGTGTTAGTTGGAATTTGAATGGTATTATCCTGAAGAATATTTTTTGTTGACCTGTCGAGAGAATTTAGGCTGCTAAAGTCAGCTCCTTGAAAATCCTTAATGACTCTATTGTGTATGACTTTTAGTTGATGATGTACTGGTGCTATAGTCGTTAGTCTCTATGATTATTGGTAAGTGGTTGCTATTCGTTATTTTGGAGTTGGACACAGTCCATTCTATGTGTACGTAATTAACGTTTGTAAAAGTTAGGTCAAGGACCGAAAACTGTGTCGGATTTAGTGAGAAGGTGGGAGAGCCATCGTTGAGGCAGATGAACCCTGCATCTAGTGCTTCATGTTCAGTTATATGACCTTTTCTATCGCTTGTTGTACTTCCCCACGCCACAGACTTGGCGTTTAGTTCCCCCATAACGATGGATTGGTTTGGCAGGGTTGCAGCATATCTGAAAATGTGTCTTAGGCCCTGTTTTAAATTATGTTGGGTAGTTGCGGGAGCAGCATATAGACTAAATATATTAATATTCTTAGGAAGGTTCATTGTTTGAATACCAATAATTTCTATGTGGTTGGTATCTTCTAGGATTTTAAACTCTATATTACTTCTTATGTATATACCTAACCCTACACCACCATAACCGTCTTCTCGAGGTTTTCCGTAATAGTTATAATTCATCATATTGCAATCAGCATTATCCCGAGTCCAGGTTTCAGAAATTATGGCTATATCGACGTTGTTACTAATAAGGTACATGTTAATCGTTTGTTTGTTGTTGTTAAGACTTTGTACGTTAATTTGGAGTATTTTCATTTTATTGTGTATTTGGTATGAACTTTGTTGCTATTTGGTTGACGTCGATCTCTGCGTTTTTGGTGTTTATAAAGTCTCTTAGTTCTGTAAGGAATGATATGGCTGTTGTGGTTTGGTTTGAATTGTTGTTGTTCAGGTCAATTAAAAATCCTGTTTTTTTCCCAATGTGTCGAGGGTGTCCTGTGCTAGATTGCTTGCAGATGTGGGAGAGGAAACTTTTTCCAATCTGGGATACTCGTTGTTTTTGTTTTGGTTTCTGAATTTTATTGTGTGTCTGGTAGAGCTGCTAGCTCGTTGCCACGCCTGTTCTGGGAAAACAGAACGATCCTCAAGATTTGGGGGAAGTTTTCTAAAAAGCAGAGGGTGCCTTTTCCTTATCTCTTGTAACGAAAGGTTTTCTACTGCTCTCACTTTTTAAATTTCATAAGCTTTGCCCCTTGCAGGACATTCCCTAAATGTAGCAATGTGTTCATTTCCACAATTAGCACATTTATTTATTTCACACTTTTCTTCCTTTTTATGTTACTCTCCACACTTACAGCATTTTTCTTGCCCCTTACACTGTGTCGAAGTGTGTCCAAACCTGAAACATCTGTAGCATTGGACGAAGTAAATATAAGGTTGAACCTCAACCTTTGAGTACATAAAAGTAATTTCAGTTGGAATTTGGTGTCCGTAAAAGGAAATTTTTTGTTCTATTGGTCGGAATGAGTTGGCTTTTGTTGTTATTGTCTTTTTTATTATTATTATTATTTTATGATTAATTTCTTTAAAGTATCAGCGAGATGAAACTGATTAATAGCTTTCCTTTGGAAGTATCACTGTTTCTGTCCACGCTTACCAAGAATGGACATTTGTGGCTCGCATCATAAACTATAATAGTATTTCCGCTTACCTTTTTTTTCCAGAATTTTTAGAATTATCTTCCTCTTTTTTCCATTCTTAGAAGTGGCATCACTATTTAAATTTGGTGTCTCTTTTCCTTTGGTGCTAGCTTTTGGCGCGCTTTGGCATGTCCGTGCTTGCATTCCTATCTTTGGTTGCATTTTATTTCCTTTTCTAGTTTCCATGCATGATGTTGAGTGTACACCGCTTGGAGGGGGCTCTTTAGATTTAGTTGAAATTTCACTTTACTTTTAACTTTATTTTTTTTTTTAATTATCTTTCTTTATTTCCTTTATTTTTCCTATTAAGGTACCGAATAGAACCCAAAGTCCGCTATGTACCGATCGCTCGGTAATTTTGAGAGTGCACGTCCGTCCCTCTCGACTGCTGAATTCGGAGTTCTTATCGCCAAATTTTCTATTTGTGTTTAGAGGTTTAAACTGGGATTCGCTTATGCTACAGGTCGTTTTCATTGCTAACCTTATCAATGGTGAAATTGACAGCCGACTCCTATTTGGTTTTATAACAATTTAACATTCCTTTTAGGGTCTCTAGAAACTTCTCTCCTTTGTTTTTTAACTATTGTCAATCAACATCAACATGTCAATCCGGAAAGAGGGATATTATGTTCGGACTACAATAACCTCTATCCTATTATTTGAAACTGTTTCTCTTCTGGCATGCAATCTATTGTTTCCCACTTAGCAGAGAAACAATCTAACAGTTTCTAATAGTTTCCCATTAATATACTTCCCGTCTCGGGTGTTTACCCGGCTCTTGTTCGGTTGTGTGTGGTATGAGCTGTACGTATGCACCGGGAGACGCGCGAAAAAATAACTTTGACAAACATTTTAATAAATTTATGGTTTAATGTAATAGTAATGTTTAAATTTTTCCTAGTGACAACTCCCTTGTTTGGCCATAATAGAAGTTATGTTGATCCCCACACATATGAAGACCCCAATCAGGCAATAAAGGAGTTCGCCCGAGAAATTGATGCAAACTATATAACTATAGAAGCTATTATTGGTTAGTTTAATGCCGATTATTTATTAAATTGTTCAAAATATATTTTTCTAATTTAGGTGGAGGTGAATTTGGGGATGTTTGCCGTGGCCGTTTAAAAATTCCGCCAAATTTTGTTCAGGACATTGACGTTGCGATAAAGACTTTAAAACCAGGTAAGTGATTAGATTTATTGCGCTCATTATTGGGGACTCCAGGCGCATACTCGTACTCCAGTATCGGGTTGACTAAGCTTTCAAATACATTTATAAGGGCCATAATTCTTTTGATTATTTATTTAGTGAACCGTGGCTTTATGTTAAGTAAATTAAAAAATTAATTAATTAAAATTTATTTAATAACCATAACTTATAACTTGAACAAATCCTTTTAAAGCCCTTACATAGGGAAAGTAAGATGCTAGAAGAAAAGTTTAACTATAAAGTAACACAATTTTAAACGTTTATCGATTACGTTTTAAATTATTTGAAGAGCGAACACCTAAAACCTCCAAATGGGTCTGATTTAGCTTCATTATTCTAACACCGCTGCTATATCTCAACAAGTTATGTTTTTATGGGTCTGATTCAGTATGTGTTGAAGCATGAACGACGTAATTTTTTCTTCTCACTCATTCACTGAGACGAAGTTTTATTTGCAATGTGCATCGTTAATGGTAGGGAGAAATTAATCCACTCCCACAACCCCAAGCGCAGAAACTTATATACGAAACCTTGTCAATATTTTGGTATTTGGTGGGATCAGAAGGATGTGCTGTATAATGAGCTGCTTAAATCGGGTAAAACCATCAATGGAGTGAGCTACCGAACACAACTAATCAGTTTTTCAAAAGCAATATCCGAAAAATTTGTGACCAGGCACGATGCAAGATGAACTAATATTAAACCATGACAACAATCGGCCATATTTTGCCATTCCGGTTAAAAAATATTTTGGAAAAAATGGATAGGAAATTTTACTCCATTCGCCCTATTGCCAAAGCTTTCCCCTTCAGACTATTATTTGTTCCAGTTTGTCATCTCTAAATTAGGTTCAAAAAGAATTGGATTCGTTCTTTCTTACCAACCCAACAATTATAGTATTATCGGACTAAACACACTGCTGATATAAAATAAATAATCTATAATATTAAATAATAATAAATAATCGTACTAAACAAACTGCTGATATTAAAATAAATAATCTTGTCGATGTAAAATGGTGAAAATGAACCACTCCGCCTTGAATATCTTAAGTTCTATCTCTTAATTCTTATTTGGCACGGGTTTTTTAAATAAATGTCACAAGTTATAAAATCTTTCGTCAGCAATATTTGATTGTTGGGTTGGGTAATTTTAATGACTTGCATACATTGATTAGTCATGTTAATTTTATTTATTATTATAATTTTTTAGGATCTTCCGAAAAAGCACGCTGCGATTTTTTGACTGAGGCCTCGATTATGGGGCAATTCGATCACCCAAATGTAATTTATTTGCAAGGTGTTGTAACAAGATCCAATCCAGTAATGATAATTACTGAGTACATGGAAAATGGAAGCTTGGATACGTTTTTACGAGTGAACGATGGAAAGTTTCAAACTTTGCAATTAATTGTAATGCTTCGAGGAATTGCCAGTGGTATGGCCTATCTAAGTGACATGAATTACGTGCATAGAGATTTAGCGGCTCGAAATGTTCTTGTCAATGCACAATTAATTTGCAAAATCGCAGATTTTGGTCTATCACGCGAAATTGAGAATGCGAGTGATGCATATACAACACGAGTAAGTTAATTTAAGTGTTTATATATATATATTCTTAAAATATATTTTAAGAGTCAGGTTAAGTCTAATACAAAAAACAAAGAACATTTTCAATAATTTTTTCTGTTACTCAAAGATATTAATAATCTACGCTGATTAAATATTATCTTATTTTAAATTATAAACAAAAATGGAAAGCTAACGATGATTCTACACCCAAAAACACGAAAGATGTGGTATTTCCGATCGTTCTGTATATGGCAGCTATTGGATATCGTCGGCCGATCCCGGCCGTTCCGACCTATATAGAAAAGTAGGAAGGAAATAATGGTGTGTAATAGTTTATAGGCAATAGCTTAAAAAGCTGAGAGTCTAGATCGCGTAAAAGCAGACAGACAGACGGACATTCTTACATCGACTCAGGAGATGATTCTGATCGACTTTATAGGGTCCTAGATGTCTCCTTTATTGATATTATAGTACCCTCTGCAAGGCTATAACAAATTACAAGTTAAAAACATCTCTTATGAAAGTGATCTTCAAAAGCTATGTACTTTTACGAAAGTCGCTTCAAGGGGAATATTGGACAAACTCACTTGTTGAGCTATCAGCGTTTTGGTAGCAGGAAGTTTTCCAGATTCCAATAAACAATTTGTCAATTTCTGCTCCAGCCACAACTCCCAACAGCACTAATGCTGAGATCGGAACCCTATTTATGAGTGCCACGTTATGAAAACTAACAACGCTCCCGGAAAGATAAAAAATTATAGTGAGCATCTTGAAATTTTGTCAGGACCACTTCATAGGGGGAAGGCTCATTCTTGACCATTATCATGTCCCCTACAGCGATGACTATTCCTGAAGAGCGCCACACTTAGATCGTTGTTGCAGAATTGTAGGTATTTCTCTTTCCAACGGGACCAGAAGACCTGCTGCAGGAAGGACACACGCTGCCAAGCATCAAGGCGGCTTACATTGAGAGCCTTTAGATCTGGCTCCACTAATGCCGACGCAGGACCACCATGCAGAAAATGGGCAGGAGTTAGGACGTGTTAGGGTTCTCTGAAAAACAGAAAAGAGGCATTGAATTAATTATTGAGGCGATTTGGCACACCAATGTCCTTAGTTCATCGAAACTAAGAATTATGGGCCCAACTGGTCTTCACGGCTGCGTCCCAAAGTCCCCCAAAGTGCAGAGTGCGAGGAGAATTAAATCGCCAATCAAGCATCTCAGCCAGACTAAACTCCTGAATGGATTGATTATCTTTGATCGCTAGTAGCTCATTTTTGGTTCCAACGAAATTTGTTGCATTGTCCGACCAAATCTGCTTGGGACTCCTTCTGGTGCAAATAAATCTTCTCACTGCGCCCAAAAAGAAAGCGGTGGATAAATCCTTCACCTTTCCAAATGCACCGACTTTGTGGCAAAACATATGAAGACTGACGTAGCATTTTATAGGAGTCGTATTCCGAGTCTTATTCCTTGTAATAGAGTGGTCCCCATAAGTCTACACCAGTCACCAACACGCACCTTTGGCAAGTCAGCCATGATGTGCTCCAATAATCGGGACTTGGTGCGAAAGCACCTCACGCATTTGCTGACAACCTTGGAGACAGCCTTTCTCTTCCTAATTGGCCAGTACCGAGAACTGATTTTTGCCAGCAGCGCCAGGGTCCGGAATGCTGATTCCTTTCATGAAAATGCCTTATCATGCTTGTCGTCACTGGATTCCCTTTCGGCAAGATTAGGGGATGGAAAAATCAAACGAGGAATTCTGAAGGCGAATACCGACGCGAAGCAGATCCTTTTCGTCGATTAACAGGGAGAGTGAGGCAAGGGGACTCGAGGGCGGCAGCAATTTTTGTGCCTTGACCAACTTTGAGTCACTCCACAAATGGTGCGGTAAAGTGGTCAAAAGGACTCGTCTCGTTGGCTTCCCGCTTGGCAAGACAAGGGCAGCCTTAGACAAGGAAATAAAGGGAGGATCACGAGCCCAGAACACCGATTCGGACAGCTCAGTCGGTAGAGCCCCTCAAGACAAAATGTCTGCAGGATTAGACTTGGTAAGCTCCTAAATGGTGGCAACGCGGTAGGCGACGAAAATGGTGAAACGAGCTGGCTTGTCACAAATAAAAGCCAATGTCTCAGAAGAGTCGTACCAACAATAATATGATCCATCGTACAAGTTTAACGCAGCGACGTCGGCCTGGTTAGCAGTTCTGCACCCGACAGCTCCAGCTTCGGCACGGTGAGCGACTTTATTGAGACGACGCGAGACTTGGAGCACAGCAACCGGCTCTCCAACTTTGAAACGACTTAGACATAAGCTCCGTACGCATCGATACTAGCGTTACAAAATCCATGAACTTCGACATCTCCTGAAACGTAAATGGATAGACGAGGGAACAGCATTGACCGGATTTGAGAGAAACTGCTGCAGAATTTCAGACAGTCATGGAGGAGAGCTTGAGATAGGCTTTCGTCCCATAATAAATTTTCTCTGCACAACTTTTGCAGGAATATCGACAGGACCCACCAATCCCATTGGGTCATAAAAGCGAGCTATGGAGGATAAGATTGAGTGCCTAGTTGGGCGTATAGTAGGCTGCAGAGACTCAAACGAAAACAGCAACTGATCCAACATTATCCTCATCAGGAATGCCTTCCAGAACAGCAGGAACATTTGCGCACTATTTTCTTTGCCGAAAGTTGCCCTTGCTTAGAAGGCATGAAGTCCGGATCTTTCAACGGCCTGTTCCCACATAAAAATCCTGTCGCACCACCTGAGCCCCTACAGGAAACAGGGCTCCATCATCCTGTCCTAAAGCTGCCATATAACTGAACGATCGGAAATGCCACAACTTTCATGGTTTTGGGTGTAGATGCGTCAAACTTTTTTTTAAAATCCATTTTATCCATTTTAACAGTGTTATGAATGTTTTTGTAAAGATCGGCTAACTATATGCGACATTTTATGTTATATTTTTATATTATTTTGAATATTTTAATTGAAGTATTATTAAATAACCAAGGTTTTATATATGTCATATACCTGAACGATCGGAAATGCCTCAACTTTCTTGTTTTTAGGTGTAGAAGCGTTGGACTTCGTCCATATTATATGAAACTAAACCTATTCTGATTGTTAATGTGCTGTCACTCAAAACAACAGAAACCGTTACGTAACTGCAAAGTTACGACTCCGACCAAAGTTAACTTACGTTATTGTGAATGATTTTTTCATATACGGAAAATATTTAAATGATTGAAATATTCAAAAACTATTTCCTCATTTTTTCATGTGTAGGGTGGAAAAATTCCAGTTCGTTGGACAGCACCCGAAGCCATAGCTTTTCGAAAATTCACATCAGCTTCCGATGTTTGGTCATATGGAGTAGTGTTATGGGAAGTCATGTCCTATGGGGAACGTCCATATTGGAACTGGTCAAATCAGGTAAATTTTTATTACATAAATTGAAACATAAGAGTTCATTTAAATCGTTTTTTTATAATTAGGATGTAATTAAAAGCATTGAGAAGGGCTATCGATTGCCAGCTCCCATGGATTGCCCTGAAGCTTTATACCAACTTATGTTGGATTGCTGGCAAAAACAGAGAACTCATCGCCCAACTTTTGCCAGCATCGTGTCAACACTTGATAATTTAGCTAGACAACCGCAATCGCTACTGACAACACGTAACTCACCAGAATCAGACAATACACATATATTAGACGCGCAACGTGGTCAAAATGTATTCATTAGTACCGATTTATGGTTAGAACACATAAAAATGTCGAGATATTGCCAGCATTTTAAGGAGGCTAATTTAATAAACGCCCAACAGGTATGAAACATGTTATAAAAAATATATGAACCCGTTGACATACAAGGAAATCCTCTTTTAATAGGTAAATAAAACCTCAATGTTAATTACGTTTTTTTTTGATGTGCAACATAAAATATTTTAAAATTTTATCCGTCCACTTTGCCTTTATGCGTGTACCTACTTCTAGCTTTTTTTTTCTTTAATAAGCTAAAAATTATGTTTTTTTTAATATTTTGTTTGCATTTTTATTTGATTTTCAAATGAGAAAAAGCGATTGCATCGAATTATTTACCAAAAAAAAGAGGGTTTCACCTAAGTTTAAAATTTATTATTAAAAATTACTTTTTTTTAAATAGATTTCCCGACTTACCGCTCAACAATTATCAGATATGGGCATTACTTTAGTGGGACACCAAAAAAAAATTTTACATCAAGCTCGGCAACTGGACACTATTATTTAAGTGTGTTCCAATTAGTATTATAATAATTTTGTACATACGAAAACTTAAATAGGTATTATGGTATTTATATACACAAATATACATTACGATACGTGTAAGATAAAACATAAAAAAACTCAAAACAATATAGGATCTAAAAAAGTTTTTTATGCTTGTTTTATACATCATCTAAGATAATACTCACCCTTTATTAATAAATATTGTAAGCAATTATATAACGATAATAAACATTAAACATAATTGAATTTTCATTATACTGACCTTGCAGAAAGTAATAAATAAGATTATGTGTTCAATTCCCCTATGTGCCCATTGGTCCATATATCTATGAGAAATTATGAGGTGAAATCTTTCAGACACATTTCTCTTTCGTTATCGTGAAAACGTTTAAATATTTTATTTATATCTTAGTAATAGAAGCTTTGACATAAGTTTATTGTGAGTGTTGGTTGACTTCTTTTTATTGTTATACACTTGCAGAGGGTATTATAAATTTGGTCAGAAGTCTGCAACGCAGTGAAGGAGACATCTAGGACCCCATAAAGTATATATGTATATTCTGGATCAGGATCCGCTCCTGAGTCGATATAAAGTCGGTCTCTCAGTTTTTGAGCTATCGTTTTCAAACTTTGTACACACCCGTCTTTCCTTTCCATAGCTGCCATATAACTGAATGATCAGAAATGCTAAAACTTTTAAATTCTTTTAAAATTTATTTTATATGAATCTAAGCTTGTTATAAATAATTTTTAAAAGATCGGCTACTACATCCGATATTTACTATATCTTTAATCAATAGAAGCCGCTATTTAACTGCAAGGGTATATAAGCTTCGGCTCCGTCCGAAGTTGGCTTTCCATTCTCGTTAAGTCTATTTTTAACTCTTTTACTACAGGAATTCAAAAGCTTTAATTCGGCGCGAGGATTGCCCCTCTACTTATTTTAAAACAGAGTCATTTGACATTATTAAATGTGCCATAGCATTACTTATTAGCATACAACCATTTTAGTTAAATTAAAGAACAATCGTCCATATTTAGTCCTGGCGTTTATTTAAAACTTTTTTGTGTTAAAAAATAGGTATGTACAATATTTATAAAGTGATATTTTATCAAAATATTATATCAATTAGACCAAAATTGTCGAAGCTTTGGTGAGATTAACGTCTAACATTATTTAAAAAAAAAAAATGCCTCCAATTTTTTTTGCCAAAATTTAGAATTTTAAAAGATTTTATGAAAAATAAAATAAATCGACAGCGTTATCTTGAGATGTTTTTGTTTGACAAATAGATTAAGTTGGGTTTTCTCATTGTTTTGTAACGAGTTTAGTATAAGCTTTCAAAGGGTCTTATAATTTTGGTCAGAAGTGTGCACGCAGTGAAGGCAACATCTCCGACCCTATAAAGTATATATTCTGTCTGTCTGCCCGTCTGTCTTTCTGATTCTATGCGAACTTGTTTCTCAGTTTTAAAGCTATCCAATTCAAACTTTGCGCACATACTTTTTTTTTGCACTCATCATTGGACAACAATATATTATAGCTGGTATATATATAAACGATCGGAAGTGCAATAACTTCAATGCATTTTTGGATTTAATCACAAAAAAAAACCTACGCCAATCAATAAATGTGTGGGATGTGGTCAACAAAACCCTATTGAGACCTGTTGTGGCTTTTATGCAGCAAGAAACAATGACTGAATCGTTTATCAGCAGTAAGTAAGTCGACGAAGAGCTGCTACGCCCTATCGAAGACTTTCTCAACAACAAGGCACAAAGTGGTTCTGTGAAAACTCATTCATATGCAAATGTCGCCGGTGGGTCTTCCAAAAACAGCACGCAGCCTTGCAATAAATTAAAAAAAAAGACGAAAAAAGTACTGTTATTTTTCAAAAAAATCTTAAAAGCTTTTTATCTTTAAACGAAATAATTGAACTTACAATAGTCTTTTGTTGCTAGATTAGATTACGAATCAATTTTTTTTTTTGTGATTTAGTTTGAAAATAATTGAAAGTAAGTTTGTTTGGACATTTGACTATTTTATGGCTAACAAAACTATGTATACTCAAAGGATCTCTCAAACACGTTACCTCTCAAAAGAAAAAGCGTACAGTAATTCTGGCGAACCGTGAAACTGGGACGTCACTAGTCCAAATAGCAACCAGACACAAGAGCAGTTATTACTCTTTGCAAAAATTTTTGAAAGATTCCAAAAACCAAGAACAAAATCCTTGTCCTGGCCGCCTACCATTGCTACTAAATCGAATCAAGCGACGTATAAAATATTTGGCAGTAAAAGAAAACAAAAGTGCTGCTCCAATTTGTCTCGAACTGGCTCTACCTGTCTGAAAGCTTAGATTACAGAAAAAATTTTGAGAGCGAATAAAAATATTTTATACGAAAACGAGATAAATATGTTCCCATGTTTTTAGAGATAGAAACTTGAAATTTGCACAGATTCTCTTTTGTGGGAATCTAAGCCGATCTGGAAATTTCTTACGAGTAGGGCGACTATACCCTATAGCTGCCATATAACTAAACATTCTGAAAGTTTAGTTATATGGCAGCTATAGGGTATAGGGTATATTCCACAACATTCGTGTTTTTGGGTCGGACTTCTTTTAAAATTCATTTTATATGAATCTAAGCTTGTTATGAATTGTTTTTAAAGATTGGCTAACTATAGAAGCCGCTATTTAACTGCAAGGGTATATAAGCTTCGACTCCGTCCGAAGTTAGCTTTCCATTCTCGTTTAACTCTTCATTTTGCCACCTTGTGCATTATGTGATTATGCTCCATGAACTGTGTCTTTTGCTCCTTGTCCAATAGTTCCAGCATGCAATCTTCTGGTCATGTTGGTATTAGTGTTCCAAGTTACTACCGTCCCCGTAGTGGGGTTACCACTTCAGCAAAAAACATGGATGTTATAGCATTCCCGATTGTTCAGTTATATGGCAGCTATAGGATATGGGCGGCCGTTCTTTACTGCGTTACACTCTTCTGACCAAAAATAATACCCTCTGCAAGGGCATAATAAGGATTCAGGGACGTCACAAGGTTTAAGAACTTTCCGAATGCCTTTTGACGTGAACGGTGTTCGTCTGTTGCTCACTATACTCCTAAGAAATCCCACAACTTTCGTGTTTTTGGATGTAAATCCAAATAAAATGTAAATCCATTTTATATGAAACTAAGCTTAAGTCCGATCCATCTACACTCAAATCCCGACCGTTCAGTTATATGGCAGCAACAGGATATAGTCGTTTGATCCGTATGAAATTTTTCAGATGGGCTCGCCCGAGACTAAAGAAAAGATATTATATATTGTATCTAACAACTGTTAGATAGATAATTATATTTTTACAAACTACATAATAAAGGAATTTTCTGTTATTTTTTTTTGTTTTTCTTCTTCTTTTTTTCGGAGCTATGATTTTTTTGTTTTGTTACGCAAATACGGCAAAACCAGTCGTCATTGTCCTTTGGAGCTATTGTTATGCCAACACATATCCTAAAAGAAAATTTTAAATCAAATAGGCTTTAGGAATTTATTTGAAAATTATTTTACCAGTGATACCAAGCGTCACATTCGTCACATCCAATCATAGCTGAACCATCGTCAACCTTTCCACAAGCCGGACAAATCCAGATACGATTTCCTTCTGCATCAACATAAGATGACGGTCGGTTTTTTTGTGCATTAAATGCGTCATTTTCTAATGTATGCAAGGGAGAATCAAAAATAAGTTCCCTATCTGCCTTGCATGAATTCGTGGGTAGACTAGAACAATTATTAGTGACTGCATTGGATGTCAACATTAATTGTTGTGGTAACAAAACGGAACTGGCGGAAATAGTGGAAGAAGCAGCTAAGTTGTTATTTGAATTTGACATCCATCCGATTGGATTTGTTTGACCTATCGGCACCTGTGTCGACTTTGTAATTAACGGTGATGGCGCTGGTGATGGTGAAGATAATGCCATTGTGTTAATAGGCGTGTTTCCTATAGATATTCCTGGATTTGATACACCTAGTTGTTGCAAATCAGCTAAAATAAAAAAAGTGGTAATATTTTCTATTTGCATATTTTTAAAACCTACATTGTTTCGGTTTTGGCGGGCCAGTCACTAATGGAGAAAAACGAGCTATTTCTGGAAAATGATCTCTATTAATTTCTCTGTTTGTTTGGATAACGGTATTTGTATTTTTCCAAAACTCTGAATCTTGTGGATCTCTTTCCTTATCTACGTTTGGTAACGGTGTCGATTTACCATTTAGTTTTAATGTTAACTTCGGAACTTGATTTGTACAATGATCCAAATTTGGCGATATTGTACAGCTGGTAGTTAGTGATGGTTGTAAAGTTGTTATTAAAACCGGTTCTTTCGGGAATGTTTCGATAAATTTGTTTTGAGTAGTACCATGACCAATGACTATTGATTTCGGACTCATTAGGTGTCTTTCATTTTCCAAAATAGGTGTTAAAATCTGTAATAAAAAAACAAGAAAACATTTCAGAGTTATGTGGACCTTACTTTTAATATGTTCGAAAAAAAAAGATTCTGGATTATGTCATTCCCGATCATTCAGTCATATGACAACTACATGATAAAGGCGCCCAAACCATTTATAATTTTCCGAATCTTCATAACGTGGATCTGAACAAAATTTACGATATTATCTACAAAAACATGGATATTATTGTATTTCCGATCGTTCAGTGGCAGCTATAGAACACAATCGGGCAATCCCGACCCGATCCCGAAACAGTTTAAAGTCGATAACTCAAAAACTTAGAGACAAATTTGCGTAGAAACAGAGAAATGGAAAGAACAAGAGACGGACATGCTTATATCGACTGAGGATGTGATCCTGATCCAAAATATATATTTGACAATATTTTATACGGTTGAATATTTCTTCTTCATTGCGTTGCACACTTTGAGGAGATGAAATCTCCCACACCCAAGACAGCAAAGGGGGAAGGAGGGGTCGGGTACGGGTCTTCCTCACGGAGAGAGAACAGGAGGTCAGGAGACCACAGAAAGCCGTATGCAACAGCGACGGAAGGGAGAAAGTAAAGGAAAACGACGTGAAACGTAACGGGACAGAGAACCCGCATAGCAACAGCAAAGGATCGGAGAAAGCAGGAGGGACGGAGAAAGTAACGGGACGAGCAGCGGAGCGGCGATGGAGCAGGAGAAAGCAGTGGACGAGGGGGAAAGTAGCGGGACAGGGAGCCCGCCTAGCAACAGCGAGGGATGAAAGTCAGACGAAGAAAGTTGCGGCACTGGAGGATGGACGCAACTAACGAAAGGAGCGATCCAGGAAGGATTAACGGCCGCGCCGGGGCCTATATAAGGTACTGCCGGCGTGGGATCGGGACGGGGAGTCAGCGGGACAGTGTAAAGTCCGAGGGCCGCCTTTGGAGAGTCCGGAGACCGATACGGAGCAAGTCCGGGAAAAGTGCCGTAAAGTCGGGAAGAGTGAAATCGGTCAAGATACTCGTGCAGCGAGTTGTGACCACTAGCAAGGAGACGGGAATCACGGAGACGTCGAGGCGACGGGAATCACGGAGACACCGAGGAGACGGGAATCACGGAGACACCGAGGAGACGGGAATCACAGAGGAGATCACAGCGAGCAGCAGAAGAAGAAGCCCAGGGTAAAGGAGTCGAGCGTAGCGTTTGGAAGTCGGTAGCCTTGCAACGAAAACGATAAAGAACAAGTTCGGCGTACGCCTGAACTGGTTCCCCAATCGCAACGAACAGGCGTGAGCCGACGCGCTACCCGCGTGAACGCAGACCCACGGAGAGAACCGAGAGGGTGACCACACTAGATCCGTCACGACATCCGGGGAGCGACCGCACCAAGGGTTGCCAGTGACAAGCGATCGACCCGCCGAATCCTTGTCAAGCAAGACTCCGGCCAAGCGAAAACGGGCCGGCGCGAGCAAGACCAAGGGGAGGCGGGCGCCAAGCGTGAGGCATTCCATCCGGCAGAGGCCACCACGGCAACACACTCGGCTGCCAGGCACCGAAACCATCCGACTATCTCGGCGTAAGCTCGGAGAGATCGGGCGGTCGAGGCGACCAACCCGAGCAGCGGCCAAGGCGTACGCCTCGCGGGGGTGGGAAGTCCGGCGACCAACACGGGGCGGTAACCGGCGAACCCGGAAGGGCGAGCGCGAGCGGAGCTGTATTATTTCTGGGCTCGGGCAATCACGTCGAATCTATAAATTCGGTAGAACGTTCCCACAAACTAATGTATTAAGGGAGGCAGTCCAAGCTCAGGTGGCAAGGCATGGAATGGAAATAGACAGCATACCCAGAGCGATGCCAGAACTCCTGCAGGGTAACCCAGCGATGGTTCTACATGAATGACGAACGGTGGCGTACTTGGAAGCAGTTCATGGAGAGCTTCGAGGAATTTTTCCTGCCTAAAGGGTACTACCAAAAACTGGTAAACCAAGTACGGGAGCGGAAACAGCAGTACGGAGAGGCGTTCAAGGACTACATGATAGACCTACAGGTGTTAAGGAAACCTCTAGGAGCAACCGACGAGGAGGTCAGGGAGAGAATAGTAGACAACAGCCGTGCAAGAGTCAGGATGCCCCAGGAGGATCACATAAGGCAGAATGTAGGCAACTCCTTGAAGGCGGTGACGAGAGTGGCTGAGGAGTACGAGGAGATGGTGATGGATGGGTCCAGAGATGGGAGAGAGGAGACCGCCAAAACCCAGCACCACAGCAGGGACAGCAGATCCAAGGATGGCAGTGGAGATGGGAGAGTGGAAGTCCCCAGCAGGTCGCGCCGCCACCACAACCACAGCAGAACCCAGGATGGATGGTCAGACGGGAGAGCTACGGAAGGCCACAGGAGGCACAGCACCGTCAATGGGGACCGAGACAGGAGTGGTGCAGAATCCGGCACAGGCGTGCCGCAGGTGCGGAGGTATGGGCCACTGGGCGTCCGAGTGCAGGAATCAGATGCTGATGTTTTGTTGGATGTGTTGAACACGGGAGTGTGGAGCGATCGAAAGAAGGACCACGGAATGTTGCCAAAGGGCGGGAAACGCGCAGCAACCTCAGCCACAGTGAGGCGAGCAGGGGTCGCGAATTGCTGCCTCTCAAAGTTAATCGGTGGTATGGAAGAGGACGGGCAACAGCTGTCTAGGACCGCAGAAGTCGGGCAGATGCGGGTGAAGGCGATGTTGAACACGGGAGCAACCGCAAGCTTCGTGAGCGAGAGGCTGGCCCTGGACTTTGCAAACGCAGGAAGTAGGGCAAGCACAACAAACAAGTACGGCTGGCGAATGGGAGCTTGGTGGATGTGCAGGTGGTGGTCAAGGCGGAGATGCGGTTTGGAAGCCACCAGAAACTGATGAGTCTCTCTAGGATGGGATTTTCTGAGAGGATGTCGATAGCGGTGACGAGGATCCCAGAGGAATGGAGGCAGGACCAGATAGACGGATTCATAAGGCAGGAAATGGCGAGGTTTGCGGATCAAAAAGGAAGGTCCAACATAACCCAACACCGGAAGGACGACATACCGATTAAACAGAGGTACTATCCGAAAAACCCAAAGATCCAGGGCGAAATAAACGCCAAAGTAGAGGATCTGCTGGAGCAAGGATGCATCGAGTCATCTACCAGTCCGTACAGCTTGCCGTTGGTAATGCTGAGGAAGAAGACGAGGCAGTGGAGGATGTGCGTCGACTTCAGGCAGATTAGTGCCAAGTCCGTGAAGGACGCATACCCCTTGCCAAGGATAAATTTCATCTTGGAGCTGCTGCGAGAGGCCAGGTTTTTCAGTAGCCTGGACCTGAAGGATGGGTACTGGCAGTAAAGGTGTTTGCCGTTTCGTTGGTATGGCCTCGTGGTATCGGCCGTTGAATGATTTGCTGCGAAAAGGAGTAAAATGGGAGTGGACAAAGAGGCAACAAAAGGCATTCGACACGCTAAAGACGCGATTGGTGGAGGACCCAGTGCTCACGTGTCCGGATTTCGGCAAGAAGTTTGTGCTGCAAACGGATGCGAGTGACTTCGGAGTGAGAGCGGTTTAGACCCAGAATACCGAAAACGGAGAGCGGGTCATCGCCTACGCAAGCAGGACGCTGATCGGGGCCGAACGGAACTACTCGGCCACCGAAAAGGAGTGTCTGGCCATAGTATGGGCATTGAGGCAGATGCGACCATATTTAGAAGGGTACCAGTTCGACGTGATCACGGACCACATGGCTCTCAAATGGCTGAACAGCATCGAGAGCCCGCTCAGGAGGATCGCGAGATGGGCGTTCGAGCTACAACAGTACGACATCAGCTACCGTAAGGGAAAGTTGAATGTCGTCGCAGACGCTCTGTCCAAGCAGCCAGGCGTGGAAAACCTAAGGGGTGCGAAGATGGAGGATACCAGGGAGTGCGAGTGGATAGCGGCGCTCAGGGAGAAGATACGAGCGGAACCGCAGAAGTATCCGGACTACGCGGAGGTGGCCGGACTCGTATATCGCCACATCCCTCACCGAGCAGTGAGCGAAGAGGTGGCGTCATGGAAGATGTGTGTTCCAAAAGACACGAGTCGTCGTGTATTGCACGAGAACCACGATGCGCCGACGGCAGGCCACCTGGGAGTCCTAAAGACTATGGCGAGAGTGGCGTCAAGATACTACTGGCCAGGATTGCAGAGAGACGTGAGGAAGTACGTGCGGGGGTGCAAAACATGTCTGAAGTACAAGCCGAGCCAGATGCAGGCGGCGGGAAAGATGCTCACACAGGTGCCGGAGGAGCCCTGGGCAACGGTGTGCCTGGATTTCGTTGGCCCGTTGCCAAGATCAAAACATGGGAACACGATGTTGTTGGTGATGTTGGATCGTTTCTCAAAATGGACCGAAATGGTGCCGATGAGAAAAGACACCACGGAGGCGCTGCAGAAGGCGTTCAGGGAGAGGATCGTGGCGCGTTTTGGACTACCCAAGGTAGTGATCACGGATAACGGCGTCCAATTTACTAGAAGGAGCTTCATGAGGTTTCTAGAAAAAGAAATGGGAGCGCGTCAGCAGTTTACGGCACCATACACTCGACAGGAGAATCCCACTGAGAGAGCTAACCGGATGGTAAAAACGATGGTAGCCCAGTTCGCCGGGAAGGACCAAAGGACGTGGGATGAGTACTGGCCGGAGCTGATGTTGGCAGTCAACTCAAGCGTTTCGGAGTCTACGGGATACTCGCCAGCGTTCATCACCCAAGGAAGGGAGCCTAGGTTGCCTAAGGCCATGTTCGACGAGGGAGCTTTGGGCTCAGGATTGGAGCAGCCAGCACCAGCCGGTAACGCAGAGAGGCTCAAGGAGGTGTTCGAGCTAGTAAGGCGGAACATGGAGAAAGCTGCGCAGGATCAGGCCCGGTATTACAACCTGCGGAGGAGGCAATGGAGCACGAGGATAGGCGAGCTAGTTTGGGCCAAGGAGCACCACCTGTCCAAAGCCGTCGAGGGATTCGCCGCCAAACTAGCGCCACGGTACGACGGGCCATACCAGGTTATGGATTTCATCTCGCCGGTAATTGTGATGATGGAGCACACTGTCTTCAGGAAGGCGAAAAAAGCACACGTCACCGAACTGAAGAAACAGCCAGGCGAGTCGGAGAACAGGGAAACAGCAGCGGCAGGCAAGGAGGCTTCAAAAAAAGAAGCAGGAGGTGAACAGGACAAAGACTCGCGGCGTTCGCCGAGTAAGTAACGGAGCGAGTATAACGGAGAAGGCGGAGATACAGAGGGACTGCCAGGGTATATAAGGACCCGGAGCACAACTGGCGGGCCTTTACAGAAAACACAATGGCAAGCGTCGAATCCACAAGCCGTACCCCGGAGGTGTCGTCGGATGAGAGCGAAGTAGAGACCGTCGGCGACCCCGGGTGGAGGATGAGGAGTAGGCGAAGGGCAGTATGGAGAGCAGCGACTCCAGATGGAAGCGGCAGGAGATGGATCCCGGCAGGGAAAGCGGACGTCGGACCGTCGCCGGAGGAGAAGATGGCAAGAGAGAAGAAGGAGTTGGAGGCCGCCGCGATGAGCAGCGAGTGCAGGAGAGGCGGGCAAGGAGGGCCCTGGCGAGGGCAGAGCTACAGCAAGCCCGAGCCGGTCTGGCCCTGATGGTGGCAAGGGAGGCTGCGAGAGAGGCCGTGGAAGAAGGCGGCCGGGCCGGAGCTGGAGTGGGAGCGGCACTGGAACGTTCCGGGTGCGCAGGTGGAGCAGGTCCTGCGGGCTCTCCGGTGGAACGGGCAGTTGTTCCACCAGCAGGTGGTAACAACGACGTGGCCCGTTCCAGAGGAAAAGGAGACGGCAAGAGAGGAGGAGCCATCGGTGGAAGTGAAGCCGAAGAAAAAGGAGCCGGCTCAGCAGGGTCGAGAGCAGCCAGAAGAGGGCCCGGAGGAGACGTGGACGAGAGGGCCAAGGAAGTGGCCGGAGCCGGTGAAGAAGCAGGTGACGCGGCAGATGTCAGAGCCGCCGCCACCAGGTAGCAGGCCGGTGCTGCTTAGGTTGGAGTCGGTGCCGGAAGGAGCCGCGACCAGGACGGACCTAGCCCGGGCGGAGTGGCCACCGGAGCTGGAGGAGAAGGTGGAGCGGCTGAGGAAAGCACACCCCGGCCGTTGGTGCCACCTGGTTCAGGTGGGCACGAAGGTGTTCAGGGTGCGATCGAGCGCACGGGGGTGAAGGTGTGGGAGAGAGTATAAAAAAAAAGAATGAAATAAAAAAAATAAAAATAAAAATAAGTATGTCCAACGAAATATACATAGGAATATATATGGGAATATTCCAAGGACAAGGGGTTTGGAAAAGAGAGGGAAAAAAAACCATATAGGTGAACTGGGAAAAATAGTTAAAAAAGGCAAAAAAAAAAAAAAAAAATAATAATAATAGTTGAACTAGAAAAAATAGTTTGCCATAAAAAAAAAAAAAAAATTGTTAAATTGGGAAAAACAGTATAAAAAAAATACATGCATAGAGAGAAAAATAAAAATTTCAAAAAAAAAATAAAAAAAATTAACAAAAAAAAATTAAAAAATAACAATAATAATAAAAATACATACACATAGAAACACAAAAAAAAAATCGGAAATCTACATATAACGAAATATTTTCGTGTATTCACAGAGAAAAAAATGGGAAAGTAAATAGAATAACACAAACTAAGTGTTACAACCGGCCAGCATGCGACCAATGACCTCACACTTTGGTGAAGAGGGGGAAGTGGATGTTACACATCCACACAGCATAACCAAAACAGAAAACATAAGAAAATGAGAATGGAAAGCTAACTTCGGACGGAGCCGAAGCTTATATACCCTTGCAGTTAAATAGCAGCTTCTATTGATTAAAGATATAGTAAATATCCTATATAGTTAGCCGATCTTTACAAAAACATTAATAACAAGCTTAGATTCGTATAAAATAAATTTTAAAAGAAGTCCGACGCTTCTACGCCCAAAAACACGCAAGTTGTTGCGTTTCCGATCGTTCAGTTTATGGCAGCTATAGGATATAGTCGGCCGATCCGTATGAAATTTTCCAGATTGGCCTAAATTCCCCTAATAGTCAATCTGTGCAAATTTCTTCAATAACATGTAAGTTATAGCATTTCCGATCAATCAGATATATGGCAGCTATAGGATATAGTCGGCCGATCCCGGCCGTTCCGACTTATATACTGCGTGCAAAGGAAAGAAGGGTGTGTGCAAAGTTTCAAGACGATAGCTCAAAAACTGAGTAACTAGTTTGCGTATAAACAGACAGACGGACAGACGGACATGCTTATATCGACTCAGGAGGTGATCCTGATCCAGAATATATATACTTTATGGGGTCCTGGATGTCTCCTTCACTGCGTTGCAAAATTATAACACCCTCTGCAAGGATATAAAAAAAGAGCGATAAGGCCGAACAGCACCAGCAGAAGGAACAGGAGAAAAAGGGTCTACGGCCACCAGGAACCCCGGCCCTCCACCTCGCTGTCGTTCCCGAAGAAGGGGGGAAGTGTGAGGAGATGAAATCTCCCACACCCAAGACAGCAAGGGGGAAGGAGGGGTCGGGTACGGGTCTTCCTCACGGAGGGAGAACAGGAGTTCAGGAAACCACAGAAAGACGTATGGAACAGCGACGGAAGGGAGAAAGTGGAGGAAGACGACGTGGAACGTAACGGGACAGAGAACCCGCATAGCAACAGCGAAGGATCGGAGAAAGCAGGAGGAACGGAGAAAGTAACGGGACGAGCAGCGGAGCGGCGATGGAGCAGGAGAAAGCAGGGGACGAGGGGGAAAGTAGCGGGACAGGGAGCCCGCCTAGCAACAGCGAGGGATGAAAGTCAGACGAAGAAAGTTGCGGCACTGGAGGATGGACGCAACTAACGGAAGGAGCGATCCAGGAAGGATTAACGGCCGCGCCGGCGCCTATATAAGGTACTGTCGGCGTGGGATTGGGACGGGGAGTCAGCAGAGAGTCCGACAGTGTAAAGACCGAGGACCGCCTTTGGAGAGTCCGGAGACCGATACAGAGCAAGTCCGGGAAAGTGCCCGAGTCAGATCGAGTGCGAGGCAACGTAAAGTCGGGAAGAGTGAAATCGGTCAAGATACTCGTGCAGCGAGTTGCGACCAATAGCAAGGAGACGGGAATCACGGAGACGTCAAGGAGACGGGAATCACGGAGACATCGAGGAAACGGGTTGCCAGTGACAAGCGATCGACCCGCCGAATCCTCGTCAAGCAAGACTCCGGCCAAGCGATAGCGGGCCGGCGCGAGCAAGACCAAGGAGAGGAGGGCTCCAAGCGTGAGGCATTCCATCCGGCAGAGGCCACCACGGCAACACACTCGGCTGCCAGGCACCGAAACCATTCGTCTATCTCGGCGTAAGCTCGGAGAGATCGGACGGTCGAGGCGACCAACCCGAGCAGCGGCCAGGCCAGACGAAAGGGCACCAGCATCCAGCATCGAAGACATCGGAGAGCCGCCTACCCTAACGCGGTGAGCCCCAATAACCAAGCCGGCTGCCAGGCACCAGACCAACACTTTCCCATGGCGTACGCCTCGCGGGGGTGGGAAGTCCGGCGACCAACACGGGGCGGTGACCGGCGAACCCGGAAGAGAGAGCGCGAGCGAGAGCGGAGGAGCCAGGCTACGCCAGGAGACAAAAACACAGCAAGTAGTCCCTTATTGTCATAATAAAGGGAATAGTACCGACTAATCCACTCTGTGTTATTTCTGGGCTCGGGCAATCACGTCTATATAAATTCGGTGGAACGTTCAAACAAACTCTGTGAGCTAGCCGCGGCATTTGTCGCGAACAGACAGTAAGCAAACAGTTCGTTACAACACTTTTGACGAAAAGTATAATACGCTCTGAATAGGAATAAAAGTGTATCTTTTTATCATACTTGTGCTTTGAGCCGACTATGAGTCCAATTGAACTGTACTAAAAGCAAAATGCTTACCTGTTTATCCTTTTCCTTTTTTCCTTTTTTTTTTTTTTTCTCTATTTCTTTGATTTTTTTATCTAATTTATTTGGCGCACTGTCAATTCTATCCTTTCCTTTAGATTTGTTTTTTTTGTCCTTTTTTTTCTTAACTTTTCCATCTTTTAGCTTTTTTAGCTTTTTGTGGTGTTTACGTATTTTTATATCCAAAGGCGTAGTTCCAGTAGGTGTGATCGTTATATCTTCGTAGCTTGATATTCTAGGCAAAAAGGGTCGAGCTTCACGAATATCCAACTGTGAACGTGATGCACAACTTGCGCCACTAGAAGACACTTTAGTTTCTTTTGAACCATAATCTAATCTAGACAATGGAATCAGATCAGCCCCACCAGCTAAGCTGAATTTATCACCACCTATAAAACTCGGCAAGTTAAACGATGTGTATGAGGTAGAAACTGTAGATGAAGCTGGGTTTTTATTTTTAGCTTTAGGAAGGGATAGTTTAACTTGTTTCTTTAAATGAACCGTCTCGGATTCTGATGTGTCAATACAAGAATCCATTTGCAAGCTATCGCAGTGTGATCCCCTTGATGGGGCATATGAATGTTTCTGTTTTACAAAGTCTAATTTCTGATTTTGTAATGTAGATGGTGATAATTTTGGCCCTTTAGGCTGCATTGATTCGTCCGATTCATCTGAAACCTCAATAGGATCCCCCAGATTACCTGTACCTACAGGCGATGATTTTTCATGTTTGTGAGCATCTTGGCTAAATAATATTTCCTGTTTGTCAGGATCATGACTAAATGAATTTTCCAAGCTTAGTGTATTACGCGTTAACAGATGATCTATAAAAGAAACATATTTTAAAATGTTTTAATTTTTTAAATTTGTTTCTTACTTTCACATAATGTTATATTTTCGGGAACCAATGGAGCAACATTGCAATAATTTCGATCCAATTGCAGCGCACTTTTGCTGCTCGCCAGAAGATGATCTTTTGGATCTTTGCCTGAAAAAGGTATGATGAAATTCATAGAATAAGTCGCCGTAGATTTCTGCATAGCTTTTATCATTCTTTATCTTTAATTTATCACTTTTTGACAACTATTTTTGTATGTTTGCATCAATTAAAAAAATACTTAAACAAATTTAAAAAAAAAAATAAAAATGGAATTTTTTTTAGGTAATAGCAGTAGAATTGGTTCATGAAAACTGTACTTATGATTATATTGATTTTATTCCCTTTAAGTCCTATAAATCAAGGCACCAAAAGTAGGCAGCAGCATTCTCACAGGCATAGTAAGAGGAACGCAGAGAGAAAAAAGGGAAATTTAGGACCGATCCGATGTCTAGATCATCTAATTTAAAAGTACGATTTTAAAAAGTTGAATGTACAAAAAAAGGTTAAAAATGGTCTTACAAATCAAAAATGGGTGAAGGAACTGCTATGACATATAAAATAGCACCACAAACTCGAGCAATATTCAAAGGGTCAACGCACGTTTAATCTTAACTTTAGGAACTTAGGAAACTTAAGACACATTTCTACAAAAAACCTGTTAATTAAAAAAAAATTATGAAGATTCTTTTTTTGACAAAAAAAGGATATAACGAGAATGTCCGAGAAACTTCGGACGGAGCCGAAGCTTATATACCCTTGCAGTTAAAAAGCGTCTTCAATGTATAGTAAATCACGGATATAGTTAGCCGATCTTTACAAAAACATTTATAACGAGAATGGAAAGCTAACTTCGGACGGAGCCGAAGCTTATATACCCTTGCAATTTAATAGCGGCTTCTATTAATTAAAGATATAATAACTATCCGATATAGTTATCCGATCTTTACAAAAGCATTCATAACAAGCTTAGATTCGTATACAATGGATTTTAAAAGAAGTCCGACGCTTCTACTCCCAAAAACACGAAAGTTATGGCATTTCCGATCGTTTAGTTATATGGCAGCTATATGATAATAATAATGAATCTGTGCAAATTTCAAGATTCTATCTTCCATAACATGGAAGTTATAGCATTTCCGATCAATCAGTTATATGGCAGCTATAGGATATAGTCGGCCGATCCCGGCCTTTCCGACTTATATACTGCGTGCAAAGGAAAGAAGGGTGTGTGCAAAATTCAAAGACGATAGCTCAAAAACTGAGAGACTAGTTCGCGTAGAAACAGACAGGCGGACAGACGGACATGCTTATATCGACTCAGGAGGTGATCCTGATCCTGTCTCCTTCACTGCGTTGCAGACTTCTAACCAAAATTATAATACCCTCAGCAAGGGTATAAAAAAAATGGGAAGCTAACTTCGGACGGAGACGTTGCTTATATACCCTTGCAGTTAAATAACGGCTTCTATTGATTAAAGATACAGTAAATATCGGATATAGTTAGCCGATCTTTACAAAAACATTAAAAACAAGCTTAGATTCGTATAAAATGAATTTTAAAAGAAGTCCGACGCTTCTACGCCCAAAAACACGAAAGTTGTGGCATTTTCGATCGTTCAGTTATATAGAAGCTATATGATATAGTCGGCCGATCCGTATGAAGTTATAGCATTTCCTATCAATCAGTTATATGGCAGCTATAAGATATAGTCGGCCGATCCCGGCCGTTCCGACTTATATACTGCGTACAAAGGAAAGAAGGGTGTGTGCAAAGTTTCAAGACGATAGCTCAAAAACTGAGAATCTAGTTCGCGTAGAAACAGACAGACGGACCGATGGACAGACGGACATGTTTATATCGACTCAGAGGGTGATCCTGATCCAGAATATATATACTTTATGGGGTCCTGGATGTCTCCGTCACTGCGTTGCACACTTATGACCAAAATTATAATACCCTCTGCAAGGGTATAAAAAGGCTACCGATCCCTACCAAACTTACTAATATTTTAAGTGTAACGAGAATAAAAAGCTAACTTCGGACGAAGCGGAAGCTTATATACCGTTGCAGTTGAATAGCGGCTTCTATTGATTAAAGATATAGTAAATATCGGATATAGTTAGCCGATCTTTACAAAAACATTTATAACAAGCTTAGATTCGTATAAAATGGATTTTCAAAGGAGTCCGACGCTTCTACGCCCAAAAACACGAAAGTTGTGGCATTTCCAATAGTTCAGTTATATGGCAGCTATATGGCAGCTACAGTCGGCCGATCCGTATACAATTTTTAAGATCGATTTAGATTCCCACAAAAGACAATCTGTGCAAAGTTGTGTTCAAGTTTCTATCTTTAATAACATGGAAGTTATAACATTTCCGATCGTTCAGTTATATGGCAGCTATAGGATATAGTCGGCCGATCCCGGCCGTTCCGACTTATATACTGCGTGCAAAAGAAAGAAGGGTGTGTGCAAAGTTTCAAGACGATAGCTCAAAAACTGAGAGACTAGTTTGCGTAGAAACAGACAGACGGACATGCTTATCGATCCTGGAGGGAATCCTAATCCAGAATATATATATGTATATACTTTATAGGGCCTGAGGAATCTTTTTTCTTCTCCTAATTTGAGAACAGTGTGGTTAGCTTTTAGCATGGCCAACAAACAAGGAATGCACCTATACATAAACCATAATCAATAACAAACGAGAATGGAAAGCTAACTTCGGACGGAGCCGAAGCTTATATACCTTTGCAGTTAAATAGCGCCTTTTATTGCTTTAACATATAGCAAATATCGGATATAGTCAGTCGATCCTAACAAAAAAGCAAACAATGCGCTTTTTACTGCCGTGTGCAGGCTTCTGGCCCGATTTTTACAAAAAAAAATGTGTAATCTGTAAATTATGATATTTTAAAATCTTGAAAATAGAAATTAATGGATATTTACATTGAATTTCCGTGCCTTTCAACTAAAACATGCAAAGAATGAATGTCATACTAAAAGGCTTGATGATATAATTATGTCTAAGTCCTCGTCAAAGTAAAATGTCATAAGGTTGGTAAGATTAGCCACTTCATTAAAATATGACTTTAATTGAACCGTACGATTCCTCGTTTAATTTTTTTTTTATATATATATTTTTTTTTTTTTTGCGGCTCTGACTGCATACGTACATCCCACCTCCCGCCCAATCGAGGGGCGCTGTCGTTTATCGTACGGCTCGAATCGCGGGCATAGATCCGAGACGAGAAAAAAGTATTTTAAAAAAGTTACGAGGAATAGTTACATTTTTCCTCTCTTAAGGAGGAAGGAATAGAAGATATCATGCAAGAGATCTGTGAGATAATTGGATAGAGGTCATTGTAGTCAGCACATAATACCCTAAAACGGTCAAGCTGGGCATATGTTAACCTACAAAAGCTAAGAAATAAGGGGAGGAAAGTTCGAGAGGCTATAAAAGGAACGTTAAATTTTAACAGACTTAAAAGGATCTGGCTGTCGACTTCACCATTAATAAGGTTATTGATAAAAAGTACATCCAGCATAGTTCTACGGTTTAGTAGGGGTGGTAAGTTCATTAATAGTTGTCTGATAAGACGGGAGTTGGGTACTTGCTGGGTTGTTTAGACCCCTAAGAGCAAAAAGGAGAAAGTTCTTCTGTACTGATTCAATACGGTCTTGATGAACCCCATATTGGAGACTCCAGACACATGAACCAAATTCAAGACTCGGACGAACTAAAGATATGTAAAGAGTTTTAGTTATATAAGGGTACCATACTTTTGACCATCTTTTAATGAAGCCAAGCACACCCATGGCTTTATTAACCATTGCCGATATATGGTCAGTCAATTCAAGCTTGACGTCTAATAGGACACCTAGGTCGTTAACCTGAGTTAATCTTTCTAGGGCGGTCCCACCTGGATAGGGCTTAAGCGATAGAATGGCATAAGTTTGCATTTTGACCCATTAAGTTTAAAGCCATTTGCAGAAAACCATTTTTGGAACTTGTCCAGATCGGACTGAAGTTTGCATTGGTCAGAGGAAGATTAATATTGAAGACACAGCTTAACGTCATCTGCGTACTTATGTAAGTACAAGAGTTCGTGACTCCGGATGTAGCCCGGACTAGGCAGGAGAATACATCTCTAAAAGGGACGCAGGTTGATACGAAATTCCAAAAGATCGAGTTTTCTTTAAATGAGTGAGTGGTTCACAGAGTCAAATGCTTTACTAAAGTCAGTATAGATGGCATCTTTTTGAAGGCCATTTTTGAAGCCATCAATCACAAATGAAGTCAACTCCAACAAGTTGGTGGTGGTGAGGAGACGCCTAATGAAGCCATGCTGGCATGGAGAAATGATTGAGCTACATAGGTGTTGAAGATAAGGAGTAATCATTTTTTCAAATAGCTTTGACAATAGCTGACCATTTAGAGATGCCTCTATAATTGGTAGCATCAGATTTTTTTCCTTCTTCATGCAGGGGAATTATAAAGGATTCCTTCCACATAAGGGGAAATATCGACGTTTCCAGAGATAAGGTGAAAAGCTTTGAAAGAGGTTTGCACAATGACTCGGCGCTATTCTTTAGCACACCAGCAGAAGAATTTTCAAACAAGAGCAAGAAAGAAACCGATAAATGTTTTTGGTTTGTGTTTACAAAATTATAAAACTGCTTCGGATCCTGAGTAAACTGAACCCGATAACGGCGAATATTACCTCTTATAATATTCAGCGTTATGAACGGTAAAGTTCGACAATTCTATTACCTACGCTATGAGGTTTAACTAAGGCAATGATTTCGATTGAAACCTCAAGAGTAGGATGATATGGATCTTCGGGAATCACTGAAGGCAGGGCTGTAGAAAGTGTGATTCCATCTTTATCAGCTACAAAACATAAGTCTAGAAGCGGACCTAAAGAATTTCTGACATGGTTCATTTGACCTTAAGACATGTCAAACATGTCAGAAGTAAAATCATAGTATATCGAAAGTGATAAAGCTGTAAAGTTATCGATTTTGGACCAAGTGAGTGCTGGTATGTTGAAGTCACCCAGAATTACAACCTGGTCGAAATCGGACTTAAGATTATAAACCGATACCGAGCCAGTACGTAGGTGGTTCGGATAAAGGCGGTATATAAAAACAGCTAATAAACAGCTATTGATCGGACAATCGCCAACCTCTTGCAACTTGATCTCTTCAAAGGGAAAGAGGAGTCTACTGAGATTAGTACTCCTCCTCCTCTTTGGAGAGGTCGGTCGTATCTAAAAATGGTATACCTATCTGGGAAAACTTCGGAGCTAAAGATATCCGGCTTTAACCAGGATTCACTAAAGACAATAACCTGAGATGCAAAGGAAAAGCTATCAGAGTATAGCCTAAGGAGCTTACTACGTACTACGGTTCTTTTATTAGTTTTTTTAAAAAAGAAATAGGCTGGTCAACTGGTGTAGCTTTGTGAATCTTGACTCCCACAGGCTTGGTATTCTTTTTTTTTACATTACTCGGCTGATGTTCTTGCAAATGGCCAGCCAGGCGAACACAACGTCTTAAACATCCACAAAGGCACACATATTTTGAAGGATGATGTTCGCCTCGAGGGGGCCAATTTAAATTTAAAATTGTCCTCCAACTTAATTTCGGCTTTTGTTTTGGCTTTGATATAAGCCGAGATATCTATCTCTAACTGGTCTCGCATCTTGTAGAACTGCAATACCAGTCGGTACCGGGGGTCCAGAAACAAATATTTGTTTGGTTGGAGGAACCACCTTTAGGGGCTTTAATATCGCAGCTTGTAAAACTGCGATATCAGTCAGCAGTGGGAGTCCCAATGTTTCCCGTGGGCTTTACTGGTTGTGGCGTCACTGGAAGTGATGCCATAGGGGACAAATAGGACCATTGCACTCGATCACGCATTTGGTGTCCGAATTGTTGTCAGTTCTGGCTTTTGGAGTGGTCAGGATGATTAGGGGTTGAGTGATGGTCGGCAGTGCGGGCAGATGTGCACAGATCAGCTAGAATGGATTTTGCCGAGAGAACTCTGTTCGTGATTGCTGTGTATGCAGGATTTTGTTTGCAAACGAAACCAATCCCAGTAAAACAATCGAAGCGAGCATAGATATCCTTCAAATAGGGTCGTATCCAGACTTTAGCCTGAAAGGAGATTTGTTGTTTAAAAGAGTTCCTAAACCTTGTGACGTCCCTGAAGGATCCTCATTATGATCGTTCAGTTATATGGCAGCTATAGGATATGGGCGGCCATTCTTTACTGCGTTACACTCTTCTGACCAAATTTAATACCCTCTGCAAGGGCATAATGAGGATCCTTTGGGGACGTCTCAAGATTTAGGAACTTTCCGAATGCCTTTTGACATGAACGGTGTTCGTCTGTTGCTCACTACACTCCTAAGAAAACCAAACACCTATAGGATATAGTCGGCGGATCCCGGTCGTTCCGACTTATTTAATGCGTGCAAAGGAAAGAAGGGTGTGTGCAAAGTTTCAAGACGATAGCTTAAAAACTGAGAGACTAGTTCGCGTAGAAACAGACAGACAGACGGACCGACGTACACACGGACATGCTTATATCGACTTGTGACCAAAATTATAATACCCTCTGTAAGGGTATAAAAAGTGCAAGAGGCGTATAGCGCAAATACGATAAGAAGTGAATAGAAGAGCACGTATACAGAATGAACGATCTAGTAACCAACAATTGGTGCAGCTCGTAGCATTACGCAAACTAGCCAGTTTGTTTCTAGGTCCTTATGAGGTAACATTCATTAAAGGACATGACGTTATGACGATACAACCACGACAACCAGGAGGGATAACATGAAGATACGTAGTAGAAAACGAGGATTTTATTATCTGGTTCAGATGAGGATCAGAATAACCGATTATAAAGTAAATAGGCTATACAATTTCGATAGCGGGCTGATAATGCGAGGGAATTGCAGTGGGTCAGAAAGACAAGAGTTGGTTAGAAGAAGACAAGTCAGAGCTCAGCAGTCCACGAGTACAGAAAAAGCGAAAAGTCAGTCTCTAAAGAAAAAGAAACTCCTTTGTTGATTATATAATAAACATTCATCAAATAACTCTACATATATAGTAGGTACAACTGAGAAGAGATTATAAACATATCAACATTCATCAAATAACTCTACATATATAGTAGGTACAACTGAGAAGAGATTGTAAACATATAAACGTCTTTACGCATAGATCATTGTTGCGACCCTTTTATTTTTGCTAAGCCTAAGAATAGTTGCCTAATATTCGGTGGATTAAGAAATGCGACCGCTCTGCTTTTTCTCTCTTTGAAAAATATATTTTTTAATATTGAAGATTTATATATTTTTTTTAAGGTAAGCTGGAAAATTTTTAAGATGAGCTAAGCTGGAAATTTTTTAATATTTGAATCAGATAACGGCATGGGTGGCACTTTTTGACACAATAAGTGTACCCATAAAAATTTTTGTATAAAAGCTAATCACTACCCCTCAGCAATAAGACATGGTCAGACACACACAACTTCTTATAAGTGCGTTGAGTGTCTTGCCTCTCTTTCACCCATGCCCTTAATGTAAAAGAGGAATGCCAGAATAAGTATAAACCGGTACTTATGAGACACCAGGGTGTTGGGAAGACCCACTTTTTTGTATACTAATAACATTTAAAACAAAACTGCATCATTACTTTTGCTCCAAAAGCTTTAGGAGTTGGTAAAAATTGAATAAAAGAGATCGTAAAAAATAGAAACCAACACGCTTTATTTTTGCAACATATGTTTCTTCTGCTTCTTCTAATCATCTCAAAGACACTAGACATAAATAAGAGCATGTTTTATTTTTTGGGGAATTTTTTTACTTAAAACACACATAAGTAAGAAAAAATTTACCTTGCCTATTTTTATGAGCATTTGGGTAATATACCCATATGGGTATAAACCGTACCTTTTTTTTCGTTTTCCTTTTCTTCTTGTGAATTTTTTCCACGTATCTGTTTTTTGTGGGTGACTGCCGATACTTATGAAAATTTTACCGAGTAAAAAAAGGCAAACCCACGATATACTCGAGTACGACACGCGCCCGAAGATTCGTGCATCGGTAACTACTTATACCCGAAGCTCTGTGCACGAAAGAAACTCGGGTGCCTAAAGTACATGTGTTTTTCAGGTGTACTTATTGTGTAAGGGCACCCGTGACATTCTCTGATTTGAATCACTTCTTAACCCACAATGGTATCCATTTTATAAAAGAAAATACAAAATCGGTGTAAATAAAACTACTTTTTTTATTAATTATTATTTTATTTTTAAACATATTTTTTTTTTGTTTCATGTAAAAATTGTTTTTTTTTAATACCGTATATGTACATCCATTCTTAAAAATCCGTCTAATAATTTTATGTTTCCAAAAATAAAATGTTTGGCGTGTACCACGTTAAAATGGATCACAGTATAAGAACACATATAAATTATCATCGCTGCTGTTGCAGCGTCAGTCGAAGCGGAGTGACACTTTTTTGGAACATAAATATAAATGTGCTTTCGATGGTATTGGCGGGTGCATTAAAAACGCTTATCCTTCGAAAATAGCTACAAAATTGCAGTTGTTCGGAAATATAAACTGTTTAGAATGATTTTAATAATAACATAAATAACAAAATTTATAGAAACAAAAAAATATTTCTTAAAAAATATTTATTTTTTTGAACTGTAACTTTTTATTTTTTTTTTGCATAAAATGTGTACTATTGTGGGTTTAAGAATGATCCAAATTTCCCAGCGCAGTACCTAAAAAATTTTGTATTTTTTTTTTTCCAACATTTTTTATTAATAGGCCAAAAATGTAAAAAAATATTCTCATACTGCATAACAAAGTATAAGATGGCCTTCATTTTAAAAGATTCAAAAGTCCTTATTTACAAGGCTATTATTCGGCCAATTTGAACATACGGTATCCAACTCTAGGGCACAGCCAGCAAGTCCAATGTAAGGATAATCCAAGCATTTGAAAACAGAGCGCTCCGTGTAGCCACTGGGGCCCACATCTACCACGATAACCTAACAATCCACGAGGTGCTTGGCTTCCCTTGGGTTAATGAGGAAATTGAGCGATTCAGCAGCAAATACATCCAGAGGCTACACAACCACCCCAACGTGCTGGCGATCACCCTCCTGGAGGGTGATGCGGAACAGATGCGGAGGCTGCGCAGAACTCACCCACTAGACATCCCCTAGATTAATTCTTAGACATATAGTTTAGTCATTACATTTCAAACTCATACAAATTTTTTCTCTTATGTACCCCATAACATGCAGTTACATATAAGTCAAGTTAACTATCACAAAATTTAATGGTTGTCCAACAGGGATAGTTTTAAATATATTCACCCCTGTCATAATAATAAAAAAAAAAAAAAAAAAAAAAAAAAAAAAAAAAAAAATTAAAGAAAGAATGACATCTAAATCTATTCGTTCTTGAGGTAAACAAAAATAAAACTTTTAAAACTAAAAATGTTGATTACCGATAAAAAAAAAGGTACTGAAAAACTTCCACTTACCTTTAAATAATTTATAAATCTTTAATATTGAAAAACAAACTTTTCAAAGTGTCTCATTTGAAATAAAGCCACTTGATATAACAAAAAAAAAATACTCTCATACCCAACATTTAAAGCTATCTTTCAAGTGAGTTTTTAGTCGGTCATTTTAAAGATCTTAAAAAAATCTTTCTATCCAAGTACCATAATGTCTAATATTTTATATAAGGCATCACTTTGGCAAAAATTAAAAAACAGATAAAAACTACATATTTGACACCGTGATTAACGGTCTTTTAGAACTTTTGAAAATAGTATAAGGGTGTTAAAAAAATGTTTCAAAAACGCTGACGTGAAAACAATTTTCAGTTGTAAGGTATTTATGCCTGACTGAAAACTGAATGGTTTTATGCAGAGTGGCATAGGGCACCGTCCTATTTAGACCAGTGTCCCTCAGACCACTTTCCGAGCTGAAAACCAATATCAACAAAAAAGTCACATAATTAAAGCAGGGTAGCAGCTGATCGATTATTTCGATATTTTTTATAATTTAAAGGAAAAAAATTTTTGATCGTTACATGGCATCTATGGATACAGTAAACGGATTTCGTCCGATTCGATATTTGTGCTGCGTGCAAAGAAACAACTTATGTGAAAAGTTTGGACTCAGCTTAAAAACTAGAGTCTCTGTAATTTCCATAAAATCAGACAGACGGACATGCTTATATTGGAGATGTCCTCTTTACTGCGTAGCACACTTCTGTCTAAAATTATTAAAACCCTTCACAAGGGTATAAGTATATATTAAGTACACTTTTGAAAAAATTTTGAAATGTTAGGGCAAATGAGAATTCGTCTCCTATACGAGCGAGCTTTTTAAATAAATTTATTTACAACTGGTTCAGTTGCTTCGCATTTTCGAGTTATTTGTCTATAAAATGATATGCTTATTTGCACGGGTATAATTTATATCATTGGGTTCCTATAATTTTCATTTGTATTGCAATCGAATGTTTTTATTATTATGTATGTATAATTTAATAAAAATAAAATTTACTCACCAATAAAGTTAGAGCTTTGGGGACATTGTAATGGTTCAGACACAGGTGCAGACAAGAACGGTGGAATGGCGAGCCTGTTAGCATTACCACTTAATCCAACCAGGCCAGTTGCAGGCGGAAAAAGTCCAGGTCCAGAAGGAATTAAACCAGGCCGAGGGGGAAAGCGTAAAAGAGGTAACAACGGAACGATTCCAGTTTCAGCTCCTGGATATAATGACGTATTCGAATACGTACTAGCAATTGAAATAAATTGATCTGGAACAGGGGTACCAGGTTTTGTTTTGCCGGAAACCTTAATTGAAGATACTTTCTCAAATATTGATTTGTTGCAGATTTCTTTGTTCCAGTCAGACAGATAATTTGTTTTCATTCTTTTTTTATCTTTTTTATTACTTGACTTTGATTGAAAATTAGTAATGTTTGGGTTTGCTTGAGTGTTACTTAAATTAAGTGGCTCTGTTGATATTGGCATATTTGAATCGGTGATTAGATTATCGGATGAAACAGTTGGGATGGATATTACATTTTTAGACTTAACTTTTTTTTGTATGACATCCCAAGAAGTCCTTGTTATACTGTATTTTTCTTCATGGGGATTTCCGCCAGCCTTCCTACCTCGTTTCTTTGGTTTTTGAGTAGTTCTTGGCATAATGTCTATTTCTGAATTAGGTGATGTTGGTATTTGCTCTAAAATATCGTAATTCAAATTTTTTATTGCTGAACTTTCAGTATGCTTGTTGCTCATGGCTATTGGCGTTGGTGTTATAGTGGTCCCAGAGGGTAAGTTTATTATTGAATGCCCACTTAATGTGTTTCCAAAAAGTACACCGGAAGAATCCGTTTCTTCTTGTCGCACTGTTCGAGGCTTGGACATTTTTTTAAAAACATCTAATTTGTTTCGCTCCTGTTCGGTTGTTTTAGTTGGCACCAAACTTTCCGTCTCTTGAGATGCAAGCTGGTTGACTTCAAGAAAGTCCCTAGAATAAGTCCCTAAAATAGACGTGGCATCACTAACTGAGTTATTTTTTTCTTCATTTTTCACATTTAAAATGCCGTCTGACCCGACAGGAACTAAAAAAGGATTAATAATATCTTTATTGGACTCCTTGGTGGGAACGACCTTCCCATGAAAATTAGTCATCTGACCTTTAAGTTGTTTTTTCTTTTGTCTAGCTTGTTTTTTTATGATTTTAGCATATTGCATATTATTTGCATCCGAAAATACCAGCTTTTTAGACTTTTTGGAATGCAATAATTTTCCAATTTCAAGTTCATTTTGAATATTTGAACATTGCTGATTTATTTTTAATGTTTTAATTGGGTTTTTTTCGAAAGTTTTGCCATTAACACTTTTTTTATCTCTCCGAAAGTCATGTTTTTGTTTTTTATTTTTTTTATAAGTCAATGTATTTAGTTCATTTGAAACGTGTTCACTATTTGAGTCGAACGCTACTAGTACATCAGTGTTAATTTTCTTGGATATTATTCCTTTCTGACTGAATGTTTCATCTGCCCGTTGTTGGTAAGGTGTTATTTCGCTTAAGAGCATTATCGATTCCATTAAATTTGACTTTCTAGGGGATTCAGCCGAAGGGACCACCAATAGGGACGCTGGAGGAGCATCTAAGCCCATATATTTGTCTAATAAAAATTTACTTAAAAATTGGAAACAAGTATTTACTTATTGTGGCTTACCAATAATATCAGGAACGATGGCTTCGGGTAATTTTCCTTCAATAGCTGGACTTATAAATCCTCCTGTCGTCATAACTACGCTTCTCATTTCTCGTACGGAACGACCGTCATCAAATTCACCATAATTATTTGGAAAATAAACTACCATGTCTAAAGAATGAGGTTCTATGTGATTAGGTTTCAGGTTGTCACTAGAAATTTTTGTTATGGAACCATTCCTTAGGACAGGTCCAAGCGTTAGCAATTCTTTTTCATTTTCAGTTTGCATTTCCGTTGAATCTGGAGCTTCGATTGCTGGCAAATACTCAAATATGTGCAATGGTCGGGTTAAAGTTTCAACACTTCCAGGCTTAAGAAAGTTCATATTTGATAATCGTTTAATAGGAAATTGAGCAATATCTTTAGTGCAAATAACCGGCTCCACATTGCTAATATAATCCAATATTTCATAAACATTCATATGAAGGTTTTTTAAGGTCTGACGAGCATCTTTCAAGTCTGGTTCAAGTCGATTACCTGACAAAATAGTGTACTACAAATTACAGCATTATATTTTAAAAGCACTAAGTGAACGTACCCAAACTACGTGACCCATTTTTTACCACTGCCCCTGTGTGACCCATCGTAGGTATTTTTGTCCCTAAAATTAGCAACGTTGTTTGGGTACGTTCCCTAATATTAAAAACAAAAGTTTTAATTATATGAACAGATACGTTTCCTTTCCAAATTTTTGTACCAATAAAACTCCCACATGAATGTTGGGGAGGCTTTCGTTTTGGAGGCAAAGAAAAGTTTTAAAACAATCAATATTTGATAACAATCAAAATTACTGTTTCTACTGCAATTTTTATGTAGAAAAATAGATTTTTTGCGTTTAAACCAGTGGTTGATTATTGAAAAATAATTAAGATGCAAAAACCTTGGTTATTTAATAATATTCAACATATTTTAAAACGAGAATTAAAATCGAACTTTGGACGGAGCCGAAGCTTATATACCCTTGCAGTTGAATAGCGGCTTCTATTGATTAAAGATATAGTAAAAATCTGATATAGTTAGCAGATCTTTACAAAAACATTCATAACAAGCTTAGATTCGTATAAAATTTATTTTAAAAGAAGTCCGACGCTTCAACACCCAAAAACACGAAAGTTGTGGCATTTCCGATCGTTCAGTTATATGGCAGCTAGATGATATAGTCGGCCGATCCGTATGAAATTTTCCAGATCGGCCTAAATTCCCCAAATAAAGGATCAGTGCAAATTTTTAAAGATTCTATCATCAAAAACATGGAAGATATGGCATTTCCGATCGTTAAGCTATATGGCAGCTATAGGATATAGTCGGCGGATCCCGGTCGTTCCGACTTATTTACTGCGTGCAAAAAAAAATAAGGGTGTGTGTGCCAAGTTTCAAGAGGATAGCTCAAAAACTGAGAGACTAGTTCGCGTAGAATCAGACAGACGGACATGATCCTGATCCAGAACATATATACTTTATAGGATCCTAGAAGTCTCCTTCACTGCGTCACACACCAAAATTATAATACCCTCTGCAAGGGTATACAATATACTTTTAAGCAAATATAAAAGAACTGGCTGCAATATAACTCAGTTGTTCAGTGTCGAGTTACTCAGTAGGACCGGTCAAACTTTACGTAAAGCCGAATCTTATAGAAATTTTATTCACCGTTGTTGGGTTCAGTGTACTCAGGATCCGAAGCAGTTCTATAATTTTGTAAACACAAAGCGAGATACATGTTTTCTCCTCCCTTGCTATTGTCGGAAAATTCTTCTGCGAATGCGGATCATGCCATTACAGATCTATTCGCAAATTGTTTTTGAAACACAAACGCTTGCGGGGATTGCGGATTGCTTTTTTACAATTAACAGGTACCTGAGGGTACTGGTAGGCCAGTCACCGGGAGAAGTGAACTTTGAAACCAATAAAGATTAATTCACGGGCAGGCACGAGTCTGTAGCATAGTTTTTCTGACGAGTGTATTGTACGAAACCCAGTGTCTGTTTGTAGTTTAAATAAACATATACTAAAGTACTCGCTTTATACTTAATAAAATTACACTTGCGAAAGAATCGATTTTAAGCATACATGTTTAGGGCTGACCTATCACAGACTATAGCTTTATTATATTGGCTTGCTTACCGTATTCCATGTGGCTGTGCATGTCTCGGGCAAATTCTTCTACAAACTTTTTCATAACATCTTGTAATAATTCCAATGGGGAATGAAGTGTGTAGCTGTAGCCAATGGTTTGTGATATTTGCGCAATAACTATACGAAAGAGATCCGAGGAATATTTTTCTGTCATTGTATCCTCTATATCTTTATTTTTTTAACGAAAAAAAGTCGGACTATTTGTAATTTTATATTTAGAGTGACCAGTCGATCTTTGAATAAATAAACAAAAAGACATACTTATAAAATTAATGGAACAAAATATGAATTTTACACTTTTGCTCCATCGCACAGTGCATTATGGTTGGATTTTTTTAGTTATCGTACAAAAATTCAGCATATAGATTTTAACCTTACGCATTTTGTAAAAAAGTCGCAAATTAAAAAACATATATAGAAAATTGTATGGTATGGTATTTATGGTTGTGGAGATCCGTATCGGCAGCAAAGAGCCACGGCATAGATGAGAGTGACGAGCTCTCTAAAAAGAAATAGACTAAAGCATAAATGTACAAACAGAATTAGTTGGCCTAGTAACGGCGGCAGTGCCGATATTAATAAAGGAGTGTAAGTTGTAAATTATTATTTAAGTCGGGAATCGGAAGTTGTTACATTGGCGACGAGGAAAAAAAATTGACTTTAACTATTTACCAAGTATTGTATAAACAAAAAAAAATTAAGGAAAAAAAAGAAGTTAAGAAATAAATGGAAAAAACTAACAAGTGTCTCACAATTTCTCAAGCCGACATACATAGATATGAGGTGCGAAAAGGAAAATGTAAGAAAAGAAAAAGGTGGACAGCACAGGCCGATAAAATTCTGGCAGCTGCACTAAGAGGGTCAGTTCTTTAAAGAACGAGATCAAAATAATAGTAAAGTGTAATTTTCGCATTGAGAGAAACTGTTCAAAATGGAACGAGATTAAGAAGTGTTAGCCGATTAAATTCCGGCTGCTGCATTAAAGAAGTCGGATTCCAAAGGAAATGCGATCCAAAGGAAAAGAGCAGCGTTAGCGGATTAAATTCTTGCTGCTGGGTTAAGAAAGTCGGTTCCAAAGGGAATGCGACAAAAACAAAATGAGCGAAACATAATTTGAGATGTTCGCATAATGAGTCTTTTCCAAACGGAATGAGATCAATAACAAACGAATTCTCAGAGATTGCTAATGGTCATCTAATTTTAATTATCTTTCAGTTAATACTAAACATGATCGAGTTAAATCTATCCCTGTGCCAGGGAATGGATAAAGCGCTATGGCGAACAGAGTGGGAGGCGTGGTTGCGCGGGTTTAATATTTATATTGGACACGGAGGAGATCACATCCGTACATATGAAAAGAAACAAGCTTTTCCACTTGGGCGGACCGCAGCTCCAGGCTGTAGTCTACAGCATTCCGGGAGCATTAATTTCTTTTGACGAGGAGGAAAAAATGATGTCTTAAAAATGATGTCCTCTTATTACGAAATTAAATGAGTATTTTTCACCACAGCGCAACTCGGCTTTTGAGAGTAGAGGGAGAATGTTTTACAGAGTTTTTGATGAGGCTTCGCCGCCAAATAGTTAAATGTTCATTTGGAGAGACCAAAGAACAGATAGAGGATATCTGCCTAAAAGATAGAATCATCGATGTCTGGGCTTCGTTGGAGCTAAAAAAAGAAGCTATTGGAATTTGAACTTACTTTGGAAGAGGTCATTAAAACATGTTGTATCGACGAACAAGTTAATAAACAAACGCAGTCGATGATCGACAGCAATCGAATGCAAATACAATCAACAAAATAGTTCAGCGCAGCACGAGTTCCGACTGTGGCAGATGTGGCCAAAAAGGGCACCAAGAGAATAGTTTGGACTGCCCAGCCAGAAAAGCGATATGCAGGAAATGCGAAAGGATTGGACATTTTTATCGGAAATGCCGTACAAGGAAGCGTATGACAAATGGGAAGGACGAGATAGAAAGCGACGACAATATGATCATTCTAAAAGTCCAAAAGACGCGGAATTATTCAGAGTGGAATATGGATCATCACGAGGAGAAGAACTTCCATGTAAAATAGGGGCATGATAATTGATTCGGGCTCGAAGGACAATCTAATAAGTCAGTCGGATTGGCGACAATTGTGCTAGAAAAGGGCAGTAATGTTTAACTCGCGAGCGGAATCAGCCAACCAGTTTCGCGCATATTCTTCTGATCATCTGCTTAGAGTGCTACAAGTTTTTGAAGCCCCGATTTCGGTGCTAAGCGATCCTCAACTGATTGAAACTTTTTACGTCATTGAAAATAGTAGACAATCGCTGTTGGGACGTGACACAGCAATCAAACTCAACGTTCTAAGACTGTGTGAAGCAACCAATGAGAATTGGAAAGTAAAATCACCGATAAAGTGGAGGATTTAAATTTGGATATAATCGAACCAGTATTGTGCCCGAGCGCTTGGAAATCGCCAGTTGTGATGCGTTTAAGGACGACGAACATGAGACGCGCAAATAAAGCGATACAACGAGAAAACTACTCGTTGCCAACGTTTGAAATGTTTATGACCAAGCTGAAAGGTGCGAAGTATTTTTCGTGACTCGATTTAAAAAGCGCTTACCATCAGCTGGAGCTTACCGAATTCAGCCAAGAAATTAATACCTTCATAGAGCACTGCGGTTTATTTCGATACAAGCGGGTGATGTTTGGCGTGAACTCAGCCCAAAAATATTTCAACGCTTCATGTTGGCCTCTTGTCAGAATGCTTTAAATTACATTGATGACGTAATAATATTTGGCAACAATTTTGAGGTTAAGGAAATATTTCGAGCCAATAAAGTAGCACTAAATGAGAAGAAATGCATAATTCGAGTACAGAAATTGTAATTTCTAGGTCACATCCTCTCGGACAAGGGGATTGAAGTTGACCCCGAGAAAGTGAAGGTGATCACAACGTTTAGAGCGCCCAAAAATAAAGAAGAGGTACGTAGCTTTCTCGGGTTAGCCACATACATTGGGAAGTTTGTACAGAACCTTTGAGGAAATTACTGAAAAGCCATGAAACGTTCTGTTGGGGCATGCCACAGGAAGAAGCATTCCAAAATCTAAAATTTCCAGAGTTCCAATGCTGTCATACTTTCACCTGCAGGATAGAACGTGTTTGAGCAGTGTTGGTGCTATTTGATAAATCAAATACTGCACACATAATATCGTTTGCTAGTAAGAGTTTGTCGTCGGTTTAAAAAAGTTATTCACAAACAGAAAAAGAAAGCCTGGGGTGGCTGAGGAGAAATTTTATCATTATTTAGCGGAATTACAGTTTGATTTTATAACTGACCACAAGCCATTTGAGACAATCTTTAAACCAACTTCACGACCTCCGGCAAGGATTGAAAGGTGGTTGCTGCGATTACAATCTTACCGATTCCGCGTTGTGTCGGATTGTAGAAGTATACCAATTGCCATTCTTGTGAGATTTGTAGATTTGTTTATAGATTCGAAGATTTGTAGACATATCCCAATTGAGTCAATTTATTAGTGGTAACGAATTTATTTAATCGTGCTCCTTAGGGCGTTCAAGTCGGGACCTTTTTTCTAATTGAATTCTTAAGTCTAAGAACGCCTAAGCTTAGCGGGCTGCGCCGACGGCTACGTCGGCAGCGGCGAGGTTGGTTATGTATATGCTATATATATAAGGCAAGACTTGCAACGTGCGCAAATATACATATACATGGATTCACACAGCTTAGCTGGTGGTAAAATATTCAGTAACTGTAAACATTCATTGGGTGGTCATATTTCGTTTGTACTTAGAAGCGCTGACCATTTATGTGCACTGTTTACGACTGATACATTTTGATACTCTGTTGGTACAGTGCATACTCGGTATATGTAACGTAATAAAATTGAGTTATTTTCTAGATTATATTATATATATATTTTTTTTTCTGTATGGCCATACCACAAAAATCTAATGCCATTACAAATATCTAATTTAATTTTGTGTATAAATATATAGTAAATATAGGTATAAATGTGTAATTTTGTTACAAATAATAAGAGTATACGATTATATGATTATTATTATTTTATTTTTTTTATTATTATTTTTTTTTTTATGAATTAAATCTCTTTAGCCTATCCTTATGCACTATAAGTGTTTTATTTTTTTCTTTTCTTATTTTTATGTTATTCCTTTCTTCTATGCCTATTACCTTATATGGTCCTAAGTATTTATTTTCTAGCTTATGTGCTGTATCATTTCTTAGCATAACTAATTCTCCTGTATTAAGTATTAAGTCGTTTATACTTTTGTCGTACTCTATTTTACGTTTAATTTTTTTCATTTTCAATCATTAACTTAGCTCGTTTATGAGCGATTTGCATTCTAAATTTGATTTTTTTTTGCATAATCATAAAAACTGGGTCTATTATTTTCGATGTATTAAAATTTTCGAATTGTTTAGGAATTCTTCCATAAACAAGCTCGTAAGGTGTAGTATTAAAACAGTATGTGAAATAATTCAACCATATGTCCAAATCATTTTTGTCTACTGAAATGTATTTACGAATTATTCATTGAATGTTCGGTGACTCTTTTTAATAGTACCTAATGTCTGGTGGTGATGAGCTGTAGAGTGTATATTACTTATTTTCATATACTTACACAATTCATCCAAAAGTGAATTTTTGTATTCCGTACCCTTGTCCGTTATGAACGTCTTCATTGGACCGTACTTCAGTACAAAAGATTTAAATATTGCTTTAGCCACTGTTTTTGCTCTTTTATCCGGTACTGTTACCGTAACAAGGTATTTAGTTAAATCGCATATGGATCGTCATGTAGTATAGACAGTATAGCTTATTTTTCTTTTTCATTTATTATTTTGGTCACCGGGTTGAGTAGCGCTACTCTTAAAATATTAAATTTTTTATTTCTTGGTGCCATTTTAAGTTGAGTGATCTTGTTTATACCGGCTATATTTTCAAGCCTTTGGAAAAATTGATCTAGATCGAATATTCCATTGGTATATTAGTCATCAAGATTAACTCTTGCAACTATATTTTTCCCTTTTAAGAGAACAATCTGATTTTTTTAGATGCAAGGTCACTACTTTTTTAACATCTTCATTGCGAATGACGTTATATATTTTGGGCTCAGAAGCTTTTTCTAAGGGTTGCATTGGCAATTCCCTTTCATTATCTTTATTTCCTGCGCAGGATTTCTGTCTACTTTGGTTTCTTGTAGTGACTTTTAGTATATTTCTGTTTAAATTTTTAAGTTCGTCAATAGTTATTCTTGACAAAGCGTCTGCCACATAGTTATTCTTTCCCTTAAGGTATACTGCTGTAAATTTATACTGTTCTAGTTCTAATCTCATTCTTGTTAACTTTGAAGTGGGATCTTTCATTGAAAATAGGTACGTTAGTGGCTTATGGTCAGTTTTAATTGTAAAATGTTTTCCATATATGTATGGTCTGAAGTAATTTATTGCCCAATGTATCGCTGTTAAAACTGGATATTTATTTATTACATCATATTTTTTCTCATCAGGTAGAATACCTTTGTCTGTGCATTTATGACCTAGGAATGTGACTTCATGCATAAAGAATGAACATTTTTCTGGATGTAATTTAAGGTTGTGTTTTCTGCACAAATTGAAAACATTTGTCAAATTATTGATCATATGCTTTTCGGAACAACCTATTACTACTAAATCATCCATGTAAAGGAAAGCTTGGGATGGTTCTAATCCCGAAAAAGCTAGTGTCATCATTCTTTGAAAGGAGTTTGGTGCAATCTTTACTCCATATGGTAAACATTTAAAACGATACGAACCATTGCTTGTTGAAAATGACGTGATATCTCTAGATTTTTCTTCCAATTTTATTTGGTGAAATCCGGACATTAAATCTAAACATGAAAAAAATTTAGCTCTACCAAGCTGATCTAATATATCCTCAATTCTTGGTAGTGGGAATTTGTCTGCTAGCAGTTTTTTGTTTATTTGGCGGTAGTCGATAACTAATCTCCAACGTTTTTCTTCTGATCCAGGGAGCGATTTCTTTGGTACAAGTAATAGTGGGCTATTGTATTCCGATACCGATGGTTCTACATTATCATCTTTTATTAATTTTTCTACTTGTCTGTCTATTTCTTCTTTTTGACTGTGGGGTATTCTATAATTTTTTATATAAACTGGATTATCATCCTTTAATCTTAATTTTTGTTCATAAAAGTTATTCGACGTTATTGGTTCATGTTCTATTCCGAATATATCTGTAAATTCGGTGCATAATTTTGTAAGGGTGCTTTTGTAGAGTTCTGGAAAATTCTTTGATAATTTGTTGAGTACCTCAGTTTTTCTTGTTACCGATTCAATTTTTTGTGGAGTTTCAAAGTTTTCTAATGGTTCATAGTCTAATTTATCTATCTTGACAATTTTGGTCGTATTGTTTGTATTTAGTATTCGGACAAAGGTGTTGTCTGAGTTTGCAATTGTGGTAGCAATTATTATGCCATCGTCTAGACATTGATTTTTAATCAGGATCTCTTTGTTGGGAATGTTTAGATAAATTTGTCTCACGACTTTTGATCTTGCGGGGATAATTAAATTATTTTTCTCGGAATTTATAATGGGAATGTGGATGTGTTCTTTTATATTTTCGGGTCTAATCACTAACCAATCTTGGTCTATTTGGCAGTCTATTTGGCAATTAAATCTTTTAACGAAGTCCATTCCCAATATTCCGTCACATGGTATTGGGAAGTCTTCTGATACTATTTGAAAATGATAAGGTATTATGAATTTTCCTGCTTGTAACTCTATGTGTTTTAATCCATGTGATTCAAGAGCACCTTCACCTATTCCTACCATTGATACTGTTGTATTTGTGTCTATTTTTCCAAAATCATCTGAATTTATTTTGAGGGTACATATATCAGAACCAGTGTCTATTAAGAAGGTATATGTTTTTTTTGTGTTGTAGTTTTTAATTTGGGCATAAATATTTTGACTGAGATTAATTTTGTATACCTGTACTATTTTCTGTGGCTTATTTTTCTTAAGGGAAGTATCTAGTTTTCCTGTTCTGCCTCAATAGCTCTTACTTGGGCAGTAGAGTTTCCACGGTGGTTGTTTCCTCCTCGGTTACCTCTGTTATTGTTTTGACCTCTATATTGGTTGTAGTTGTTAGTTCTAAATGATTGGTTATAGTTGTGGTTATTATTAAGGCCTCGGTATTTATTAAATTGGCCTCTACCCCGATAATTTCCTTGGTGGTAGAATCCTTTGCCCCTCTGTGGGAAATTACCTTGATAGTAACCTCTACCATTGCCTCTATAATAATTTACTCTAGAACTTGAGTACATTACACTGTGGCTGTTGGATTGTTGTGTGCTGCAGTGAATGTATTTTGTTATGGCATCATTCATTGTATTGAATGTGCCAGCCTCCAATATAGTTTTGGCTTTACCGCTGTCGCAGTTTTTTATCATAGTTTGTATGGCCTCTTTTGTGCTGAATTTGTCAGCATGTTCGGCACTTAATCCTTCATTGATATAAGATGCTTCAAGAGATTGTCGGATGTTCTCCAGTTCATTGGTGAATTGGGTTGCTGTTTTACCTCTTTGAAGTATGCTGCTCATTTTGGCTTTAAGTACATCAGATGAATCGCCAACAATAGTCAATTGTAACTTTTCTATTATGGCTTTAATAGTAGTTTCATTTTGCACTTTGTATAGTGTTGCTCCTACTATTTTGGATTTTATGACTTCTACGGCTATACTTTCAAACGTGCCTTTTGTTAGATCGATTAGTTTTAATGCGGTTACGAATCTTTGTAAATGTATTTTTTTTCCATCAAATTCTGGAACCGCTGAACTCACTTCTTTAATGTACGCCCTAGCGGCGCCCGAAGTGTCGGTCATGATTGCCGTTCTTTCTTCAGAATCACTATTTGTTAAATATTGTTCTGATTCGGAACTGCTTTGATTTGGCAGTTCTGAAAGTGTAAAAGTTGCCGGAATTGTTAGGTCTAACTGGGTTTTTCCTTTCGTAGTGGTTTCATATAGTTCATTATCAGAGTCCTTTGTTTCGTCTGATTCTGAATTGTCGTTTTCTAAATTTATATTTGGGTCACCTCCAATTTCTATTGGGGTATTTATTATTGTTGGAATTTTTATATCCAAATTGTATTTGCTTTTTATGACATTGAGGTTGTCTTTAAGTTTTATTAACAACTTCGAAACCTCAGCCCAGTGTTTTTCTGAAAAACTTTGTTTATGCTCGTAAATTAATAGCCTTGCTTCATTAAAACAATCTACTAAAATGGTGGCATGTTTACTTATTGTATGGTTTTGGGTATCTCGATTTTGAGATAGACATTTGTATGATTTATCAAATTTAAATTTGATTTGTTTTAATAGTTCCTTAATGTTCTGCCAATCCATTAGGATTGTATATTGGTTGGCAGTCTTGGGCTATTGGTATGTGTGTATATACATACATAGGCATTTTTAATTCATACTCTATCTAAGTTATTAGCTCTGCTCATGTATCGTTTCTTAATTATTTTGTTGTGTTTAACATACAAAATAAGTAAAAAGTGTGCTACTGTGACGCAGGTTAATATTAATAATAATAACCATAATGAATTTATGTCATCAGTGTGGTCAATTATTTTTACATTATTGACAACATTGGCTTTGTTATCTTTAGTTTGGCTGTCATCTGATCCAAACCAGCCCATTTTGCTTATTTGTTATTTTCTAATCTTAATTTTCTAATTGTAACAACATTACACATAAGATTTTTTGGAATCCTCTTTTTCAATTTATTTGTATAAACAAGTAAGACCATATATATGTATGTACATAAAATATTTTTTTTTTTTATAATTTTTTTTTTTTTTTTTTTTTTTTTATATTTGTTTGTTTTTGCTTGCTTTACAAGTCTGCTCGCAGGCAGGTGAAAAGGGACCAATGCAATCTAGGGGACAAGTTGTCTTGTATGCTTTTAATTCCTTTTTGATTGGTGGACAATTTTTTACTTTATCTTTGCATATTGACTTTATGGCCTTTTCATTTTTATCTTTCTTTTTGTCTGATTTTTTGTTTTTAGTTTTTAATTCATTTTTATAAAACTGGATTTCTTCTTGCAGCTTGCAAGCGATCTCCCAAGGCGGTGGTGGATTACTACCTAGTTGTACCCTTAGCTCTTTAATTTTTTTTGTTATCCTCGCTTTTACACCGCCTTTTCTACTAGGCATTATTTTTATAATTTATATATGTATTTATTCTTATATATTTTTTTTTTATTCTTTTCTTATTCATAATGTATTTTAAAACTAATATATATATATATATATTTTTTTTTTTAAATTATTAATATTTCTTATTGTGTATATATATATTTTTTTTTTTTTACATTTCCCTACCTAGGAAAAAAAAAGAAATTTTTGGGCCGTTTTGGGACAGCTCAAAATTACAATATTGTGTTTAAAGTATTAATGCATCGTAGTGCATTGTTAATGCATCGCAGTGCATTTTTTTTTTTTTTTTTTATATATTAAAAATAATACTCCAATACTCCAGTGTTCCTGTGTCGGGCCTCTTCCTTCTGATGGTCGACGGGAACGGTGCTGGCCATCTATATTTCCAATCCACCGGTCGGACGGAAGTGTGGGGACGGTCTGTCTCCCACACTTACTTCATACTTTTATCGTCTCTTTTTTTTTTTTTTTTTATCCAACGTGGGTGCAGGGGACGGACTGTATCCCGCACTTATTGAATTTTTCATCGTTTTTTTTTTTTTTTTTATCCAACGTTGGTGCGAGGGACGGATTGTATCCCGCACTTACTGCATTAAAAATTTTTTTTTTTGTGTGTGTGTGCAATTTTGCAATTAATGAATTTGATTTTGCACTTAATTAATTATCTTTAGTTGGTTTGGTTGCGGTGGCTGTTGCGGTGTTATTCTTGTCCATTGTGTAGGATCTACACTCACGGTCGCCATGTAGGATTGTTAATAGGATTTCTTTGTATGATTGCTGATAAGTCCAGATTGAGTCAAATCCAGATTGTAAGATTGCTTTTCATGATTTTATTTGACTGAGCTCATGGGAGCGATCAGTTTTGGATCTTCTTGACAACTGAATTCTTAAGTCTAAGAAGGGCTAAGCTTAGCGGGCTGCGCCGACGGCTACGTCGGCAGCGGCGCGGTTGGTTATGTATATGCTATATATAAGGGCAAGACTTGCAACGTGCGCATATGTACATATACATAGATTCACACAGCTTAGCTGGTGGGAAAATATTCAGTAACTGTAAACATTCATTGGGTGGTCATATTTCGTTTGCACTTAGAAGCGCTGACCACTTATGTGTACTGTTTATGACTGATACATTTTGATACTCTGTTGGTACAGTGTATACTCGGTATATGCGCATGCTACACCTGTGTGCACGGAACAATAACGAAACCCTATAGTGCGTGCTGACAACACTTGGTACAGGACCGGGTTTTCAAGGCAAGAGGTATACTATGGAATGGAACAATGGAAGGAATAGGCCGAAATGGCCGAAGCCACCCAATAAGCTTGGTGCCCATTTTCTCTAATATAGTCGAGCAATTTTTTTTAGTAGAATGATAGTAGTATAGCGTTAAGAATGACATTCCTGATTACCAGTTCGGCTTTGGGAACCACCATGTTTTCTTGCACAGAGACAGAGAGTGTGCGATATATCATCTACCCGGTGAAGCTGATTAATCTTAGACAAGCGGCTTAGGTGGAAGGTAAATTTTTTTGTTGAAGCCAACCAGCTACCTGACCCGTAAAAAGTAACTTTGTATACCCTTGAGGATTAATTAAGCAAAAGGAACTTAAACCAATTGCTGGTTTAAATATTATTTAATTTTTTTTAACTTGTACTGGATATTGGAGATACAGTCAGTTCAGTCAGCAGTTTAGTTGTTGTTTTTGTTATAGTATTTTTATTCTTTTGGTGAGTGTATACATTTTGTTACGTAATCAATTTGGTAAAATGTCTTGGTGGTACTTTCTGAAGCTGGTTCATTGTTGATTCGTTGAATCCTCGAAGTCCAATGGATTCGTCTGTACCGCACGATGAAGGTAATTATCAATAATTGTTGATATTTTGTTGATATTACTAAAGCTGCATACGATACTTTCGTCTGGTGGTTCATTTGGTAGCCTGTAGACCAGCAACACCAATGTCAGATAATTGTGTTCTAAGGTTGATTCTAAGGTTACATCCCTATTGGCGTATCTCCATTTGATGAAATGATGCGTTTTAGACCATTACATATTAGATTGCACTGTCATGGTCGTCGGACTTCACTCTGCTAGCCTCGATGCTGACTAACCGTCCTGAAGTAACTCCGGCACTGCCTTATAGAGGCCCCGCCCAGACCGTTATGGCTTCATGGCTTCTTCTTCTTCGCCGCAACTTTTTCGCTGAAGCTTATTGACATGTGACACATTATGTTTCGCACTCTTCCAATCTCACTGAAATAGCCTGAACTTTTTAGAAAAAGCACGATATTATTTACAAATATGAAAAAAAAACTATTAAAATATAAACTATATAAATATAGGTTTAACTAAATACTCCGAGATAAAGAACACAAGACACTAAAACTCCCAGTTGTCTTTTAATTTGAACTAAAGGTTAGCCGACTCTCGACTTCTATTAGGGCTGAGGGGTTCAGGCACATTTTCTTGCATGCACATCTATTCTAAAATTTGTGTCTTGAACTCTATAAATGAATAAGTAATGAATAACAACTAGAAAGACTTTTAGAAATCCGTAAAAATTGACCTTTTTATAATTAATTATATTATATTATTATTATAATTTTGGTCAGAAGTGTGCAACGCAGTGAAGGAGACATCCAGGACCCCATAAAGTATATATATTCTGGATCAGGATCACCTTCTGAGTCGATATAAGCATGTCCGTCTGTCCGTATGTCCGTCTGTCCGTCTGACTGTTTCTACGCGAACTAGTCTCTCAGTTTTTGAGCTATTGTCTTGAAACTCTGCACACACCCATAAGTCGGAACGGCCGGGATCGGCCGATTATATCCTATAGCTGCCATATAACTGATTGATCGGAAATGCTATAACTTCCATGTTTTTAAAGATAGAATCCTGAAATTTGCACAGACTAGGAGAGCGAAGAAATCGTTGAACATATTTGAATAAATTCTTTTAAAAATATGGGAAATAAAAAATAAAATATTGTAAGAGTAGCGCAACTCAACCCGGTGACCGAAATTATAAATGGCGTGAATGGAAAGCTAATTTCGAACGAAGCCGAAGCTTATATACCCTTGCAGTTTAATAGCGGCTTCTATTGATTAAAGTTATAGTAAATATCGGATATAGTTAGCCGATCTTTACAAAAACATTCATAACAAGCTTAGATTCGTATAAAAAGGATTTTAAAAGAATTCCGACGCTTCTACGCCCAATAACACGAAAGTTGTGGGATATCCGATCGTTCAGTTATATGGCAGCTATAGGATATAGTAGGCCGATCCCAGTCGTTCCCACTTATATCCTGCGTGCAAAGGAAAGAAGGGTGGGTGCAAAGTTTCAAGACAATAGAACCTTTTGGTTGACTTCCAACTGAAAGTGCTCTTCCAGCACTCAAGTTTCTCTTTATTGAAAGTCTTCTCCACGGCAGTAATTCCACTTGTCAGAAGCTCTAAGTAACAACCAAGAAGGACCTGGCCTACAGAGCCATCTCAAACTAGTTTACTTCCTCGTTAAAGTGCGGTTCAAGTATATGGAAATGCAAGTCCGTCCCATTGGCCTGAAGAGATAGTATCAGCGCTGTGTCCAACGATTCAAACGAAGCCAAACGGCTTCGAATCATAGTTTTTAATTTTAAGTTCGGAGCAAAAGCAATTGCAAATATTCCAATCTGGGTAGCACAATCATCAAAGTCTGCTATGAACTCATTAGCCATGGCTTGGTCCTCCAAAGAATCTTCTGTCTGTCTATACATGAATCTACTAGCTTTAGGAAGGAGCGCTCTGGAGTAACTGCAGCTTCTTTTGCGTTATAGTACAAGTAAAGCAAACGCTCCAGACACCACCGAATCCAGTCGAGGAAGTATTGATGGCTCGCAGAAATGGAAGAGCTGCTGCCAAGCTTCACCATTGCCTGCACCTGCCGAATGCAAATCTTTATTTGGCTCAGACATAGGCACACCAAATCCGCAGTCTCGCTCTGCTTATGGGTACTTAAAGAACTGTGGACCAAGATGGAAAATTCCAATAGCGCGGCACAAAAATCATTTAACCAATTATATCCTTGATGCATTTTCCTTTGGTTCTGCACGCAGGACTCTAGTTTCTTTCTCAAAACGTTCATATTTACATACATGAATATAGTTGTATTATTAAGCGAAATGGAAAATGGTAAACAATATTTTTAAAAGTGATAGTATTTTTAAAAGGATAGTAATTCTCCTATCGCCATCAAAAGTTCAAACGCGATTTTGTTAGCCACAAGGTCATATTTTCTTTAAGTCGCTTCATGTATGACTCCGTATGAGTTTTTAGACGCTCCATAAGGATATTTAAATGGTCTGAAAATATTGTTGCCGGAATCTAGCTATAATTGGAAAACAATTGGTTCTTATTTTAATGCCCATTTGAAGCCTAGGTACCTAGGCTTCCAAGATAAATTCATGACTAAAAGGCAATAGCTCCTTAAACAATTCAACAAAAGGAATTTTTAAAGAACGTTGGCACTTAAACGTTTGGTAGAGCTTTAGTGCTGGACTTTATGTTCCATTCCATTTATGTTCGTATTCGCATTATCAAATATAGCCTTTAATCGCTGTCTTAACCCTTCCTCTATCGAACAAACTTCATCTATTCGAATAACATTAAACGTAGTTCGTTGGCCCCCAGCGTTAGCCCGTCGTCGTCGCGAGACGTTTTACATTTTTTTTTACACTAAATCTAAGTCTATGTATGGTATAGCTTTCTGCACTATCATATGGTTTGTGACAGCTCGGCCAATTCTGACAGAAGATCGTCTTTGATTCCGTTGTCCGCGTTCTCCTTATCGGAGCAGTCACGATCCTGGATACCGTTGCACCAGGGCTTCATCTTGTCACTGGCAAAAACGATGGGTGTCCTGCATTCCGGATGTCTTCTATAATGTAACGGTCGTTCCCAAGGACTTTGGTCACCTTATACGGTCCTTTAAAACGCGGCTCAAGCTTTCGAGATTCTCCAGTAGCTGTGGGTTCGTTTTCGGTTACTACCAGATCACCTGTGAATTAAACAAATGGGTTAAGTTTTTTTCTTGTCAAATCGATCTTTCCATTTGGCCCGTGCTTGGCTGCTTTTCGGCGGCTCGATTACGGATGTCGTCAATAGGTCGAGGTCTGCATGTATGGCAGCGGCAGCGGATGTCGGTTTCATCAACGTAGTTGTTCATCGATTGGTTAGCACGTTTTACCTGGCCGTTAGCTTGAGGAGTTCGAACTGCGTTCTTGATATGCTGAATTTAATTTTCCTCACAATAGCTCGCAAACTGCTTTGTGGCGAACGCCGTTCCGCGATCGGATATGATTATACGTACCAATCTTTCTGACCGTGTGATTGCAAAAGCCCACCTGCAATTCCTATGGCGCAAGCATCCGTAGGCACCTAGTGGTGGGCTGAAAAATCGTATAATGTTAATACAGGTTCGCTAGTTAGTTTTTCGATTAACTCTTCGAAAGCATTATGTTCAGTCTTTGTCCATACAAAGGCAACGGGCTCCGATTTACGTAGGAGTCTGGTGAGGTATCGTGATATGAGCGAATAATTCTCAACAAATGTTTTGAAAAATCCGGTGAGTGCAAGGAATCTTCGAACTTCCGTGACGTTTGTGGAAACGTTTTTTAGAGCTTTTGTTTTTGATAGAGCTTACTTTATGGTAATCTGGCGTGATCCTTACTTAAATTTATCGTAGCGTAGAATAAGGTTCGAAATGTCTCGAGTAGTTGAATTCCTTGGTCGAAAGTTTTGCTAGGAATTATTATATCGTCTAAATACTTAAGTACTTCGCCTGTGTTTATATTTTTGATGACTCGAATTATGCGCGATTGGAATACCGATGAAGCGTTGACGAGTCCAATAGGCATTCTATTGTATTCGTAGTGTCCGTCGTTCGTGACAAACGCTGTGTACTTTTTAGACGATTCGCAGACTTCGACTTGATGATAACCCATACGTAGGTCCAATTGGGTAAAGTACGTATTACCTGCTCATTGAGGAAAGTGCTCTTCGAGATTCGCCATGGGAAATGGTATTTTCGTTGTTATACTATTGATACGTCGATAGTCTCCACAGATGCGATATTTCCCATTCTTTTTCTTGATCATAACAATTCCAGAGGCGTACGGCGCTTCGGAGGGGCGCATAATATCGTTTTCGAGGAATTCGACATTTATGTTGGAGACTGCAGGGCAAAGTGCGAATGGTGTTCGGTAGGGCTTTACGTAGCATGGGACGTCGGACGTGAGGGAGGTCTCCATTTTCGTGAGTGAACATTTTCCCAGTTCGCTTATTTCGTTCTCGAAGCAAGTAGCGTTTTCGTTGATTGTCTTTTCGATTCGTTAAGTTTCGCTTCTCGGAGAACGTTTTGAATCAAGGTTCGGGTACTACCAGGGTCGACAAATGCTATTGTATCGTTTCCCTTTACTGAAATTGGCTTGCATATATCCGCGCAAGCCGTTGAGTCGATTTTATTTATTTTCAGGCTTGTTTTCTCAGGGCAGTACTCTATCAGGGCAGTCACTTTGACGAATAGTGCCCAATTTTATGGCAGTTGTAAATTTAATTGTGTTCCATCTTTTCGTAAGACGTTGTTTTCGTTCGCTTGATAAGACTTTGTGAAACTGCTGTACGTCTGCCATTTCATTATCGTGCCGCTGGTATAGCATTTCACTTCGATGTGAGCAACGCGTACCATAAGGACGCGAAGAAGGTCGATAGAGGAAGAATAGTGATTCAATATCTTCCGCTTCAGATCGTAGTCGTTGATTCCGTTGATGATGTAAGTACAAATCTCAGCATCCGGCTGCGTTCCTTTTCGTCCCATGGATAACATTTTGTTTCGGACGGTTCTCGTTTGCATTTCGACATCTTTAGATGAGCGTCAGCGTATGCGTGTTGTGATTTCTGCTGTGGCGTTCCAAAATATGCGAGTTGCGGGGCAAGGGAAACGTTAGCATTCGTATACGTGGGTGCGAAATTTCCAATTATTCGTGGTTCGTTGCCATGTACGTCCGGCTTTGACGTGGTGTATACAATACTTGGATGCGGTGTATGTGCGTGCGAGCTATAGCTAACATATAGCTGAGACGTAGCCGAATAAATTTTCTGGTACGTGTTTACGTACGTAAACTTGGTTTCGAGACGTTGCACCGTTGTCGTGGTACTTGTTTACGTAGGGCTGAGACGTAGCCGGGTAAACTTCAGGTCGAGACGTTGCTTCGATGTCGTGGTAAGTATTAACTTACGGCTGAGGCTTAACCGAATAAATTTCATGGTGAGACGATGTTCCGCTATCGTGGAACATGTTGACGTGCGACTGCGACGTAACCGCGTTTGCTAGAACTAAAACGTTGGGGCGTTGATCATCGTTAATTCCCGATGTTGCGATGAGGGATGAGACCTCCGATGGCTGAAATGATCGTTGGCGCAACTCATACATCATTGTTTCCAATTCGCAAATTCCGTTTTACATCATTACATTTTCCGGAATATGTACGTATGCATCTATCCCTCTTCTGAAAATTGTCACTAAATTGTACCGGTATGACGGGTGCATAATTGAGGCTTACCGTGAGAAGACAATCGTGTTGTATTTATATACATCCACTGGCTTAGTACAAAGTTAATCTATTCGAATAATCTAAACGTAGATCGTTGGGCCCGAACGTTAGCCCGTCGTCGTCGCGAGACGTTGCGACTCTCTAAGGACGTTTTACATTTTTTTCTAACACTAAAGCTATGTCCATGTATGGTAAAGCTTCCAACACTAGCATATGGCTTATGACACTTTCTAGGTGTTCGGTAAATGCGTTGACCCGGTCCATCCCGGATCTGCACCAGCTTCCGTCAGCTCTTTTAACGGGTGGAATTCTTTTCAGAGGCCGTCTTACGCCTTTCGTGACCCGCCAAAGGTTGTGGATCACCTGGTTCCAGCCGGTTGACAAACTCATCAAATGCCTCTTGCCTTAAGTTCGCCACCCTTTCTGTGAGCCGTTTGGTGGCTCTGTTTAAAGCAGTCTTGTCTCTCGGGGTTCGCCTGTTCGTTGCGATTGCGGGACCAATTCAGGTGTACACCGGATTTGCTGGTATGTAGAAATGATTGAGCTATAGAGGTATTGCAGATGTGGAGTAATAATTTTTTCAAATAGCGTTGGAATTGCTGATAATTTAGACATGCCTCTTTAATTGGTAGCATCAGATTTTTCCCCTTTTCTATGCAAGGGAATTATAAAGGATTCCTTCCACATATGGGGAAATATCGACGTTTCCAGAGATAAGGTGAAAACTTTGAAAGAGGTTTGCACAATGACTCTGCACAATGAGCATAGGATATATGCTTGAATATGGATCTTAAGGGGTCACCAAAGGCAAGGCTCTGGAAAGGATGATTTCATCTGGATCAGACACAAAACATAAGTCTAGAATTTGACCTTAAGACATGTCAAACATGCCCGCAGTAAAATCATGGTGTGACGAAAGTGATTAAGCTGTAACGTTATCGATATTTGACCAAGTGAGTTCTGGTATGTTGAAGTCACCCAGAACCACCAGCTGGTTGCTATCGGACATAAGATTTAACACCGGCTGGATAGCAGACAAATGATGCCAGTAAGTAGGCGGTTCGGATGATGGCGGTATATAAGAACAGGTAAGAAACAGCGATTGATCATACAAAGTGATCTTAACGCAAAGAAAAGTTACAAAACTCTTGCAACTTGACCTCTTCAGAAGGGAAAGAGGAGTCTACTGAGATTAGAACTCCTCCGCCTCTTTGGAGAGGTCGGTCGTATCTAAAAGTGGTGTACCTATCTGGGAAAACTTCCGAGCTAAGGATCTCCGGCTTTAACCACGATTTACTATAGACAATAACCTGAGATGCAAAGGAAAAGCTGTCAGAGTATAGCCTAGGGAGCTTACTACAAAGGCCCCTAGTACTCTGATAGGTATGAGTAATGGAGTTTGTTAGTTTGTTAAGAAAGAAGAAGGCTGGTCAGTTAGTGTAGCTTTGGGGAGCTTGACCCCCTCAGGCTTGGTATTTTTTTTTTTACATTTCTTGGCTGATATTCTTGAACGAATATGTACTCTGGCCATAAGACAGGCGAACACACCGTCTCATATAAGCCGAGATATCGATCTCTGAGATATCAGGGTCAAGCCGTGAAACAAATATTTGTTTCGTTGGTGGAACAACCTTTAGGGGCTTTGGTCTCGCATCTTGTAGAACTGCGATACCAGTCGGTACCGGGGGTCCGGACCCAATGTTCCCCGTGGGTTTTACTGGGGTATGCAGCAATTGGGGCTGTGTCGTCACTGGTAGTGATGACAAGTCAGAAAGTTGCACAATATCACACAATAGTTAAAAATTTTAAATGTATTTATATCAAACGCCGGTTTGATCGCAAGGTAGGCAAAATAATAAAATAAACGCAGAGCGCACAAAAAAACACGTCCGTTCGCTTTAAAAGGCTTCGGCAGTTTGAAAATTGGCCTCTACCCCGATAATTTCCTTGGTGGTAGAATCTTCTGCCCCTCTGTCATGATTGGAGTTGTTTCTTCAGAATTACTAATTGTTCTGGTATCGTTAAGGTAGCCGGAATTGTTTAACTAGGCTTCTCCTTTTGGAGTGGCTTCTTCTGTAGAGTCCTTCGCTTTGTCTGATTCTGAGTTGTCATCCTCTCTATTTATATTTGGACCACTTTCCATTTCTATTGGGGTATTTATTATTGTTGGAATTTTTTTATCCAAATTATATTTGCTTTTTATGACGTTGAGGTTGTCTTTAAGTTTTATAAAAAACTTTGAGACCTCTGTCCAGCGTTTTTCTGAAAAATTTTCTTTATGCTCATAAATGAATAGCCTTGCTTCATTAAAACAATCTACTAAAACAGTGGCATGTTTAGACGTGTTAGACATGTTTTAGATGTTGAGATAGATAGATGTTGATTAATTTGATTTGTTTTAATAGTACCTTAATGTTCTGCCAATCCATTAGGATTGTTTGTTGGTTGACAGACTAAAGGAATTGGGAGCATACAGGTAGGTATGTTTACTTCATAATCTATCTAAGTTGTTGCCCTGCTCATGACCCGTTTCTTAATTATGTTGTTGTGTTTAACATACAAAATAAGTAAAAAGTGTGTTACTGTGACGGAAGTTAATATTAATAATAATAACCATAATGAATTTATGTCATCAGTATGGTCAATTATTTTTACATTATTGACAACGTTAGCTTTGTTGTCTTTAGTTTGGCTGTCATCTGATCCAAACCAGCCCATTTGGCTTGTTTGTTATTTTCTAGTCATTACCTGTAACAATATAATACATAAGATTTTGTTTGGATTCTTTTTTTTTAATTTATTTGTATAAATAAGTATGACTATATATATATATTTGTTTTTTTATATTTATTTATATTGCTTAGTTTACAAGTCTGCCCGCAGGCAGGTGAAAAGGGACCACTGCAATCTAGAGGACAAATTTTATTGTATACCTTTAATTGTTTTTTTTGTGGTGGGCATTTTTTTAGTTTATTTTTGCATAATGATTTTATGGTCTTTTCATCTTTATCTTTCTGTTTTTCTAATGTTTTGTTTTGGTATTTAATTCATTTTTATGGAACTAGAGTTCTTCTTGCAGCTCGCAAGCGATCTCCCAAGGCCGTGGTGGATTACTACCTAGTTGTTGTGCCCTTAGTTCGGCAATTTTTTTTTATTACCCTCGCTTTTACACCGCCTTGTCTTCTTTTTATAATAATATAATAAAAAAATTTTTATAATTTATATATGTATATTTTTATTTTTTTTTTCAATTGATTCTTTTCTTACTCATATAGTATATTAAAAAAATTAATTTTTTTTTGTTTTCCAAACTATTAATAATTCTTATTGTATATATTTTGTTTTTTTTTTTTAAATTTCCTACATACATTTCCATTTACCTAGAAAAAAAGAAATTTTTGGGTTGTTTTCGTGTACAGCTTAAAATTACAATATTGTGCTTAAAATATCAATGCATTGTAGTGCATTGTTAATGAATTTTTTTTTTTTATATATATATAAAAACTAATATTCCAATATTCCAATGTTCCTGGGTCGAGCTTCTTCCTTCTGACGTTCGACGGGACCGGTGCTGGCTATCTAGATTTTCAATCCACCGCTGGTGTAGGGGACGGCCTGACTTCCACACTTACTGCATACTTTTATCGTCTGTTTCTACGCAAACTAGTCACTCAGTTTTTGAGCTATCGTCTTGAAACTTTGCACACATTCTTCTTTCCTTTGCAGTATATATGTCGGAACGGCCGGGATCGGCCGACTATATCCTATAGCTGCCATATAACTGATTCCTCCAACGTCCTCCAAACGTAGAGTCAAGTGTAGTTAATTTGTTGAGGTATTAATAACTTTACAATTATTTATTGATTATTAGCACTAATTATTTTTTTGGTTGATCCACTGGTTTTGTTTTTTTTTTTTTCTTGGTTATTGCACTGCCATTGATTTGTTTGTTCATCGTGATTTTACTTTTTGAAGTTGATATTGCTGGATATTAATGACGGCAGCCTTTTTAAACATTTTCTTGTGACTGGGCTTATTTGGGTTGGTTGCAGTAGCTGTGGTTATGTTGATGATGGTTCATTGTGTAGTATCTACACTCACGGTCGCCATGTAGGATTGTAGAAGTATCCCAATTGCCATTCTTGTTAGATTTAAAGATTTGTTTGTAGATTGGAAGATTTGTAGACGTATCCCAATTGAGACAATTTGTTAGTGGTAACGAATTTATTTAATCGTGCTCCTTAGAGCGGCCAGTTCGGGACCCTTTTTACAACTGAATTCTTAAGTCTAAGAAAGGCTAAGCTTAGCGGGCTGCGCCGACGGCTACGTCGGCAGCGGCGATGTTGATTATGTATATGCTATATATATAAGGGCAAGACTTGCAACGTGGGCATATGTACAAATACATGGATTCACACAGCTTAGCTGGTGGGAAAATATTCAGTAACTGTAAACATTCATTGGGTGGTCATATTTCGTGTGCACTTAGAAGCGCTGACCACTTATGTGTACTGCTTACGACTGATACATTTTGATACTCTGTTGGTACAGTGTATATTTGGAGCTAACAACAGTGATTGACATCGATGGTTCTCTCAGAAGGTTCTGGGAGTTGGAAAGCATTGGAAAGCCGAGCTGCAACCTGAAGAAAAAGAGGACGAGGAACACATTTTTGCCACACACACGGGAAAAGAATGGAAAGTACTTAGTTAAGCTTCCATTCAAATCGTCAACCGCTCTGCAGCGGTTCAATTCAGTTGAACTACATTTAGCACAAAATCAGCAATTACGTAACCGCACTTCGGAAATACTCGACATCGTACCAAGGAATGCTTGGCGGCATGTAGACTCAAAAAACAAACCCGGCTAACTGCGCTTTCCGGGGCATGGGAGTATCCGAACTCATCGATTTCCAGTTGTGGTGGAAGGGTCCTTCTTGGCTGAGGGACACAGACCAACCCAAAGAAAAACAAAACAATTCAATTAATCGATCTTCTGTTTCAGATAAACGTAGTCAAATCGAACTGCCTGGCAGGTATTTGTCTCAAGGGTGAATCCTTTAGAACGGCTTCTCAATCGCATCTCATCCATACATTTGCTTACGTCCTGCAATTTATCCATCGCATGAATCATCCATCTTCGATATCAGCATCGACTAGCCTTACGTTTGACAAGATCAAGTCAGCAAGGATTCAATGTCTGCAGCACGCTCAATCTGGATTTCAACAGGATTTCCAGCTATTACTCGCAAACAAACCTCTACAGACTCAATCTCAGCTGCGAAAACTCTCGCCGATAAGCGACAAGGACAACTTGCTCAGAGTGGTGACCATTGACGACCATCCTTGAATCGGATTTTGGCCACATTCCTGAAGGCCCTTGGGATACTGGCAAAGTATCCAATCAATGTATCAAGGCTTCTGGAACCAGTGGCACCAGGAGTATCTGACAAGTCTGCAGCAGCGTCCCAAATGGACCACTACCAAACCTAACATTTCGATCGGCAGCGTTGTGCTCGTCAAGGAGTCCAACACACCACCTGCATCATGCTAGGTGCCAAGGGTTATCGACCTACAAAGGAAAGAAATACTGGAAAGAATACCTGGAGAATTGACCTAAAAAAGCCGACATGTGTGTCACCGACGGAAATGTATTGAATAATGGAATCGTATGGAATCGTAAATGTTGCACCACCAGAGGCTTGGTAGCATGCAGATTTCCCAGGTCCCAAGAAGCAATCGGTCAATTCAATCGTTTATTCCGGTATTCAAATGTGCCTCGGAGGATCAAGGGAAGGGGGTCTGCACGGAATAGAAGAAGAAGGCAAAGGTATAGAGAAAGCTTATAGTGATTGTCGGCAATCACGTTACTAGGTACTCCAAACATGCATATGGTACACTTTAGTGCCTCAATGCAGCTATCTGTTTTAAGGCTAAATGCGTGATGCATATGAACCGAAGAGTATTGTGGCCCCATGATGACGTGATTGATCACCTTTAAATGCTCGCGGTATCACCGAAAGTCATTGATTTCGTCCATTTCTTTGTATCTTCCTGTACAACATGCCAGATCGCAATTCATACGTTTTTGCGTCTTTATAAATCAGTTCGTTGTTTGAAACTTTGACTTTAAATCCAAAATTTCCGAATCTCGATGCTGGTCTGGAAGTTGCCATTTATCCATACTATCTGCTAACTCCTAGCTGTCTGATAACTCCACTCACGTTTCAGTTTCTTTAATGGTATTAGTAGGCTTATCAATCGATAGTGGATTTCGCGAGAGAAAATCATGATTTTTTCCTTTCTTTATCCAACCTCAAACTTTAAATATGTCCCCCAACGATGGACCCTTGATGTCTGATTTGATAACCGTGGATCATAGATGATAAGAACCGAATAACCTATTAAAGCGGTTACTTTTTCTTGACGCTGTAGATTTAGTTGTAGATTTGTATTAATCAAATTAGTTGATTAGTAGTAGGGTGGCCATGTAGATTTGTGATGTATCCCATTCAGGTCAATTTGTCAGTGGTAATGAGTTTTATTTATTAGTGATCCTTAGAGCTATCAGTTTGGGACTGCTTTTCATTTGGATTCTTAAGTGTAAGAAAGGCTATAGCTTTGCGGGCTGCGCCGACGGCTACGTCAGCAGCAGGCTGGTTATGTATATGCTATATATATAGGGGCAAGACTTGCAACGTGGGCATATGTACAAATACATGGATTCACAGAGCTTAGCTGGTGGGAAAATATTCAGTAAATGTAAACATTCATTAAGTGGTTATATTTCGTTTGCACTTAGAAGCGCTGACCACTTATGTTCAATGTTTCTGACTGATAGATTTTGATATTCTGTTGGTACAGTGTATACTCGGTATATGCGCATGCTATATAGCAAATACTTCAATTCGATTCATTTCTCGATAATCAATACACGACCGATCACTAGCATCCTTCTTTTTAACTAACAACATCACTCGCAAAAATGGAACAGCTTGGACGTAGGATTTTTGTTCACCCGTTGTAACCCGACGAGTAGGTGTACCCTTTATGAACGCTGGTGCATGAGACTTTAATATTTCTGTAAGTTCAGAGATGCATATCAATAAGATTCCACTCAACAATACTAGACAGTGTATTGACAGTGCTGATCCTACTTAAAAAACATATTGGCATCTTTGAATTTGTATTTAATAAATTCATTATTATTAAAAACTTAACTAAATCAAATTTTATTAAGAAAAGCCACTACTTAGTGGAAGACTCAAAATGATAAAAAAATATGCTTTTTTAACTTTAAAAAACTTAGATTTAGGCGCTACATTTTAATGTGACAGCACTGTTTTTTCCCAAAAATATTTTTGTAAGGATCGGCTAATTATATCCGATATTTGCTATATCTTTACGCAATAAAAGGCGCAAGGGTATAAAAACTTCGGCTTCGTCGAAGCGGAGCTGACTTGCAGAGCATGTCTTTCGTAGTGCTGTCGTCAGGTGCTGGGGCTTGAGGAGATAGGCGAAAAGGGCGACTGTGTACAATTAACGGCTATAAATTAATCGCGATGCAGATCAGTGAAAGCCCAAAACCAAGGTCTCTCGATCTCCATATAATTGAGCTCTTCTATTTTATCTTAGACGGCTTTAAAATACGTACAGCTGGTACAGCAAATACAGCTGCGCGTATATCTTCTAAATTGACAACAGTGTCCAAAGTTCGTTGCAACCTTATCAGCTCCTCCAAATAAGCATTTATCTTTTGGCCGAGGTATTACAGGTAGTGTAGTACAGCTGCTACTTCAGCATCCATTCCAATTTCGATCCTAACCGCAACCTCAGGACAAGAAAAATGTTAGCAATGAACGGGATTCGAATGTAACCACAAGCAATACCGCCAGAGTTGTCGCAGAGCCAGAGTTGTCGCAGGTACTGGATAAAACTGTTATTAGAACAATAAAAACCTTGCCAGTATATCACGTCGGGGTCAACAAATATTGAGCCAGGTCTCAAAAAGCAATCAGTCAATAGAAACTCAAACGTATATTCCGGTATTCTATGAATATGAGGAATGAAAAAGTTAGAAAGGTTGCGAGGAAGAGGAAGAATAAGATTGTTGCTTTGCTAAGTAAGAAAGAGTACATTATTTCATTCAAAATGAAGAGCTCTATGAAATACTATAATAGGAAAGTGGTTTATTAGTCAGAACATAATACCCTGAGTGGGTCATGCTGGACATATGTTAATTTGTAATAGTTAAGGAATAAAGGGGACAAAGTTCTAAAGACACTAAGAACTTTACATTTTAGAAGACCTAATAGGTTCTGGCTATCTTTTTCACCATCGATCGATGAAAACGACATCCAGAATAGTCCTACGGTTTAGAAACAATGGTAAGTTGATTAAGAGAAGTCTACTACGATAAGACGGGAGTTGAATACTGCCATCCTAGTTTAGACCCCTAAGAGCAGAAAGGAGAACAATTATTCTGTACTGATTCAATGCGGTCTTGATGAACCCCATATTGGAGACTCCCAGACACATGAGGCGTACTCCAGAATCGGACGAACTAAAGATGTATATAGATTTTTAGTTAAATAAGGGTCTTTAAATACCTTTGACCATCTTTTAATGTAGCCAAGCACACCCTTAACTTTATTAACCATTGCGATAAAATTACATCAGTTTAAATTTTGACCCGTTAAGTTTTAAGACATTTGCAGAACGCCAATTTTGGAACTTGTCCCAGTCGAAATAAAGTTTTTATTGGGCAAAGGATTTGTATTAAAGACAAAGCATCATGTCCTCTGAGTTGACATCTTTAAAAGCCCATTTTGAAAGCCATCAATCACAAATGAAGTCAGCTACAACAAGTTGGTGGTGGTGGAGCGTCGTCTAATGTAGCAATGGTTGCAATGCGAAATGATTCAACTACAGAGGTGCTGCAGATGAGGGGTAATTATTTTTTCAAAGAGCTTTCGAATTGCTTACAATTTAGAGATGCCTCTATAACATCGGATTTGATCCCTTTTTTGTGCAGAAGAAATATAATGGATTCCTTCCACAAATGGGTTAATAATGACGTTTCCAGAGTTAAAGTAAAAAGCTTTAGAAGAGTTCTTTAGCACTCCAGCACTCTTTAGAACTCCATCGGGACCTGGTGAAAGTACCGGCTTAACCTTTAAAAGGTCCGATAACAATCTGCGCTCGGAGATAGATGGAATAAAAATAAGATTGTCTGGATGAATTTCGAATGATCAGATACAGAAAAAGGTGAACATGTTGTTTCAAAAATAGATCTGCAATAACCTGATACGTGTTCCCAGAAAATTTATCAAACTAGAGCCTGAGAGATACATGTTTCATTATTATAAAACTGCTTTGGATCCTGACTAAACTGAACCCGATAACGGCGAATTAAATCTCTATAGGATTCATCGTCATGTACGCTGAAGTTTGACTACTAAGTATTTTGATTAAGATAATGGCCAAAAATGTGGCCACAATTTTTCGGACAGCGAGATGGCAGCTTCTCCAAAGGCTCCAAAGAGCCTCTGATTTCCTCCATTGAGCCCATTGTTAGCAAAGAGAAGGACATCACTTATAAGGCCACCATATATAACCAGGTTAGGGTTAGTGAGGAGATGAAATCTCCCACACCCAAGACAGCAAGGGAGGAAGGAGGGGTCGGGTCCGGGTCTTCCTCACGGAGGGAGAACAGGAGGTCAGCAGACCAGAGAAAGCCGTCTGCAACAGTGACGGAATGGAGGAAGTAAAGGAAAACGACGTGGAACGTAACGGGACAGAGAGCCCGCATAGCAACATTGAAGGATCGGAGAAAGCAGGAGGAACATAGAAAGTAACGGGACGAGCAGCGGAGCGGCGATGGAGCAGGAGAAAGCAGGGGATGACGGGGAAAGTAGCAGGACAGGGAGCCCGCCTAGCAACAGCGAGGGAATGGAAGTCGGACGAAGAAAGTTGCGGCGAGGATGGACGCAACCCAGCTAACGGAAGGAGCGATCCAGGGAGGATAAACGGCCGCGCCGGGGCCTATATAAGGTACTCCCGGCGTGGGATCGGGACGGTGAGTCAGCAGAGAGTCTGACAGTGTGAAGTCCGAGGACCGCCTTTGGAGAGTCCGGAGACCGATACGGAGCAAGTCCGGGAAAGTGCGCGAGTCAGATTGAGAGCGAAGCAACGTAAAGTCGGGAAGAGTGAAAGCAGTCAAGATACTCGTGCAGCGAGTTGCGACCACTAGCAAGGAAACGGGAATCACGGAGACATCGAGGAGACGGGAATCACAGAGGAGATCACAGCGAGCAGCACAAGATGAAGCGCAGGGTAAAGGAGTCGGGCGTAGAGTGTGGAAGTCGGTAGCCTTGCAACGAAAACGATCGAGGACAAGTTCGGCGTACGCCTGAACTGGTTCCCCAATCGCAACGAACAGGCGTGGGCCGACGCGCTACCCTCGTGAACTCAGTCCCACGGAGAGAACCGAGAAGGTGTCCACACGCGATCCGTTACAGCATCCGGGGAGCGACCGCACCAAGGTTTGCCAGTGACAAGCGATCGACCCGCCGAAACCTTGTCAAGCAAGACTAAGGGGAGGAGGGCACCAAGCGTGAGGCATTCCATCCGGCAGAGGCCACCACGGTACACACTCGGCTACCAGGCTCCGAAACTAGCCGTCTATCTCGGCGTAGGCTCGGAGAGATCGGACGGTCAAGGCGACCAACCCGAGCAGATACCAGGCCAGACGAAAGGACACGGAGACCCTAACCCGGCTGCAAGGCACCAGACCAACACTCTCCCACGGCGTACGCCTCGCGGGGGTGGGAAGTCCGGCGACCAACACGGGGCGGTGACCGGCAGGGAAGACCTGGCCAAGGCGGAGTGGCCACTGGAGCTGGCGGAGAAAATCAAGCGGCTGAAGGAAGCACACCCAGGCCGTTGGTGCCACCTGATGCAGGTGGGCGGAACTTTATATAGGGTGCGGTCGAACGCACGGGGAGCAAGAGTGTGGAAGAGAAGAAAAAAAAAGTTAGTTAAATTAGAATGATACGGAAAAAATTAGTGAATAAGAGATCAAATTTAAATGAAATGGAAAAAAAATACAAAAAAAAAGAAAGAGTACAAGTAACACAAAAAAATGGGAAATTTAAATGAACAGGATTTAGTTAAAAAAAAAATAAATAAAATAAACAAAAAAATAAAAAAAAATAGGAAAAAATTTTTCGAGCAAGGTCCACACTTTGGGGAAGAGGGGGAAAGTTACACATCCACACAGCAAAACCAAAACAGAAAAAAAAAAAAAAAAAAAAAAGCGATAAGCCGAATAGCACCAGCAGAAGGAACAGGAGAAAAAGGGTCTACGGCCACCAGGAAACCCGGCCCTCCACCTCGCTGTCGTTCCCGAAGAAGGGGGGAAGTGTGAAGAGATGAAATCTCCCACACCCAAGACAGCAAGGGGGGAAGGAGGGGTCGGGTCCAAGACCAGGATGGCTAAAAAGCACCACTCAGAACTCATCTCCGTCGTTAAGCATACCCACCCACGCAACTCTACTTAACTGTGGACACCTCAGCAAGAAGCTATGCTGAAATAGCAAAAGGCGGAGCTTGGTTTCAATAGCGAAAACTCTAAAATATACTGTTTGACTCACCATGCTGATATCTAACTTATATCAGAGACACACTTCACAGACAGGTCCTACCTTAACCTAAAAGGATACGATCTCATTGCCGCCAACCATCCAAATGGAAGAGGTCACGGGCGAGCGGTCATCCTTATCCGTAGTAGCATCAGGTACTACACACTTCCACCCGTTCCTGAAATTTGTGTTCAATGCGCCCAAATGGAATCATCACAGTCGTCGATGCTTACTGCTTCCCAAGACATAACGTTAACGACCAGGATTTTGGAATGCTCTCGGCCCCAAGTTCATAATTGGAGGAGAGTCTAATGCCAAACACCCATGATGGGGCTCTAGGATCAGAAACCCAAAAGGCCAGGTACTACACTGCATGAGCTGCCATGCGACCGGGGCACTGACATAGTGGCCCACGGATCCCTCAAAAATCCCTAGAATTCAGGCCAGAGAAGTAGATGATCTTCTCTCCGATCACAGCGCTTTTGCCGTCTCGTATAATCTATGAAACAACTGATATCGGCATATACAAGTCCTGGCTCAACACTACTACCGAGCCCACCTCTGGACTCTCCCCTCGACATTGAAGCAGTCGTTGAATAACTAACTGCTCAAATCAAGATGGCAGCATATCTAGCAGCGCCAAGGTTCTCTGATCGTCCAAGAGCTACCAACAGTGATGTCCACTTTTTGAATCCGGAAGTGACAAAGCTTAAATTCGAGAAAGCGACTCCGGCGGGTATGGATGCTCTCTAGAAAACCGAGAGACAAGACTGCTCTAAACAGAGCCACCAAACGGTGGCGAACTTAAGGGAAGAGGCATTTGATGCGTACGTTGAACGGCTGGAACCAGGTGATCGATCCACAACCCAACCTTTGGCGGGTCACGAAAAGCATAAGCATAAGCATAAGCATATGAGATGGACCAGGCCAACGCATTTGCCGAACACCTAGAAAGCGTCTTTATCCCTCTTAATCGCTGCTCACCAGAAGAGGCAGTTGAAACAGCTCGACTATTAGCCGAGCCCACAAGCGAATCCAACCCGATTCTACTACTAACGGAGGAGGAGACTGCCTCCAAACATTAGGCTTATCATAACAAGACCGATCAGGACCTCCGGTATACAATTGTTGGGAACTGCGTTTAAGACTAATATTAAAAGAATCCAGCCGTTTGAGAACAAAGCCCTTCGCATCGCAACTGGATCCCACGTCTACCACGACAACGCAACTATCCACGGTACTTAAAAACTTAATGTACTTAAGTTTCCATGGGTCAAGAATAAAATAAGGAGTAGCAGCCATCGTTACTTGCAGAGGCTTCAAAATCATCCTAATCTGGTGGCCATCACTCTCCTCGACAACAGTAAGCACCCTTTTGTTTCACCTTTCATTTAGTTCTTACTACATTCTCTTGTTCCAACTTCAAATTTAGTTATAAGTTCTTAGCCAAAGATTGTGTTGGTTGTTCCTATATTACTGTTTTTAATAAACACTATCTAAATATTAATAAAAACCAAAGTTTAGACTAGGGAGCTTACTACGTAGGCCCCAAGAATTCTAATAGATAAGAATAAGGGAGTTTGTTTGTTGTTGAAGGGCGGAGCGCGCTGGTCAGCTGGTCTAGCTTAGAGGAGTTTGACACCCACAGGCTTAGTATTTTTTATTTTGGCGGCCTTGCAGGGACCGCACTAGTCGACGTAAAAGTCCAGGACGACCAGCTTGTTGTTGGCATCCTCCATGCGTTTGTAGTAATCGGTCATGCTGCGGATGCTCGACATCTATTCTCGGTTTCTTTTTTCCTTTTTTTTCCTCGCAAAATTGAAGAAGTCACGAGGAAAACTAGCTTTCCAAAATGGCGGTCGGTTTTTGTAGTTTTTGATTTAAAAAAAAAATTACAAATAACTTTTTTCTTTTTTTTCGATCTCAACACACACTGATTGGAGTTAAAGTCGCTTCTCTTTCAAGAAGAGTTTGGACCGCTTTACAATTTACTCAGCCGTGGAGCTGAGTTTAGTAAAAAATTTGATGGTCTGCTAAATTAATTGGAGGATTCCTCTTAGTTCTTAAGCTTTTTGGTAACCTTACCGAAATTAAGTCATTTCGTATCGAGTACTCAGTATATCTACTCCTCCGACACAAATTTATGGCCACCAGAAACTTAATGACCTTGTGTAATATCGGGTCGTGTAGTCGATGGTTTTAATCAAGATCCCAGCTAATAAAAAAAGAACTCAAGCAATACTTTTTCAGCAACAAGAGTTTACAATAGCTATTTTGGAACAAAAAATAAAATAAAAGCTAAAAGCTCTAGCCAAAATTGCTTTTCAAAGTTTTAGTGATTCAAGCCACGGGTGAATCATCATTGTTGCAAGAGTTTTATGAGGAGGATTGGGAAGGAGGTTATTGTAGTCAAAACATAATACCCTAAGGGAAAGAGAGACCCCAAAAGGAACATTAACTTTTAACATACCTAATAGGTGCTGGCTGCCGATTTCACCATTGATACTGTTATTGATGAAAACTACACCCAGCATAGTCTTGATGAACCCCATATTGGGAACACCCTTGGCTGTATTAACCATTGCAGATATATGGTCGGTAAATTTAAGCTTAAAGTCTAATAGGACACCTAGGTCTTGGGACCTAGGCGGTCCCATAGAGAAAATAAGTGGCCTGAATAGGGCTTAAGCGATAGAAAAACATAAGTTTGCATTTTGACCCATTAAGTTTTGAGTCATTTTGCACAAAACGGGAATCCAGACAGCCCTGGCTAAGAAGCTGTAAATAGATTGAACCTTTCATGTTTTTATGGGTAAAGTAAATAAAAAAAAGTATCTTCATTCCCAATTATTTACATTTTTCCCATCGTTCGGATGAGCCTAGCATTTTTCAACAATCGCGTCGGGCTCAAAACGCGCTTGTTCATCATGAAACCTCAAAAAAGGAATGGATGCGACCGTTTGCAATCGAGCCCCTGACCCTGAAGAATGGTGCAATATGTTGGCAGAGCTGTACCATGCCCCGCCGCATCTGTGTCGAAAGCTGGACTTCCGAGGGGAGTTTATGTTGGGTCTTGTGCCAGCTGGATAATTGTTTATAAATTGTTTATAAATCACGTTAATATTTTCTATAAGTGTAGTTTGAAGCGGTAGCCGTCAGGGGTTCAGCAGCGGTCATTCTACCAACTCCCTGCTCCTTATCCCGCCAGGCGTCAGCTTATAAATCGGCTACTTTAGTGATATTACGCGACTGTGCAGTACAAAGACTGGGCCTGGATCTGTCTGCCCCTCTAGTAATATCGAAATCTACGAAAGGTGTTTGCACCGTGGGTCTAGGTCGTGAAACTAAACACAAATCATAAGGCCAATTTAATAATTTATGAATGATTTAAAAAAAAAACATTTTTCAAGAAATAAACCAAAAATATGTTGTCTCTATTAGTTCGTGTTCTACTCTTCGGGTAAACGTTTAAAAAAAAATACCTACCTCAAATTACATAAAATAATAACGATAATAATAACATAAAATAATTTGGTTAAGCAAAAGTAAAAAAAGTTAACGTATTTTCGCGGGTCATGCATAGTTGCCTTAAGCAGCTGCTCCGAAGAAATGGTGAACTTAGGATGCTAAACAGGCAGGCGTATTTTACCGAACTACATTTACTTAATTTTACACAATTTTACATATCCGCATCACCGCAGTCCGTCCTCCAACTCTTGTGCGCGACGATGAAATGCTGCATTTTTCCCGGCATGTAAAGTGGCTATCTTAGTATGCCCACATTCAGCATGGGCCGAACTGCCTACAATTTCACTTAATAAAATACCAAATTTTACCTATAATACTGCTAACTCCTATCGATAACAAGATCACAGACTGTATCACCTTAACTGATGTTCGTAGGCAGTAAGGATCCACATACTCCACCAACGGTCTCGCAATAGGCGAGCAATCTTTCACAGCTTCCGCATAGAGGCCATCTTTGGCAACTCCGCATCAAAACCGAGCATATTTGACATGTTATCTGCTCCCTTAAGCAGGTCTTTTGGGTGTAACGGCGCTTTTTGGTCCGCATTAACCGGCTAGTGGGTAAGTCGACGCGAATTCAACACATTCTTTGCTTCGATCATTGAACTCCCTAATACGTGGTCCTTCCTGTCAGCTACCACGAAGTTCTTACCGTTGAACAAGACGACCCAACGGTTCTCGCTGTGACAGAAAAAAATCATCATCAAGCCCATCATTGGGCATCATCCCGGTTCAAGTCGATCCTTTGGATGGGGTCCCATTATCGGCGGCATCGACCGCGCTCGCTGCAGCTTGCACTCGTTGCACGACTCACATATAATCTTCGTGACACAGATCTTGACTGTGGGACTGGTCCTATGCAACAGTATCACGAGTTTCTTCGCATTGTACGGAATCCACTCCGCCACATATTCGCGGGACTCCGTGCTCATCCAAGTAGGGCACCATCCCTCGAAAATCCATTGAGCTTTTCTGCATTCTATCTACGGAGAACGACCGCAATTGTGCCTATTTGTCGTTTCTTTGTTTGCGGCACTAGCACGCAAACCTTAAGACCCAGACTGCAATGAACACTAGCGTCTATGACGTGAGATTCACACCAAAGTTCTCCGTCTTGAAGTCGCCGTTCACCTTACTGGCCAAAAAAAAAACAACCCATTGAAGTTTAAAATTTCGTTTGGCCTTCTCAGCGAAATGTGAATGGCTGTAAAACAGACATTTCTAATAGAGGTGTTCCACTACATGGGTTAGCGTATTTGCCTAGCACTTAAATCGGCAAAAACTGTTTTACAACTGTGAGAGAGAGCGGGAGCTAAATAGGAGAACAGTCATTTTAAATTTTGTACTCAGATAAAAAACAAAAACACCATAAACTTACATAGAGATGCCACCTCGCACGGATGAACTTTTTAAACAGCCCAGATAACAGGGGATTACAAATTTTAATCTTTTGTGTTTTCTGGGTGTTCTTTCAAAAGACGTTTTAAAATGGTACAAAATATGATGAAAGTATTGACAAATATTAACAAAAAACGAGAATGGAAAGCTAACTTCGGACGGAGCCGAAGCTTATATACCCTTCCAGTTTAATAGCGGCTTCTATTAATTAAAGATATAATAACTATCGGATATAGTTAGCCGATCTTTACAAAAACATTCATAACAAGCTTAGATTCGTATAAAATGAATTTTAAAAGAAGTCCGACGCTTCTACGCCCGAAAACACGCAAGTTGTTGCATTTCCGATCGTTCAGTTATATGGCAGCTATAGGATATAGTCGGCCGATCCCGCCTTATATACTGCGTGCAAAGGAAAGAAGGGTGTGTGCAGAGTTTCAAGACGATAGCTCAAGAACTGAGAGACTAGTTTGCGTAGAAACAGACAGACGGACAGACTTATATCGACTCAGGAGGTGATCCTGATCCAGAATATATATACTTTATGGGGTACTGGATGTCTCCTTCACTGCGTTGCACACTTCTGACCAAAATTATAATACCCTCTGCAAGGGTATAATGACTAGAATAGCTCGGAAGTAAAAAATAAGTTACTTTAATTCAAATAACGAAAAAATGCATGTTAATATTTAAACATTAAATAAAACTATTGTTCATATTCATATTAGTTTAAGACAGTTACTTTAAGCGAGAACGCCCACCAATTCGAGAGGTTGTTATTGCCCAAAAAGATTTAAAAATGTACTAATTTTTTTAAGTCACATGAATGCCAAAGAAAACTTTAATTGTGCCAAACTTTGTTATGAAAAACTGAAACGCTGCATACTGAAAAGATTCATGCTTTTTCCCTTCAAACATGTTTTTCGAACTGAGTACTGGCAGAGATTATATTAATACCCTAGTCGAAATTGGAGGTCGCCAGGCGCTCGCCCGGCGAGAGAAAATATTGCTAGTGTCGATAGAAAAACTGGGTGAACAATGTGTATCACTTTTGCACATGCGTGGATGAGGTTTTTCACGTAGTTCCACACACCCTTTCTAGTGTAAAAGTTACATAGGGGACACCCAGCGGCTGGGTCAAAAAGGATTTGCTTTTGGATTTGGTGTGTATATATTAGAGTTCTGCATGGATGCATTCTTTTTTACGCAGCAATAGAATACATTCGAGTTGAATAGAATGGAGAAAGTGAAAGGGACGCAATAAATTGAATGTGTGCGAGTGATGTATGAAGAGAGCACTCTCACTTACCTTGCTTAGAATACGACCAAATTATGGTGGGAAGCCAATAGAGTGCTTTCGGATTGCCGAAAGCAGCCGAATCATTCGAATGGTTTCACAACTATTCTATCCATTCGGTTACTTATTTCTGTTGGGTCCTTCATCGAAAGACTTTCAAAATGATGAGCGGGGAGCAAGTGATGGACAAAAGGGTGAGACATAGAGTGATAGCATCTTTTCGTCTAGACGTCATAGATATGAATTTTAGCTGTTGCAGCTACTTTTTGTCCTATGTACAGTTATTTAAATATATTATGTAGATAATTATAACATTTAATGTAATATTTAATGTAACATTTGAATAATAAAATAGTCCTACTTCTTCGAAACTATAATTTTAATTTAATTATAATTTTAAATTAATTTTATTGTATAATAGTATTTGTATCGTCAATTTATGAATGCATTCGAATTAATTCGATTGAAGACCCTATTTCTCACTCAATTAATTCGCTTTCTTTCTACCGAATGTTGTGCGAGTAAGATCTAAACGTACACACTTACTCACTCACACAATTTCCGTTCCGCACTCTATCTCACTCAATTCTTTTTGAGTGTTGTTCACTCGAATTACGGGTTTGGGCTACTTATGCAGACCATTCATGCATATGTATGTAGATTTAAGAAGCGATTTTTTGGTAACGCATCGCCATGTTTTTTTGGCTACTTTTATTATTTATTTTAAAAATGAGCTGCACTGGCGTGTTTCTCTCTAACCCGTTTAAAAACGGCAATAGCTTAAGCCTCGTCTGGAAAACTGTCTACGTAGTCGTCCACGTAGTGGTACTTTTTTATGGCCAGGACGCCCGGGGATTAGTATGGATGAATTTAGAAGCACAACAAGTTGCACGTGTTCGTGGATGTCAATCAATCTAAGTCAATCGCAAAGACAAAGTACGCCCCGATGATAACGATATTGATGCCATGGCTAGAGCTGCAGGCTGCAGTTCTTGGCAGCAGATTGATGAACACTGTCAAGGAGGAGCACAGTTATGGATGTTATTGACAGACTCAACGACGGTGCTGAGATGGTTTGGCAGCTCCCACCGCCGTTACAAGCAGTTTGTAGGCAACGGAGTGGCAGAGTATGGATCGGCATCCGACTCGATCGCGGAACGTAATGAACCTTAGCCAGGAGTCACGATGGCTCAACGGACCTCTAGGCAGCTAACGAGCAATTGAAAAATCAACTGATCTTGTTCCGTATGCCCCTGATTAAGAGTAGATGCCCAATGAGTATGCGTTGGTTACGGCAACCGATCACAGATGATAGCGCGACCCTTCCACTTTAAGATGAAGCATAAGAATGTGGATGCAACAATCGCGGAGATTCGTACGAGATTCTAGGTCACGAAGATGAAGCGTGAGATGAAAAAGGTGATCTCTTCTTGCAACGAGCGCAAGTTGGAGCGAGCGCGGCCGACGCCCATCCAGAAGATAGACTGAAGCGGGTGGATGGCTTTCAAGCTTGATGGAATGGACTAATGGTGACTGTTTCCCGTCATAAAAAGTCGTTGGGTCGTTTTGTTTATGTGCCTGACGACATAGGCGATTCATTTGAAGCTGGCGCACGACCTATCGACAGATTCCTGCATAATTGCGATCAGGAACTTCGTCTGCCGTAGAGGCCCAGTACTGCGCAGCGACAACGGCAGAACTTCCTGGGAGGAGACAGGGAAGCCCAGCGTTTTTGTGACATGTTTGAGATGGACACAATTCAAAGTCAGCTATCAAGCAAGAACAAAGAATATGTTTCAATATGGAAGCGAATGGTGCAGATCTTAAAGAGAGTACTGCGCCATACTCTGAAAGAAGTTGCGCCTAAGGAACATGTATTAGAAAGTTTCCTGATCGAGGCAGAAAACCTGTTGATTTCGCGTCCTCTCACCCACTAGCCAGTGATTGTGGACCAAGAGGCGGCGTTGAAGCCAAAAAACCTACTTAAAGGAGCTGCTAACCTGCCAGATACACTTGGATTGGATGTGGAGCTGCCCAAGATGTGTTCTACGAGGAAGTATTGGATGATGGCTCGCCTTCTGCGAGACCGTTTCTGGAGGAGGTGGGTCCTAGAATACCTGCTTACGCGAGAAATGGTGCCGAAGGACGGAGCCCATCCGCCAGGGCGATATGGTTTTCGTTTGTGATCCTGCCGTGCCGCGATGAGAGTAGCGCAAGGGCATCGTGGAGGAGATCTACAGCGAAGCTGATGGAGTCATCAGACGTGATTCAGTGCGCGTGAAAGACAACGGCTTATCTAGGACTATGATGTTATCCGTCTCTAATCTGCAGTTTTGCATTGGAGTGAAGCGGCTCTTCACGGGGTCGGGGATGTCGACGGTTGAATATAGTTATCGATATTAGTTAGCAGTATTAGAAATAGGATTTAATATTAAAGTGATTTAAAGTTATGAAGTTTTGGCCCATGAGAAATGCGGACATACTGAGATGGGCAAAGGAAATGCCGAAAAATTGTAAATTTAATTGTCGCGCAAAGGAGTGGGAGGTCACACTGCTATGATTCTATCGCTGCGGAAAAAAGAATGGTTCCCTTCTGACCTCTACTCTCAGTCCTCATATGCCGCCATGATATCAGCCGAGGGGATTTCCAGGCATCTTTGCAACTATTAGCTGCATTGTTATGTACACATTTTTTTTTTTTTTTTTTTTTTTTTTTGTGTTAAGTTTGTGTGAATAAATTAGTCAAAGTTTTTATTTAAATACGCTCCAATATCATCCAACTTGCCCACACAACTTTACCTCGCTTTAATAATTTTTATGTGTTCCCGCGTCAAAAAGCTTGAAAGATTAAAATTTCTTATCTTCCGCTAGGGGCTTGTAAGGCGTTTATCCGTGCGAGTTGGCGTTTCTTTGTAAATTTCTCGATCTGAGTAAGAGGTGGCAAACAGACCCTCTAAAAAACTGCATTTTAGCTTTTTGCCTGTCGCTCTTTCTTAGTGTTAAAAAAATTCGCAAAAAATAGACTCCGCAAGCTCGAAAGGGAAAATAGGTAAAATTTTTTAAAGTATGATTTAAAATGTATGTTTAAATGAAAATTTTTTTTTTTTTTTTTTTTTATTTTTTATAAGTTTTTTGGTTACCACGGCCCTTGGAAGTCGTGGGATTATTTGGCCGCCCTTGGTGCAAGGAAAACGCCACTGAATAATCAATGTATTTCTTTAAATGGTTATGTTGATTTCTTCCAGAAAGTCAGTTATTCTTTTGTAGTTTTCAATGTTTTCTCTTCTTAGGAACTCGCGTATATCATTGTATTTTAAGAGTGTTGGAAAGTGCCGCCTTGCGGCTTTGTATTTCGAACAGCTGAGAATAATGTGAGAGGCGTTATCGATTGTATTGCAGGTTTCACACCTGTTGTTGTTTACTACTTTCATTTTGGCTAAAGTTGCGTTTTCAAAGCAATTTCCACTAAGAATGCTGTTTATTATTCTTATGTTTTTTGGATTAAGTTTGCATGTTGGTTGTGAAAACCATGGCTTGTTTGTGATGGATGGGAAGATGTTGCAAAATCCCCTGGGTTTATTAGCTACAAATTCAGCATATTCTCTTTCCCAGTCGTTTTTAATTATTTGGTGTATGGCTGATGTGGCATCTTTTATGCGCTAAGGAATCACAGTAAAGGATCCTTGTACTGGAGCATTCTTGGCGGCCATGTCCACGAGTTCATTTCCTTCTATGTTGCAGTGGCTGGGTATGAAGTGAAGTTCTATTTTTGTGCTAAGACATTTCCTTATAATCTTGTTCTTGATTTGTTGGATAATATAGTTTTCATGGTCCGTTTTCTGGATTGCCATTATGCTGTTCTTGCTGTCTGTCAAGATTGCCAGACGGGTTATAGCATTAGCTGATGCAAAATCTAGTGCCTTATCAATTGCTATAAGCTCTGCCGACAAGGAGGATAGGATTTTATCTGTGTAGAACGATTCCCGTCTGTTGCTATTTTTGTGCCAGAAAGCGGCACTGGAGTGTTGTGTTGTTACTGATCCATCTGTGAAAAAAACTTGTAGACCTCGGTCCTCTATGGACCTTAGTTTTTCAGAGAAAATTTGTTGGATTACTTTAGCATTAATATCGTGTTTGTTTTGGGCTGTGCCCTTGAAGAAGTCTATGTCCACTTCAATGTTTGCGCATTTAATGGCTGATACACTTATTTCTCTTACGTTCCCCAGAATATTATGGAACTCTTTATATACTTTTGCGTAGCTAGCGTTTAACTCTACTCCAGCAGTTAGACTTTCTTTTACTGGGAGGTTGTATGCAAAAGCTTTTATAAGGTCTTTGGCCGTTTGAAATTTTAGTCTATATTCAGGAGGGAGTTCAGCAGCCATATGGTATATTATTGGGAGTGGCGTGCATTTGATTAATCCTAGAGTTTTCCTTAGTTTAAAGTTTGTGAGTGTTTTTATTCTCTCAATGGCTGTCTTGGAAATCTGGGAAAAGGACGAGCAGGCATATTCTAACTTACTTCGGACAAACGCTTTATGTAGAAGTAATCCCTTTTTAGGGTTTATACCGTAGTGGCATCCACTCAGTAGCTGTAGAAAGGAGCAGGTTCTAATGATTTGTGACATTGTTTGGTCTATATGACTTATTTTTGAGTTGTTGGCAGATATGGTTCTTCCAAGATATTTGATTTGGCAACCTTCATCAAAGAATGTGTTGTAAGGTATTTGGAGTTGCCGCCTGCGGCTGTTAAAGTGCATTACTTTAGATTTTGAGGGGTTGAACGTCAAGTTTAATGACCCGCATGAAACTTGGAATTCTGAGATCTTGTCTATTAATTTTTGTCTAGCTTTGTTGAAGTCGGTGTCATGGCAAATAAGGAAAAAGTCATCCGCATATTGGAAAAGTTCGCAGTTTGAATCTTTAATTTTGTGTAGCTCTGCTGTGTATAGGTTGAATAGGCTGGGACTAAGGCACCTCTCCTGGCAGACACCATTATTCAGCTCTATCTTAGTTTTGCCCTTCATTAGAAATCTTTTGCTGAGGAATTCTATGATCCAGTCTGTTTGGTGTCTGTTAAAGTTTATATTTTTAAGTTTGTCATTTAAGGTGTTGATATGTACGCAGTCAAATGCTTTACTTAGATCAAGGCACGCTGTAATAACATGTGAACCTCGTTTCTTTATCAGTAGGATGTAGTTAATGAGATCGTTTATACATTGTGTCGTTGATCTAAACCTTCTAAATGCGTACGATCTGATTGGCAGGACATTGTGTATATTTAAGTGTTGGTCTAATTCGGATTTTATTATTTCCTCTACTATTTTGCAGAGGGTGCTGATTGGGCAAATAGGTCTAAAATTCTGTACTTCTGTATTACTCGTTCTTCCTTTGGGTACTGGAATTACTTTAATGTTACGCCACGAGTCAGAAATCTTTCCTGTTCTGTTCAGAAGATTGAACAACTCTGTCTTCTTTGGGAGAGGCAGATACTGCAACATGCGGTAGGATATTTGGTCTAAACCTTTTGCAGATTCCGGATTCCTTGATTCTAAATATAAAAAAAAAGTGTCACTGTTTAGTGGATTGCGTATGTCGTAGTAGTTGATTACTGTTTGCTTGTTGGCTTGTATTTTGATCGGGTGTGTTTAACCTTTTTTATCAATTTGAGAAAGCGTTCGTTTTCCTCCTCTGACCATGTGTTACATACAGATTTTGGTTGTTTGTACTTTTTTAGGTTTGCTATAATACTCCAGATGGATGTGCTTTCTGAAATTTCTTCAGTAAATTGATGGAAGTTAAGCTTGCGTTTCTTGCGGATGTAGTTTTGTAGGTTTCTATCTGATAAAACTGTCTTTTGTGCATCTTCTGGCCTTTTTGTTTTATAAAATTTTTGGCGAGCTGCGTTACGAAGTCTGAAAAGCTTTTCACCCTCGCTGCACCACCATTTTTTTGGTATGAATCTGGTGTTAGTTGGAATTTGAATGGTATTATCCTGAAGAATATTTTTTGTTGACCTGTCGAGAGAATTTAGGCTGCTAAAGTCAGCTCCTTGAAAATCCTTAATGACTCTATTGTGTATGACTTTTAGTTGATGATGTACTGGTGCTATAGTCGTTAGTCTCTATGATTATGGGTAAGTGGTTGCTATTCGTTATTTTGGGGTTGGACACAGTCCATTCTATGTGTACGTAATTACGGTTTGTAAAAGTTAGGTTAAGGACCGAAAACTGTGTCGGATTTAGTGAGAAGGTGGGAGAGCTATCGTTGAGGCAGATGAACCCTGCATCTAGTGCTTCATGTTCAGTTATATGACCTTTTCTATCGCTTGTTGTACTTCCCCACGCCACAGACTTGGCGTTTAGTTCCCCCATAACGATGGATTGGTTTGGCAGGGTTGCAGCATATCTGAAAATGTGTCTTAGGCCCTGTTTTAAATTATGTTGGGTAGTTGTGGGAGCAGCATATAGACTAAATATATTAATATTCTTAGGAATGTTCATTGTTTGAATACCAATACTTTCTATGTGGTTGGTATCTTCTAGGATTCTAAACTTTATATTACTTCTTATATATATACCTACACCACCATAACCGTCTTCTCGAGGTTTTCCGTAATCGATATAATTCATCATATTGCAATCAGCATTATCCCTAGTCCAGGTTTCAGAAATTATGGCTATATCGACGTTGTTACTAATAAGGTACATATTAAGCGTTTGTTTGTTGTTGTCATTGTTAAGACTTTGTACGTTAAGTTGGAGTATTTTCATTTTATTGTGTATTTGGTATGAACTTTGTTGCTATTTGGTTGACGTCGATCTCTGCGTTTTTGATGTTACAGTCTCTTAGTTCTGTAAGGAACTGCTGTGGTTTGGTCTGAATTGTTGTTGTTCAGGTCAATTAAAAATCCTGACAGTGTTTTCCCCAATGTGTCGAGGGTGTCTTGTGCTAGATTGCTTGCAGATGTGGGAGAGGAAACTTTTTCCAATCTGGGATACTCGTTGTTTTTATTTTGGTTTCTGAATTTTATTGGGTGTCTGGTAGAGCTGCTAGCTCGTTGCCACGCAGGTTCTGGGAAAACAGAACGATCCTCAAGATTTGGAGGAAGTTTTCTAAAAAGCAGAGGGTGCCTTTTCCTTATCTCTTGTAACGAAAGGTTTTCTACTGCTCTCACTTTTTGAATTTCATAAGCTTTGGCCCTTGCAGGACATTCCGTAAATGTAGCAATGTGTTCATTTCCACAATTAGCACATTTATTTATTTCACACTTTTCTTTCTTTTTATGTTGCTCTCCACACTTACAGCATTTTTCTTGCCCCTTACAGTGTGTCCAAACCTGAAACATCTGTAGCATTGGACGAAGTAAATATAAGGTTGAACCTCAACCTTTGAGTACATAAAAGTAATTTCAGTGGGAATTTGGTGTCCGTAAAAGGAAATTTTTTATTCTATTGGTCGGAATGAGTTGGTTTATGTTGTTATTGTCTTTTTTCATTATTCTTGTTATTGATTCTATCTGAATGTCAGATTTTATGTTTTCTCGGATTTCTTTTTCCATGAATTGGGTCGGGATTTTAAAGATGATGCCTGCTTTACATAGAAAATGCTTAAATATTTTCGCCGTGTAGCTTTTCTCCGATAAGTTATTATTTTGTTCGATAATAATGTTTGCACTTGCTGCCGATGTGCAACGGATTTGGCATCTTCCGTACCCAGACCTTTTAATCTCTTCTACTCCTTTTATGTTTAGTTTCTTTAAAGTATCAGCGAGATGAAACTGATTAATAGCTTTCCTATTGGAAGTATCTCTGTTTCTGTCCACGCTTACCAAGAATGGACCTTTGTGGCACGCATCATAAAGTAAAATAGTATTTTCGAGTTAGAAGAGGCATCACTCTTTAAATTTGGTGTCTCTTTTCTTTTGGTGCTAGCTTTTGGCGCGCTCTGGCATGTCCGTGCTTGCACTCCTATCTTTGGTTGCAATTTATTTCCTTTTCTAGTTTCCATGCATGATGTTGAGCATACACCGCTTGAAGGGGGCTCTTTCAATTTAGTTGACATTTTACTTTACTTTTAACTTTATTTTTTTTTCAATTATTTTTCTTTATTTCCTTTAATAGGAAACTATTAAGGTACCGAATAAAACCCAAAGTCCGCTATGTACCGATCGCTCGGTAATTTCGAGAGTGCAAGTCCGTCCCTCTCGACTGCTGAGTTCGGAGTCGAAAAAAAAATGGAAATATTATAACATACATTTACAGGGACCATTGTCCATATTCGAATTAGTTAGCGAAAACCACTCCTTACATTGAACATGTCCGTCAAATTAGCGTCGCCCAGTTAGCGTCGCTGGGGAACAAGTGGGAACGGAACATGGGGAAAGTATGTAATCTCCCTTTGAAAATTTCCGACCCCATTGAACCAATAACATGCCACGCTTTAAAATTATAAAATATTAAAAAAATTAAAATAAAATAAAATTCTGCAAAAAATTAGCTTTCCAGTGGTATACCGTGCAAAATGGTGTGACCTCTAGAAAGGACTCATTAATCATCCGCATACTAGAGTTCGGCTCTTTGTTAATTAGGAACCAGTTGAACCAGTGGAGCGAACTTTCTTAACAATTAATTCCGGTTTTTGATTTTGGCGCCTCTCTTATCAGGGAAAATGATGGGAGACTGTAAATCAATTTTCTCTAAATCGTAGGAGCGATTTGCCTGATTTTTGCTCAAAACATACTAGGAAAGGTGCTTCATCGACTTATCTGCCGTGCAAAGTGGTGTTAACTCTGAAAACTTTGCTTTGACGAAAACAAATTTTTGGGGGTCACATTTGTATTGGCTGTTAACTAGTTTGGCGCACTTTCAGGAGATTTTAAGGAAAACGTAGGGAGCAATTTTAATTAAAATTTCTGACATTGTTGCAAATTTTATAAGCTATTTGCTGGTATATCCTGCTAATTGGTGTCATCTCTAAAATCGGAGATATTCGACAAACCAATATGGGTATCATCTTTCAAAGGCATATTTAAGCTATGCACAGGGTGTATAAACTAACTAAGAAATAAGAAATAATAAGAAATAATAAAAGTTTATTCAATTCTTAACAAATTTGCGCTTTATTTTGTTCATATTAGTGGCTTATTTATAAAATAATACAAAAATAAAAATCCTTTCCCCGTGTTCCATTCTCACTTGTTCCCCAGCGACGCTAACTGTGCGACGCTATTTTGACGGACATTTTAACATCCACCAACCTATTTACCCATAATTATGTCAAGAATTATGTACATATGTGGAAGGTATTGGATATTTGCTAATTCTTAAATAAATTTCTATTGGAATATAGATTTTCCTAAAGAGAAGACTATACAAAGACCCAATCTTCTACAGGAAACACGAAATTTCGTTTCAATCGATAAGTTCCATGTATTATTTTCTATATTTATAAGTATGAATATTTTTCTATTTATTAAAAGTTTTCTTTACATAAAAAATAAAAGTAATTGTGAAATCTTTTTTCTGTGTAATGGTGCAAACCTACATAAAACTATGTAATTTTCTATAAGTTATGTGACATCTGCATATAGCATGCATGTATGTATTGTCTTATATCACATATGGATCAGTCTTAATACCTACCTACCTACAATGGTGAAATTCCCACCTTTTAATGTATTATGTGCCGATCCCTGATTTCGATACATAGATCCAATTTAACATAAAATTTAATGGGTGTAAAGAAAACAAGAAAGTCGTGTTCTTCATGTTACATACGACACATTCGAACCATCTAGTGGCACGACCAAGGTGGATCCATACAGAGACTTCTCATAGCAATGGACATAACAATATACATAATGCGACAGCTCCCACAGGAAAATCAAACACAGTTTGGGAGTGTTTGTCATTTGTATGTATGTTTTTACGTTGCACAATCGCAGAGACGCATCTCGTAAAATGTTGCCCAGCTTTTGCAAAAAAAAATTAACCAAATGCAATGAAGCAGCTGTATAATTTTATAAATTTATAATTTTGTAAACCCAAAGCGAAAACAATTATCTTTTGCTCCTTTGCTCTCGCTTAAAAATTCTTCTGTGAACACGAATTAAGCCATTGCAGATCTATTCGCATAATTTTCAAACAACGTATTTAACCTTCTATTAATGATCAGCCTTAAATATATAAAGTTCCATTTAGATATAGAAAGTCATTTAAAATTTTGGCGTATCTATCTCTGAGCGCAGTTTGTTATTGGATCTTAAGGTTAAACCTGTACTTTTACCTGGTCCCAATGGAGTACAGACTGTGCGCTGAAGCTTTGCACAGAACCATCGTGTAAACCTCTTTAAAAGCTTTTTATCTCTGGAAACGTTGATATTTCCCCATACGTGGAAAGAATCTTTTATAATTCCCCTGCATAAAAAGTGCAAATCTATTTGATTAAATAATTACTGTAGTAGTTTGTAATTTGTTGTTCAACTATTTCGCCATGCCGGCATTATTAGCTCTTTATTAGGGGGCGCTCCACCACCAATTAGATTTAGCTGACTTGTTACAGGTAGTTGGACTTTAAGCTTCAATTTACCGACCATATATCGGTAGAGGATAATAAAGCATAGGGTGTGCTTAGCTTTATTAAAATATGCTCAAAAGAATTTGCCGTCCTTTATATAACTAAAACTGTTTACTTCTAGAGTACGGTCCATGTTTCTGGAATCATTAAGATCTGTACGGAAGAATTTTCTCTTAATTGGTTTAAGGGGTCTAAACTGTGATGTAAGTCTCCAACTCCATCATCGTAATTGACTTTGCTTACGCTTCCGTTACGAACCTATTTGTTTCCCGTCTAGATTCTATCCGCGCGAAATAAATGAAAAACGAAAATTATTCGAAACTAAAAATCAACAAAATAGTGAAACATGATTTTTTTTCGTTGCTTCCCCGCGCCCAACCGACTGAGGGGCGCTGCCGTTTATAGTGCGGCTCGAATTGTGAGTACAGATTCGAGACGAGATATAAGTAGGTTCAACAAGATTTTTGATGAAGAGTTAGATTTTTGCTCTGCTAAGTGAGGTTAGAGGTTATGGTACAAAAATGAAGGAATAAAGAAAAGAATTTTTTAGGGGCCCTATAGCAACGGTTCATTTTTTCGTTTTAAATTAAGAAAGTAGTAAAAAAAATCAAATATTGGATATAACTAATAATAACTCAATTAAATAAAAAAACTAAAATGGTTAAAGCCTCGGTTAAGATCTTTGATCTTAAAATATCCATTGCATACTTCTGGTTGCAATGAAGTCTGTACTCGTTCAGAAAACTCAAAAAGCGGATTTCGCAATTATTAAGAATAAGCTTTCCATTGGCAAGGCGCTTAGAGAAACCGTCGGTTTACCATCAGCCAGTGAAATGAGACTTACAGCAGGAAGATCCTCACCAACAATACCTGAATCTGGCGCCCAGCACCAGTCGCCAGGCTGCTCTGGCCACAGCAAAGTGCACTGCTGAGAAAGTGCAGCCCAAGCCCACTCCAATAGTTATGGAAGGCGTATCTAATATCAACCTGCTGATGGAAAGTATCATCTCCTTTGTAGACGTGAACAAGGTTGAGTTCCGTGCATCAATGGGAAGAGTCCTGCGTCTTTATGCAACCGACGTGGCTTGAGGAGAAGCAGTACGAATTCCACTGCTATCAGCTCAAGGAGGAGCGACCTTATCGAGTATGCGTCCAAGGACTGCATCACAGCACGATGCACAGCCAAATTAAAGAGGAACTAGCCAAGCTGGGCCACGAGTTGATCAACGCCCACACGCCTCCGCGCCGCAGTGAGCCAGGCTGCCCCCCAGCGGCACCAACTAATATGTTCTTCTTGAACATCGCTACTGCGCCTAACAACAAAGATGTCCTAGAGGTGAGGACTCTGTGCCATATGCGAGTTGTTGCAGTACCGAAGCCATACTTCAGTCGCTGAACAATAGCATCAATTCTCTTCGTTCGCTCCAAGAAAAGCAGATGGATGATGCTGAAGCAGCAACAGCAACAGACACAGCAGCAGGGGCAAATAATCAATTTGCTCACTGCTCTTCAAACGCAGCAGGCTCATAAATGATGCCGCTGCGCATCTTAGTGTGGAACGCCAATGGCGTCTCCACGAAGCTGCTCGAGCTTGACTGCTTCGTGCGGTGACATAACATCGATGTCTTGCTGCTCAGCGAGACACACTGCCTAGGCACTGGCTATCCGAGGATGTTTGGGTTTGAAGCCTATACTGCCAACGACCCTAGAGGAGGCAACGCTAAAGGAGGAGCAGGAGTCCTGGTTAAGTCCAGCCTAGTACACTTTCCGAATAGATCCGTAACCACCGACAAGGTGCAGCTCGCGTCCATAGCAATTCAAACAGCACTCGGCTCAAATAACTTGGGTGCGGTTTACTGTCCCCCAGGATTTACATGGACTACCGACGAGTTCGACTCGCATTTCTTCTTTGCCTTTCAAAGCGAACGGACGTGTTTTTTTTGTGCGCTCTGCGTTTATATCTTTATTTTGCCTACCTTGCGATCAAACCGGCGTTTGATTTAAATATATTTAAAATTTTCTTAACAATTTTAAATCTCTTTATAATTTCCGTCTCGCTTACGCGTGTGCAGTGATATATTTGGTGAGAATTAATATTTATTAATTTTAATCCAACCATAGCTCTGCTTTGCTGTACTGTTTGTTGTTGCTCTTTTCGCTATTCCCGTTTGAGTTGCCTAACCTCGAACTCTTATACTAACATACAAACTGTTCTCTTGTTCTAATGTTCTTTTGGTACAGTGGTTCAAGGTATAACATAATTGAAATAAAAAATAAATATAATATTTAATAAAAATGGAATTTAAAGTAGTCTGCGCAATTAAGTCTTGCAATAAGACAATAACTTCATCCCACCCAAGCCTCCCTTGTTGGCTGTGTGACAACATGGTACATGCCAAATGTGCCGGTTTCACAGCCTCACTGTCGGACGGAGTGTCCCGTAGCTCTGGCGTGGAGCACTTTTGTTGCGGCGACTGTCGTGCCGTGCAGAGCGAGATGAGAGCGTTCAAGCGGCACACAAGGAATGGATTTAACGAATTGAAAGCTGGTTTTCGCAAAATCAGCGATCAATTCAATGCGCTTGATTCTCAATTTAGTAACCTTTAGCTACTAATAGAGTCTCCGAAGCGCAAAAAATCCACCCTAGTGGAGCCGTGTGCACCAGCTAATCTTCTGCCCGCACTGCCGACTATCACTCAACCCCTGATCACCCTGACAACTCCAAGAGTCAGGACTGATAAAAATTCGGATAGCGAATGCGTCAGTGATCGTGTGCAACTGTCTGATTTGTCCCCTATGGCATCACTACCAGTGACGCCACAGCCCCAATTGATGCATACCCCTGTAAAACCCACTGGAAACATTGGGTTCGGACCCCCGGCACCGACTGGTATCGCAGTCCTACAAGCTGCGAGACCAAAGCCCCTAAAGGTTGTTCCTCCAACGGCTCGCCCCTGATACCTCAGAGATCGATATCTCGGCTTATATCAAAGCCAAAACAAAAGCCGAAATTAAGGTGGAGGACATCTCCAAATTTAAATTTGCACTCTCGAGGCGCACATCATCCTTTAAGATATGTGTGCCTTTGTCGATGTTTGAGACGGTGTGTTCGCCTGGGTTCTGGCCAGACTACATATTCGTTCAAGAACATCAGTCGAGAAACGTAAAAAACAAAAATACCAGGCCTGTGGGAGTCAAACTCCCCAAAGCCACACCAACTGACCAGCCAACTTCTATTTTAAAAAACTAACAAACTTCATTACTCTTACCTATCAGAATACTAGGGGCCTTCGTAGTAAGCTCCCTAGGCTATACTCTGATAGCTTTTCCTTTGCATCTCAGGTTTGTCTTTAGTGAAACCTGGTTAAAGCCAGAGATCCTTAGCTCCGAAGTTTTCCCACATAGGTACACCACTTTCAGACGCGACCGACCTCTCCAATAAGGCGGAGGAGTACTAATCTCAGTAGACTCCTCTTTCCATTCTGAAGAGGTCAAGTTGCAAGAGTTTGGTAATTTAGAATTTCTTTGCGTTAAGATCACTTTGTCCGATCAATCGCTGTTTATTACCTGTTCATATATACCGCCTTCATCCGAACCGCCTACGTACTAGCACCATTTATCTGCTATCCAGTCGGTTTTTAATCTTATGTCCGATAGCGACCAGCTGTTAGTTCTGGGTGACTTTAATATACCAGAACTCACTTGGTCAAATATCGATAAGGTTACAGCTTTATCACTTTCTTTACACCATGATTTTACTGCGGGCATGTTTGACATGTCTTTAGGTCAAATTAACCATGTCAGAAACTCTTTAGGTCGGCTTCTAGACTTATGTTTTGTGTCTGATCCAGATGGAATCACCCTTTCCAGAGCCCTGCCTTTGGTGACCCCAGAAGATCCATATCATCCTACGCTTGAGGTTTCAATCGAAACCATTGCCTTAGTTAAACCTCATAGCGTAAGTAATAGAATTCGCTGCTTTAGTAAAGCTGATTTTAAAAAGCTCAATAACTTAATTCTTTCCTTTGATTGGTCTGATCTTTTGGCATGCAATGATATAAATATCGCCTCAGAATATTTTTATTTTTAGGAGTTTGAATAGTTGTTTTGACTCTTGTGTGCCATAGAAGTATCCGTCCGTTAAAGACAACCCCCTTGGTTTACAAGGAGCCTAAATAATCTTAAACATATTAAAAATAGACTTTTAAACAAATATAAAAGAACCGGCTGCAATCTAACTTTTTCAATGTACTTAGTAGCTCGGTCGAACTTCACCGTGCATAACGCTAAATGTTATAGAGATTATATTCGCCGTTGTCGGGTTCAGTTCACGCAGGACCCGAAGCAGTTTTATAATTTCGTAAACACAAAGCGGAAACATGTATCTTCTCCTTCCTTGCTCTCGTTTGAAAATTCTTTTGCGAATACAGATCAGGGTATTGCAGATCTATTCGCAAATTTTTTTCAAACAACGTATTCACCTTGTACTATTTCCCATCAGCCCTACACATATGAAATTCATTCAGCCAATCTTATTTTTGGTCCATCTCTCTCCGAGCGCAGTTTGTTATCGGATCTTTTAAAGGTTAAACCGGTACTTTCACCAGGTCCCGATGGAGTACCAAGCTGTGTGCTAAAGAATTGCGCCGAGTCATTGTGCAAACCTCTTTCAAAGCTTTTCACCTTATCTTTGGAAACGTCGATATTTCCCCATATGTGGAAGGAATCCTTTATAATTCCCCTGCATAAAAAAGAGAAAAAAATCTGATTTCTGAGGCATCTCTAAATTGTCAGCAATTCCAAAGCTTTTTTAAAAAATTTTTACTCCTTGGCTCATGGCAGCAATGTTTTATTATGCATCGCTCAACCACCACCAACTTTTTGGAGCTGACATCATTTGTGATTGATGGCTTCCAAAATGGCCTTCAAACAGATGTCATCTACACTGACTTTAGTAAAGCATTTGACTCTGTAAATCACTCACTCCTTTTGAGAAAACTCGATCTTTTGGGATTTCCTTCTTTCCTTCCTTTCCGAGCTACTTTCGGAGTCCCTCAGGGAAGCCATCTGGGGCCTTTACTTTTTAGCATTTTCATAAATGACTTGCCTTTTGCTTTACCGAACTTGTGTACCTATGTATGCAGATGACGTTAGGCTGTGTCTTCAATATAAATGTTCCTCTGCCCAATACAAACTTCAGTCCAATCTGGACAAGTTCCAAAATTGGTGTTCTGCAAATGACTTAAAACTCAATGGGTCAAAATGCAAACTTATGTCATTCTATCGCTTAAGCCCCATCCAGGCAACTTATTTTCTCTATGGGACCGCCCTAGAAAGATTAACTCAGGTTAACGACCTAGGTGTCCTATTAGACGTCAAGCTTAAATTTACCGACCATATATCGGCAATGGTTAATAAAGCCAAGGTTGTGCTTGGTTTCATTAAAAGATGGTCAAAGGAATTTAATGACCCTTATATAACCAAAACTCTTTACATATCTTTAGTTCGTTCGATTCTTGAATACGGTTCATGTGTCTGGAGTCCCCAATATGGGGTTCATCAAGACCGTATTGAATCAGTACAGAAGAACTTTCTCCTTTTTGCTCTTAGGGGTCTAACCTGGGATGCAAGTATTCAACTCCCGTCTTATCATAGCAGACTACTTTTAATAAACTTACCATCCCTACTAAACCGTAGGACTATGCTGGGTGTAGTTTTCATCAATAACCTTATTAATGGTGAAATCGACAGCCAGAATCTTCTAAATCTGTTAAAATTTAACGTTCCTTTTAGGGCCTCTCGAACTTTCCTCCCCTTATTTCTTAACTTTTGTAGGTCAACATATGCCCAGCATGACCCTTTCAGGGTACTATGTTCTGACTACAATAACCTCTAACCTCTGAAATTCTCTATTCTTTCTTACTTAAGAGAGCAACAATGTAACTCTTCCTCGTAACCTTTTTAAAATACTTATTCCTCGTCTCGGATCTATCCCCGCGATTCGAGCCGTACGATAAACAGCAGCGCCCCTCGGTCGGTTGGGCGGGAGGTGGGCTGTACGTATGCAGTGGGAGCCGCGGAAAAAAAATAAAATAAAATAATTGCCCGAAGTACATTGTTGCAGGTGACTGGAACGCATCCCACTGGCTTTGGGGCGCGGGTAGGTGCAACCAATGAGGTCGTGCGCTTGCGAACATTGCCTTGAGCACGGAGGTGAGCTGTTTAGCGACAGGTGGCCCCACACGATATCCTTTTGGCAGCCGAGGCACTCCAGGATTCATTGATTTCGCGACCACTAGAGGCATCCTTGGAATACATGCCGATATACGGTCTGTTGTTGAGCTCAGCTCCGACCATCTGCCGCTAATCATCACGCTAGATGCAGCAGCTGTATCATATCCTAGGACGGAAAGGTTAATTACAAGGCGAAGCAATGTAGATGTATTCCAGAGCCAACTGGCCGAGTGGCCGCTGCACCTCAACATGGAGATAAACTCTGGAAGGGACATTGAGGATGCCATTGACTTGTTTACGGACAAAGTCAAGTCTGCAGCAAAAATGGCCACTCGAAACCCGCCCCGGAAGCCCGCAGCATCAGGTATCCCGCTAACTCATGAAATTCGGCTCCTAATCGGCGAAAAGAGACGCCTGCGATCGAGGTGGATGTGGTCACGCCATCCACTAGACAAAACAGCGTGGAACAGAACACAGGCTGAGCTCAACCGCTCATTGGCGGACCATAAAGCTGCGTGGTTCGACGAGCGACTGGCTAGTACTGGTACCCAATGTGATGCAACTCATTCCCTCAGGAAGGCGCCATCAAAAGACGGTGTAGCAGGAAGGCGCCGTTAGTAAACAGCAATGGGACGTGGTGTCGGACAGATATGGAGCAAGCGGAAGCATTTGCTGAGCACCTTGCCGAGCGCTTCCAGCCACTTCATTTGGCTTCCCCAGAGCAAGTGAGTCTGACTCACGACACCCTAACCCATGCGCTTCAGATGGACCTGCCAATCAGACCGTTTACCCCTAAGGAGATCTCTTAAACTATTGGCCGACAAAACATCAACAGAGCCCCAGGACATGATGCCATTTGCAACGCCACATTAAAGGCATTGCCCAGTCGCGCGTTACTCTACATTGCGTTGGTTTTTAACGTAATCGTGATCCATAAACCTGGCCAGCCGGAAAGGGAATCCGCGTCCTACCGGCCGATCAGTCTCCTCCCTTCGATCTCAAAGGTGTTTGAGAGACTGCTTGCCGCCCGGATTGTGAAGATTATGGATACTCAGGGGATTATTCCTGAGCACCAGTTCGGCTTCCGAGTTGCCCACTGCACTGTTGAGCAGCTTCACCGACTAGTGGACCAAATCCTGATAGCATTCGACAGGAAGGTGTACTGTAATGCCCTCTTCCTGGACGTTAAGGACGCGTTTGATCGCGTATGGCACACGGGACTGTAGGCCAAAATGAAAGACATGCTACCTGCCCCATACTTTATAGTGAGATTCATACCTGGAAGGAAGGCAGTTCGCAGTTCGCTTCCATTCGTCCGTCTCCCCCGAACACGAGGTGATTGCTGGGGTTCCACAGGGTAGTGTCCTGGGGCCCCTCCTGTACTGCCTGTTTAGCAGTGACATGCCGCAGCCAGATGACAGCCTCCCTATGATGCTGGCTACCTTCGCAGATGACGTTTGCGTCACATACAGGTTCACCTGTGAATTTGACGCAGCCAGCAAGATGCAAGATGCTGCCAACTCTGGGGATTGGCGTGTGATAGCCAAAAAAAGCGTATCCAGGTGGCCAAAAATCGACTCCTAAGAATAATCACAAGATGCGAGTGGTTCATCAGAAACACTGCTCTGCACAGGGATCTCAAGGTTGCTACGGTTTTTGACCAAATAAATGCTCACTCCAGCCGGTACTTTAGCAGGCTAGAACGGCATCGAAACAGACTGGCGACGAGCCTGGTCAGGGAACGCTCTCTAAGGAGATTAAAGAGACGTCAGCCTAGGGACCTGATGACAAGATCTCCGAGGAACCGAGGAAGGCTGTGATTGTTATGTATTTGTAATTACTTTTTGTATTGTTAATTGCTAACGCTAGTCTCATGGCTAGCCGGCGCGCCTATCTGGGCTGAATCATCAGAAAACAAGGGCATAAAGGGGTTTAATGACAACCCCGTATCCCTTATTAAATAAAATAAAAAAAAAAAAATTCTGTATTAGTTGCCTCGCCTTTGCAAAGTCAAATAGTATTTATATTAATTTTTTACAGTTTGCGACCCATTGTTTTCATCAAATGGTTTCTAAACGACGTCTCCAAAGATTGAGTTAAAAAAAAAAATTCAAGTTAATTGTTTTTGTTTTCGCGGCTTCCACTGCATAGCTACACCTCCCGCCCACTTCTACTTTCCTACTTCTCTTAAGTAGGAAAGCATATTGATAAGCATATGAGATAATTGGACAGAGGTTATTGTAGTCAGAACATAATACCCTGAAAGGGTCATGCTGGGACAAAAGCTAAGAAATAAGGGAGAGAAAGTTCGAGAGAACTTTCCTATAAGGAACGTTAAATTTTAACAGACTTAATAGGTTCTTACTGTCGATTTTACCATTGATAAGGTTATTGATGAAAACTACATCCAGCATAATCCTACGGTTTAGTAGCGGTAAGTTTATTAAGAGGAGTCTGCTATGATAAGACGGGAGTTGTATGCTTGCATCATAGTTTAGACTCCTTAGAGCAAAAAGGAGAAAGTTCTGTGTATATTTAATGCGGTTTTGATGATTCAAGATTTGGACGATTTAAAGATATGTAAAGTTTAATTTATATAAGGGCCGTTAAATTCTTTTGACCATATTTATTGAGACTTTATTAACCATTGTCGATACATGTATATGGTCGGTAAATTTAAGCTTGAAGTCTAATAGGACACCTAGGTCGCTAACCTGAGTTAATATTTTTAGGGCTGTCCCATAGAGAAAATAAGTGGGCTGGATGGCGCTTAAGCGATAGAAAGACATAAGTTTGCAACTTGACCTATTAAGGTTGTAGAACACCAATTTTGGAAATCCAAATCGGACTGAAGTTTGTGTTGGGCAGAGGAAGATTTATATTGAAGACACAGCTTAACATCATCTGCGTACATAAGTACACTAGAGTTCGGTAAAGCAAAACGCACGTCATTTATGAAAATTGTAAAAAGTAAAGCCCCGAGATGGCTTCCTTGAGGGACTCCAGATGAAGCTCGGACTAGGCAGGAGAATAGATCTTTAAAAAGGACGCGTTGGCTTCTTTTATGAAGATTAAAGGACATCGTAAAAAGGTTAACAGGAAATTCCAAAAGACCGAGTTTTCTCAAAAGGAGTTAGTGGTTTACAGAGTTGTCGCGATCAAGCGAGAATTAAAATCAAATTTTTAGTTTCTGGGTTTTTTATTTCTTTTTATGCAGTTCACAAATTACGCAAAAGCAATCAAAACTTAAAGGGACCACGACCGCAGCGACTCCCGCACCAAAATTAACTGTCCGAAAGTGCATTGAAGAACAATACGTTCCACCAGAGCTAACGGCTCACATCACAAACGCATTGCGCTATGCAGACTCGGCTGTGCTTATCCCCTAAGCATGGTTTGTTTACATTTTCTTATCTTGGTTATTGTGGGGCTCTCACGGAGCCTAGCTGCTGATCCCAACATTCTCCCCCCATTGGAAGCTTGCTACCAATATCGTCCCTGAGGAGCGGCAGACACAATTTAGCCACCGCACGTTTGGTCATCCCAGTGGCGGTTTTTAACGCCGCAACTCGATGAACTCCATCCTTCCCAGGGATGAGTTCAATGTTCTCATCCTTGACCTATACAATGTCCCCTACAGCGATGACTGTTCCTGGAGAGCGCCACTTAGAGCTCTGTTGCAGAAGAGTGAGGTATTCCTCTTTCCAACGGGCCCAGAAGACCTGCTGCAGGAACGACACGCGCTGCCACACATCAAGGCGGCTTACATTGAGAGCCTTTAGGTCTAGCTCCACTGATGCCGACGCAGGGCCACCATGCAAAAAATGGGCAGGAGTTAGTACGTCTAGGTCAGCGGGGTTCTCTGAAAGGGAGACAAGAGGCCTTGAATTAATTATCGAGCCAATTTGGCACACCAATGTCCTTAGCTCATCGAAACCAAGAATCATGGGCCCAACCGCTCGATATAAGTGGTGCTTCGCTGTTTTTACGGCTGCTCCCCAAAGTCCACCAAAGTGCGGAGAGCGAGGAGGGATAAATCGCCAATCAATCGGCTCAGTGAGACATAACTCCTGAATGGATGATCTATGCTCAGAACTTGGGAACAACCGCCTTAGCTCGAGTAATTCGTTCTTGGCTCCCACGAAGTTTGTTGCATTGTCCGACCAAATTTGCTTGGGACTCCTTCTGGTGCAAACAAATCTTTTCAGTGTGCCCAAAAAGGAAGGGGTAGATAAATCCTTCACCAACTCCAAATGCATCGCTTTCGTGGCAAAACATATGAACACGCTGACGTAGCATTTTATGGGCGCCTTATTCCGAGTCTCAGCCTTGTGATAAAATGGCCCGCTGAAGTCTATGCCAGTCACGTCGAAAACGTGGAAACCTTCAACACGCTCCTTTGGCAAATAAGCCATGATGTGCTCCAATAGTCGGGGTTTGGTGCGAAAACACTTGATGCACTTGCTGACCACCTTCGAGACAGTTTTTCTCCCCCCGATTGGCCAGTACCGAGATCTGATTTTTGCCAACAGTACCAGGGGGCCAGAATGCAGATTTCTTTCGTGAAAGTGCCTTATGATGCTCGCCGTCAGTGGATGGCCTCTCGGCAAGATTATGGGATGGCGCCTGTCAAAGTCCAACGAGGAATTCCGCAGGCGACCACCGACGCGAAGTAGATCCTCTTCGTCGATGAACGAGGAGAGTGGTGCAAGCGAACTCGAGGGTGGCAGCAATTTTTGTTCCTTAACCAACTTCAAATCGCTCAACAAATGCGACCGTTGAACAAGTCTCACTAAGATATGCGTCCCTCCTTGAAGCTCCTTGACGTTAATTCCCTTATGGCGCAGGCGACGGCAAAACTTGTATGTTGAAACGAGCTGGCTCATCTCGAATCCAAGCCAATGCGACGAAAGAGTCGCACCAGCAATAATATGCTCCATTGTAAACCTTTAAAGCAGCAACCTTGGCCATCAGCCTGGCTAGCAGTTCTGCACCCGATAGCTCCAGCTTCGGCACGGTGAGCGACTTTATTGGGGCGACGCGACACTTGGAGCACAACAGCCGGCTCTCCAACTTCGAAACAACGTACACACAAGCTCCGTACGCATCGATGCATCACAAAATCCATGAACTTCGACACTTCCAGGAACGCAAATGGACAAACGCGGGAACCTCATTGAAGGGATTTGAGAGAAACTGCTGCAGAATTTCAACCAGTCATGGAGGAGAGCATGAGGTAGGTTTTCGTCCCAGGATAAATTTTCTCCGCACAACCTCTGCAGGAGTATCTTAGCTCTAGTCACAACAGGGCCCACTAATCCCATTGGATCATAAAAGCGAGCTATTGAGGATAAGATTGAGCGCCTAGTTGGGCTTGTGGTAGGCTGCAGAGACTCAAACGAAAACAGCAACTGATCACTAGTTGGCTCCCAAGCGAGCCCCAGCGTCTTGGCAAAAGGGGTGCCGTCATTAAGCTCCAGGTAGGACTCCTTGTCCTCATCAGGAATGCCTTTCAGACCAGCGGGAACATTTGAGCACCATTTTCTTAGCCGAAAGCTGCCCTTGCTTAGAAGGCATGACGTCTGATTCCTTATTCCAACAGCTTCTTCCACCGAACCGCCACCAGATATGAGGTCGTCCACATAAAAATCCCGTCGCAAGACCTGAGCCCCTACCGGACACAGGGCTCCATCATCCTTAGCCAACTGATGCATGGTTCGAACAGCCAAGTACGAGGCAGGCTTTGTGCCGCATGTGACGGTGTCCAACTTAAAAACAGACAGCTTATCCTTGATAGAATCCCTCCACAGGATGCACTGCAAGAAACTGTCTTCGTATGACACTCTTACACAGCGGTACATCTTGCAGATAGCACCAGTTATTGCAACCACGTGCGACCGGAAGCGAAGAAGCAGGCTGAACAGCTTGGGCTGGATGACGGGGCCGGCCATCAACACATCATTGAGCGAGTATCCGGAGGAAGTTACAGCTGAACTGTCGAACACAACCCTAAGTTTTGTGGTGGAGCTATTTTCCTTTAGGACGCAATGATGAGGCAGAAAGTATTTGCAACGTCTCCTTTGTTCATCCGGAACCAAGGACGTGTGGCCCAAGTCCAGATATTCCTTCATAAACGCTGCACACTGGGCCTTTAAGCCGGGAAGTCGGTCCAACTTTCCTTCAAGGGACCGCAATCTACGAACTGCCTGAGCATATGATTCTCCCAAGAGCTTTAGGTTGTGCTTGGTTGGAAGTTGAACGGTATACGCTCCGGAGTAAAGTCGCACATGATGGCTGGAAAAGTGGGCCTCACAGTCAAGCTCCTCCTTAGTCGCCTTCACCACCGGATCAGAACAAGCTTCAACTTCCCAAAATCGACGCAGGAGATCATCCAGATCCTCCAGCGCGCCCTTGGCCTCAAGTGACGGCAGGTGGTATGTTGTGGCTGCGGTGGCCCCTCGGGGTCGGCTGCCACCACCCCAGACAACCCATCCAAGGCGCGTTTTCTGCAGAACTCGAAGACCAACACGCAACTGAACTTGGCCAACAGATAATAGGTCAAAGAACAGACAAGCGCCAATCAAAAGATCTATGCGCTGCGGCTCGTGGAAGCTGGGATCGGCGAGCTCTAAGTTTCCAGGGATCTCCCAGCCCGACACATTTATAGGACGGCTAGGCTGAATCTCGGTGATCTTCGAGGCGACAATTGCCGTGATGTAAGCGGAATAATCGGAAATCCGCGATTGCATGAGAGGCTAACGGAGTTGCCTCGCAATTTCCGAATGGCGATCCTGAACCACAAGTGAATTTGCAGGGGGTGCATGCTTGGCTGAGTCAACGACCTGGTCAGGAGAAGGAACACCAGGCCCAGATGAGGCGGAGGCTATGTTGCCAGGCAGAGACTCCCGTGAATGCAAGGAGGCATGATGCCTGCGATGACAAATCCCACAATGCGAAGAGTTGCATCCACATGCAAAGTGACTTGGTTTCAGGCACAGAAAGCACAGAGCTAATCTTGTGGCCTCACGCCACCGTTCCTCAACAGATAAGGCGTTGAACCTCGGGCAGGCGGGCAAAGAGTGCGTTGAGGCGCCACACAGGGAGCAACCATCGACGGGGGCGTTGGCTAGCATGCAGGATCGATTGTTGGTCGGTCTCCGTCGGGCCCCATGGCCTGACGCATGAGCAGTCATGGCGATGTTGACCGTTTCGAGCGTCCTGCATCGCTGCTCCAAAAACCTAGCCATGGATTCCCACGTCGGAATAGCGTCCTCCTTCGAGGCCGCTTGAGACTCCTCCCACTTGGCCTGCGTGGACGGATCCAGCTTCTGAACCAGGATTTGCACAAGTAGGCAGTCTTGTATTTACTTAGACGATCCAGAACTCATCACCGCGCGCATGTGCCCATTGAATTTGTCGGACAACTCCCGAAGTATTGTTACAGACCCGGGCGCGACTGCTCGAAGGTGGAGGATCTCATATACGTGGGTCTGAAAAATCAATCGACGATTACTAAAACGGTTGTGCAAAAGATCAAGAGCCACAGAGTAATTATCATCTGGGATTTCCAACGCACGAACGGATTCCAGCGCAGAGTCCCGCAGACACGAAACCAGCCACCGGAGCTTCTCCATCCTTGTTAGTTGAGGGTGATTGTCAATGATAGTTTTGAACAGGGAGATAAAATCTGACCATTCGGCGTACCCGCCACTGAATGTGGGCAACGGCAACGGCGGCAACATGGGGGCAGGTTTTAACGATTCAATAGATGCTGTGCTGGAACCATCCAGCAATGTAGAGTGCGCGGCCACGCGCGAGGAGCGCCTCCCCATTTCTGATTGCAACGTCAGGGACACCCTAGTGGCAAGACGGGTGAATTTCCAAAAGAGTGGGCTGCCAATCTCTCCAGGGTTGAGACCCTCGAGAGCGTCATGAAGAGCCGTAAATTTGGCGCGCAGTTGCTTCTCCAAGACGTCTAATGAAGAAAGAGGCGTGTCGTCGTTTGCTACCGCAGCTACAACCAGAACATGCAGCTCCTTCAACTCCACGTACGCTATTTCGGCCTTTTTCCTTAAATATGACTCCCTGCTGGAAGCATCGGCAGCGCTGAACTCGGCTCCAGAGTCCATCATTTGGCACTAAGTTGAGCCACGCCTCGTTGGCGCTAAGCGAAGGGCAACTAATCACTTGATGCACTTGCAACAAACTGTGGCACAGATCACGTCGGGGTCACCAAATGTCGCGATAAAGCGAGAATTAAAATCAAATTTTTAATTTCTGGGTTTTTTATTTCTTTTTATGATGTTCACAAATTACGCAAAAGCAATCAAACTTAAAGGGTCCACGACCTCAGCGACTCTCGCACCAAAATCCACTAACAGAAAGTGCATAGAAGAACAACACGTTCCACCAGAGCTAACGGCTCACATCACAATCGCATTGCGCTATGCAGACTCGGCTGTTATTGTGGTTATTGTGGGGCTCTCACGGAGCCTAGCTGCTGATCCCAACAAGAGTCAAATGCATTATTAAAGTCAGTGTAGTCATCTGTTTGAAGCCGATTTTGGTATTTTTTCTAAGAGCTTTGGAATTGCTGACAATTTAGAGATGCCTTTATAATTGGTAGCATCAGATTTTTTCCTTTTTTTATGCAGGGGAATTATAAATATATATATATCCTTCCACATATGGGGAAATATCAACGTTTCCAGAGATAAAATGGAAAGTTTTGAAAGAGGTTTGCACAATGACTCGGCGCAATTTTTTAGCACACAGCCTGGTAGTCCTGGTTAAAGTACCGGTTTAAACTTTAAAGATCCGCTAACAAACTGCGTTTGGAGATAGATGGACCAAAAATAAGATTGGCTGAATGAATTTTATATATGTAGGGCTGATCAGAAATAGTACATGTACAAAATTTTGCGAATAGATCTGCAATGGCCTGACCCTTACTCGCACAAGAATTTTCAAATGAGAGCAAGGAAGAAGAAGATACATGTTTCCGCTTTTTGTTTACAAAATTATACAAATAAACCCGGTCACGGCGAATATAATCTCTATAATATTCTGCTACTGAAGCTACTAAGAACCTTGAAAAACTGCAGTCAGTTTTTTTAAATTTGTTTAAAAGTCTATTTTTAATATGTTTAATATTGATTAGGTGCCGGACGGATACTTCCACGGCACACAAGAATTAAAAAAGCTATCCAAACTCTTATAAAAATATTCTATGGCGATATTTATATCAAGTATGCCAAAAAATCAGACCAATCAAAGGAGTTATTGAGCTTTTTGAAGTCAGCCTTACGAAAGCAGCGAATGCTATCACCTACGCTATGAGATTTAACTAAGGCAATGGTTTCGATTGAAACCTCAGGGGTAGGATGTGTTGAAAAACGTTTTAAAAATATTAATTCTTGTTTATTTCATTTTGGCCGAAAAACTTGCCGTTCGTTATCATGGAAAATCGTATTTACATACGTATGTAAATATATTTTACTCATAGAGTAAACCGACAGGAAGCGTATGTATTATAATCACTACAGTATATCCTCTGAAATTTCAAGATATGTTGGAAAATACACACAGTACACCGGAAAACACAAACGCAAACGATTATTGTATTAAAAAAGTATCGTTAGATATGAACGTTGAAAGTAGCAAAAAAATACAAAATTTTCCCGTTGATGAGGCCAGAAAGTTTTTTGAACAAAGTGGTATTTTGGGACATACTAAAGTAAAGGACGTTTTGATTAGAAACACGACCAACATTCACATTAATACATTTTTACTGAATCAAGTAAGCGTTATAATATTATAAAGACGACCGATAATTTAAACTCTTTTTGCAGATACGAAAAACATCTCTGGGCTTTCGTTCACATGTGGGTGAAGAAAAAATAAACGTGATCAAAGAACAAAGATATGACGATTTACTTGTTCACCTACGAACCGATATCTGTAATGTTAAAGCTATCATTGATCTTGGAGAATCAAAAATTGTAACTTTACATACAGAAATTAGTAAAATCAAGGCAAGAAAAACATAATTGATAATTGTATATGCATACCGTTTAGCCCTTTTGTAGTTAGAAAACGGTTGGTATCTTTATTAATCTTTGTTGCGATATTGATCGTTAATCGGGGAATATCTGCTGTGTATAAAGGCAACTCTATACTTTGCGGAATTTTGTAAGCTTTATGCATAATGCAAATAATGCGGTTCATTGAACTTTAATAGAGGTTTATATTCCCGTATATATTTGAAATTGAGTAACTTTTAAAGTAAAATTAAACTAGAGTACGATTTATACTATTTAAAACCCTTACCTTTTGATTTATGTTTCAAATATTTTTTTTAGTTTGTATCTAACACGACCGAGGGAAGTAGGAAGACAGGTTAATTAAATCAAACACTAGTAGTATATTTGATTTTTTTAAATAACTAATTTTTAGTAAAAATACTATTAAAATAAATTTTTCCAAATGAAATGTTTTCAGTATATTATTAAAACGTTTGGTACGGAATCGATCGGGGCTACCTGGTGCCCATGCAAGTTTTGAATCTCAGCATTATATTCTTTAATAGTTTTACTAACAATTTGCAATACAAAACCAGCCATATAACCCAGTTTCTCGCTTAATATTCTGAAATTGTTCATTTGCTTCGGTCTTGCTTGAAGCTAGCTCTAACTCTGATTAAATCTATTGATCATTTGCATCTTTCAGGAATCATTAAAAAAAGTAATGAACATCCATATGGATGCTTATAGACTCGATGATTCATTGCTGGAACACAAAAAAAAATACAAAAGTTGTTGTGTATTTTGTCAAACAGGAGATTCTTAAACATCATTGTGACGGCTGACCACGAATATGGAATATGGAGGCTACTAAATACATGGAGATACATATGTACATATATGAGACTAAATAATTATACCCCAAAAGATGTATATTTTAATTAGATCATTTTCATTCAAATATTTTTAAAGTCTGGGAGAAATTGGGATGAATGTGAAAAAAAGACATTAAATTAAGATTAGTGTGAGTCATTGGAGCCACTGCACACTAGTCGGCACTTGTCAACTATATCAATATTTATGATCAAATATTCATGATAAAATATTTAATACCGTTTTAAGAATATGAGGCTAGAGATGAAGAATTGATAATGACTTGATTAATCAAAAGATGTTGGGCTGTGTAAAGTTTTTTTAGCTGGCCGCTTATTTAAAACCCCGTAGCAAAAACGTAACTAACTGAAGTTTCGTAGCATAGCGTAGCTTATAATCTTGAAGTAATAAAAGTCTTAATTGGCGTGACTACGAGTACCGTAACTCTGTAAGGGAAAGCTCTTAGATCCGAAATTATGTGTAAGATGTAATCAGATCAATACATACATAAAGATTAGCTTTTTCTGTATACATAAGCGAAAGATAATAACATAAAGTGTGTCTCGAAAAAAGGGGGTTTATTTTCTCTCCATAACATATACTCAAGCTTTCGTGGTCAAAAAAGGTAGTTTTCTAGACGTTACAAAAAATGGTTAATGATAATTTTTGAAATTTTGAATATGTATAAAAAAACTAAATGCCCCAATAGCTCTGTTGAGCTCCCAGCGTTTTGACAGCAGGCAGTTTCCCAGATTTCAATAAAACAATTCGTCAATTTCACTTCAGACTTTATTCGGGGTTATTTTACATTTATTTATCAATATTTATGTTTCCCCTTCAAAGTAATCCCCATCAGATACAATACACTTCTGCCAACGGTTTTTGGGTTGGCCAAAAAATTTTTCACAAGCAAAGATGAGTGAGCAGGGGCATTATCGTAATGCAAAAGCCATGAATTGTTTTTCCACAATTCGGGACGTTTCTTTCGTAGTGCTTCTCGCAAACGGCGCATAACTTCCAGATAATATTGCTTATTGACCGTACGACCATATGGTAAGAACTCCTAATGCACCACGCCATGGTAATCGAAGAAAACAGTGATAAAAAATTTTTCATTTGATCGAACTTGGCGTGCTCGTCATTGGCATCTTCCCAGCCATCTTGGAAGAGTTTGTACCACTTGTACCCTTTTTTATACCCTTGCAGAGGGTATTATAATTTTGGTCAGAAGTGTGCAACGCAGTGAAGGAGACATCCAGGACCCCATAAAGTATATATATTCTGGATCAGGATCACCTCCTGAGTCGATATAAGCATGTCCGTCTGTCCGTCTGTCAGTTTCTACGCAAACTAGTCTCTCAGTTTTTGAGCTATCGTCTTGAAACTTTGCACACACCCTTCTTTCCTTTGCACGCACTATATAAGTCGGAAAAGCCGGGATCGGCCGACTATATCCTATAGCTATCATATAACTGACTGATCGGATATGCTATGACTTCCATGTTATTGAAGATAGAATCTTGAAATTTGCACAGATTCCGTTTTTTTGGAAATCTAGATGGAGATGGAGATCTCCGAGATGGTGATTTTCATACGGATCAGCTGACTATATCATATAGCTGCCATATAACTGAACGATCGGAAATGCCACAACTTGCGTGTTTTTGGGGGTAGAAGCGTCGAACTTCTTTTAAAATCCATTTTATACGAATCTGAGCTTGTTATGAATGTTTTTGTAAAGATCGGCTAACTGTATCCGATATTTACTATATCTTTAATCAATCGAAGCCGCTATTTAACTGCAAGGGTATATAAGCTTCGGCTCCGTCCGAAGTAAGCTTTCCATTCTCGATTTTTACTCAGAACAGTTTTCCCGTATGCCAATGTCAACATTTCAAGTGTTTCAGAGCACTTAATTTTATTTTTTACACAAAATTTGATGCCAATCCTTTGATTCATATTTTTTAATAGCAAAAAATCGCCGAGTACGCAAAATAACTTGTAACCTTTACGCCTCTCACAACCAAACAAAAGAGGGGATTCCATTGAAACTTGGTACAGATGTTAGGGAAGAGTGTACCAACATAACAAAACAAGAAAATCAATAATCGAAAATATGTTGCCCGCGAAATTTGAAGTCACCTTACTTTTTGAACACACCAAGTATGTATATATCAGCAACCAACGATCCAAAGCTGTCAAGCCTCTCCTAGCGGCGCCCGGAGAACCAAAGCCGGCCACGCACACTAGGGCTCTCTTGAACAGCAAGAGCTGCACTTTAGCGGTGATAACCAGAACGGGAATAAAGATTAATAAAGACGGAGCTTATCGACCAGTGATGCGCACCTATTAACGGCCACCGGCGCTATCATAAACAATAATACAAATAATGGGGAAAGTCTGCTGCAGTCACGAGTCCCAACAAGCTCATTCGTGAACGCTTTAAGCCAGGGGTGTCCAAATCGACCTAACAGAAGAGAAAAACACTAAACATTCAAAAATATGCAGTCACACAAAGAAAGAAAAAAGTTCATAACTTAAACTCTTTAAAACTTTTTTACACTCAACAAAAATGTTGCGTATATTTTTCCCTTGAAAAATATGCAAAAGAAGAATTCAATGTAAAAGAAAATTCTTTATTATTTAAATAAAATCAAAGATTGAACAAATAATTTATGAATTTCTATTTGGATAATTCAAAAAAGGTTTTCAAATGAGAATTTGACTTCCGATTCTTGTATTGAGCTTTAAAAAATAAAAAGTAGCTAAATTTCTCTGAGTGCACGTGCGCCGCTCGAAAGCTTGTAGCCCAACAACAACTAAAGGAAAGTGTTGTTGCCATTCCCCGAAATTAAAATTTGTGTTGTATCCTATTCCAAGAGCCGTGTGCATATACGAATGAGACCCTTCCATAAACAAGAGCATTACAAAGTCAACGGAGTCACTGTAAAATGCTTTGCTATACTCGGAATTTTGTCGAGTGTAAACAAAGCTCTGCGTTGCGGTAGTAAAAAAAATTAGGAACGAGATGAGAACAGATCAGTTCGTGTATCTTTATACCCTTGCAGAGGGTATTATAATTTTGGTCAGAAGTGTGCAACGCAGTGAAGAAGACATCCAGGAACCCATAAAGTATATATATTCTGGATCAGGATCACCTCCTGTCCGTCATGTCCGTCTGTCAATTTCTACGCAAACTAGTCTCTCAGCAAATGACTTAAAAATGCATGGTTCAAAATGCAAACTAAAGCCCGATTCTGGCTCTTTATTTTCTTAATGGGCACAAGATTAACTTAGGTATCGACATAGGCCTTCTATTATACATTAGGCTTAAATTTGCCGATCATTTATCGGCAGGAAAGGGCGCGTTTGGCTTTATTAAAATATGGTCAAAAGAATTTATTGACCGTTACATAACTGAAATATTATACATATCTTTAGTTCGCCCTATTAGAGAACGATTCATGTATATGGAGTGCCCATATACATCAATCAAACAGTTAATCAAACAGTGAATTAGTTGAATTTTTACTAAACCGAAAGCTTGTGCTTATCGGGGTTTACATTAGTATCCTTATCGATTGTAAAATCTATTTTCAGCCTCTATTGGGCATTACGAAATTTAACGTTTTTATTAGGGTTTCTAAAAATTTCTTTCTTCTGCTGTATACTTTTGCATAATATCATGTTCCCTGAAACAATCATGAGTTTTGGCTACAATTACCTCTATCCTTAATCCATATTATTTCTCATTGCTCTTCCTCCTGCACAAAATCTTTTGAACTTTCTTATTAACAGAGTATAAGAGAATAATCTAACTCTGCCTCCGAATCTTTTCTAATTTTTTTTGTTTTTGATAGATTACGTTAAGACCAGCTAGCAGTAGCAACATTGAAAAATAAAAAGGAATAATTGTGTTATTTTGAGTAATTTATAAATATGTTCGACCCTATCTCGCGCTGTGTCAACCAACAGAAAACACACAAATGCAGTGCGGTTTAGCTGGATTCTTCGCGCATTTGGGCTTATGAGCTGCCCTTACTCTGCGTGCAGCCCACAAGAGGGATAAAAAAATTGTCGAAATAAATGACAATAATTACTATAGAAGATTTCACATTTTAGTCGGTAAATCACCATCTGATAGAGGTGTATACGACGATCTATGAGGTCGAGGAAGCAAGTTACCTACGGAGCAAACAGGCAAGTCATTAACATAGCAAGTCATTCAACGTATAGAGAGGCTGAAAAGCTTGATGTTTAAAATGACCAACAAATTTAAACAATGGATTGAGATTAGAAGCATCCCACAGATCCAATACAACGGTACGATGGGTACGTCTTTTATCTAGCCTTCAAAGCATCTCACAATAATCGCAGCGTAGGCGTAGCACCGTTTTTGGCGAAAAGTTCATTGGGACGGTTTCCACAAAGGGTTATTAAGAATTATCCAATCAAATGGGCACAATTAAGATAGCCACCGGACTTGGAGAAATGTAGGTTAGTGCCATCTACGGCCCTTCTGAAGACAGAATGCTATGGTGGCAAGGGTTGCTTTCAACTAGCTACTCTAGTCCTCGAATTTTTAATGAAACACTCTGTCTTTCAGCGGTACCTAGATACAGAATTTCGGCCCAATGAAACTTTGAATGCCAAGGCAGAGAGGCTGCTGTTAATAATCTTATCAATAGCTGGTGCTGCAACGCCTCCAAGCGATACGAAAAATTAGTCCAATTCTTCGAATAAGGAAAACCAGAGAGCTCCTTAAAACTTAAAGATGCTTTTGAAGACGAGCGATTCGAAGTCAATCACTGTGGAGTCACTGGAAGACACATATGGACTGCATTGTAAAAAGAAACAAACTATTGAGAAAGAACGATACTATTGAGACAAATTGTTCCTTTATTAACATTCTAAACAACTAACACATCTGCTCTTTTTGTATTGAAGCTTCTTCGGCCAACCAAATATTTATTTAATAACAATGACTGGAATTATCTACTTCTTTCACTTTTATTTTCTCTTTTTTAAACTATTTCCTTTTTTTAATTAGTGATTTAATTTTTAATTAGAATTAAGTTCCAGATTTGAAGATGGTTGGGCTGGGCTCACTAAAAAGAAATCTCGTTTTTTATGTGCCTTTTACCTTCCCACCTGGTCTTTGATGAGGCTCTTCAGTTCGAGCCCTTCCCCTTTTAACCTTCTGACTAACCAACAAGTGGATACTTATCTGCCTATCTGATATCCTTACCCTGATCTCATAAATCATAAGTAAAAAAATACACAAAAACAAAAGCCCTTCAATTTAAATGGCAGCTTTTATTGCTTAGAGATATATAAAATGTCGGATATACATAGTTGTCCAAAAACACGAAAGTTGTGGCGTTTCTGATCGTTCAGTTATATGACAGCTTCAGGATATAGTCTTTATAAAAAACGCTCAAAATTTAACTTATCAAAAATGTTGCACTTGCGATAGTTCAGTAATGTGGATGGAATATCTTCGATCCTGGCGTGGCACAGCACTATTGGAAATTCCCGATTTTGTGGCATAAACTATGTCGCGCTAACAAGCGGGAGTAAAACTCAAGAATTTAATTTTAGTTTTTATTATTGTTAATCGTTTACAATTCCGCAAGAACAAGTAACTCCAAAAAGGTCCACGACCGAAGCGACTCGCTATCAATAACACTATCGAAAGTGCATAGAAGCACAATGCGTTCCACAGAGCTAACGGCTCACACAACAAACGCATTGCGCTATGCAAACTCGGCTGTGCTTATACCCTACACGTGCTTTGTTTACATTTTTATATTTCTTCCGTGCAAAGCTTCGCTTGCACGGAGCCTAGCTGTTGATCCCAACAAACTAAACAATCCTAAACTGATAAATATTTTGGACTGCGGTTTTTTTTTTAAATATTATATTAGGCAATACACTCCCTTTTAAAAATGAGCGTGGCTCCGCCTTGGCGCAGCTAACAATTCCCCATTAAAAACTCCGAGGTTGCCTCCTTAAACCAATAATTGCTCCAAATGTGAGTCATTTCGCGGCATTTCAATTGTAGCTCCTAGGGTAAATGGTTTTAGACGGAGCCGAAGCCTAGCTACAGTATAAAATAAAATTAAACAATTCGTTTACCTATATATATTTTTTGTAAAGTTATACCTTTGTTGGGCCCAGCAGTTTCCAGCCAAAAGCACATAAACATCTATATTTCTTTATCAACGGCTGGAAATTTTAGCTACTCTTCGTCTTATTTGTGTTTCTGTCAACCGCCTCGTCCCTCGCCTGGACTATTTGTTACATGCAAGCTTGGCTTGCTGCTCCAGCTTTGACGGCTGCGTGGGAGTTATTGCTCTTCAATGCCTTGTTGTTATTGCATTTGCATATATCCGCGTTGCCTTGTGTTGTTCGGCTTTAACCTTAAGTAAAGAAATTTGTACATTGGAATTTCCCGGACTTTTCTTTCCCAGCAGCTACAAAAACGCTGGGTAGGTCGACATTTTGGTGACCTCGACGTGATCATTGTTGTTGCTTGGGTACGCAGATTGACCGGATTCTGCTAGTTGTTCAAGGAAAACCATAGACAGTCATCCTCACCTAACGAAAATGGAAAAGCTTCGATGGCTCATTTCTTGCCTTCGAGAGTCGGCAGTGGAGACAGTTCGCGCTCTGGAAATTACGGATGCCAATAACGACGTTGCCCTGGACCTGCTGCGGTCCAGGCAGTAGTCGAATTAATTTCCCATATTAATGAAATTCTTCAGTTACAAGCTGTCGAGGTCGGATCTGTAGGCACGCTTTGGGAGTTGTTTCACCATTTATGAGTTCCGCAACGGCTATAGAGATTCAAGGGTGTCGCTTGGTCCAGATAGTCTTTCACAAGCCGACATAGAACATACGAAAGACGGGTCCGCGCGATTCAATGTATTTGTTTCTAAACGCGGGTCTATCCAGCAGCTAACCAAGAATATGGAATGACGACGGCATCTAACCTGGCTGATTTACTATCTAAAGGCTTATCGGAGGGAGGAAAACCGTGTCAAAGGTATAATGCATAAATGTGTGCGTGGCTTCCAAACTAAAACTCATCTGCTGGAGCACGTTATGGCTGATCTTCCGACGGTGAGAGTTGAATGCTTCTAAAGGTTTGACGTAACCGGTGTGGATTTCTTCGAACAGTTTTTCTATAGTTCGGAACAGGTCACCCATTAAGTGCTAAGGGAGTGTATTCATCTGCTTCAGTACCAAGGCTGTCCATTTGGAGCTCATCAAGGACTGTCCACTTGCTCGTTCCTAAGCTCAAGAGGTTTATTTGCACGTACAAACTTTGTTGGTACGAAGAACGAGTTGCTGAAACTAAAGCGAATGTTCCTGTATCAGGAGCACTAAGCCTCCTTTCACGGCGGAAACCATAAAGTGGCGCTTTATTCTTCCATGATCTCCTCATTTTGGTGGGCTATGCGTCGCAGCCGTAAAAACAGCCAAGCATCACTCGTACCGTGCGGTTGGCCCATCTGTGCTATGCTACGAAGAGTTGAGGACACTGCTATGCCACATTGCCTCCTTAATTCTCGTCCGCATGTATCTATTTCAGAAGATACTCCTTTAACGTTTACCCTAACTGGCCTTAACTTCAGCTGTCTGGACGGGTGGCAGCGAGTCTGCTTCTTGCAGCAGGTGTTATGGTCGCGTTATTGCAGCACCGTTCTAAATCGCGCAAGTCAGGCCCGATGGTGTCGGTCGGGAAGTCGTCCTGGTAAAGAACCTGCCTCCCATAAAGTGGCTAGGGGCCAGAGTGATAGAGCTAATTTCCGTGCGTGATGGAGTTCATCTGGTGGCAGTACTGAAAACAGCCATTGGTACCACAAAACGAGCCGTGGCGAAATTTGACTTGCTTGAAGGATATTGGACCCAGCAGTTTCCAGCTAAAAGCAATCATAAAAACACAAACATTTTTATTTCTTGATCAACAGCTGGTAATGAACTCTTCGTCCGCTTGCATGTATCTGAGATTCTTTCCCCCGCCTCGTCCCTCACCTGGAGTCTTTACTTACTGCTTAAGCTTTGACGGCTGCATGGGAGTTATTGCTCTTTACTTTTTCCCCGGCAGCTACCAAAAACGATTGGTAGCTCCACAAACTCTTGACGGCTGGCATGGAACGTTTTTTAGGAATACATGATAAACTTTCGACTTTTTCGTTTTGTATTTATTTATGTAAAATGTAAATTATAATTTAACAATTACAATTTGTATTGTTTATTTGATTTGATATGTCTTTTGGCAAACTTTCGAAACAATTTCTTGCAGAAACCAAAATTTTTGCATACTTTGAATCGTGGCCAAAGAAGCATTAATTAAATTTTTTTAAATTGTTCGATTGCTCAATTTTGTTTTGGTGGTATAAATTGTACCGGAAAATTCTTTAGTGTCATAATGTCTTTAAAAAGTATTTGCCCAGGCTTACTCCGCCATTACAAATAAGAGTTCGATTAAACTTTTCAGGCAAAATGAAAAATTAAATGAAGGTAGCGGAAACCTTTCCAAAACGCAAATCAATGTATTAACTTAAACAAATAATTTCAGCGCGAATTCGCTTTAATCTCAAAAGTTCTGGTCCATAAAAGTTGGCTGTTGTCTATTTAAATGTTGTTATAAAAAAAGACAAAATCATTGAATGGATTTTCCAAGAAAATTATAATTTAAAAGAAAGTTATAATTAAAAATTATAACCAAAAATTAAGCTTATTTAAAAGAAAACATATAAATAAGCTTATTTAAAAACATTTATTTTTACATTTTTTTTAAACTATAAATATTGTGGCGAATTGCCAAAACAAAACCATTCTCAAAAACACTTGCAAACAGGATAATGACGAACGTACCTCTCTCCCAGAAAGTTTTTCAACAGCCTTAAAACGTCTCTAAAGTCTAAGTTCAAATATAAAGACGGATCTAAGATTATTTGATCAAATACAAGCCCAATCGTCAACCTTAAATGAGAAGGCTGCGCCACCGAACTCGAGATTGATGATGTAGCTAACGAATCGGATCTTCGTATTTTTTTTGCAATCTGAAAAAAATGTAAAAAAAATTCAATTTTTCAGGGACGCATTGGAAAAATTTATGGAAAATCCTTTATCTATTTTAATCTGAAAAGACGAAACTACCGACCTTATTTTAATCGCAAATATCGCTATGACATTGCGTAATGGGCACACATTTGCGTGTGCCCCAACATTGCTGAGATGTTTCAACCAAATTTAATCACTAATGTAATTAAAAAAAAAAATTTTTTGTTTCATATAAATATGCTAGAAAACTTTCTTACTTAACTTCTACCCATAGCTTGTCGTAAGAATAACCGTATCTGCTTTAAGATTATATCTGTGGCGTCTGTGGTTACATTCACACACAACGTAAACAATTTATTAAATCGATAAATTGGATTAAATGCTCGCAGTCCAAAGATGTTTATAAATTGGGTAAAGGAACTTTCGGGTCTTCTGCCAACATTACATAATGTTAAAATGTCTTGTATATAGTTTCTCTCAGTGCATTTAGTAGCGACGGCCAGCATCGGTAAATCAGCAGTCATTCCAGCATCTTTTAGCTCCAATTCCACTTTACTCTTGCCACACGGCCGTGCATTAGTGTGCGATTCCCGTCTTGTCGTTTGCCGCTGCTCTCTATTATATCGGGCCTTATCGTGTTTGGGCAATGTGCACCATTTTGATTGGATTTAGATTAACCTTCTAAACCTTTGTTTTGGGTACCAAAAAACTTGGTAGCTCAACATTAGCTTTGTTTACGGACTTCCCATTTTTTAAAAGTAGTTGTCCAGGTTCATTTAAGTATGCGGAAATTGGTTAGTCAATTCAGATACTTTCGTCTGTTTTGTTTTATTAAGAAATGTAGTGCGCCAGTGTTGCCGGATTTTATGAAAAGGCCTCAGTAGGTTTTTAAGGGGGAAAAAAGCAGGGGTAGAGCGTGCACAATTGGTTGTCTGGGACTAGCTCGACGGACGATTGGATTATTATTTCGTACACTAATAACAATTTTGAAATGGGTTTTTTTTTGGTAGTATTACTTTGGAAAAGTGGGCGTGGCTCTGACCCTATAAATATTTTAAAATATATAACAAAATTTAATTTAAAGAATTGCATAATTTCTGTTAAAATATTATATTATCTAAATGATCTCAAATTTTACTTATTTTTACTACGAAAGCTTGGGCAGTATGTATGTCAGTATGTAACAAAATGGTTTCCAAATATCTAATCAACTTGGAACTTTGCATACATCTCAAGGACGGATGACAATTCAATAATTCGACAAACATTTTTCATGCTTTCATCCTTGTTAGGAACGCCAAGATTCTCGAATTGTTTGATAGATATATAGAGTAGAGATATGCATATATTTTTAAGATATTTATACATCGGCCTACTTCTAGATTCTGTAATCCAAAGTTTTGTAATGCACTTTCAATTACCACAAACCAGCATCTTGCAGCTTGTTTAAGACAATAATAGCTTTATTTAATTTACATACTTCTTTTTATCGCTCTTGTCTAAACCTATTTGAGCCTTCATATAAATTTCGGGGTTTCATTTAAAAAAGCAGTTTTGACATCCATATGGCAAAAGGAACTGCTAAAATAAATCTAAAACCTTAAAATCGTACAACTGGTTCACGTCATGATTCATCATAAATTTCTGGGTGAAGCCCCTTGTTGCCAGTCTTGCCTTTTATTTTAGTAAATAGCCATGTTCTTCTTGCTTTAAAGTTTAAACTAAAATATATTATATATACATCGGTGCCACCTGCAATTCACTATGTTTCTTACATTGGGCCTTTCCACTAAGCATCATGTATAATTTACTAAATGAGAATTCCCATCTTGCAAAATTTAATTCCCTCATTTTATTTTAAACTATTATTTGTTATCTTTTATATTAATATTCTTAACAGAATTAAGAAAATAAATTTTGTTTTTCTGCACTACGCAATGCGCCTTTTTGGGTCTTGTAACAGATTTCTATCAGGCAACATATTTTCTGTGTAAGTAGCAGCGACTGCCGCAAAAGCGTCATCAGCGGTCGTTCCAATTCCCCCTTTTTCTACCTCAGCTTCCAAGCTCCTCTTAAGGTTACATAAATGACCTGCTTTCGCGTGCGATTCCCCCCTTTTCGCTCGCCAAGATGCACGGTTTCTTTGCGGTCTTATCTGGGCTTGGGCAGCGGATGCGGATCGGATCGCTCGTTTTCGTTTTCTTGTCTTTACTCCGAAATCTAATTTTCGAGTCGGTGATCCCGTGTTGCCAAGCGTTTAGTTTGTGTAAATGATTAAAATAAATATTAAAATAGTAATTATAAAATAAAATAAAATAGTTTAACGAAGAAAGGATTTTGATCTTGGCTTCTGTCGCGATCAAGCGAGAATTAAAATCAAATTTTAATTTCAGTTATATGACAGCTTCAGGATATAGTCTTTATAAAAAACGCTCAAAATTTAACTTATCAAAAATGTTGCACTTGCGATAGTTCAGTAATGTGAATGGAATATCTTCGATCCTGGCGTGGCACAGCACTATTGGAAATTCCCGATTTTGTGGCATAAACTATGTCGCGCTAACAAGCGGGAGTAAAACTCAAGAATTTAATTTTAGTTTTTATTATTGTTAATCGTTTACAATTCCGCAAGAACAAGTAACTCCAAAAAGGTCCACGACCGAAGCGACTCGCTATCAATAAGACTACCGAAAGTGCATAGAAGCACAATGCGTTCCACAGAGCTAACGGCTCACACAACAAACGCATTGCGCTATGCAAACTCGGCTGTGCTTATACCCTACACGTGCTTTGTTTACATTTTTATATTTCTTCCGTGCAAAGCTTCGCTTGCACGGAGCCTAGCTGCTGATCCCAACAAACTAAAAAATCCTAAACTGATAACGAATCCCCATTAAAAACTCCGAGGTTGCCTCCTTCAACCAATAATTGCTCCAAATGTGAGTCATTTCGCGGCATTTCATTTGTAGCTCCTAGGGTAAATGGTTTTAGACGGAGCCGAAGCCTAGCTACAGTATAAAATAAAATTAAACAATTCGTTTACCTATATATATTTTTTGTAAAGTTATACCTTTGTTGGGCCCAGCAGTTTCCAGCCAAAAGCACATAAACATCTATATTTCTTTATCAACGGCTGGAAATTTTAGCTACTCTTCGTCTTATTTGTGTTTCTGTCAACCGCCTCGTCCCTCGCCTGGACTATTTGTTACATGCAAGCTTGGCTTGCTGCTCCAGCTTTGACGGCTGCGTGGGAGTTATTGCTCTTCATTGCCTTGTTGTTATTGCATTTGCATATATCCGCGTTGCCTTGTGTTGTTCGGCTTTAACCTTAAGTAAAGAAATTTGTACATTGGAATTTCCCGGACTTTTCTTTCCCAGCAGCTACAAAAACGCTGGGTAGGTCGACATTTTGGTGACCTCGACGTGATCATTGTTGTTGCTTGGGTACGCAGATTGACCGGATTCTGCTAGTTGTTCAAGGAAAACCATAGACAGTCATCCTCACCTAACGAAAATGGAAAAGCTTCGATGGCTCATTTCTTGCCTTCGAGAGTCGGCAGTGGAGACAGTTCGCGCTCTGGAAATTACGGATGCCAATAACGACGTTGCCCTGGACCTGCTGCGGTCCAGGCAGTAGTCGAATTAATTTCCCATATTAATGAAATTCTTCAGTTACAAGCTGTCGAGGTCGGATCTGTAGGCACGCTTTGGGAGTTGTTTCACCATTTATGAGTTCCGCAACGGCTATAGAGATTCAAGGGTGTCGCTTGGTCCAGATAGTCTTTCACAAGCCGACATAGAACATACGAAAGACGGGTCCGCGCGATTCAATGTATTTGTTTCTAAACGCGGGTCTATCCAGCAGCTAACCAAGAATATGGAATGACGACGGCATCTAACCTGGCTGATTTACTATCTAAAGGCTTATCGGAGGGAGGAAAACCGTGTCAAAGGTATAATGCATAAATGTGTGCGTGGCTTCCAAACTAAAACTCATCTGCTGGAGCACGTTATGGCTGATCTTCCGACGGTGAGAGTTGAATGCTTCTAAAGGTTTGACGTAACCGGTGTGGATTTCTTCGAACAGTTTTTCTATAGTTCGGAACAGGTCACCCATTAAGTGCTAAGGGAGTGTATTCATCTGCTTCAGTACCAAGGCTGTCCATTTGGAGCTCATCAAGGACTGTCCACTTGCTCGTTCCTAAGCTCAAGAGGTTTATTTGCACGTACAAACTTTGTTGGTACGAAGAACGAGTTGCTGAAACTAAAGCGAATGTTCCTGTATCAGGAGCACTAAGCCTCCTTTCACGGCGGAAACCATAAAAGGCGCTTTATTCTTCCATGATCTCCTCATTTTGGTGGGCTATGCGTCGCAGCCGTAAAAACAGCCAAGCATCACTCGTACCGTGCGGTTGGCCCATCTGTGCTATGCTACGAAGAGTTGAGGACACTGCTATGCCACATTGCCTCCTTAATTCTCGTCCGCATGTATCTATTTCAGAAGATACTCCTTTAACGTTTACCCTAACTGGCCTTAACTTCAGCTGTCTGGACGGGTGGCAGCGAGTCTGCTTCTTGCAGCAGGTGTTATGGTCGCGTTATTGCAGCACCGTTCTAAATCGCGCAAGTCAGGCCCGATGGTGTCGGTCGGGAAGTCGTCCTGGTAAAGAACCTGCCTCCCATAAAGTGGCTAGGGGCCAGAGTGATAGAGCTAATTTCCGTGCGTGATGGAGTTCATCTGGTGGCAGTACTGAAAACAGCCATTGGTACCACAAAACGAGCCGTGGCGAAATTTGACTTGCTTGAAGGATATTGGACCCAGCAGTTTCCAGCTAAAAGCAATCATAAAAACACAAACATTTTTATTTCTTGATCAACAGCTGGTAATGAACTCTTCGTCCGCTTGCATGTATCTGAGATTCTTTCCCCCGCCTCGTCCCTCACCTGGAGTCTTTACTTACTGCTTAAGCTTTGACGGCTGCATGGGAGTTATTGCTCTTTACTTTTTCCCCGGCAGCTACCAAAAACGATTGGTAGCTCCACAAACTCTTGACGGCTGGCATGGAACGTTTTTTAGGAATACATGATAAACTTTCGACTTTTTCGTTTTGTATTTATTTATGTAAAATGTAAATTATAATTTAACAATTACAATTTGTATTGTTTATTTGATTTGATATGTCTTTTGGCAAACTTTCGAAACAATTTCTTGCAGAAACCAAAATTTTTTGCATACTTTGAATCGTGGCCAAAGAAGCATTAATTAAATTTTTTTTAAATTGTTCGATTGCTCAATTTTGTTTTGGTGGTATAAATTGTACCGGAAAATTCTTTAGTGTCATAATGTCTTTAAAAAGTATTTGCCCAGGCTTACTCCGCCATTACAAATAAGAGTTCGATTAAACTTTTCAGGCAAAATGAAAAATTAAATAAAGGTAGCGGAAACCTTTCCAAAACGCAAATCAATGTATTAACTTAAACAAATAATTTCAGCGCGAATTCGCTTTAATCTCAAAAGTTCTGGTCCATAAAAGTTGGCTGTTGTCTATTTAAATGTTGTTATAAAAAAAGACAAAATCATTGAATGGATTTTCCAAGAAAATTATAATTTAAAAGAAAGTTATAATTAAAAATTATAACCAAAAATTAAGCTTATTTAAAAGAAAACATATAAATAAGCTTATTTAAAAACATTTATTTTTACATTTTTTTTAAACTATAAATATTGTGGCGAATTGCCAAAACAAAACCATTCTCAAAAACACTTGCAAACAGGATAATGACGAACGTACCTCTCTCCCAGAAAGTTTTTCAACAGCCTTAAAACGTCTCTAAAGTCTAAGTTCAAATATAAAGACGGATCTAAGATTATTTGATCAAATACAAGCCCAATCGTCAACCTTAAATGAGAAGGCTGCGCCACCGAACTCGAGATTGATGATGTAGCTAACGAATCGGATCTTCGTATTTTTTTTGCAATCTGAAAAAATGTAAAAAAAATTTAATTTTTCAGGGACGCATTGGAAAAATTTATGGAAAATCCTTTATCTATTTTAATCTGAAAAGACGAAACTACCGACCTTATTTTAATCGCAAATATCGCTATGACATTGCGTAATGGGCACACATTTGCGTGTGCCCCAACATTGCTGAGATGTTTCAACCAAATTTAATCACTAATGTAATTAAAAAAAAAAATTTTTTGTTTCATATAAATATGCTAGAAAACTTTCTTACTTAACTTCTACCCATAGCTTGTCGTAAGAATAACCGTATCTGCTTTAAGATTATATCTGTGGCGTCTGTGGTTACATTCACACACAACGTAAACAATTTATTAAATCGATAAATTGGATTAAATGCTCGCAGTCCAAAGATGTTTATAAATTGGGTAAAGGAACTTTCGGGTCTTCTGCCAACATTACATAATGTTAAAATGTCTTGTATATAGTTTCTCTCAGTGCATTTAGTAGCGACGGCCAGCATCGGTAAATCAGCAGTCATTCCAGCATCTTTTAGCTCCAATTCCACTTTACTCTTGCCACACGGCCGTGCATTAGTGTGCGATTCCCGTCTTGTCGTTTGCCGCTGCTCTCTATTATATCGGGCCTTATCGTGTTTGGGCAATGTGCACCATTTTGATTGGATTTAGATTAACCTTCTAAACCTTTGTTTTGGGTACCAAAAAACTTGGTAGCTCAACATTAGCTTTGTTTACGGACTTCCCATTTTTTAAAAGTAGTTGTCCAGGTTCATTTAAGTATGCGGAAATTGGTTAGTCAATTCAGATACTTTCGTCTGTTTTGTTTTATTAAGAAATGTAGTGCGCCAGTGTTGCCGGATTTTATGAAAAGGCCTCAGTAGGTTTTTAAGGGGGAAAAAAAGCAGGGGTAGAGCGTGCACAATTGGTTGTCTGGGACTAGCTCGACGGACGATTGGATTATTATTTCGTACACTAATAACAATTTTGAAATGGGTTTTTTTTTGGTAGTATTACTTTGGAAAAGTGGGCGTGGCTCTGACCCTATAAATATTTTAAAATATATAACAAAATTTAATTTAAAGAATTGCATAATTTCTGTTAAAATATTATATTATCTAAATGATCTCAAATTTTACTTATTTTTACTACGAAAGCTTGGGCAGTATGTATGTCAGTATGTAACAAAATGGTTTCCAAATATCTAATCAACTTGGAACTTTGCATACATCTCAAGGACGGATGACAATTCAATAATTCGACAAACATTTTTCATGCTTTCATCCTTGTTAGGAACGCCAAGATTCTCGAATTGTTTGATAGATATATAGAGTAGAGATATGCATATATTTTTAAGATATTTATACATCGGCCTACTTCTAGATTCTGTAATCCAAAGTTTTGTAATGCACTTTCAATTACCACAAACCAGCATCTTGCAGCTTGTTTAAGACAATAATAGCTTTATTTAATTTACATACTTCTTTTTTATCGCTCTTGTCTAAACCTATTTGAGCCTTCATATAAATTTCGGGGTTTCATTTAAAAAAGCAGTTTTGACATCCATATGGCAAAAGGAACTGCTAAAATAAATCTAAAACCTTAAAATCGTACAACTGGTTCACGTCATGATTCATCATAAATTTCTGGGTGAAGCCCCTTGTTGCCAGTCTTGCCTTTTATTTTAGTAAATAGCCATGTTCTTCTTGCTTTAAAGTTTAAACTAAAATATATTATATATACATCGGTGCCACCTGCAATTCACTATGTTTCTTACATTGGGCCTTTCCACTAAGCATCATGTATAATTTACTAAATGAGAATTCCCATCTTGCAAAATTTAATTCCCTCATTTTATTTTAAACTATTATTTGTTATCTTTTATATTAATATTCTTAACAGAATTAAGAAAATAAATTTTGTTTTTCTGCACTACGCAATGCGCCTTTTTGGGTCTTGTAACAGATTTCTATCAGGCAACATATTTTCTGTGTAAGTAGCAGCGACTGCCGCAAAAGCGTCATCAGCGGTCGTTCCAATTCCCCCTTTTTCTACCTCAGCTTCCAAGCTCCTCTTAAGGTTACATAAATGACCTGCTTTCGCGTGCGATTCCCCCTTTTTCGCTCGCCAAGATGCACGGTTTCTTTGCGGTCTTATCTGGGCTTGGGCAGCGGATGCGGATCGGATCGCTCGTTTTCGTTTTCTTGTCTTTACTCCGAAATCTAATTTTCGAGTCGGTGATCCCGTGTTGCCAAGCGTTTAGTTTGTGTAAATGATTAAAATAAATATTAAAATAGTAATTATAAAATAAAATAAAATAGTTTAACGAAGAAAGGATTTTGATCTTGGCTTCTGTCGCGATCAAGCGAGAATTAAAATCAAATTTTAATTTCAGTTATATGACAGCTTCAGGATATAGTCTTTATAAAAAACGCTCAAAATTTAACTTATCAAAAATGTTGCACTTGCGATAGTTCAGTAATGTGAATGGAATATCTTCGATCCTGGCGTGGCACAGCACTATTGGAAATTCCCGATTTTGTGGCATAAACTATGTCGCGCTAACAAGCGGGAGTAAAACTCAAGAATTTAATTTTAGTTTTTATTATTGTTAATCGTTTACAATTCCGCAAGAACAAGTAACTCCAAAAAGGTCCACGACCGAAGCGACTCGCTATCAATAAGACTACCGAAAGTGCATAGAAGCACAATGCGTTCCACAGAGCTAACGGCTCACACAACAAACGCATTGCGCTATGCAAACTCGGCTGTGCTTATACCCTACACGTGCTTTGTTTACATTTTTATATTTCTTCCGTGCAAAGCTTCGCTTGCACGGAGCCTAGCTGCTGATCCCAACAAACTAAAAAATCCTAAACTGATAACGAATCCCCATTAAAAACTCCGAGGTTGCCTCCTTCAACCAATAATTGCTCCAAATGTGAGTCATTTCGCGGCATTTCATTTGTAGCTCCTAGGGTAAATGGTTTTAGACGGAGCCGAAGCCTAGCTACAGTATAAAATAAAATTAAACAATTCGTTTACCTATATATATTTTTTGTAAAGTTATACCTCTGTTGGGCCCAGCAGTTTCCAGCCAAAAGCACATAAACATCTATATTTCTTTATCAACGGCTGGAAATTTTAGCTACTCTTCGTCTTATTTGTGTTTCTGTCAACCGCCTCGTCCCTCGCCTGGACTATTTGTTACATGCAAGCTTGGCTTGCTGCTCCAGCTTTGACGGCTGCGTGGGAGTTATTGCTCTTCATTGCCTTGTTGTTATTGCATTTGCATATATCCGCGTTGCCTTGTGTTGTTCGGCTTTAACCTTAAGTAAAGAAATTTGTACATTGGAATTTCCCGGACTTTTCTTTCCCAGCAGCTACAAAAACGCTGGGTAGGTCGACATTTTGGTGACCTCGACGTGATCATTGTTGTTGCTTGGGTACGCAGATTGACCGGATTCTGCTAGTTGTTCAAGGAAAACCATAGACAGTCATCCTCACCTAACGAAAATGGAAAAGCTTCGATGGCTCATTTCTTGCCTTCGAGAGTCGGCAGTGGAGACAGTTCGCGCTCTGGAAATTACGGATGCCAATAACGACGTTGCCCTGGACCTGCTGCGGTCCAGGCAGTAGTCGAATTAATTTCCCATATTAATGAAATTCTTCAGTTACAAGCTGTCGAGGTCGGATCTGTAGGCACGCTTTGGGAGTTCACCATTTATGAGTTCCGCAACGGCTATAGAGATTCAAGGGTGTCGCTTGGTCCAGATAGTCTTTCACAAGCCGACATAGAACATACGAAAGACGGGTCCGCGCGATTCAATGTATTTGTTTCTAAACGCGGGTCTATCCAGCAGCTAACCAAGAATATGGAATGACGATGGCATCTAACCTGGCTGATTTACTATCTAAAGGCTTATCGGAGGGAGGAAAACCGTGTCAAAGGTATAATGCATAAATGTGTGCGTGGCTTCCAAACTAAAACTCATCTGCTGGAGCACGTTATGGCTGATCTTCCGACGGTGAGAGTTGAATGCTTCTAAAGGTTTGACGTAACCGGTGTGGATTTCTTCGGACAGTTTTTCTATAGTTCGGAACAGGTCACCCATTAAGTGCTAAGGGAGTGTATTCATCTGCTTCAGTACCAAGGCTGTCCATTTGGAGCTCATCAAGGACTGTCCACTTGCTCGTTCCTAAGCTCAAGAGGTTTATTTGCACGTACAAACTTTGTTGGTACGAAGAACGAGTTGCTGAAACTAAAGCGAATGTTCCTGTATCAGGAGCACTAAGCCTCCTTTCACGGCGGAAACCATAAAGTGGCGCTTTATTCTTCCATGATCTCCTCATTTTGGTGGGCTATGCGTCGCAGCCGTAAAAACAGCCAAGCATCACTCGTACCGTGCGGTTGGCCCATCTGTGCTATGCTACGAAGAGTTGAGGACACTGCTATGCCACATTGCCTCCTTAATTCTCGTCCGCATGTATCTATTTCAGAAGATACTCCTTTAACGTTTACCCTAACTGGCCTTAACTTCAGCTGTCTGGACGGGTGGCAGCGAGTCTGCTTCTTGCAGCAGGTGTTATGGTCGCGTTATTGCAGCACCGTTCTAAATCGCGCAAGTCAGGCCCGATGGTGTCGGTCGGGAAGTCGTCCTGGTAAAGAACCTGCCTCCCATAAAGTGGCTAGGGGCCAGAGTGATAGAGCTAATTTCCGTGCGTGATGGAGTTCATCTGGTGGCAGTACTGAAAACAGCCATTGGTAACACAAAACGAGCCGTGGCGAAATTTGACTTGCTTGAAGGATATTGGACCCAGCAGTTTCCAGCTAAAAGCAATCATAAAAACACAAACATTTATATTTCTTGATCAACAGCTGGTAATGAACTCTTCGTCCGCTTGCATGTATCTGAGATTCTTTCCCCCGCCTCGTCCCTCACCTGGAGTCTTTACTTACTGCTTAAGCTTTGACGGCTGCATGGGAGTTATTGCTCTTTACTTTTTCCCCGGCAGCTACCAAAAACGATTGGTAGCTCCACAAACTCTTGACGGCTGGCATGGAACGTTTTTTAGGAATACATTAATAATTAATAATTAATAATTTCAGCGCGAATTCGCTTTAATCTCAAAAGTTCTGGTCCATAAAAGTTGGCTGTTGTCTATTTAAATGTTGTTATAAAAAAAGACAAAATCATTGAATGGATTTTCCAAGAAAATTATAATTTAAAAGAAAGTTATAATTAAAAATTATAACCAAAAATTAAGCTTATTTAAAGGAAAACATATAAATAAGCTTATTTAAAAACATTTATTTTTACATTTTTTTTAAACTATAAATATTGTGGCGAATTGCCAAAACAAAACCATTCTCAAAAACACTTGCAAACAGGATAATGACGAACGTACCTCTCTCCCAGAAAGTTTTTCAACAGCCTTAAAACGTCTCTAAAGTCTAAGTTCAAATATAAAGACGGATCTCAGATTATTTGATCAAATACAAGCCCAATCGTCAACCTTAAATGAGAAGGCTGCGCCACCGAACTCGAGATTGATGATGTAGCTAACGAATCGGATCTTCGTATTTTTTTTGCAATTTGAAAAAAATTTTTAAAAAATTCAATTTTTCAGGGACGCATTGGAAAAATTTATGGAAAATCCTTTATCTATTTTAATTTGACAAGACGAAACTACCGACCTTACCTTAATCGCAAATATCGCTATGACATTGAGTAATGGGCACACATTTGCGTGTGCCCCAACATTGCTGAGATGTTTTAACCAAATTTAATCACTAATGTAATTAAAAAAAAAAAATTTTTGTTTCATATAAATATGCTAGAAAACTTTCTTACTTAACTTCTACCCATAGCTTGTCGTAAGAATAACCGTATCTGCTTTAAGATATCTGTGGCGTCTGTGGTTACATTTACACACAACGTAAACAATTTATTAAATCGATAAATTGGATTAAAAGCTCGCAGTCCAAAGATGTTTATAAATTGGGTAAAAGAACTTTCGGGTCTTCTGCCAACATTACATAATGTTAAAATGTCTTGTATATAGTTTCTCTCAGTGCATTTAGTAGCGACGGCCAGCATCGGTAAATCAGCAGTCATTCCAGCATCTTTTAGCTCCAATTCCACTTTACTCTTGCCACACGGCCGTGCATTAGTGTGCGATTCCCGTCTTGTCGTTCGCCGCGGCTCTCTATTATATCGGGCCTTATCGTGTTTGGGCAATGTGCACCATTTTGATTGGATTTAGATTAACCTTCTAAACCTTTGTTTTGGGTACCAAACAACTTGGTAGCTCAACATTAGCTTTGTTTACGGACTTCCCATTTTTTAAAAGTAGTTGTCCAGGTTCATTTAAGTATGCGGAAATTGGTTAGTCAATTCAGATACTTTCGTCTGTTTTGTTTTATTAAGAAATGTAGTGCGCCAGTGTTGCCGGATTTTATGAAAAGGCCTCAGTAGGTTTTTAAGGGGGGAAAAAAGCAGGGGTAGAGCGTGCACAATTGGTTGTCTGGGACTAGCTCGACGGACGATTGGATTATTATTTCGTACACTAATAACAATTTTGAAATTTTTTTTTTGGTAGTATTACTTTGGAAAAGTGGGCGTGGCTCTGACCCTATAAATATTTTAAAATATATAACAAAATTTAATTTAAAGAATTGCATAATTTCTGTTAAAATATTATATTATCTAAATGATCTCAAATTTTACTTATTTTTACTACGAAAGCTCGGGCAGTACGTATGTCAGTATGTAACAAAATGGTTTCCAAATATCTAATCAACTTGGAACTTTGCATACATCTCAAGGACGGATGACAATTCAATAATTCGACAAACATTTTTCATGCTTTCATCCTTGTTAGGAACGCCAAGATTCTCGAATTGTTTGATAGATATATAGAGTAGAGATATGCATATATTTTTAAGATATTTATACATCGGCCTACTTCTAGATTCTGTAATCCAAAGTTTTGTAATGCACTTTCAATTACCACAAACCAGCATCTTGCAGCTTGTTTAAGACAATAATAGCTTTATTTAATTTACATACTTCTTTTTTATCGCTCTTGTCTAAACCTATTTGAGCCTTCATATAAATTTCGGGGTTTCATTTAAAAAAGCAGTTTTGACATCCATATGGCAAAAGGAACTGCTAAAATAAATCTAAAACCTTAAAATCGTACAACTGGTTCACGTCATGATTCATCATAAATTTCTGGGTGAAGCCCCTTGTTGCCAGTCTTGCCTTTTATTTTAGTAAATAGCCATGTTCTTCTTGCTTTAAAGTTTAAACTAAAATATATTATATATACATCGGTGCCACCTGCAATTCACTATGTTTCTTACATTGGGCCTTTCCACTAAGCATCATGTATAATTTACTAAATGAGAATTCCCATCTTGCAAAATTTAATTCCCTCATTTTATTTTAAACTATTATTTGTTATCTTTTATATTAATATTCTTAACAGAATTAAGAAAATAAATTTTGTTTTTCTGCACTACGCAATGCGCCTTTTTGGGTCTTGTAACAGATCAGCGTCATCAGCGGTCGTTCCAATTCCCCCTTTTTCTACCTCAGCTTCCAAGCTCCTCTTAAGGTTACATAAATGACCTGCTTTCGCGTGCGATTCCCCCTTTTTCGCTCGCCAAGATGCACGGTTTCTTTGCGGTCTTATCTGGGCTTGGGCAGATGCGGATGCGGATCGGATCGCTCGTTTTCGTTTTCTTGTCTTTACTCCGAAATCTAATTTTCGAGTCGGTGATCCCGTGTTGCCAAGCGTTTAGTTTGTGTAAATGATTAAAATAAATATTAAAATAGTAATTATAAAATAAAATAAAATAGTTTAACGAGAAAGAATTTTGATCTTGGCTTCTGTCGCGATCAAGCGAGAATTAAAATCAAATTTTAATTTCAGGGTTTTTATTTATTTTTATACAGTTCACAAATTACGCAAAAGCAATCAAAACTTAAAGGGACCACGACCGCAGCGACTCCCGCACCAAAATTAACTGTCCGAAAGTGCATTGAAGAACAATACGTTCCACCAGAGCTAACGGCTCACATCACAAACGCATTGCGCTATGCAGACTCGGCTGTGCTTATCCCCTACGCATGGTTTGTTTACCTTTTCTTATCTTGGTTATTGTGGGGCTCTCACGGAGCCTAGCTGCTGATCCCAACATTCTCCCCCCATTGGAAGCTTGCTACCAATATCGTCCCTGAGGAGCAGCAGACACAATTTAGCCACCGCACGTTTGGTCATCCCAGTGGCGGTTTTTAACGCCGCAACTCGATGAACTCCATCCTTCCCAGGGATGAGTTCAATGACCCTGGCAAGCGGCCACTTCATAGGGGGAAGGTTCTCATCCTTGACCATTACAATGTCCCCTACAGCGATGACTGTCCCTGAAGAGCGCCACTTAGAGCTCTGTTACAGAAGAGTGAGGTATTCCTCTTTCCAACGGGCCCAGAAGACCTGCTGCAGGAACGACACGCGCTGCCACGCATCAAGGCGGCTTACATTGAGAGCCTTTAGGTCTAGCTCCACTGATGCCGACGCAGGGCCACCATGCAAAAAATGGGCAGGAGTTAGTACGTCTAGGTCAGCGGGGTTCTCTGAAAGGGAGACAAGAGGCCTTGAATTAATTATCGAGCCAATTTGGCACACCAATGTCCTTAGCTCATCGAAACTAAGAATCATGGGCCCAACCGCTCGATATAAGTGGTGCTTCGCTGTTTTTACGGCTGCTCCCCAAAGTCCACCAAAGTGCGGAGAGCGAGGAGGGATAAATCGCCAATCAATCGGCTCAGTTAGACAAAACTCCTGAATGGATGATCTATCCTCAGAACTTGGGAACAACCGCCTTAGCTCGAGTAATTCGTTCTTGGCTCCCTCGAAGTTTATTGCATTGTCCGACCAAATTTGCTTGGGACTTCTTCTGGTGCAAACAAATCTTTTCAGTGTGCCCAAAAAGAAAGGGGTGGATAAATCCTTCACCAACTCCAAATGGACCGCTTTCGTGGCAAAACATATGTACACGCTGACGTAGCATTTTTTGGGCGCCTTATTCCGAGTCTCAGCCTTGTGATAAAATGGTCCGCTGAAGTCTGTGCCAGTCACGTCGAAAACGTTGAAACCTTCAACACGCTCCTTTGGCAAATCAGAGTAATTCCGCAGGCGACCACCGACGCGAAGTAGATCCTCTTCGTCGATGAATGGGGAGAGCGATGCAAGCGAACTCGAGAGTGGCAGCAATTTTTGTTCCTTAACCAACTTCAAATCGCTCAACAAATGCGACCGTTGCACAAGTCTCAATAAGATATGCGTCCCTACTTGAAGCTCCTTGACGTTAATTCCCTTATGGCGGAGGCGACGGCAAAACTTATACACGTATGCGAAGACGCTTTGCAGCGATGAAAATGAATTAGCAAACTTCGAAGCAGCAACGATGTCATGATACGGTGACATGGTCAGAAAGACTCTTGCTTGGAGTTCCAGCGTCGGCTTCTCGGTTGGAATGACAAGAGGCCAGGAAGCCTTAGACAAGGAGATAAAGGGAGGACCGCGAACCCACAAGGCCGATTCGGACAGCTCAGTCGGTAGAGCCCCTCGAGACAAAATGTCTGCAGGATTAGACGCGGTGGGAAAGTATCTCCACTCCATAGACTTGGTAAGCTCCTGAATGGTGGCAACGCGGTTGGCAACAAAAATGTTGAAACGAGGTGGCTCATCTCGAAGTCAAGCCAATGCGACGGAAGAGTCGCACCAGCAATAATATGCTCTATTGTAACGCAGCAATCAGCCATCAGCCTGGCTATCAGTTCTACACCCGATAGCTCCAGCTTCGGCACGGTGAGCGACTTTATTGGGGCGACGCGACACTTGGAGCACAACAGCCGGCTCTCCAACTTCGAAACAACGTACACACAAGCTCCGTACGCATCGATGCTGGCATCACAAAATCCATGAACTTCGACATTTCCTGGAACGCAAATGGACTAACGCGGGAACCTCATTAAACGGATTTGAGAGAAACTGCTGCAGAATTTTAGCCAGTCATGGAGGAGAGCTTGAGGTAGGGTTTCGTCCCAGGATAAATTTTCTCTGCACAACCTCTGGAGAAGTATGTAAGGTCTATTCACGACAGGGCCCACTAATCCCATTGGAACATTAAAAGCGAGTTATTAAGGATAAGATTGAGCGCCTAGCTGGGCTTGTGGTAGGCTGCAGAGACTCAAACGAAAACAGCAACTGATCACTAGTTGGCTCCCAAGCGAGCCCCAGCGTCTTGGCAAAAGGGGTGCCGTCATTAAACTCCAGGTAGGACTCCTTGTCCTCATCAGGAATGCCTTTCAGAACATCGAGAACATTTGAGCACCATTTTCTTAGCCGAAAGCTGCCCTTGCTTAGAAGGCATGACGTCTGATTCATTATTTCAAAGATTTCAAAAATATCTATGCGCTGCGGCTCGTGGAAGCTGGAATCGGCGAGCACTAAGTTTCCAGGGATCTCCCAGTCCGACACATTTATAGGACCGCTGGGCTGAATCTCGGTGATCTTCGAGGCGACAATTGCCGTGATGTAAGCGGAATAATCGGAAATCCGCGATTGCATGTAGAGGGTAACGGAGTTGCCATCCGTTGAGACCTCGGTATCTCCAAGCCCAGTTATGGCCACGGCGCATCTCGAATGACAAAGCTGGAGCAGGCTTGCCAATCGCGACATAATGAGGTGCACCTGTGAGCCAGAGTGTAATAGCGCCCTACAAGGAAACATGACACCGGAGCGGCCACGCACTAAAATGCTAGCGGTAGGCAGCAACGCAATTTCCGAATGGCGATCCTGAACCACAAGTTAATTTGCAGGGGGTGCATGCTTGGCTGAGTCCACAACCTAGTCAGGAGAAGGAACACCAGGCCCAGATGAGGCGGAGGCTATGTTGCCAGGCAGAGACTCCCGTGAATGCAAGGAGGCATGATGCCTGCGATGACAAATCCGACAATGCGAAGAGTTGCATCCACATGCAAAGTGACTTGGTTTTAGGCACAGAAAGCACAGGCTAATCTTGTGGTCTCACGCCACCGTTCCGCTGAACCCCGGGCAGGCGGGCAAAGAGTGCGTTGAGGCGCCACACAGGGAGCACGCATCGACGGGGGCGTTGGCTAGCATGCAGGATCGATTGTTGGTCGGTCTCCGTCGGGCCCCATGGCCTGACGCATGAGCAGCCATGGCGATGTCCACCGTTTCGAGCGTCCTGCATCGCTGCTCCAAAAACCTGGCAATGGATTCCCACGTCGGAATAGCATCATCCTTCGAGGCCGCTTGAGACTCCTCCCACTTGGCCTGCGTGGACGGATCCAGCTTCTGAACCAGGATTTGCACAAGTAGGCAGTCTTGTATTTCCTTAGACGATCCAGAACTCATCAGCGCTCGCATGTGCCCATTGAATTTGTCGGACAACTCCCGAAGTATTGTTACACGGGCTCGATTGCTCGAAGGTGGAGGATCTCATATACGTGGGTCTGAAAAATTAATCGACGATTACTAAAACGGTTGTGCAAAAGATCAAGAGCCACAGAGTAATTATCATCTGAGATTTCCAACGCACGAACGGATTCCAGCGCAGAGTCCCGCAGACACGAAACCAGCCACCGGAGCTTCTCCATCCTCGTTAGTTGAGGGTGATTGTCAATGATCGTTTTGAACAGGGAGATAAAATCTGACCATTCGGCGTACCCGCCACTGAATGTGGGCAACGGCAACGGCGGCAACATGGGGGCAGGTTTTAACGATCCAATAGGAGGAGCGCCTCCCCATTTCTGATTGCAACGTCAGGCTAGTGGCAAGACGGGTGAATTTCCAAAAGAGTGGGCTGCCAATCTCTCCATGGTTGACACCCTCGAGAGCGTCATGAAGAGCCGTGAATTTGGCGCGCAGTTGCTTCTCCAAGACGTCTAATGGAGAAAGAGGCGTGTTGTCGCTTGCTACCGCAGCTACAACCAGAACATGCAGCTCCTTCAACTCCAGGTACGCTATTTCCGCTTTTTCTTTAAATATGCCTCCCTGCTGGAAGCATCGGCAGCGCTGAACTCGGCTCCAGAATCCATCATTTGGCACTAAGTTGAGCGAGAGAAGGGTGAGGCGTTGGCGCACAACGAAGGACAACTAATCACTTTTTGCACTTGCAACAAACTGTGGCACAGATCACGTCGGGGTCACCAACTGTCGCGATAAAGCGAGAATTAAAATCAAATTTTAGTTTCTGGGTTTTTATTTCTTTTTATACAGTTCACAAATTACGCAAAAGCAATTAAAACTTAAAGGGTCTCGGCTGAGCTTATCCCCTACGCATGGTTTGTTTACATTTTCTTATCTGTGCAACATTTTTGGTGACCCCGATATGATGCGTGCCCCATTGCTTGGCGCAAGCATTTAAAGTGACGCGGTATTTAAAAAATATATAGAGATAAAAGCTCTCTATGTTTGAAACATCCATTGACAGTCAATATCCGGCTCATTTTTTAGACGCTTTAACTTATCGTACTGAAACTGGACATCTCTACAAGAGACAAGTGGAGGGTACTCTGCAAGGAATTGAGGAGGTCGGCTCGCCGACGTGGGAATGTATGGCTCCGATTCTGGATTTGGCTATGGTTTCGCTGCCACCAGCTTTACTCCCAAACCGACGAAACTGCCAAACTTCTTCTATGCCGCGCTCTATTGGATTCCGGCTCACAGGTTCATCTCATCACTTCCTAGCTTCAGTTTTCTCTTTTTGAGACCTCGGTGGCAGCATCTGCATTGGCAGATAAGGCATTGCTTGCAGTCTGCGGTCTCAGGCAATCCCGCCTAACCTCCCGTTGAGGGTTAATTAAATCGCGAAGGCTACTTTGGATTTCTGAGGACTAGACGCATTATCAAATAACATGATCTATAGCTGTCACAATCTAAAGAGTTGGACTTACACCGGGGGAAGATATTGAATCTTGTGACAGACTTCTTTCAGCAACTTATTTATTCTCTGTGTATCAGGTTCCTCAGCGGTCATTCTCATTATCCCTTTTCTCTTTTCCAGCTTCTAAGCTATGGCTACCCTCACGGACGGCTTTCGTGAGTGATTCCCGTTTTGTCGCTCGCCGGACCGTGCTTTGCGGTCTTATCTGGGTTTGGGGAGTGGATAGACGACACTCTTTAAAACGCAAAATTCAGATCGGATCACATTTATACAATAAACCGGAAATAATTAAACTTCGTAAAGATTTAAATTTCTTGCTACCAAAGACGCCTATAATATATATATATAATTTAAATATATATTTATAATATAATAATATAATATATACATAATTTTTATATAAATCATTTTTTAAACAAATTGTTCATCATAAGAATGTTATGGGACGCACGGAAGTAAAATTATTTTCCGTATACGAAAATTAATCAGAAACATTTTTCAAAAATGTAACATCTTTGTGTAACGAGTAAGCAGGCTCATATTTCAAAAGATTACACTGATAATAATTACCCAGGTTAAGAAGTTTCACCGAGTTTTCCTCGGTTTAATGTTAATTAGAGACTAATGTTAATTTTTCCTTCTTCCAAAAATCTTATTTCAAGGTAGATTAATCTCTGGTTGGATCACAGAACTCCGAATCGAATTATACCAAAATATGGTCCAAGACTTGAGGCTCTAACTCAGCATTGCTCTGGGTTATAACATACCTGGTTTTACTAACTATAGCACTTAAATTCCTAGAGATTGGTTACTAAACTTAAGTGTATAATCCGCACAAAATAAAATTAAAATATTCCTTTTCATTTATTTGGGGCACGGGGCACATAATTGTCCTATGTGTAAAGGGGTACAAAAAAAGGGGCGCGAGTTGGCGGGTACATTGACCAAAGAGTAATTGGGTACTCTCCAAAGAGTCGGAGAAGTCCAAATCTTAATAGACTCCCCTTTCCTTTCTGAAGAGGTCAAGTTGCCAGAGTTTGGTAACTTAGAATTTCTTTGGGTTAAGGTCACTTTGTCGGATCAATTGATGTTTATTACCTGTTCTTATATACCACCTTTATTCGAACCGCCTACGTACTGGCATTATTTGTCTGGTATCCAGTCGGTTTTCAGTCTTATGTCCGAAAGCGAACAGCTCATGGGTCTGGGTGGACTTAACATACCAAAAATTACTCGGTCAAACATCGATAACGTTACAGCTTTATCCCGTTCGACACACCATGATTTTACTGCGGGCATTTTTAACATGTCTTTAGGTCAAATCAACCATGTCAGAAATTCTTTAGGTCGGTTTCTAGACTTGTGTTTTGTGTCTGACCCAGATGGAATCACCCTTTCCAGAGCCCTGCCTTTGGTAACCCCCGAAGATCCATATCATTCTAGGCTTGAGGTTTCAATCGAAACCATTGCCTTAATTAAATATCATAGCGTAAGTTATAGACCTTTAAAAAGGCTGACTTTAAAAAGCTTAATTCACTTCTTTGATTGGTCTGATCTTTTGGCATGCAATAATATGAATATCGCCTTAGAATATTAGAATATTTTTTATAGTATTCGCAAAATTTTTTCACAACAACATATTCACCTTTTAATATTGCTGATCAGCCCTACATACAAGTATATGAAATTCATTCAGCCAATCTTATATTTGGTCCATCTATCTCCGAATCAGTTTGTTATCGGATCTTTTAAAGGTTAAACCAGAATTTTCACCAGGTCACGATGGAGTACCAGGCTGTGTGCTAAAGAATTGCGCCGAGTGATTGTGCATACCTCTTTCTAAGCTTTTCACTTTATCTCTGGAAACGTCGATATTTCCCCATATGTGGAAGGAATCTTTTATAAATCCCCTGCATGAGAAAGGGAAAAAATCTGATGCTACTAACTATAGAGGTATCTCTAAATTGTCAGCAATTCCAAAGCTATTTGAAAAAATTATTACTCTTCATCTTCAACACTTCTGTAGCTCAATCATTTCTCCATGCCAGCATGGCCACCACCAACTTGATGGAGCTTACTTCATTTGTGATTGATGGCTTTAAAAATGGCCTTCAAAAAGATGCCATCTATACTGACTTTAGTAAAGCATTTGACTCTGTAAACCACTCACTCCTTTTGAGAAAAGGTCGATCTTTTGGGATTTGCTGTTAACTTCTTAACTTCTTAAGTGGATGTCTGGCTACCTTTCTGGAAGAACCCAACGCGTTCTTTTTAAAGATATATTCTCCTCCATAGTCCGAGCTACATCCGGAGTCCCTTAAAGAAGTAATCTCGGGCAAAGGCCCGAGTAAAGACTTTTTACCATTTTCATAAATGACTTGCCTTTTGCTTTACCGAACTCTCGTGTATTTATGTACGCAGATGACGTTAAGCTGTGTCTTCAGTATAAATCTTCCTCTGCCCAACACAAACTTCAGTCCGATTCGGACGAGTCCCAAAATTGGTGTTCTGCAAAATGCCTTATAATATAATGGGTCAAAATGCAAGCTTATGACATTCTTTTGCTTAAGCCCTATCCAAGTGGGACCGCCCTAGAAAGATTAGCTCAGGTTAATGACCAAGGTGTCCTATTAGACGTCAAGCTTAAATTGACTGACCATATATCGGCAATGATTAATAAAGCCATGGGTGTGCTTGGCTTCATTAAAAGATGGTCAAAAGTATGGTAACCTTATATAACTAAAACTCTTTACATATCTTTAATTCGTCCGATTCTTGAATACGGTTCATGTGTCTGTAGCCCCAATATGGGGTTCATCAAGACCGTATTGAATCAGTACAGAAGAACTTTCTCCTTTTTGCTCTTAAGGGTCTAAACATCCCAGCAAGTATCCAACTCCCGTCTTATCAGACTACTTTTAATAAACTTACCACCCCTACTAAACCGTAGAACTATGCTGGGTGTAGTTTTCATCAATAACCTTATTAATAGTGAAATCGACAGCCAAGTCCTTTTAAGTCTCTTAAATTTTAACGTTCCTTTTATAGCCTCTCGAACTTTCCTCCCCTTATTTCTTAGCTTTTGTAGGTTGAAATATGCCCAGCTTGACCCTTTTAGGGTATTCTGTGCTGAGTACAATGGCCTCTATCCAATTATCTCACAGATCTCTTGCATGATATCTATTATTCTTTCCTACTTAAGAGAACAAAAATCTAACTATTCCTTGTAACTTTTTTTAAAATCGGATCTATGCCCGCTATTCGAGCCGTACGATAAACGGCAGCGCCCCTCGGTTGGCGGGAGGTGGGCTGTACGTATGCAGTCAGAGCCGCAAAAAAAAAAAAAATAAATAAATAAACAAAAAAAAAATAAACGAGGAATCGTCATATTTAAAGTCATATTTCAATGAAGTCGCTAATCTTAGCAACCTTTTGACATTTTACTTTGACGAGGACTCAGACATAATTATATCATCAAGCCTTTTAGTATGACATTCATTCTTGGCATGTTTTAGTTGAAAGGCAATTCAATTGAAAGATAATTCAAACTTAGACTTAATCTCAACTTAACTTATTCTTAATATCCTTCCGCAGTATTTCCTCTCCTCTTCTGTTGGTTTTGATGATCATGATGACCGGAATGACCATGAAGAAAAATTCGTATAAGCTTTGGACCACTATTAGTGTTCCCAATTATAATCAATCTATACATCAGCTAATACTAAGCTTCTTGCACCCATGCGGCGCCTTATTTAAATATATAAGAATCGATATCCTAATTCGATCCGCGACATTATTAGAAGAAGCCGAAGAAAAATATAAAAAGTATAGTATAATTGGGCGGAGCCACGCCCAATTTTACAAAGGGAGTACAAAGCATCAAATAATACAATAAACGAGAATGGAAAGCTAACTTCGGACGGAGCCGAAGCTTATATACCCTTGCAGTTAAATAGCGGCTTCTTTTGATTAAAGATTCTTTTGATGATAAATTAGTTAGCCGATCTTTACAAAAACATTCAAAACAAGCTTAGATTCGTATAAAATGAATTATAAATTAAGTCCGACGCTTCTACGCCCAAAAACACGAAAGGCATTTCCGATATATGATATAGTCGGCCGATTCGAAATTTTTAAGATCGGCCTAAATTCCCCTAATAGTCAATCTGTGCAAATTTCAAGAATTTATCTTCAATAACATGGAAGTTATAGCATTTCCAATCAATCAGTTATATGGCAGCTATAGGATATAGCGTTCCGACTTATATACTGCGTGCAAAGGAAAGAAGGGTGTGTGCAAAGATTCAAGACGATAGCTCAAAAACTGAGAGACTAGTTTGCGTAATAACAGACAGACAGACATGCTTATATGGACTCAGGAGGTGATTCTGATCCAGAATATATATACTTTATGGGGTCCCGACTGTCTCTTCTTCTGACCAAAATTATAATACCCTTTGCAACAGAGTTGCTTATCTAAGCCACAAAATCGGGAATTATTCCCGTTCCTGCGCATTGCGATCTGACTTTGTTTGCTACATTCAGGGTTATTTGGTTAAACTGCTTTCTGCCACCAAGTTTTGGTACTGGTTACCGATATCAGGAAGGACGTGCAAGGTAACAATGTTCTAAGAGCATAAGAGCAAATAGCAACTGACGTGGTTTTTACGAGAAGGAGGAGGAGTTCGATTTTTTATGAGAAATTTTTTTTTGATTTTTGCTCAGCTAAGTAATTGAAAATTTAATGCAATAGGAGCTCTGTAATAAAATAGGTAATAAGAATAGGATAAAAGTTATTGTAGTCAGAAATTAATGCCCTGAAAGTGTTATGCTGGGCTTATGTTGATCCACAAAAGTTAAGGAACAAAGGAGAGGAAGTTTTAGAGACCCTAAACGGAGCGTTAAATTTTAACAGACCTAATAGGTGCTAGTTGTAGATTTCACCATTGATAATGTTGTTGATGAAAACTACACCCAGCATAGTCCTTCGTTTTAGTAACAATGGTAAATTGACTCAAAGGAGTCTGCTATGATAAGACGGGAGTTGGATACTTGCATCCCAGTTTAGACCCCTAAGAGCAAAAGGAGAAAATTCTTCTGCACTGATTCAATACGGTCTTGATGAACCCCATATTGGGGACTCCAGACACATGAACCGTATTCAAGAATCGGACGAACTAAAGATATGTAAAGAGTTTTGGTTATATAAGGGTCATTCAATTCCTTTGACCATCTTTTAATGAAACTAAGCACACCCTTGGCTTTATTAACCATTGCCGATATATGGTCGGTAAATTTAAGCTTGAAGTCTAATAGGACACCTAGGTCGTTAACCTGAGTTAATCTTTCTAGGGCGGTCCCATAGAAAAAATAAGTTGCCTGGATGGGGCTTAAGCGATAGAATGACATAAGTTTGCATTTTGACCCATTGAGTTTTAAGTCATTAGCAGAACATCAATTTTGGAACTAGTCCAGATCGGACTGACGTTTGTATTGGGCAAAGGAAGATTTATACTGAAGACACAGCTTAACGTCATCTGCGTACATAAGTACACGAGAGTTCGGTAAAGCAAAAGGCAAGTCATTTATGAAAATGGTAAAAGTAAAGGCCCGAGATGACTTCCTTGAGGGACTCCAGATGTAGCTCGGACTAGGCAGGAGAATACATATTTAAAAGGACGTGTTAAGAGTTTTCTCAAAAGGCGTGTGTGGCTTACAGTAGTCAAATGCTTCACTGAAGTCAGTGTAGATGACATCTGTTTGAAGGCCATTTTGGAAGCCATTAATCACAAATGATGTCAGCTCCAACAAGTTGGTGGTGGTGGAGCCTAGTCTAGTAAACCCATGCCAGCATGGAGAAATGATTGAGCTACAGAGGTGTTGCAGAAGAGGAGTAATAATTTTCAAACAGCTTTGGAATTGCTGATAATTTAGAGATGCCCGATAAGATCTGCAATGGCTTCATCCGTATTGGCAGAAGAAATTTCAAACGAGAGGAGGAGAAGAAGTTACAAGGAAGAAGAAGATACATGTTTCCATTTTGTGTATACATAGTTTTAAAACTGCTTCCGATCCTGAGTAAACTGAACCCGACAACGGCGAATATGCAGAAAGTTTTTTTTAAATTTGTTTAAACCAAAGGGGATTGTCTTTTAATCATTAGTACTAGAAAGCTGATACTGTTAGTCCATTGCTAATAAAGATTTGCATAAAATCTCGTTATATTTAAATTTTTCTTATAGTAAGAGGGCGGGAGGGGCGTGGTGAAAAAAAGGATCATAGTTTTGTTCCTTCAAAGATACTCTTCAAGGAAATGCAAAAAAAATGGTCAAAATCCTTCTACGAAGCCTGTAATCCTTAAATGAGTTTTATTTTGAGCAAAAAAAAATAAAACTCATAAATAATCATTATTTGTAAATTTTTTTTTTTTGCTCAAAAATAATAATTATTGTTGATTACTTATGAAATCGTTCAAAAATAATCATTACCCGTGAAGAATATAAAAAAAATCGAAATTTTAAGAATTCACGGAAATGCGTAGATCGACGAAAAAGGATTAAAATGATGTATTTCTTTTTGTTGTATGTCTATTCTGAGTACATGATTTTTTTGTTTAAAAAAAAACAGGCATAATCATTATTTTCGGTCCCTGGAAAGAAACAAATTCTATATAAAATAAGAACAGGTAATAAACAGCGATTGATCAGACGCAAAGAAATTCTAAGTTTCCAAACTCTTGCCACCCTATCTCTTCCGAAGGAAAAGAGGAGTCTACTGGGATTAAAACTCCGGCTCTTTGGAGAGGTCGGTCGCGACTAAAAGTGGTGTACCTGTCTGGGAAAACTTTGGAGCTAAGGATCTCCGGCTTTAACCAGGTTTCACTAAAGACAATAACCTGAGACGCAAAGGAAATGCTTTCAGAGTAAGGCCTAGGGAGTAAGGGTAAGAGTAAGGGATGTTGTTATTTTTTTGAGGAGAGAGCGGGCTGGTCACGTAGTCAAGCTTTGGGAAGTTTGACTCCCACACGCTTGGTACTCGATTTCTCCATTGATAAGGTTATTAATGAAAACTACACCCAGCATGGTCCTACGGTTTAGTAGGGATGGTAAGTTTATAAAGAGTAGTCTGCTATGATAAGACGGGAGTTGAATACTTGCATCCCAGTTTAGACCCCTAAGAGCAAAAAGGAGAAAGTTCTTCTGTATAGATTCAATGCGGTCTTGATGAACCCCATATTGGGGACTCCAGACACGTGAGCCGTACTCTAGAATCGGACGAACTAAACATATGTAAAGAGTTTTAGTTATATTCATTTTATTCATGTATGTATTTTAAGAAGAAGTCCGACGCTTCTACACCCGAAAACACGAAAGGTGTGGAGTTTCCGTTCGTTCATTTATATGGAAATTTTTCGTATGCAATTTTCCAGTTAGGTTAAATTCCCAAAAAAGAGGCTCCGAGCAAATTTTTCTTTTTCCAAAAAATGTGAGGAGTTGAAATCTCCCACACTCAAGACAGAAACGGGGAAAGAGGGGACGGGCCCACCGAAGTCTCAGGTAGGAAGATCAGGAGATCAGAAGACCAAGGACAGTCGTCCGGAACAGCAACGGATTGGAGAAAGCAGGATATACGACTTGGAACGTAACGGGACTGGGAGCCCTTGGAAATTTCCTAGTAGCCTTGCCACTATGCGACAATGGCAAGTCCGGCGTACGCCTAAACTGGTTCCGCCATCACAATGAACGGGCGTATCTTGGCCACCAACCCGAGCTGCTGCCAAGCCAGTCGTAAGGGCACCAGCATCCAGCAATAGAGGACACCGGAGGGCAGCCAAGTATGCCCGACCCTAACGCGGTGAGCCCCAGTTACCAAACCGGCTGCCAGGCACCAGACCAACAGGGGGCGGTGACCGGCGAACCTGGGAGGGCAAGCGGAATCGGTAGATCTATAAAACGCAAGGAGTTCACAGCAACGCGAGTAGTCTCTCATTGTAAAAAATATTTATAATCATAAATTAAAGGGAAAGGCAAAAGTAGATCAACTCGGTGTTATTTCTGGGCTCGGGTAAACACGTCGACCATATAAATATGGTTCCCACAAACTTTTTGAGCTAGCCGCGGCATTTGTCGCGAACAGGCAGCAAACCGTTCGTTACAACTTGATCCCCGCTTTAAAATGCCAAGTAAGACTCACTTGCGAAATGTACTTTTAAAAAATCAGTACAATAATTTAAAAGTTACTTTAAAGGCAGAACTTGAGAATATCGACACAGATGGCTGGTCGCCAAGAGCCAATGAATCATAAATAACGGTAACTTGTCATTATGTAACCACATCTTTTGAGCTTACCTTAGAGTTTTTTCCAACAAACCAACTAGCTATGCCAACAAACCATTCAGCTCTTAACATTGCTGATACTATCAGTATGTTGTAGCTGAATGGGGCTTACTAGGGAAAGTCGCTTGCATTGTGACTGACAATGACGCAATCATGAAAAAAGCATGTGAGCATCTTAAAATCAAGCATATTCCCTGTTTTGCTCGCGCAATCACGTCAAAGGAGGAGGAACGATTGTACAAACACTGTGAGCGAGCAGCCTCATTTCTCGCAAACAAACCAGGAAAAACAGTTCGTTACAAAACATAAAAGTTGTAGTATTTCCGATCGTTCAGTTATGTGGCAGCTATAGGATATGTTCGGCCGATCCAAATTAAATTTCCCAGATCGGCTTATATTCCCATAAAAGACATTCTGTGCAAACTTCAAGATTATATTTTTAATAACATGGACAGAAGGACAGAAGGACATGCTTATATCAACTCAGGATCACCTCTTGAATATATAAGTTAACACAAATTATATTTCTACAAAAAAAAAAACTATGGGTCACCGTCTGCAGAACTTCCTGCACGCACCAACCCAAATATATCGAAACAACAACCGCATCAGATTACAGTTGCGAAAGTGGCCAAAAGACAGTTCCCAGGAAAGAACAAGAAACTGAAAAAATTATCAAGAATTAGTAAGCCAAACTGCAATTTGCCAATTGCAAGCGACTGCATTGCTTAGCGCTAACGCTGTCAATTTCTGATTGGTCGCTGCCGTTGTTTCTGCCACCGCTACCGCCAACTATGCCAGAATTCTAAGAACTTCAGTCTTAAAATTACCTTTTAATAAAAAGCACTTATAATTCAAATTGTGAAAATTACATTTCATTTTTGTGAATAAAAAAAAAGAGCAAAACGCCTCTACGTGTTCGCTATAACAGAGCAAAGCGTATCTACGTCGCGCCGTGTCGATACAAAAACTATGAGTCGCGGATAAGGTTCAAACTATGTGGAAGGTAACTGAAAAAAAAAAAACTAAAAGGGACAGACTTCCACCATTGATGGCCCTTAAGGCACGGTAACACACCGTTTATTTTCCAACGTGGTCTAAACGCTGAAGGGTACGAACCTCCAAGACGAAGTGTCGACCACTGGATCTCGAGTAGAGTTAATCATAAAGGAGTGCATCCCGTCGACCGTGAAGGATGTCCACCATAATTTGTCTGTAAGCTAACTTTAAGAAATTTTTCTAACAAAACTAACAAAACAAAAACAAACAAAATTCATACTATTAAAAATAGTAATAAGACAAGTGAAGTGAGCAACTATATTGCAAGTACCAAAAACAACTAAAAAAAAAAAATTTAAACTACAACAAAAAGTAAAATTACAACACATCATTGACTAAAAATTATTTTAGTATCAAAATTAGTATTAAAAGCCACTAATTTTCACAAAAATAAATAAAATAAAAAATAACTCAATAATAATAAATTGCCTTCGTATAAGAAGAAAACAAAGTTTAATAAAAAAAGCGCAATTTGTTTTCTCACTCTCACTAACCAACACTATTTATATTTTTATATAGTACGACATTTAGTGTTTCCTTATGTTTACTGGCCTAGTATGTAACAAGTTAAATTCTAAAAAAAAAAAACACACATTTTTTTCGCCCCCCCCCCTGTTTGGTAATGTCCAACCTCAGCAATCTAAATCGACCCCCCATTATTAACGCAAACCAGACAGAACAGAATAAAAACATGAATCAGGAATTAAACGCGCATATTACCAGGGTAGTTTCCGAAGCTATCGCTTCCCAGGTACCGCAGTTAAATAGACAACAGGGTAACCATCAGCAAAGTTTCCTCGATGTTCTTAACCAAATTATTCAGCCCCAAAACAGTACGAATCTCAATGACTTAGGCAAAATAGAGTATTCGAGAATACGCAGGTAACCGTTCCGAATTTAGGTCTTGGAAGAAAAGTGTAAATAGAATTATAGAAAAATATACAGCACTCCAAGGCACTGCTAAATATTTCGGTATAATACCATACGCCGACCATCTACCATCTACCAATCGTTCGATGCCATTCTCGGCAACGAGATATCCCAAACTATTTTTAAAACCGGACGAGAGACTGACCTATTCGACTAACGTGACTACAGAAATACGAACGAACGACGATACCCCAATATATTGAAAATTTTATCAGTACCCCATGTCCCTTAAGGACGAGGTACAAGTCTCTCAACTGCTAGATGATGGTATCATAAGACCATCTCGTTCTCCATATAATTCACCCGTGTGGATTGTACCAAAAAAATTTGACGCCTGACTTTTCTATAAACAATGACAAATATGAGTTCAAACATAGGGAACATTTGCTTTAAATATATTGATCATATAATCGTCTTCAGTCAAGATGAAAAATCCCATCTTGGAAAACACCATATTCCAAACCCTATACAAAGCAAATATCTAATGTCAGCTCGATAAAACAACAAAGTTGAGTTCCTAGGTTTCGTTATATCCGATAGAGGTATCGAAATCTACCCTGACAAAGTTTCATTTTTATGCCTAGCAGGCTATTACAGGAGATTCATTATAGACTATGCAAAGCTTGGCAAACAGCTTACCGTATTGTAAAGATGTGAAGATAGCCATGTAAGTAGGAAAGCAGCTTAAGCTGTAAATCTCAATCAAGAAGCTGTAAGTCCATTTAGGAAACTAAAAAATTCCCTGATTTCAAATGAGGTCATACTGAAATACCCAGATTTAAAAAAATAATTCTATCTAACTGCAGATGCTTCAAACTATGCTATCGAAGCAGTTCTCTCCTAAAACAATCAACTCATTTCATTCATATCTCGAACCCTCTCCAAAGCTGAAGAAAACTGTGCAGCTATTGAGAAAAGATGTTGGCCATCATATGGGCCCTTAGAGCATTACGCAATTACCTGTACGGTAAAGCTAAAGTAAAAATTTTTACCGACCACTTAGTCACTCACTGAGTAGTTGGAACGGCAATGAAAGAATTAAAAGGTGGAAAGCCCACTTAGAAGAGTTTGATTACGAGCTTCTTTATAAGCCAGGGAAAAACAAATCGAATTCCAAATACTAGTTAAATAAACCCAATTACTACTTAACATAGCGATGAGAGTTCAAGCCATAACCTTATCCCCAGCATAGAAGTTCCAATTAACGATTTCAGGAACCAAATTTTCATTTATAAATCAAATAGTAACAGCTAAAAGTTCAGCATACCTTTTCCATGTTTCGTAGACATGAAATACATTTACAGAATTACAAACCCAATAAATTAATACAAATACTGAAAGAGTATATTCACCGCGCTGTTATCAATGGAATACAAACTTCCGATGGTATTATGGGAAAAATACAATCAATTTATCCAGATATCTTCAGTAAAGTCAAAAATTCGAATTACTCAAAGTAAAGTTAGAGACCTTATTAGAGACAAATCAATGCAGGAAGAGGAAATACTCAAAGTCCACAATAGAGCCCATAGAAGTTCTATGGAAAACAAAATTCAATTGTCCGAAAAATTCTACTTTCCCTAAAAGAAAAGAAAAATTGACACATTGGTAAAACAATGCGAAACTTGTAAAGAGGAGAAATATGATAGGCATCCACCCAATCCCATTTTAAAAGAAACCCCCATTCCAAAATGTCCCGGACAAACTATTCACATTGATATCTATTCTACAGAGAAACATTTGGTATTAACTGCCATAGACAAGTTCTCCAAATTGGCACTATGAGGAGATGAAATCTCCCACACCCAAGACACCAAGGAGGAAGAAGGGGACGGGTCCGACAGAGTCTCGCTACGAAAGAACAGGAGGCCAGAAGACCAGGGAAAGCCGTCCGGAACAGCGACGGAGTGGAGAAAGCACCAGAAACGACGTGGAACGTAACGGGACTGGGAGCCCGCATAACGATGTAGGAGGATCGGAGAAAGCAGGAGAGACGTAGAAAGTAACAGGACAATGAACGGAACAGCGATGGATTAGGAGAAAGCAGGTATCGACAGAGGCGAAAGATTGCTCCCGAGTTCAGAATACACATATCCAAAGTGACCAAGAAGAGTTGGACCTACATACTCCTTAAAGAGGATCTAACCGAGGTGTGCGAAGACTTAGGCCTGCATTCGGAAGGCACCGTCGACGCCATGAGGGGATTGGTGGCAAAATGGGTCAATGACAATAAAGAGATCGAGGGAACAGTAGCGATAATAAAGAAGCTTCGAGTTAAAATATACTCACCGGTGCAGTCCGAGATCGAGGACAGAAAGCGAGTCGGAGAAGATACACAATTTGTCCTAACCGAAAATAAAGCTGGTCAGTACCGCCGAATTTGAATAAAGGCAGGCAGTCCAAGCTCAGGTGGACTACGCGAAGGTGGCAAGGCAGGTGCGGGACTGGCCATTCCGGTTCGATGGAACAAGAAACCTGTTAAAGTTCCTCGACAAGTTGATATGGACGACCAGAACGTATGGAATGGCTATGGAGCAATGCCCAGAGCAATGCCAGAACTTCTGCAGGGAAAGGCCAAGCGATGGTTCTATATGAACGACGAATGGTGGCGCACTTGGAAGCAGTTCAGGGAGAGCTTCAAAGAATTTTTCCTGCCCAAAGGGTACTTCCAAAAACTGGTGAGTCGAGTACGGGAGCGGAAACAGCAGTACGGAGAGGCGTTCAAGGACTACATGATCGACGTTCAGGTGTTAATTAAATTTCTAGGAGCAACTAACGAGAGGTCATGGGTAGGATCATAGAAAACAGCTGTGCAAGAGTCAGGATGCACATAAGACCGAACGGAGGCAGCTCTTTAAAGACGGTGTCGAGACTGGCTGAGGAGAACGAGGAATTGAAAATGGTTCGTTACAGCACAAGCCAAGATAATAAAATCAAAAGCCATAAAAGATATCAGAAACCCCTTAAGAGAGATTTTTTTCTAATACGGTTTCCCCAAAAATATTGTCATAGACAACGAAAAATCATTAAATTCCGGTTCTAATTTTATATATATATTTATATTATAATTTTCATGCTCAAAGACCAACTTAAAATAAACATTTTCCAAACACCTCCATACAAAAGAACAGTTATCGGACAGGTAGAGAGATTTCACTCAACACTCTCTGAAATAATGAGGTGTATCAAAAAAAGGCGGAGCACGAATAAAACTACAGTATTTATTCCCTAACAAAAAAAGAACCACTGGAAGTATCTTAGTACCATAACCAAAAACGAAAAGTTTTAATAAAATACAACCTAGGTGCCAAAATTTTTGTTAAGATAGTAACTAAATAAGAAAAAAAATTTTTTTTTTTATAATTATAAAAAAAACGTAATTCACCCTTTTTAGAATCATCGCTTTATGCACTGTGACAATGACGTGTGGACTTTTCGACATAGTCAACTACACTGTCGTACAGATGCCTTAATAAATAACGGACTAGGTAAAATCCAGATAGCCACCACTAGAGTAATAATAATCATAAATCATAGGAACGACACTCTAAATATTTTAAACACTTTCGTAGAAAGAAAGCTAAGATAATTTAATTTAAGAATTGGAAGTCATATTTAAATATTCAAATTTAAGACATGGAAGTCATAGTAATATGACTTAAAAATATTTATAATTGCAAGAACCAAAAAAAGTCGGCTTATACATTAAAAAAAGGAAACACAGAAAAACATAGAAAACAGAACGTAGAAAAAGAGCTTAGAGATTCAGACAATTATCACACTTTAGAACACCAATTAAGACAAACTCACTTAAAAAATAACATAAGTGAGGTAATATATAGTAATAATAACCAAGTCCTAATAAATAATCAGATTCAAGAAATGCTTAACAAGATAATACAACTCACTAACACTCTTGCAAATTCCATAAAAAAGATAGTTGTTTAGTACGGAAGTAACTTTCAACGTACAAAATCAAATCAGGATTGTCAAAGAAGAAATCATAAATGTCAAAAACGCTATACAATAGGCCAAACTTAATATGATAAACACTTTCCTACTCAATGAAAAAGAAATAAAAAAAAATATTTCAAAAACAAAAAAATTCCCATATTTTCAAAAGAAGAAATGTTAGGTAGGTCTCTGAGGTGACAATATTAAAAAATAAAACAACATTTTTATATGTAATTAAAATCACAAACTTAAAAAAAAACAATTTACGAAATTACACTACCGCTCTGCGTAGGTACTTACATGGGACCCAATATACTAAATACCTGTGTGGCACGTAGCGTCTTCCTGCTGGAACCATATGCTTCTATGTCTTCTATGTCTTCGAAAATGTGTTTAAAAATTGGGTCAACCGAATGGGCTACTGTAAAGGCAACCGAGGCAGCCATATAAACGAATTGGTGCTTCATACATGAACCGCAAAGTCCGGCGTACGCCTAAACTGGTTCCGCCATCACAATGAACGGGCGTATCTTGGCCACCAACCCGAGCTGCTGCCAAGCCAGTCGTAAGGGCACCAGCATCCAGCAATA